>CM057456.1:835075000-835675000 GCA_016271365.2 Neoceratodus forsteri | reverse complement strand
ACATATGGGTGCTGCACCCTCTCCCCATTTGCTAGTTTAAATATTCTGCAAAGACGTCAAACTTCTGCCCCAATGCACTGACTCCTCCTTAGTCAGATGCAGTCCATCAAATTTAAAGAACTTTCGCTCCCAGAACTGTTGCCAGTTCCCTACAAATCTGTGTCCTTTTTCCTGGCACCAGCCCTTGAGCCACGTGTTTAGCTCCCTTATCTCCCCTTCTCTGACCTTCCGTCCATCTGCTCCCTCTCCCAGACTGGCAGGATCTCAGAGAAGGAGATTGAAATAGATGATAGTTTGTCACCCAGCCTGGTCAGGTGTTCCTTGGTCTCCACAACTGACCGGCTGGCGAGATCATTAGTCCCGATGTGTACTAGGACATCAATGTTTTCTCCTGCTTTGTGAACAATTTTAGCAATGCGGTCAGTGTCTCTCCATGCTGATGTACCTGGGAGACATCTGACCATTACCCCTTGTACCAGTTTTACATAGAAAATACAGGGAAAATGAGGGTGCCCTACAGGAAAATACTTTGTTCAGTCTGGGAACACTGCAGTTGACACCACTATGATTTCTTTGTAATCCCCTATGATGCCCCTTGCAACCTCTGAAAACCCCTAAAACTTTATTTATTTTTTATTTATTCATTCATTCATTCATTTACTAGGATTACAAATACCTTTGAATCAGGGGTTCTTTTACAAAGGTTCCACATCATAAGGATAACAGTAAGGTAGAGTACAGAGCAAAGTTTGGAAGGAGAAGATACAGAATGTACACTAGAGAACAGGCGGTAATTGAATTACAGTAGTTAAGCAGTGCATCTGACAAGTGAATAGTAGGTAAAACAATTGATAACGCAGCAATATAACAAATGATGATTAGAATAACAATTGGTAGGCAGCATTAAAACAATAAGCAACAATTACAACAGAAATATACAGGTGGATTGCAGTCTGGTGCAGCAGACATTGTCAAAACATAAGAGCTAACCGAGGAACAAGGTCAGTATGTAGTGAGTGAAGGGAGAGGGGTGGGGGAGGGGGATAGACAAGAAGAATGGAAGGTCTCTCAGTATACTATAGGAGTGCAGTCAGCAAGGCATCAAATCAAGATTGCAGTCCAGCAGAGTGGGCTAAGCCAATCAAGGGCAATCATGGAATGAAGTCAGCACAGATGAGATGCTGAAGAGACAGAGGGGGAGGAGAGTGTAGAAGAGAGGGGAGTACAGGAGAGTGGCAGAAGGTGGGTCAGTTTGGAGAGGGGGACAGGGGAAAGGGTGCTGGCAACTACACAGGCCAGGAACCAAATGGTATAGAAAAAAATAAGAGCAGGTGAGAGAGGGGCACTATTATCACAGTGAAAGAAAGCAGTGGCTAGCGGGTGCAGTCAGAATTACAGAGTGAACCCAGGTGACCACGCAGTTTTGATTTGAAGGTACCAAGTCTGGACTCAGAGAGGATTTCAGAGGTAAGGTCATTAAACAAAGCTGTAGCTCTGTAGCTGAAAGTCTGCTGGGCTTGAGAAATCTGACAGCGAGGGACAAGAAAAACCTATTTAGATGTACTCCACGTATTTAGTTGGTTAGGTGTTGGAGAAAGCAGGGGCTGGGTTACCGAGGGAGTTAAGGCAAGGCAGATTTTTTTTGCAAATAGGTTTGGTATTTTATTCGACCCTGTAAGTGAAGCCAATCAGATTGTGAGTATAGTTCGCAGGTATGAGTGCATTTATCAGCACCAGTTATCAACCTGCAGGCCTTGTTTAGTGCAATTGTCAGCCGTTTGAGAGTGGTATTAGTGGCAGCACTGTAGATAATTAAGCCATAATCTACGATCAACAGGGCCGAGCTCGTGACAGCTAATTTTAGGGCTGCAGGTGTGAGGCAGTGCCTGTGTCTATATAGGATACCTAACCGACTGTTAACCAGCTTGGCAATCTGATTAACATGTGAGGCATAAGATAGAGAGCTGTCTAGTGTGATTCCTAGGTACTTAAATTCATGTACAATATCAAGCGGTTGGTTAAGACTGCTGCAGATTGTAAGACTAGCGAACTTATGTTTATTACGTGAACTTGAAAAGAGCATAGTCTTGTTTTTTTATAATTCAGTAGTAGTTTGTTGTTGGCAAACCAGGATTCAACTTTTGTGAAATTTAGCTGGAGATCATTGATGAGGGGGAGGAGGTCAGTGCGGCTAGAGAAAAGGACGGCATCATCGGCTTAGAGGACTAACTTGTCGTCACATGCTTTAGGTAGGGTATTCAAGAACAAACTGAAAAGTAAAGGACTAAGGATGGACCCTTATGGGATGCCAGAGCAGACTGGAAGGCAATTTGAGAGGGACTCATTTATTTTAACCTGCTGTGTTCTGAAGTTAAGGTAGCTTTTGAACCAATTAGCAACGTTGTGGGAGAGGCCGAGGGAGGGAAGGGAGTCTAGGAGGAGGTAGTGATTAACCGTATCAAAAGCCTTGGTCAGGTCTATGTAGATGGTCCCAACTATGCACCCACGGTCCAAGGCTTTGTGAAGATAATCTGTATATTCTACTAGGTCTGTGGTGGTACTATGGACCGAGGGGAAACCATGCTGCTGTGGGCACTGAATATTGTGACAGGTTAGAAACTCAGTCAGTTGGTCAGCAACTATCTTCTCAAGGACTTTGGATAAGAGTGGGAGGATCAAAATGGGGCGGTAGTTTGAGACTAGAGATCTGTCACCACTTTTGTGCACAGGCATGACAACTGCAGCCTTCCATTGTTTAAGGAACTGCCTCAGTGACAGAGATAGGTTCAGTATGGTGGTAGGGGCTTAAGCATGACATCCAGCGTGAGATGTAGCAATTTCATATCCAGGGTATCACCACTATACCTGTTTTTTCCTAACACCCTGAGAAAGTATTTTTGGCCTCAGCAAGTGTGAATCTCCTGAAATAAAAAGGGGGGATGTGAGGGGGAGGGTCGGGAGTGTCTAGGGGATCTCGAGTGTTAGAATCATCAAAGAAGTTGGGAGGGAAAACCTGGCTAAGATCACTAAAAGCAACATTGAAAGCATCAGCGATAGAGCTTGGATCTTGTACAGGGGCATCATTAACAGTTACCATGGTGGGTGATGCCTTACTAGGCTTGCCCGTGAGGTCCTTGATTTTTTGCCAGAAATTCTGGCTGTTTCCCCAGCAGCTAGTGAGCTCAGATTTAAGGTGCTCAATTTTAGCTCTTCGGATTTCCTGTGTACATGCATTTCTGGCAGCTGTATAGCGCTGCTTGTCATCGGGTTTAACAGTCAGCTGTGCAGTATGCCAAAGATTATCCCTAGCTTTCATTTTACTTAATAGTTCAGCAGTGATCCAGGGGTTTGTTATCCCCCTGGACTTTGATTTACGCACTGGGGCAAAGATATCACAAGCTTTGTTATAGTGTGTGATAAGGTAGTTAAGCGCATGGTCAATATTGGGAAAAGGGCCAAGAGGTGACCAGTCGCACTGTGCCAGATATGCTTGAAACTGGTCAAGTCTCCCTTTTTTCATGACACGATGATAAGTGAATTTGGGCGGAAGTTTGGAGGTTTTGTTTGACCAGAGGCTAATAACCGGAGAGTGGTCACTCATTGCATCAGCAAGAACTGTGGTACTAATATGTCTTTGAAGGTGTGTAGTCAGAACAAGGTCGAGGAGGGAATTGTTGCCTGTTCTTAGGTTGGCACTAGTTGGGGAGGTCACCAATTGGGATAGGCCATGAGCTGCAATGGCATCTTTAAATGGTTCGGCTTCAGGTGCCATCCAGTTAATGATGAAGTCGCCCATGACAACAACCTCAGATAGTTTTGGCAAACTTTCTAGTTGGCCTAACACCATGTTAATACCAGATTTGTTTTCTTGGGGTGGGACATAGGCAGCAAATACATCTAGGGCTTTACCCATTTGTTCAAGGAGTACTTTGACACCTAGCATTTGGGAGTGGTGGATTTGGGCAGCCTGTGGAAGTAACTGTCCTTTCGGGGAGTCCTTCAGATAGATGGCGCACTCCCACCCCTTTTTCCCAACCTGTCTAACCTAACCAGTGAATAACCAGAGATGGTTAAGGCAAAGTCAGGAATTTTAGCAGAGAGCCAAGTTTTGCTAGCGAAGCATCCGAGTTATAGCAGACACCCAAACTTGTAAGTCATCAAGTTTTGGTAAGAGGTCTAATGTTGAGTGTTATGAGTTTACAGAAGCTGCCTCTTGTATTCCCTATTTGAGGGCAGGGTAGAAGGCCTGGGTTGGGGTGAACATTCCCTGATATGAGAAGGAGAAGCAGGGAGATCCTGCATAAGTAGAGTTTGAGGTGTTTAAAGTCAGTTCTGCTAGCTTTGGGGTGCTGATTATTTGAGGTCAAACAAAGGGGATGGGGTATGAAATTGGGGATATGGGGGGATGAGAACCCAGGGTTGACTAGCACTATTACGAGAACTAACGGTTCGACTAGCGTGTACGCAGAGACAAGAGGTAAGGGGAGCAGTACCTTGAGTGGGGACAATGTACGTGTACCGGGCATTGCTAACTGGAGCAGAAGGCTTGTTGTAGCAAGGAAGCATTAGGAACAGGAGAATAGTGAGAAATGAGGAGGGGGAGCAAGGGCAACGTATTGAAATGTGGAGGGGGAGTGTACTTAGAGGGAAGAGGGTCAGGTACCAGTCCAAGGAAGGTAGAGTGGGGGAATAGGACAGAGGCAACAAAAAATCACTAAGAGGTAGGGCTGCTACGATGGTGTAGTGGTTAGGGTCATTGTCCTTGGGCTAGAAGGTCGAGGATTTGAATCTGGCTGGTGCTGGTGGAGGAGGAACAGAGTAAACAGAGGGGTTCAGTGAGGAACAGTCACGGAAATAAAGAGGATGAGTGTATAACCAGGAATAGGAGGCAGCAGAAACAGAGAAGAAAAGAAGGGCATAGCAGTGACCCCTAGTGGCAGCACAGTATAAATGCTAGTGGAAAACTGGAGAGAGTAACAAAACTGTATGATGTCACGTAACCAAGTCACATGATCAGAGTAACCTATAAGTTTAGTGCTGGCCGTGGGTGGGGCAGTCGTTGCACATGGGCTATGATGGGCTATCCTGGTAAAGCAACAGTGCTGTTCGATCTGTGGCTTCTTGGTACCTGTGTCTTTGGCTCCTCTGAGCGTGGCCTCTGAGGTGCAGCTGGTTCGGGAGTGAGCCTGGGGACAAAGGGACAGACAGTAAGTAAAGGGAAGTGTTCTCCCAAACAATGGGGAGTGTTGTTCAGCAGCGGGAAAAGGGAGAGAAAGACTGAATGGGGGATGGTAGGCACAAACTGCCCAAGCACGGTTCTGGGATGCAGCATGCATGGAGGAGACAGAAACAGAAATAATAGGCACATAATCCGAATTAAAGCGCTAGCCAAAATCAAGCACCAGGTTAGCATGAAATAGACTCTGTAACACAAGAAAACAACTGAACAACTCTGGGGACATTAATTTGAGGCAAACTAACAGTTCTGCACTGACTCAGGCTTTCAAAAAATGAAATATACAAATATCCCAGTAAGACAGTGCAAATAAATATTTGGTGTCCTGGTAAAGCAACAGTGTGGTTCCATCTGCAGCCTCTTGGTACCTGTGTCTTTGGCTCCTCCATGCATAGCCTCCTAGGTGCGGCTGGTTTGGGAGTGAGCCTGTGTCTTTGGCTCCTCTGTGCATGGTCTCCGAGGTGTGGCTGGTTCAGGAGTGAGCCTGTGTATTTGGCTACTCCATGCGTGGCCTCCGAGGTGCGGCTGGTTCAGGAGTGAGCCGTGTCTTTGGCTCCTCCGTGCATGGCCTCCGAGGTGTGACTGGTTCGGTAGTGAGCCTGGAGACAAAGGGGACATTAGCTGCCTAGCATTTTCCCTTCCTACAAATATAAAACCATAAGAGTTCCAATGCCGCTATTAGATAGGTCCCGAAAGGGTTGACATAACTCAACTCTTCAAAGGAAATAGTGCAAATCATTGCTACACACATATACACATTGGGAGAGAGATGGCGTCCACTCGAGGATATTAAGGGAGCTGCGAATAGAACTGGCAGCACTTCTGGCGGCCCTGTTCACGGAGTCACTCAACATGGGTGTGGTTCCAGAGGACTGGAGGAGGGCACATGTAGTCCCACTGCACAAAAGTGACAGTAGGGAAGAGGTGGGGAATTATAGGCCAGTCAGCCTCACCTCAGTGGTGGGAAAGATCATGGAGACACTACTGAAAAAAAGGATAGTGGCACACCCGGGAATCCAGAGATGCCCAGGATCTGAGGCAACACAGATTCACAGCAGGAAGGTCATGTCAAATGAATATGATAGATTTTTTTAATTGTGTGACTGGGGAAGTAAATCAGAGAAGGGCAGTAGACATTGCCTACCTAGATTTCAGGAAAGCCTTTGACACCATCCCATACAGAAGGCTGGTTAACAAAATGGGTTGTCTGGGTATGGGAGACAAGGTAGTGAACTAGGTTAGGAACTGGTTAACAGACAGGACACAGAGGGTGGTGGTAAATGGGGTACAATCTGGGGAGAGGGTGTGACCAGAGGGGTACAGTAGGGATCAGTACTGGGACCAATCCTGTTCAATGTCTTCATTAGTGACATTGAGAGGTGCTGGAAAGAAAGGTCTACTTGTTTGCAGATGACACCAAGGGGTGCAGAAAATGAAGGGGGACCTAGAAAAGCTTAAAAGATGGTCAGATATGTTGCAACTGAGGTTCAATGCAAAAAAAAGTGCAAAATAATGCACCTGGGTAGAGGGACCCATGGGGAGAGCTACAGGTTGGGGGCTGACTGTCACCAAGGAGAAAAGGGACCTAGAGGGTTATCATCTCTGATGACCTTAATGTATCAAAGCAGTGTGCAAAGGCGGCAGGGAGGGCCAGTGGCATGCTGGGGTACATGGGCAGGGGTATCACTAGCAGGAGGCAGGAGGTGGTGATGCCATTGTATAAAACACTGGTAAGACCTCACCTGGAGTACTGTGTGCTGTTCTGGAGGCCACACTGTGTAAGAACATAAACAAGGTGGAGACTATCTAGAGAAGGGTGACAAAGATGGTGCGGGGTTTACACTACAAAACATATGAGGAGAGACTAAGATACCTCAATATGTGCTCACTGGAGGAGAGGAGAGGAGAGGAGAGGAGAGGAGAGAACAGGGGGACATGATTGAAACTTTCATGTATCTCAAAGGCATAAGCAAGGTGCAGGTGGGAGACCCTTTCCAATGTAGAAAAAGTACTAGAACAAGGGGGCACAATATGAAATTGGAAGGGGTAGATTAAAAGGTAATGTGAGGAAGTTTTTCTACACAGAAAGGGTAGTTGATGCTTGGGATAGTCTGCCATAGGAGGTAGTGGGGGAAAGCACAGTGTAGGGGTTTAAGCATGCCTGGGACAGACACAAGGGAACCTTGAGAGGGGAGGGAGCAAAGGAAAGCCACTGATCACATGTATAGGGCCTACAGGCAGACTGGATGGTCCTAGTGGTCCTTATCTGCCAACAATTTCTATGTTTCTATGTTTCTATTACTACCAAGAATGTAATTTGGAACTTCTCTGCAGTTAGATGCTGTATCTGTTGGAAGTCATGTCAGTAAATTACTAGTCTCCAAAGACAGCAAATCACAGTGCAATAATAAACAAGCTGAAAAAAGATTCAGAGAAACACATTCTCAGATGCCCGCACTGTACCTGCCCTGATCATGGTCCTACAAACAAACAGGAGGCTTCAGCCTCAAGTGCCGTTAGTCCCTTGCCTTTCATCAACATTAAATGCATTACACAGTGGGCACACCTACATGGCACCTGTCTGTTTGGGTAAACAGAGGGCTTCAGTCTCCAGCGTTGTTAGTTCCACACCTTTCACCAGAATAAAATACTTCACAGAATGATTACATCTGCACTGTACCTGCCCTGCTCATGGCCCTGCAAACAAACAGGGAGCTTCAATCTCCAGTGCTGTAAGTAGCCAGTCCCTCACTTTTCACAAGCATTAAATACATTACACAGGGGGAACACTTTATTCATTTACTTATTTATGTAACTCCCTGGAGGAGAGGAAGGATGGGGGGATATGATGGAAACCTTTAAATACTTAAAGAGGATGAACAGGACTAATACAGAAGAGATTTTCCGTATTAGAAGAGGGAGGGATACGAATGGGTACCAGCTGAGACTGGGGGGGGAGGGGTTAGGAGGGAAATCAGGAGACATTTTTTCACAGAATGGGTGGTAGACAAGTGGAATACTCTGCCTGAGGAGGTGGTATCCTGTAGAACAGTGGGCGGTTTTAAAAGGGGTAGGACAGAGTGGGGGATAATGATGGTGGGGGGAGGGGTGGATGGGGCAGCTGCAAGTTTAAGAGCTAGCTGCACAATCGAGCAGACTCGCTAGACTGTGAGGACAGTTTTTGCTGGCATTTTCTTATATGTTCGTATGTTCATATGTATGTACGTATGTATGTATGCATGTATTGATTTTATTTACATTTTGATGACCAGGCAGGCCCACTGAGATGTACAAGTTGTATAATACAATACACAGGAGAAAATACCAAGTAAATAAAATATATTTTACAAACAGTGAACATTATCACAAATGTGAGTAGACATGCATGATACCTGTTGTTCTGGGTAAACAGAGGGCTTCAGTCTCCAGAGCTGTTAGTCCCTCACCTTTCACCAGCATGAAATATGTCACACTATGTGGGGAGCCTCAGCTTACCCTGTACTTGATTGTACTCTCTCTATAGCTAAATACAGGGTTTCAGCCTCCAGTGCTGCTAGCTCCCCACCTTTTACCAGCAACATATACATGTCAGAGTGATTAAGTCTTATGCTGGAGTCAGTATAGCATAGTTGTTAAGGACACTGACCTATATACCTGGAGATCTGGATGTTAATCTGTGTTAATCCACAGCCCCAACTTGCATACCATGCAACCCTGAGCAAGTTACTTAACTTCTTTGTGCTCCCATGTCACACCAAGAAACAACTTAGGTTTAGTGTGCTTTTGCTGGTGAACCAGTTTTCCCTTTCCCTAAGTCTACACTGTACCTGCCCTCTCTACACTTTTGCCTACAAACATACAGCTTCAGTCTCCAGTGTTGTTAGTCCCTTACCTTTCACCAGCACTATATACATCACACCTCCACTGTAACATCCTGCACCATCTCTGTCCCTGTAGCTAAACAGAGGGTGTTACTGTTAGTCTGTCACCTTTCACCAGAAATAAATACATCCTCACTACACCTCTGCCTGCAGACATAGGCTGCAATAAAAAAAAAAAACTTTTTATACAGAACAACCCCAGCAGTCAGATGTAAGCAGAATAGAGGGAATTGTGTTGATTTCAAATAGAGCAACAGCCAGACGCAAATGCATACAATAACAACAAAAATCCTCATATTCATTAGTGCCCAGCACTCCTGCAGGAAAATGCAACATTTCTCTTATTTTCAGTTGTGAGCAAATTTGCCTTTGCCTCCCAAAACTGGCAGCCTTACCTTAACGATACAGCACAGGAGATTTAAAGAAACATATTCTTAGACTAGCAGGACACTTAAGGGGCATGGAATTTTGGAGTCCTTATCTTAATGATCAGATGTTATTTATGTTAGAAGCATTTGTCATTTCCTGAGACAGCGAAGTTTCTCAGTTTTGCTAGACACATGAAAGGGGACAGGAATCTTAGATGCTACAGAATATTGTTATTTCTGTTAAAAGCTATTGACTGGTCTTGAGTTCCAGAAACCCAGTAGAGAGAAGAGAGTATTTTATATAGCTGGGTAGTGATTTGCAGTTGTTGTGGAAGAATACACTGAAAAGTATAAGTGTGTTCCTCGGTATCCCATTTTCCAGCCAAGCTTCAGCAAGATGGCTCTAGGCTCCATCCACAGCCATAAAAAAGGGGCAGTTAGTACCTTAGTTACAGCTACAGACTGAGGTGAGTTTCAGATGATCCCAGAGGAGGTTTCTAAAATGTGTGGGAGGTGGAAGTGCAAACATGGGCAGGAAGGGAATTCCATAGCCTAGGTGCACATACGGAGAATGCCCGGTCACCCATTTGTGTGTGGGTTTTTGGAACCAGAAACATGGCTGAGCCATTTGACCTTAGTGGGTATGCAGAGTTTGCAGGCTTAAGGAGCTCTAATAGGACAGAAGGGGTAGTTCTAACAACACCGTCAGCGAAACATCCTAGGACAAAGTTTCAATGATTCCCTGGGGAAGCCAGGCAAGTTTGTTGTAAAGGTCACAATGATGGGTGAGTTGAAGAGCAGAGAGGGTGAAATGGCATATGTTACAGACTACGTCCCATTTTGAAAGGCCAGATTTGGTAGCATGTGTGAAGATAATGGGCCCACAACAGAGTGTGGGGAGGAGCACACCTTTTGTCAGGGTGAGACGAGCACCTGTTGTGAGATTGTTTTTTGCTCTATATGCCAGGCCCAACCTACTATTAGCTGTCTTACATACATTACGGATATGCAGAGAGAAGTCTAGTTGAGGGTCTGTGGTGACTCTCAGATATTTGAGGGAGTCAGCAACCTTCACAGAGGATCCATCAGCACCATAGATACTCACGAGAGCAGGGGATGCTTTTATTTTAGTCAGGGACTGAAAAAGCATAGCCTGTGTTTTTTTTTTAAGATTCAGGGCTAGTCTGTTAACCATAAGCCTGGACTGTACATTAGTAAAGTCAACATTTAGGTGATGGTTTATGACACTGCTGTCCCGGGCGTTGGTTAGGATCACTAGGTCATCCACATACAAAGTGGCAGTACCATGTGCCGGTATAAGAGGCAGATCATTTACGAACAGGGAGAAAAGAGTGGGGTTCTAGGATGGACCCTGGGGAGTTGGGTATCTGCTGCTGACTCTTGCCAAGTCCTGACAGGTGGGAAGGGGTACCAATTATAGCGCTGATCACCCACTGTCAGTTTATATCAAGTTTGTTCACTGAGGCAGGAAGGGGGATTATCAGCAACAAGGACGAGCACCAACCACTAATGGTTTAATATTTCAGACAGGTGGGAGGGGGTACTGCTGGCTGGGGTGGGCTCCCACCACCTGGTTACTTTACAGTTCAGATGAGTGGTGGTGTTAGTGGTCGAGAAGAGTTCCCAACCAACAATCTAAGCACAGGGGTCATTTTTGTGTCTCATAACTGCACCAAAATGGCAGTCTTGCAGCACAAACATGGAGACTCCCCTCAAAAAACTGGAATATGTAAGTTTTGCAAAAATTCAAGTAACTGTCCTTGGGCTAAACTCTAATGAACCTGCAAGTTTCAGGATTCAACTCACAGCCATTTTTGTGCTATCTGTGATTTAAAAAAAAAAGGTCTTAAAGTTATACATACAGAAGAGGGAAAGTGCCTCAGCAGGGACTTGAACCCAGGCCACTCAGAATACTGTTTCGGTTGTGGTACCAGTTGTTCCACCAAGGTATCTGGAACCTATGCCATCCTGGAGAACATTACTTGTTCTCCAGTGCACAACCTGACACTGCACTGATAATTACATTTTCCAAACACAAGAGTGCACACACCACACTCGTGATTGAAAAGGTCTTAAAGCAATATCTGTAGGGGATTTCAACATGTTAGAACTTTTAAACTGTTGAAACAATCACTGCCAAATTTACAGAATCATAGAATCCTAGAACAAACTCTATGGTTACCAATGTTTAAGCTATTCCATCCATGGAAAGCCACATTTATAAGGTTTCAAAATAGAACTTTACCATTTAACTGCATGCTCGATGCAAATATGAGGGCGCTACCACACCCTTAAAGAGAAACGTCACCCTAAAATCGGGCCCCACCTCAGTGTGAGGCAGGGCCCGATTAGCATCTTCACAAATAGCTGATTTTTTATTACTTTACTGTGCCTAGTTTTATTTAGAATTACCTGGTCGATCCTGCATCCCTCCCCACCAGCATTTTAAATCCAGGCACCTCTAGTGATGCACCCACAACCTCCCGCGGCAGTACGGAAAATAACGTATGATGTGGGGAGCAGCCATAGGAGAGTCCATATGTTTACTATATAGCTGAAGATTTTAATAGCTGTGGTTTGATATGTACATGTCTCAGTGCTATACTGAGACCGGGTATAGACTGGCAGTCAACTTGAGGATCTGAGTTGAGGATTTTCTATCTGGTATTAAAAGAGAGTTCCTTGCCATGTCCTTTGTAGAGTATTTATTGTCAATGTACTTGAAACTGGACTGCAGACCCTGGGAGAGCAGCCCAAGTAATCCTTTTTTCACCAGTCATCACGGTATGGAATTGCTCCCATAGGACAAAGTTGTTACTAGTGTCAGTGGCTCAGCAGGTAGCACACTCGCCTTTGAGGCCGGGAGATCAGAAGGCTGTGGGTTCTTTCCCCACACCAGGCACTTGGGTTAATATCCCAATACTGACACTGCAGTGCAGCATGAGGGGGGGTGCTGCACTCCTGAGGTGCCGTCTTTTGGATGAGACGTTAAACCGAGGTCCCATCTGCCTGTTCTGGTGGTAGTTTAGGTGGATGTTAAAGATCCCATGGCACTTCTCGAAAAGAGTAGGGGAAATTTCCCCGGTGCCCTGGCCAAATTTCCCCCCAGTCACTAAAATACCACCAACAGTTTAATCTGGTTCAAAGTCAGTTGGCATTCATCTGTACCCCCTCCCCCGGGTTGTGCCTGAAAAAAGGTAGAATTTGTCTAGTGCACTCACCCAGTCAACAAAAACTAAAAATAAAAAAAAAAAAAAAATAAGCCATCCCACGGTGTCTTAAATGACACATCGGTGGGTGTCTAGTTTGAGATCCACTGCAAAGCAGCAGGCCCTATTCAAAAGATTTTTTTGCCCCAAACAGTACACTATCATTTGCCGAACCGCAATCAATTATGCTGAGGATAAAACACTGAACCAACAGTTTTCTAATTTCTGGAAGAAGATTTCTTCAGTTATGGTCAAATTCAGAGTGTATGACCTTAGTCAGGTGATCAACATGATCAGTGAAAGATAGTGCGCTGTCAAAATACAACCCCTAAGCATTTTGAAATTGGTCACCTGTTGAAAGGTAGCACCAGACCATGTGCAAATATTAAAGGCTGGGGAGAAATCTAGTTCACCACGGGTGCCAGACAGCATACATTTAGTTTTCATAATATGAACATACAAAAATGCCAGCGGACACAGGCCATAGCAGTCTATCGAGTCTGCTCGAGTGTGCAGCTCCTAATCAAATCTACTGCATCTGCCCCCTCCAAACACCTGTGTTATCCCTCAAGACCCCCTCTTGTTTCCCCTCAGTTATGACCTTAACTCTGATCCTGTCCCACCCCCTCTTAAAACTGCCCACAGTTCATTAATCACAGTTAATATTCATTACTAGTAGATTCTGGGAAAACCAGGACTGAAGAGAGTGAAAATTTATTTAGCCTCAATCATAGCTGATCTTAGTTTTTATCTCTCACAAAGACTACAGCATCATCTTCATGTAAATAATGTCTCCAGACTGGCATACAGAGGGTAACTCGTTAATGAACAAACTGAAAAGCAGGCAACCAAGTACAGAACGATAGGGTGCCCAAAATGAAACTTCACTGTCAGCAGACAATATGCTTCTACATTTCACAGCCAGAGTTCTGTGTCACAGCTAGGTACGAAACCAACAGCATCAGCAGACAAGCCCAGAGAGTACAGTTTATAATAAAGATCTTACTGAAGTCCAGATATGTATTATCCATCCCTTCACCATTGCTGATGCTTTATGTGATACCCTGAATAGCATACTAGGTTTTTCTGACATGACTTTCACTTGACAAACCTATACTGGCTATCACCTACACCTGCCGAACCATGCTTATCCAAGTGCAATAATATCCGTTCCTTTGTAATGGTGTAACAGATGAATCATAGTGACAGAATCACTCACCCAGACTTTGTGTTATGTCATTCTTTTTATTAACTAGCACGCATTAGGCACATAGCTCCATGGATCAAAATGCCAATATTTCATGAAAATTCCCTTCCTCAGGGCACCAAGTGTATACTGTAATTAATATTAAAAGTAAACAATGAATTATTAAAAGTACACTGTATCTCTGCATGTGACTGTACAGGTATGGCTGTCATTTAAGTCAAGATTATTATTATAGAAGGCTCTCTTCATAAAGGGATGCAAGGCAAAAACAGTGCCACAGAGCCCATTTAGGTCTAGTTAGGGGAAAGGGGGGCATGCTACAGGCCCTCAAACAGCTTAGTGGAGCATGATGTCCAGCCTGTGGGGGATATAAAGAAAACAGCCAAATCAGATACAGAGGTGATCCTGGGGGACATCAAGATCCCAGGCACAGACTTCACCTGAGAAAGGGATCTGTGAAAGCCACAGATCTCACCTGAAGAAGAGTTCTGTGAAAGCCTGAAAGCCTATATGCTAACAATTTCTAGTTGGCACAATAAGAATGATCAGATCACCTACACTGCGCACTGGGCATAGACTGTTATCTTGAGAAGGCTAATGGCAGGGCTGAGATGGAGTTGCTGTTCATCTGCAAGGATTGCTTCCTAGAGCAGCATGTTCCACAAGGGACTAGGTTTGAGGCCACCTATGACTTTGTTCTTAGTAGGTGAGAAGTGGTCATGTCCAAAATAAATGTCTGGGAACTGGTGGGAGGCAGTGAACATGACCACCAGATAACAATCTTCCTGGTGACAGGGAAGGCTGGTTTGGCCATGACTTTTAAGACCTGTAATTTCAGAAAGGCAAACTTTGCCAAGATGAGGGACCTGGTGGCCAAGGGTTTCAAGAAGCTGGATGAGACTGACAATGCAGAGCACATGGGGAGGTTGTTAAAGAAGGTGTATGTAGCAGCTGAGGAGGTCTTCATCAATGTAAGCATTAAAGGAAAGTAGTCCAAGATCCCCAGGCTCAACAGGTTCAGTACCTGAAGCAATTAATCCTGGACAAGATGAGGATCTGTTACTACTGGAAAAAGATAGTTGCTACTAGGCAAAACAGCAGTACAGACCAGTACTATACTTTTCAAATTCTGTTTATTTTTGTTTGGGTTTTAGCATATCCCACTCACAGTCTTGAAGATGCATTTTCCATAATGCAGGAAACATACCTGAAGTTCAGAAACATGAAGCCATAGAAAAGTAGTGGCAGAAGAAGGCTTTGCAGTCAATCCAGTTTGCCTTACACGGCTGTACTGGCCCCCTAGGAAATCATGACCAACCTCTGTACCTATCCGAAACCTTCTTGAAGTTCTCCATTGATTCTGCACTAACCTGTGTTTCAGGTGGCTTGCTCCACCCTCTACCATCTTCTCTGTGACTTATTTCCTCACACCCCTTTTGAACAAACCACTGCCCACTAGAGGTACACAAAGTTGGGAAACTTTACTTTAACAAATTTCTTCACAAAGTTTCCCGACTTCTCATAGTGTGAAGTGCAAGTTGCATAGTTCATTGCTCTGTGAAGTCTATGCATAGTGGCACTTCATCAGCAAAGATGCTGGTGAAGTACAACTATGTGTAGTTCTTGCCATGCAAAGTAGCACTTCTCCCCATGAAGAACTATGCAAAGTCATCTTTATTTTTTTTACCTATTTAAAACAGAATCACTTCCCTATCCTCTGTGACATACAATATTTTATGCTCACAACAGCATGGATTTCAAAAGGGTTATGGCACTGGGACTGCCTTGGTCAGGTCACAAACACAGTCCTTAATAGCATGGACTCTGGACATATGACTGGGGCCGTGTTTGTGGACCTGACCAAAGCATTCAATCTTATTGATCATAATATTCTTTGCTTAAAGGTGATAGGAAACGGTTTTACACCTCAAGATGCCTTCCAGTTGTTCCTTTATTGGCTACCCAGTATTCTGATATAGTTTTGACCTTTTGTTGTTAAATTGATAATCTAATTTTGTTGCTTTTTTAACTACCCTGAATACCTCTCCTCTCAGCAGTTGCTGCCCTCTCTTTTCATACTGCCTGAACATTCTATGACATCACTAGCACCATTCCAGGCCATTCAGATGAACAGCATGGAATAGGAGTTATTGATGTCATATAATGTCTTAGAAATATGAAAAGAAAGGGCAGTAGCTGGTGAGGAGAGTGGAACTCTATGTAGATCTGAGGGCATCCCAAAGTTAGATTATTTATCAAAAAATCATAAAGGCATATTGGGCTGGCAGTATAGCCTAGAGGCTAGAGGAACAAGGTGTAAACGAGCTTGGTACATCCAGCAGCCCAGACCTGAGTTTGAGTCTCGCAACCTCCACTTGCATACTATGTGACTCTGAGCAAGTCATTTAACCGCCCAGTGCTCCCAGGTCACCCCTGAAAACAGGCAATTGTGCATAGTGGGCCTTACCCGGTTACCAAATACTAAAATAAAAAAAATATCAGAATACATAACTGGCATGGAAAGGAAGATGGGAGGGCAGTTAACTGTGTAAAATAATTTCCTATCACCAATCCCTTGGTTTCTCTGCAAATGTAGTCACCTGGGTCCAAGATTATTTAACTAACAGAATTCAGTACGTGGGGGTGGGTTCTGTTTCTTCTAGCCATTGTGAAATAAAGAATGGGGTACTGCAGGGTGAATTAGGGCCCTTTAATCTTTAGTTTGTCTGTTAATTCACCTTCTTCTGTTTTTACATTTTGAAATTCGTTATAGTGTATGGTAGAACGTTGTACTTAACAGAAATCCATCATTTACCAGCGTTGTTGTATCATTGATGAGACGCCCAGCTGTTGTTATACCATCGATGGTACGTCACATCAATGGTACAACAACTTGGAATCAGATCACGCGGCCACCCCCTAGTCTCCTCTAATGGTTGAATGGCCAGAAAGCAGTCTGAGTTTGTACAAGCACTAACAGGCGATGATTTCAACCTGCAAGACGGCACAGTAATTAAAAGCCTCTGACCCGTAGCAATAATCACAGCACTACTGTTTTTTTTCTCTGCCCCCCCATCTCAGTCACCCACCTTTCTGTAAGTAATAAAATTAATGTTTTCTGCTTGCTCTCTTGTGTTTATATGTCACAGGTTGTTCATCGCAGGCAATGTTCCATGCCTTACTTGCGACTACAGTACTTCTCACAGTTTACAGCAGACTTTATTGGACAAATGAATTACATGATGTTACTTCAGTTTACGTTAGCTGTCAGCTTCTTTTTCTAGGCCGTTGGCACAGATTAGTTGTTGTTAGTTAACAGTTGTTATTTCGTTTTGTTTTGCCTGCCTCAAATAAAATGCTGTTAATGTTATAGCAGTTAATTTCATGTCCGTTCTGTTTCATCTCCACAACCACTCACAACCATCAGCAAGGTAAGAAAGCAAGTTGCTACAGTTATAACGTGTAAGTGTGTTATCAGTGACAGAAATATTTTTAACCAAAAACAAGGTAACATCGATGCTCATACACTGTAAAAGACAATGAATGGGCATCGATGAACAACCACGCTATGCTGGTATTGAGTGGTTACCTTGACAACTTATGTAAACCTTGAGAAAGTATGTTTTTTCGTACCCATGGATTGATTGGGGTAGCCTCACCTCTTAGGCTACAAGGCAATTTTGGGTAATCAAATTGAGCAAGTTTTTCAGTTTAAGTATCTGGGGGTGCTGCTGGATCCAGTCTTGTCCTTTTGAGATCATGTAAAAAATGGTCTGTTGGACTATTAATCAGAAGTTAGGTGTATTATATTAATTAAAACTTTTTTTTCTTTTGACACTCGAAAAGCAATTACAACTGAATTCCTCTTACCACACTTTGATTATGTTGTTACTTGGTTACTTGGTATTAGAGACAAAAGAAGGCCAAGGCCCATCGAGATTGTCCCCCACATAGTGGGATATTGTTTCCCAAGATAATTTAATCAAAGAACCAGTTGTCCAATTGATTTTTAATGATAGATATATTCGAACAGTCCACTACATGTTGTGGTATTTTATTCCACAATTTAGACGCCCTAATAGAAAAAAAAAGTTTTGTCTTTTATTTGTTCTTGCCCTTCCGATATTTAACTGTTTTATTGTGTAGTCTTGATACAATCTTCCTTGTTGCATAAGAAATGCCACATGAGTCCATTAAGACTGGGGACTGAATAATCTTAAACAACTGAAGAAGATCACCACTTTCCCTTCTTTACTCGAGTGAATAGAGGCCCTTTTTTTCTAATCTTATTTCATAGTTTAAGTGAGATAAATAAGGAATAATTTTTGTTGCCCTGTGTTGTATTTGTTCAATCCTTTTTATGTCAGCAGATAAATAAGGACTCGTAAATCTTTTTTTTTTGGTTTGGGAATTGAAGAATGCTAAACTTTTTCCGTTTATAATAATATATGTAATTGTGTTTTGTTGGCTCCCTCGTGTTCTCACCATAGTATTCTATATTCATAGATTGGTTGATTATCTATGTCCCTATGCACCTGAGTACTACTTTTGTTGTTAGTTTTTAAAAACGTGTTTTCTTCTGTTCCTGGGGCTCTTTCTGATTTAGTTTTTAAAAAGTTGGTGTTACCTTGTTTATGATCTGCAAATGGGGTTATTTTGGTTGAAAACCATGTAAATCCAAGGTTGGTGCCTGGACCTTTTCTGTTGCTGTTCCTCTTTTTTGGAATGGTTTACCGGATTCATTATGGCAATCATCTAAATTTTCTTTTTTAAAAACAATTTTACACAATTTCTGCATAATCAATGTATTTGTAATTGCAATTAATGTTTTAGTTTGTTACTGTTTTCTTTTTAAAAAATAATTTTACGCAATGTCTGCATAATCAATGTATTTGTAATTGCAGTTAATGTTTATGTTTTTACTGTAGTTTCACATTTTTAATGTTAGTATGTTTATTTGTATTGCATTCTATGCCCGAGTCAAGCCTGGAAAAGGACCCTCAATCCAGTGCTCTTTCCTGGTTAAAAAATAAATAAATAAATAAAACAAAAAATAAAATATATACACCTCCCTCCCACCATGCCAAACAGTGTAAAAGTATATCCAACAAACAACCCCTTCAAGGCCCTCACCTCCCTCCTCCACGTGCACCCAGCAAAGTTTAGTGCTTTAAATTTCCTTCCACCCTGCCACACCAAAATCAAGTTTCCACAACCCCTCCCATCCCATCCCATCCCACCAACAGATGAATTAACCACCCCTACCTTCACCATCCTCTTGCCAATAACATCCTCCAATCCCAAACCCCCAAATCCCAGTTACTACTGCCAAAAATAAGACAATGCCAATTAAGAAAGAAAACCATCCCCCAATAGGCCATCCTCACCATTTGGTGCTTGCAAGCCAAATGAATAACGAGTTATATATATCCTGGTAATAATACCTGACTGGCTGGTATTTTAGTATTCTGGCTACTAAGGTGAGCACTGTGCCCTTCAGGGTTGGCATTCCAGTCCCCAGGTTGGGTATTCAAGCCCCAAGTTTGGCATTCTGGCACTAGGGTGAACATTTATGCCCTAAAGAAGTCATCCTGGCATTAAGGTGGGCACCATGCCCCTCAGGGTGGGCATTATGGCACAGCGTGCTGGGCATTTCGGCCCCAGGGTGGACATTGTTCTCCTCAGGGTGGAAATTCTGTCACATGCGGTGGGCATTTTGGCACACAGGGTGCGCATTTGAGGCCCCAGGGTTGGGATTCTGGTCAGTAGGACTGGCACTGTGCCATCAGGGTGGGCATTCTGGCAGACACTGTGGGCATTTTGGCTCCCAGGGTAGGTACTCCACCTCTCACATAAGGGACTCCAGCCCTCAGGGTGGGTATCCCACTCTTAAGGGTAGCCAGTCTGAGACTCAAGGTGGTGGTGGGTCATTAAATGAGTCAGGGCTTGTGTTCTGGCTGGTGGGGGGCATTCCAACAGTTGAAGTGGCAGTTCAGGTTCTATTCTGACTTTGTTACAGA
The DNA here is from genome assembly GCA_016271365.2 of Neoceratodus forsteri. Classification (NCBI taxonomy): domain Eukaryota; kingdom Metazoa; phylum Chordata; order Ceratodontiformes; family Ceratodontidae; genus Neoceratodus; species Neoceratodus forsteri. The sequence continues at coordinate 835,655,058 of CM057456.1, read as the reverse complement.
TTTTGCACCCACCCAGCAGTAGGTGAAGTCCAGATCAGCCCAAACCATCAGAATGTATGAACACAAAAACGAGTTGTGTGGGTTCAGGTGTTCTGGTGGTTTCACACTTCAACACTTTCATGTGTTCCAGCAGTTCTGGCACTGCATCAACCAGCCATAACCTTGTCCATACTGTATATCTTTTCTGTCTTATACTTTTAAATAAATGTTTGAGAGCCTCTGAATTTTCTTACTTGTGATATAGCACATTTCCTATCCTCAGCCCAGGATCTCACTGACATGAAATATATGTGGGTAGGTAGCCCTAGGAGTGTGCTAATATATGCTCACACTGGAAAACAGGCATTTGAGACTAATAATTTCAAGCAAGCACTACAAGCACACCTTGAGGCTAGTTATGCCTGTAATTTCTATTTATGTCACATCAACTTCCTTGTAATGTTTGTAAAAATGTATTATATGTAAAATACTGTATTGACCAAATAAACACCCTTGTATATGTTCACATGTACAGTTCCTGTGTTTCTTATGATTAACATAAATCATACGTAAGACTTTGTTTTTGAAATGGACTTGAATTTAAAATCAAATCTTTGAAGAAAATTAGAGAAACCCCTTTATGGGAAATAGACTATACCAAATGAACTTAGAACCTGAGAATGATAAAACTATTTGCATTACGTGCCCTCTTGTGGTTAGAGTACCTGGAATGTTTGAAAATAAACAGTCCAGAAGACTACAAATTATGTTGTGATTTATAATTAATTTATGGTGTAACTTTTACTGTTACTGGTCTTGTCCACCTTGCTTGAGACATAGTTTTAAACAGGATTTTTTGATAGCCTTATTTTCTGGGTAATATAATATATAAATTAAAAAAAAAGAGTACGGCCATAGTTTTTCCCAGCTAAACATTCCTAACTTAAACCACTGACAGTATCCCTGGTATTGCCTTGGAAAAGCTGCATTGCATTTTCTCTGCATATTCCATTATATTCCAAGGAGATGATAATTTAATATCAATCATATTATCCACTGGCAGGCCTGTCTGGCAGCAGTAGCACTACCGCTCATGATGCTGTGGAACAGAGTTCAGGAAGGGGCTCCAGTTGTTGGGGGCTGGATGGAGGAGGAGGAGGAAGGATAGAGTATGCAACAGAGTGCTCTTCTCCTTTGAGTGGGAGGGGGGGTCAGCATGATCCGATGCTTGACTCCCACAAAGAGAAAGCTGGGTGGCAATGTGGCTGGATTAGCTCATGTAAGGGAGGGTTGGGACATGACCAGTGCTGGCAAGACCAATGCATGCATGGATGTATGCCCCTAACATCATTGCATGGCTGCATCCCAGGGGGAAGCTAAAGGGGGAAAAACAGGCACTGAGTGAGCAGATAAAACCCTTTCTGCCTCCCACTTCAACAATGGGGCTTCTCTCCCCTGACTCCTGGCATACTCCCAGGATTCACTTCTGCTGTGGGAGATTGGGTATGAGGATGGACCAGTCAAGGAGCTGAAGGGCAGGCCCTGCCATGGAGGGCACAAGCTGAGAGGTACTCCAGTGGTGTGCTGCGGTTGGCCCAGGAGCACTAGGAATTCAGGTGGTGTAAGAAGGGGCTTGATGGATAGGAGGTGGTGTTGACAAGGAGTGGACGAAGATGGCCATGGGGAAAGACAGAGTAGAAAAGCACAACAAAATATTATCCACTGTATCTCTCCTTGGTACTACAGTCCTATACCTTATGTTGCAACTATGCCTCACTTGCTAGTAATTTTGACCTTATCCAGTTACTTATCCTATAACTCCTTTGTTGTGCCATGCAGATGTACAATACCATAAACTAAGGTATTTCAGTAAATAACTTGACAGGATAAGCATCACTGCCATTTCCTCTAGCTTTTTGCAGCTCTGTTTAAGAGTTTGGAAAACTGTGGATGAATTGGTAGGGAAAAAATGAAGACTGTGCTAATATATATTTCTGTTAGCCTAACAGAAATATTTATTTATTTATTTATTTATTTACGAGTTTTACCAGGTTGGCATACTGAGCAACATGCTCGATTCTAGATGCGACCTGGGGGCCGAGACCCAAATTACAAACATTTTCGATTACAAGAAAAAGTATTTACATAGTCAAGTTAGGACAACAAGCATCATATTTCACAGTTAGTGAAGATGGTTTACAGACAGAGGTAATACATGTAAAGTGTAGAGAAAAATTGGAGGGTGGTCAGCTTGGGAGCAGTTAATTTCACAAACAGATGTAGGGTTGCATTAATTGAAATAGGAGCAGCTGGAGGAAAAATGCCCTCGGAGTAGGCGATTTCGTTGGTATGGGTTGGGGGCATGTCTTATGGGGGCAGGGAGGGTGTTCCAGAGTTGAGGGATTCGGTAGCTGAAAGCGGCCTGTCCATTTTTTGTGCACATGAACAGAACGTGCAGCAGCCTAGGGTCAGTGCTCCTGAGGGAGTACGTGGGTGGAGGTTGTTGGGAGAGGGTAGAGGACAGGTAGGGTGGGAGGGAGAGGGATCAGTATTTGCCTGCGAACCTGGCACTGTTTATTAGCCTACGGTCATGGAGGGATGGCAAGGTTAGGGAAGTATAAAGGTTGCAGTGGTGTGTAGAGTGTGGGCAATCGAGGATAAATCAACAGAAAGAGTGGAACAGGGTGTCGAGGCTAGCCAGGGTGGACGCAGGGGCAGTGGTGTATACTATATCTCCATAGTCTAGAACGGGCAGAATCATTTTTTGGACAATAGCTTGCCTAGTCTGTGTGGGGAGGCAGCTTTTATTTTGGTGTAGAGCGCCGAGCTTTGGGAGGAGCTTCTTGTGCAAGGATTCGATGTGGAAAGAGAAATCTAGGTGTTGGTCAAGCCAAACACCTAAATACCTGTAGCAAGTGCAATTTTCCAGGGGGGTCCCGTCCAGTGTTTTAAAAGGGGTGCAGGGGGATTGACGGGAGAGTTTTTGTTGTGAGCCAAAAGTTTGGGATACAGTTTTTTTAGAGTTTAGGAATAACTGATTTGACCTAAACCAGTGCTGGATGGCGTTGAAATCTTCTTGGAGGAGGGTAGCTACGCTAGATGTTGTAGGGCCAGAAGCATAGAGAACAGTGTCATCCGCATACATCTGGATAGCTGAATGTTTGCACATAAGTGGGAGGTTGTTTAGGAAAACAGAGAAAAGTAGAGGACCTAGGACGGATCCTTGGGGGATGCCGGATGAGACTGGTAGTGGGTTCGAGGTGTAGGAGGCAAGTTTGACGGTTTGGGTCCTGCCCACTAGGTAGTCTTGGAACCAATTTGTGGCAGGTTTAGAAAGCCCTGCAACAGTGAGTTTGGAGAGGAGTAGTGGGTGGGAAATGATATCAAAAGCCTTTGCTAGGTCGATAAAGATGGCCGTGGTGATGTGTCCTTTGTCCATACTCATGAGAATGTTGCCGGTGACACGTAACAGGGGTGTGATGGTGGAGTGAGTTTTACGGAAGCCCGATTGGAAAGGAGTGAAGAAAGAGGATCCTTCCAGGTAAGGGGTGAGTTGGGACAGGACCAATCTTTCCTGTAGTTTGGCCAGTATAGGGAGTAGGGAGATGGGTCTGTAGTTTCCTGGGGGATGGATCGCCCTCTTTGGCAGCGGGATAACAGTGGCCTGCTTCCAGGCAGTAGGGAGCTTGCCCAGAGAGAAAGAGAGGTTAAAGAGGGCAGCTATAGGAGCAGCTATGACTGGGGCAGATAGGAAGAGCATCTTGGCATCCAAAGACAACGGCATTTCCTTTGTTGGGGTTTAAAGCCCGTGAAGGATTGGAGGACTTTGATTCGTTACTGGATGGAAAGAGAACAGCAGTCCAGGGCGGGCTGGTTTAGTGTGGGACTTGAGTGAAGGGGGTGAGGAGGAGTATTGGAAAGAAGACAGGAGTTTGTCTGCGCAGCTGGAGAAGTGGGAGTTTAAAGTTTCAGCTACATCGATGGGATCGGAGATGAGGGAGCCCTGGACAGATAGTGTGGGGGGGGTTTAGTGGGGGTAGTATAAGGGATTTTAGTGATTTCCAGAAGTCAGTTGGATGATTTGAATTTTTGCTAAAAACCGAGAGGAAGTAGTTTTTTTGGGCTAGGTGGATGGAGTTGGTGCAGGTATTTCGTAAGGATCTGTATGTGGTGACGTGCTGCTGGGTGCCCAGCTTCTTGAAAGCTTTCCAGGCATGGTCCCTAGTGTGGCATAATTTGATTATATCTGCCGAGATCCATGGGAGGTGTGCGCCTCTAACTCGTTTCTTGCATAGGGGGGCATGATTATCCCAGACTTTTAGGAAGTGGGATTTGAAACCTTCAGAGGTGGTGTCAATGGAGGATGCATTTGGGATAAAAGACCAGTTTGTGCATCCTAGGTCCAACAAGAGAGATGCTAGGTTGAGGGAGTTGTAGGACCTGGTGTATAGTGTGTTGGGGGGGGCAGGCAGTGGGGCTGTGCACTTTCCTGATCAAGTACATCATGTGATGATCACTTACAGAATCAGGTAATAGGCCTGCGCTTAGGATCCTGTGGGGGTTGGAAGTAAGAGCCCAATCCAGTAAAGAGTGATTTTGGGACTTGTGGTTAAGTCTGGTGGGATTGACAATGAGTTGGGTTAGATTTAGGGCCTTGATTTTGGTCTTTAGGTGGGCTTTGTCCGGCCCTAGCCAGTTTGTATTAAAATCGCCGGTGACGTGGAGCTCACCCCCCACCGCTAGGGTCTGCAAGGAGATGAGGTGGGAGAGGATGTCCTCGGGGAGTGTACAGGGGGGGCAGTACGAGCCTGCCACGTAAATAGGGGTGGAGCATGGGAGTGTGAGTTTTATAAGGAATGAATCTATGTGTCCCGGAAATGAAGGGATGTCCACTTTAGTGAACAGGCGACTGTTTGTGATATACATAGCCATGCCTCCACCTCTCTTTCTGCCAGGCCGGTCATGCCTAATTATTGTGTACCCTGGTATGGATACTTCGGCATCCGTGTGGTGAGGTTTTAGCCAAGTTTCAGATAAGACAAATATGTCAGGGCACATAGTTAGAGCAGTTTGTTGCAGCAGCGAGAATTTAGATAGCAAGCTGCAAGTGTTGAGGTGGAGGATACGGAGGCCTTTTGGAAAAGAGAAAGGGGGTGGGAATTTGTGTTTGGGGTGGTTGGGCCAGGGTTTGCCTCTATGTCCCCAGCCAGGAGCAAAAGTAGGCATATAATGTGTTTGTGCTTTGCCCTCAGGAGTTTTGGGCTGGTTGGGGTGGGATGAACGGAGGGGGAAGTGGGGGAGTAGCAGCTGGTAGGGGTGTGTAAGACCAGTAGTCCCAGGTGGAAAGAGGGAGGAAGGATAGTGGCAGTAATGTGCCCGTAATAGCTGGAACCCGAGTCCTGAGTGGGCGAGTGTGAGTTTGAGGTGAAGTATGGGTGGGGGGTTAGCCTTGGGGGCAGACACGGTAGTGGTTCACGGCTTGGGAGGGTGGCAGGGGGCAACGAGGATAGATAGGCCAGGGAGAGGAGAAATAGAGCAGTGGGCAGCAGCATTTTGGGCTGAAACGAAGAGCACGGGGGCTGGGAAAAGTGTGTTTTTTTTTGTTTTTTTTTTACTTTGCTATGTGTGAGCCCTCTGGTGGCAGCAGCTGATAAGCTGCAAATGGGAAAATAGACTGATAGGTTTTTGCAGTCATGTGACTACAGTCTATAAAACGAGGAGCTCACCAAGGGCGGTGGTGGGGGTGGCGGAGCAGAAGCACAGAGATAGTGTGGGACGCAGGCTGGCTATAGCAGTGGTGTAGGAGTTCAAAAATGGCGCCAGAACCGCGCCCTGCTGCCAACAAGTCTTTCTTCCAAATGACTGCGTACCTGGAGTTCCTCGTGGGGGGGAGGGGGTCCACAGGGAGGGCAGGATTTGATACTGGGCCCTCACGATCCTAGAATTCTAAAACATAGAGAATAATGAATGGGAAACAGTGTATTATGTTTTCTTTTTGTATACACTACAGGTGTGTGATGCTCATAAACATTGAGAACAAAGCTTGAAAGGTTTATAAAGACATCACACACCAACAATGTGTAAAGAAACCTGATTTTATGACCCTTATCATACTTTACATTTGGTCTGTGAGAACACAGGTAAAAATGCCAAACATTTTTACTTTCATTGAGTTAACTGACATGTAATGTTAAGAGTAGACTAGGGAGGAAAATTGTAACGGATACAGGAAATGAAATATATTAATGTAAGTCTTGTAAATTGCAAAACACTTACTGGTTCGAGGATTATGCTGCTCGGTTAACTTGAATTAAAAAAACATGTTTAAGTGCAAACATGTCAAAATCCACGAGTGATAATACATGTTTATTATCATTCATTAATTATCATTCATGTATTATCACTTGTGTCATAATACATGAGTGACAATACACATACTGTATGCACATTATCACTTGTGTATTACAAGATTTGAAATTGGGGTGATCAATATATTATATAGTGACCAGCATTTTTCATACAAACATATCCTAAAACTCTTTACATAGGGCAAAATTCAGTAACATAAGGAGGGAAATATACAATAATAGCAGAACAATTAAAACAAGAATGGAGAATGAAATGGGAATGAATTACATAGAGAATAAAGTATGGGGTGGTATGTGTAATGAGATTTTACACACACCCAAGGGGTTGGATGGCATATAAACCCCGAGAGCGAAGCTTGGGTTTATCCAGGCATCAACCCTTGAGTATATAATTTGAGTTTACACACACACCCCATATTTTATTATATAAGTGCTGGTTAGGCTTTTTGCCACAGCCAATTATATAAAATAAATGGTCTGGTCTTGACTGCAGTCTGGATGATGTTTAGCCGAGTCCTCGGTCGCTTAGCAGCAGTTTAATTTTTCTTGTTTTGTTGTCCCTTTATGGTGTGATTTTTGTTAGGAAGTTTTTTTTAAATAGTTACTTACCGCCTAGAGATAGTGGTGGTGGCTGGTTTCGACCGAAGAAATCTGGTGCGAGCGTGGAACCGGAAGAGCTGTAGGTTGAGCATGCTGCAGATAAGCGATAGTGGTACGTGTTTGCCGTTATAAACGCTCCTTTATAATGGCAAATTACACCACGGTTTCCCTATGGGAAAAAGCCTAACCCAGTTATTGTATTATTATAATGTATAGAATAATACATGGGGGGAGTGCATAATGAGAATATAACAAACGGGTCTTCCTTTTTCCCATAGGAAAACCATGGTGTAATTTGCCTTTATAAAGGAGTGTTTATAACGACAAACACATGCACGATTTCCCTTGCTGTGCGCATGCTCAGGCAGCAGAGCGACCAGTCGAGACCGCTCACCACTTCCATGTCGCTTGAAACAGAACCGCCACCGCAGTAAGTCCTTTTCTTTCATCCCCATATACTCTGGAAACACATAAAGACCAGCAGAAAGGGAAAAACTGTTTTAAATACTTAAAATCTTGGCACCGGACTAAAAGGAAGCCGACCATAGGATACACTGGGAGCTGTTTATTTTATATAATTGCTGAGGCGAAAAAGGGAAACCTAGCAATTATATAAAATAAAAAATGGGTCGGGTGTCAAACTCAATTTTACACACAACCTCGTTGTGGGATGCTTTTCACTTAGCATCCCACAACTCGGGTGTGTGTAAAATCTCATTACACACCCCAACCCATACTTTATTCTATATTTAATGCACACCCAAGGGGTGGAATGCTACTTAAACCCTTAGGGCAAAGCCTGAGGGGCTTATTAAAGCATTCCACCCCGAGGCTGTGCATTAAATTCAAGTTTTGCACTCTCCCCCCATGTATTGTTTTATATAATTGCTGGAGAGTGTTTTCCTTGCTTTTAAAACATTATACAGCAATTATACAAAACAGTACAGCCAGTAGATACTGCTGCTGCTTAAGCCATTAGATGAGAGATTAAACAAAGTTTATAGCGATCTATTCAAGTTTTTTTTTCGGTGCGTGCTCTTTGTGATCATTATACCTGTTTCTCTTTTGTCAGCTCTCTTGTCCGTTTCATGACTCTGTGCACGTAGTAACATGTCTAGTAACCATAGGATTGAGTCAAGGTTATGTCAACTGCCATTTTTATTTATTTATTTTTAATCAGCATGAAAAGGTGTCAAACCTGTAATGCAGCCTGTGGGACTGGTAGAAAAGCTGGAGTGTAAAAATAGCAGTGTTTAAAATGTGGCTGAAAAAGAAGTGGAGATGACAGTGGAGTGGAGAGAAAATATGTGCAGCTTGGGTGAACACACAGTAAGGAGGAGGCACCTGCACATAGATACATAGACAGTGTCAGCAGATAAGGGCCTATGGCCCACCCAGTCTGCCCATTTGAGCTTGTAAGTTCAGTTTATGTTTTCCTAGAATTCTGTGGCCCCTTACCCCTGACCTCCAGAATTCCCTTATGTCTATCCCATGCATTCTTAAATCCCGTGATTGTTTCAGCCCCCACCACTTCCTCTGGCAGGGTGTTCCACTTGTCCACCACCCATTCTGTGAAGAAATTCTTCCTCATGTTTCCTCTGAATCATCCTCCCTCCAACTTCATCCCATGCCCTCTAGTCCTGGATAATCTTTTCGCTTAAAAATAGTGTGTATTCCTGCACCCTGTTCCTCCTGTAAGATACTTGTATGTCTCTATCATATCCCTCTCCCTCCTCTCCTCCAGGGAGTACATGTTCAGTTCCTTCAACCTGTCTTCATAGGACTTGTGATGCAATCCATGCACCATCTTTGTTGCCCTCCTCTGAACCTTCTCTACCCTGTCTATGTCCTTACGTAGGTATGGTCTCCAGAACTGTACACTGTACTCCAGGTGGGGCCTCACCAGTGTCTTGTATAGCGGAATTATGACCTCCCTTTTCCTGCTGGTGATGCCCCTGCCTATACATCCCAGCATCCTATTTGCACAGAAGGGAAACCCGGCACATGTTCGCCGTTATAACCCGTGGGTTATAATGGCGAATTATAACCCAGTTTCCCTATGGGAGAAAATGCTCCTGAGTTATTATATAATAATATTATAATAATATAGAATTATACTATTAGTGCTATAAAATGTAATATAGGGTAATGCAGAAAATGAATAAATCAAATGTGTATGGTAGTGCACGTTGGTAAATAATAAAGCAACATTTTCTGTCTACAATGCTTCTGGGAAAACTTTTGAAATTTTACATAACTTTAGTTGAATTTTCTATATGGTAGAGAAACACAGAATTTGTCATCAGAAAAGGACTCTTGGCCCACCCAGTCTGACTAGATGGTCCCTGCCTTGTCTGCCTCCACATCCCCTAAATGGTCTCTGGCGACCTCCCCTCCTCCCTGCCTTTTCACTAATATTCCTTAAGAAAATGGCAGTGAGAATCCCAGTGCCCTGATTGGCTACCAGGATTCCATTACCATACAACTATTTTTCAATAGAGCCCTATGAAAAACAAGTACCAGGTGCTCCACCTTAACCTGGTATCTGTGTGCCAGTTTGATTTTCAAACTTCATGTTCCTGCCATTTTTTTCCTGTTCGCTAACTGAGCGAGTTGAAGCTTGACAACCCCACTCAATCACCCACCCACCCGCAGAGTCTGTATTTTTTTTGTTAAATAAATTAAAAAAAAGGCAACAAAAATAATAATAAAAAAAAAAACTTACTCAGAAAGGTTCTATGTGATAAGGGCGAAAGCCTAAAGGCAATCGCTGTTATCGCGAAGTCAAAGTGCCAACATTTTTTTTTTGCCACTCTGACACCTAGGCGCACAGCAAAACGGTGCTGGGGACTTAGTTATTTAATGTTTTCTGTGGGGGGCTGTGCCCCCCCCCCATGGGGGGCTTCTCCCCCGCATGCCCATACTAAAGGATTCTCAACTCCAGGGGGGTGCATATTGGGAAGGGTGAAAACAATAAGAAAAAAAAAATAAGGTTCTGGCTGGGTGCACCAATAATGCACCAGCACCCGGACCCGAACCCAGTACCCTGCGGATCGACACTGGAACCCACCCACCATGTCATGAGGTCAGCTCAACAACCCACTGTGGCACCACCCCTCACATCCCCTCCCGCCCCTCACTGTACGTGACCACTTCCACCCTCCTGCGCATGTATGTATAGCTACATCCTGTCGCTATACTCACCCACCCCCCCAGGCCGCCCCACCGTCCTGTGGCCATCCCTCCAATGTGCTGGGGAAGGGGTCACCATTATTGTAGGCGCCCTTCACCCAGCACCAATATCATGGGATACTCCCAGAAAGCAAAGCAAAAGGAAGCTGTAAGTGCAATCAGCTTAACATAACTGCCAATGGGCAGGGTGGTTTTTAGAAGAACAGTGCGAAACTCTCCATACAAGCTGCTCTTGTTTTCAACAGTTTTTTAAACTTTACTAATACATTCAGCAGGTGAAACATAGGGCGTATGAATCTGAAGCAAGTCGACTCTGATCAGTAAGAGGACTGGAGTATACGGAGCACCTGATCACCTCCAGTAAATCGTTCACACCATTGTGGTGCGCAACTTATCATGTTCAGCGGTGCAGCGTTCCAGGCATACAAACAAGCATAGCTTTTCTCTCACAGACAAACAGTAGTGTTTTCCCCTTTTGCAGCCAAGCTAATACCTTAGCAAACTAGTACCTCCTGTGTGTGTGTGTGGGGGGGGGGGTGTAACCATGACAACCACCTCAAGGGCACAAGTACAGAAGCTCCACTAGGGCAAAAATGCCTAGCTTAAAAAAACCAAAAAAATGGCTGAGGAAAAATGTTATTACAAAACTCATACTAAGCAAATTTTTTATTAACATTTTTATTAAACATATTATTTTTTTTACAACGCCATTTTCTAAGTGCAATAATACCCTCCAGGGTGGGCAGTAGTGGGAAATACTTAACTTTCCAGGGGCTATAAGGCCCTCTGCCTGTGGTGAAAGGCCTCATTACACCACTGGGTGGTCCGGTATTCCCCAATACCACCCACATTGTTGGGTATTTTTGCTTACTTATGTCTATCGAACACATGCTTAAAGCCCCCTACTGTTTTTGCATTCGACACTTCCGCTGGCAGTCTATTCAAGGTGTCTACCACGCTTTCTGTGAAGTTGTACTTCCTCACATCCCTCTTTAACGTCCCTCTTCAGCTTCACTGCATGCTCTCTGGTCCTGGTGCTCTTCCTCCTTTGAAAGATACTCCCCTCCGGCACCCTGTGAGGTAATTTTAGGTCTCTATGATATCCCCTCTCACTCTTCTCTCTTCCAAGGTGTACATGTTGATATCCCTCAGTCTTTCCTCATAAGGATTTCGAAGCAAACCCCTCCACCCTGTCTATGTTCTTTCTGAGGTGTGGCCTCCAGAATTGGACACAATACTCTAGGTGGGGTCTCACCAGTGAGTGATATAGAGGCAGCACCACCTCTTTCCTTCCACTGGAGATACCTCTCTGAAAGCATCTTATAATCACACTGGCCCCACCCACTGCTCTGTCATGCTGTTCTGCCACGTTGAGGTCTTTAGATATGATAACCCTAAGGTCCCCTTCCTGCTAAGTGACTGACAGTATCTCCCCCTCCCATCCTAGACTTAGTTCCAGGGTTTCTATGCCCTAGGTGCATAATTTTGCACTTTTTGGTGTTGAACCTCAACTGCCATTTTTTGACCACTATTTAAGTTTCCTAAGATCCCTGCATATTCTTTCCAGCCCCTCCTGATTGTCCACCCTATTACAGACTTTGGTATTGTCTGCAAAAAGCAAATCTTCCCTTATAGTTCATCTGCAGTGTCACTTATGAAGATATTGAAGAGAACTGATCCCAGTACTAAGCCCTGTGCACCCTGCTGTCCCTAGAGGGAGTGCTGTTAACCACCAGCCTCTGTCTCCTATCTGGGAAACCAATTTCTAGTCCAGTTCACCACTTTGGATCTGACTCCTAGGCCATTCAATTTGTTAATCAGTCTCCAGTGCAGCACAATGCCGAAGGCCTTGATAGTCCAGCTAGACCACATCCACTGCCCTCCTCTGATCTATTTCCCTGGTCACTCAGTCAAAGAAATCAATCAGATTTGTCTGGAATGACCCCCTCCCCCCCATGAATACATGCTACCCATGGGTCCTAGAGCCCATTTTATTTAAGATACTCTACTAACCTTTCTTTTAACAGTGTTTTCATTAATTTCCCCACTACTGAGGTAAGGCTCACTGACTTATAGTTGCAAGCCTCTTCCTGCTGCCACAAGCAAGTGTGATTATGGGAAACAGTATATTCTAGGGTTAGACCACAGAGCTGTGAACATGGAGACCCAGTAGTCCCGAGTTTGAATCCCACAGTTGCTACTTGCATGCTCTGTGATCTTGTACTTCATTTCTCGCCCAGGTGGCACCTGGAAATGAGCTTTGGCTCAATTTGCTGTTCCCAGCCAACATTTCTGAATAAACAGATTTATACACTGAGAATTTTGACATCACATGTAGACAGGAAGCAGGACTAGATGAAATCTGAGGAACAAGGACTGTATTTTCACACAGCTGCCTTCAGTAATAAAGAAAGAGGGGGTATATGTGTAACCCCTAGGTGGTGCTATCCCAAAGGCTACTACCCCTGCCTGCTTGGCTAACAGCAGGTTAAGGGGCCTGAGTTCTGAAATGGGTGCCTCAACCCAGAGGTCAAGTTTGGTAGTGGTCAAGCTAACCTGGGCACAGCCCTCCGGGACACTGTAACCCCCCTCTTTCCTTACTAGCGGCCGGAACAATACACAATAATCACTTTCATAATACGCCTGATACACCACATAAGTACCCACACTGTTTGCACTTACCACCAGGGCTTTCCTCTGGGGCCCTGGGGACCCGCTGTAAAACAAGGTTATACACCGCAAATAACAGCAGTACAGTACTCTTGCACAAACTGGAACCACAGTCAGGGTAACTGCAAAAAAGAGTTAGATCTGATTTATTTAAGGGACTTAAACAAGGGAGAGGCGTAATCAGGTTAATTAGCTTAAAGGTTATATCAATCAAGCAGTTATGCATGCGCTTTGAGTCCCCACAAACAGTCCACCTCTGGCTACCCAGGTAGAGAAGAGATGGGCTAGACAGGACAGTTGCTCGGGGTTGCAGCTGGTTGGGACCCTGTGATGGAAAACACAACATGCACAGTACACAATATTTGTAATCCAGAACCAGAGGGCTCAGTTTGTAAAGGAAATGAAACAACAAGACAATCAGATGACACACTCGGATTAAGCTGTTGTTGTAGGGAGCTACCCTGGTATTTACTCACGATACCCAAGACTGGACACAGTCTGGACGAAAATCGAGACTGAAGGTGGTTGATCTGGAATGCCAGGAGAAGCAGGGCCCACACAAGTCGCAGAGGCATTGTTCCTGTTCAAGCGTGGAGCAGGGGCTGAGCCCCAGGCAGGTCTCTCGTTGATGGCTTCTCTGTGCAGTGGGTAGTCTGGCTGGGCCAGTCTGGCAAAGCCCAGACCGCATGGAGACAAGTTCGGAAGCAGTCCGTTTTGGGCTGGATACAGCTTCCAGCAAGTAGAACACAGTTCACACAGTGGGGAACTAACTCACAACCCACTAGCAGCTCAGAGCACATTTACATGTACGGGAATTCTACTGTACCAGGCAAAGTGTCACAACGTCTGTGCACACACCAGGAGCTTAGGGGTAGCTGGAACTCCTGACAGACCGATTGCATTCAGCAAAAATATTCGGTCTTCTTCAGGTTGAGCCTGGCCCACTTCAGTAGCTTACTTTAGTCACACAAACTTGGATTTAGTCCAAAATAATTCTCTTCTCTCCTCTCAGGAGCAGCACACCGCATGCAGGCCAAAACTTAGCTTTTCAGAGTTCTCCCATGCATCCACTCAGGATTGCTGCTCAGAAACACTTCAGCTCCTTCTTGCTCAGCTTCCAGCTTAGATCTAACTGAAAACTGCAAGTAGCCCAGACTTCCCAAGATCCAAAATATTTGGTTGACTGATCTGGCTTTCAGTCAAAGCAAGAGCTCCCCCTTCAGTTGCAAAAAAGGCGCAAAAAAGCTCCAAACTAAAGTTCCTACAGATTTTGAATTTAGACAGCTCCTGTAGTCCGGCTACATTTTAGGTCCCACCAGTACCATTTGGTCCAATTTGCAGTCCAGGACCAAGATAGTGGAGACAAACAAAACAGTCCTTGCTACAAAGAAAGCAGGTTACGCAAACTACATTATCATTATCACTTTAAATGATTTTCAGTAAATAGTTACATCTTTCAACAGAGCTCCCTTTCAGATTACTTAAGCTGCAATTAGGCAGCTCTTAAAGAGACAGTACACAGAGGCTATACAAGCTCTGGTAATCACATTTAAACTGCTAAAATGCAGGACACCAGCCTGGCAGTGAGCATTTAGGCAAGCTCAAGGAAGACTTTTTGGGAACCCCCATTTGTAGGGGAGGTTACATATGTAACAGAAACTATGTAAAATATAAGTAAGACTGGATGTAAATCTTGTTTTCAGTTTTGTCCCGAAGGTATCAAACATTCTTTAAGGAAATATTGGACAGAAAAGTCAGAGAAAATTGCTTGGGAGCTCCAAACTCAGGCAATAGAAAAGAGGTGGGTTTTGAGGTGGGATTTGAAGGGTGAAGGGACATCAGTGAGAGGGAGAGATGCTATTCTAGGTAGTAGGAAGAATGGAGAGTTTGGTTTGAGTGCAGGCAGCGCTGCAGTCCAAGAGACAGGAAAGAGGACTGCACTGATGGTTCAGCGGCATCGCATCATACTGCTGTGCAGATGACCTGGGTGCAGTCACTGTGCTGGGAGGCAGACAAGACTGCAGTATCTGCCTCTCAGCAGTGCACTGTAGTCAGGAGGGAAGGGAACCTGGTGCCGCAATGACTCCTGTGGTGGGTCTGAGGAACTTGATCCTTCCACAGACACTGCTGTGTGCATTGGAAGTCATTAGCTGGATCCACCTACACCAAGAGAGGAGGAAGGACAGGGAAGATAATGGGAGAAAATCCCATAAACTGTATAAATGACACCAAAGTTCTTGGCTCCCCAGGATCCTAGCGCCCCCAATACTGGACCCTGTCCAGTCCTAGTGGACTGCATTAAGGGTAGGATGGCCCTTCCCCTGGAGCCCTGACCCATGGAGGGGAAGCCATGGCATCCATCAGGTGGCAGTTGCACTTTGGTGACAGGGGAACACCAGGCCTGAACAGGGTATATTCCTGGAACTGGGGTATATTCTTGATGATGATGATGATGTGGCCAAGAGAGACAAATTTCTGTGGGAAAAAAGAGAGACAGTAGAAAGGTGTAAGGCAATGTAGAATTTTAAACACAAGTAGGGAAATGTTGTAGAGGATTAAGCACTAGACAGTAAGCCAATGGAGGTGACAGAGGATCAGAGTGAGGTTATCTTGTTTCTTAGAGTGGGTGAGAAGTTGAGCAGCTGTACTCTGAACACTCTGAAGTTTTGAGAGGAGGGACCTGCAGGTCCATAGAGAAAGGAATTACTATAGTCAGTGGTGATAAAGGCATGTATATCGATCTCAGCAGAGGGTGGGTCTAGGAAATGATGGATGCAGGCCATATTTCAAAGATGATGGCAAGCAGTTTGCAGACCATAGTGATGTGTGGAGCAAAGATAAGTTCTGACTCAAGGAAGGCCCCCAGTTTTATTTATTTATTTACTTACTGGGCCCACTGCTGTTCTCCCTATTTATTAACAATCTGCCAAATAACTGTGGAGGGGCTTCCGTGCACCTCTGTGTGGATGATGCAATAATCTATCATTCTTGTTCTGATGTCAAGTGGATCAACAGTATGCTAACATCTGACTTTGCTGCTCTTGAAGGATGGTTTATACGAAATTATCTTGTTCTTAACACCAAGAAAACAAAAAGTATGCTATTCTCCCTTCCACACTCTTCCTCCTCTAACCTCCCCTCTCTCAGAATTACTTCCATCAATGGTAATGCCCTTGAACTTGTCCATACCTTTAAATACCTGGGCATTACCTTGAATACCTCGCTATCCCTCAATGCCCATGTCTCCATCCTAATCAAATCTCTGAACCAAAAGCTAGGTCTTCTCTATTGTATCCACCCCTTCCTCACCTCAGCCTCTTATCATAAGATTGCATCCTCCTCTCTTCTTCCATTTCTATCTTATGGTGCTCAGCTTCTGCTCACAACTAACACTACTACCTTATCACTCCTCAAACAAGCTTACCATAGGGTGGGTAGGTTTGCCCTTGGGGTCAACGTCCGTCACCACCACTGTGATGTCCTCTCTTCCCTGGGTTGGTTATCATATGAATCTAAACTAAGGTATGCCACTTTGAGTTTTCTGCACGAGCTGGTCCACAAACATACTCCTCCTTGTCTCAGTGAGTCTATTCATCGACAACCACAATGAACCCTGAGATCTGCCTCCCTCCCCTTCTCATAATGCCCAAACCACGGTTAGCTGTGGCCTGTAAATCATTCACCTATGCAGCTGTGTCTGACTGGAACTCCCTTCCTCCCTCCCTCCATTCTGCCATGCTCCACCCTCCCTGAGTTCCAATCCAAGCTGATTCTTTTCTCTCTGCCTCTATACCTTGCTCCTACTACCAGTAATAATAAAACCGCAACATCTCTGTCTATTTCTCGTCCTTGATCTTCCCCTAACCCTGGCTCTTACCTTGCCCTCTGTGCCTCACCTTTAAACATAACTGCTATTGGTTAGCCTGCTTATAACTGATATCATTAGCTAACAATGATATATTGTAGTGCACTCTCTTGAATGTGTCATGCATTTGCCATACTACTGTGTAACCCACAGTACCTGCACGTTATTTCATAAACCTGTGGTTGTATCTGTATGTATCATAATCCTGTGGATCACTGAATGCTGTATATCAATTTTCCCATCGTAATTGTCATTGCTATGTTAAAGCACTGTACTGTATACATACTGCACTTCCGGGTCACCCCTGAAAAAGGGACTACAGTTGTCTCAGTGGACTTACCTGGTTACCAAAACATAAATAAATAAATGTATTTATTTATTTATAACATCCCAAATCAAAAAGGTGCACCAGCTTATAGACTCTATATAAAGGTGATTCAAAAGCATACTGCCCTTTTTTCCTTAGACATTTTTTGCTTTCAACAAAAATGGATCTTGGAGAAAGTTTTTAATTTAAAAAACTTCTTTAATTTCTTACACCATGATTCCATTCCGAACAAAACCATCACATCACATTACTTACAGCATTTGCAGTGGAGGCAGACAGCAAACCAGTGTACAAAAAAATGTGATCCATTAAAATGGTAACATGCACAGCATAACCGGAGCAAAAAAGCACCCAGCTACTAGACCTTGCGTTTCAAATGTAAGGTCCAATAGCCGGGGGCCTTTTTGCTTCAGTTATGTTGTGCATGTCACCATTTTAATGTCTCACTTTTGTACAATGGTTTGCTGTCTACCTCGCTGCAAATGCTGTACGCAGTGTGATGTGATGATTTTGTTCTGAATGGAATCATGGTGTAATAAATTAAATAAGTTTTTTTAAATTGAAAACTTTCTCTAAGATCCATTTTTGTTGAAAGCAAAAAATGCCTAAGGTAAAAAGGACAGTATGCTTTTGAATCATCTTTATATAGAGTTTATAAACTGGTGCACCTTTTTGACTTAGGATGTTATGGTTGCTTCACGTATGGTGGCACAACTTGCTTTAATGTAGACTTGAAGTGGAGCACCCGAACTTCGTCTTTGCTGATTTATTTATTTATTGAAAACATATTTTACCAGGTAAGCAAACAGAATCTAGAGGGGCTCTTTTCCAAATGCACCCTGGGGAGAGGGGTAGCTCCATGCAAAGTTAAAAAAAACTCTACAAATCACATAACACAGAGTGTAATGCCACAATATTCGCATAGTAAAACTCACACAATTGCACACATTTTACTATACAAATTTCTGCACTATGCAGTTGTGGTGAACTGTACTACACAATTGCAGCAAACATTCCCAAATTAGCTGCAGTTCGCAACACACCCATGGAGGGGGACAGGGGACTGCAGAGGTCAAAACATAGGAACATAGTACAGAGCTGCATCTGTATTATGCAGTAAATTGAGGAAGAATTTTATATATATTAATACACTGTGGACATAAAATATACACTAGCAAATATTCTATAGCTGTAGGCCTGGATATTCAAAGGGGTTGCACCAGCAAACCCCGCACTGTGCCCCGGTTGGATATTGAACAGGCAGCCAGGCACAGTGCAAATCCAGATGCGCCAGGGCGCAATGAAAATGTATGTGGCGCAGATGCAGGAGGCGTGCCCATGCATATGCGGCACATCCCGATATTCAACCCGGGATGTGCGGCGCATATGCTGGCACAACCCTGCATTGTGCCGCATAGGGAGGCTCAAAGTTGAGACCGTGAATAGTGGGAACAAATCCTGGCCAGCCACAGGTGGACTGCTGTACTGCAGGGTGCAACACAGCAGCCGCCAGTCATGGGTGGCCACCCGCCCACCCAGAACACTGTCCACAAGCACACATAGCACCCTGGTAGTCTAGTGGTACCCCCTTCCTCCTGTGTCCCCGATCGCCGGTAGCAGTAGTTGAAAACATTCCCTGATAGTCTAGTGGTATCCCCCTCCCTCCCATGTCCCCAATTGCCAGTAGCAGTAGTAGAAAACATTCCCTGGTAGTCTAGTGATACCCTCCTCCTGTAGTCCCCGATTGCCTTTAACTACTCCCGCTTGTTGCCGTGATTGTGATCTCATGAAATAATTCCCTAAGTGATCCGGTGGCACCTCCACCCCTCCCACCACACAGAACCTTGCCCACCCTGCTCCCCCCATTGTGGCTGCAACCTGCCGCATACCGCCTGGCCGTTGTCCGAATGACAGATACAGTATGGGCTTGCAGGGCATACGTAGATAGTCCCAAATATGGAATGACTTCATCCACATATTTGGGATCTGTCTATGCAGTATGCCTGCAAGGCCACTGTACCTGTCATTTGGCAGGTGGTCAGCGTGTATGCATAGGTTGCAGCTGCCCACCGATGATGGGGGCAGGGTGGGCAAGGGTTCTGTGTGGTGGAGGGGTGGGGTGTGACTGGATCACCAGGGAATTATTTTACAGAGATTTACCACGATTTCGGCAATGGGCTGGGGGGTACCACTAGACTACCAGGGACAGAAGTACAGTACGTTAACGGCAATCAGGGACATGGGAGGGAGGGTACCACTAGACTACCAGGGAATGTTTACAACTACTGCTACTGGCAATTGGAGTAACAGGAAGGCGGGGGGGTACCACTAGACTACCAGGGAATTAATGTAGGGAGATTTACCATGATCATGGCTATGGGGCAGGGGATGCCCCGGGACCCTCACTGTGTACACATCATGCTGTGCAGGGAGCCAGGTGCAATTCACTGGGCTGCCCTGCACAAGGCATGCAAATGGGGTCATAATGACAAGCAAATGGCCCCATTTGCACCTTGCATATATTATGGCCTCATTTGCATGTCCTCTGCTGAATATCGTGGGTGTTGCACCCAGTGCAACTGCATTTGTACTGGCGCAACCCCATGCTCCCTATCTGTGGCTTGCACCGGCGCAGTGCCATGCACTGTCCATGCCATATTCAACGGTGCTGCACCATTGCACATCACCATTGAATATCACTTGGTCCTGGCCCCGGCGCATCCCAGTTGCGCTGCGCCCATGCTTGCGCCCCTGCCAGGCGCAGTCTTAATATCCAGGCCGTAGTGTACAATATAACGCTTAAAATAATATAAAATTACATTCTTAAGTAAAACAGCTGAGGCAAACAAGGAGAAGGTATGCCACGGATATATCGTTACACTAGTAGACAGACAATAAGGACAATCACCTGAAAGAATCCAAAGATACAAGGCTGACGACAGTACATGTGGTGTCATAAACTGGCACACTATGTTGGGACTGTGGGTGTAGGGGAAGGCCACCTAGCCTGAGACCAACTCAGTGGGCCAAGTTAGATAGGTAAAAAGCTTTATTTTTACACAGGACAAACACTTTTACAACAAAAGTCCCATTCGCACAGTCATCCTGTTATTAGTGCCTGGTTACAGAATAAAAATTGGTTACAAAATGAAATTAGCATAATTAATACACATCCAGTTACTGCAATAAACACAAACACAATTAGAAATACAAGATACCCAATTTCCTAAATTATACCAAATAAACACACAAATTACATTAATACAGATATTCGTCTAATTTAAATGGCCATACTCCTCAAGTTTCAATGTCAGTCACAGTTGTCTGTAAATCTGTTGCTTACGGCACTTTCAGAGACAGATCAACTTCACATATGTCTTAATTTTGGTGAAAGAAGATTCCCTATGTCGGGCATACAGTCATTTGTAACCATTGTTTACTAGTGGTTACATACCTTGGGGACTCTTACACCCTTGTGCTTTTTTTGTTTCTCTTAGTTTATACTTATGGACAGGGTAATCCAAAGTGTTATCCCCCATTCCAGAAATTATCCTCTTTAGTTTCTTGTGTGTCATTATTGCTATGTTTTTGTCTCCTTGTTTCAAGGGAGTCCCATTTCAAGTGCCCAAACATTTTTTTTTTTTATTTATTCATTCTTGGAGTACGATACCTCTGAGCACAGAGAGCTCATTTACAAAGGTTCCACATCAGTGGGGAAGGGAGACAAAACATACAAAGGGGTAAAAGTACAATCTTTCCAAAACAGCAATATAAAGTGAGCAAATATATATATGTATCTATACGCAGTTTTATCATTCTAATCAGAGGAAAGCATAGATGAGAGGGGGAAGGATAAAGATGGAAGAAACAAAGAAAGAAAGAAATGAAGGAAGGAAGGAAGGTAGGTAGGAAGGAAGTGGCAGCCATAGCCCTTGTCAAGCTGGGGTGGGGTAAGGACAGGGGGTGAGGTGGACAGGGTGGTAAGAAAGGTAGGAAGTGACAGCTATAGGCCTTGTCAAGCCAGTGTGGGAGGGACAGGGGGGTAAGGTGGACGGGGGGGTAGCCAGGGGCCTTGTCAAAGTGCAAAAAGGGGGCTAGCCTTGGAATTATAGAGGTAACAGCAGAGATACAGGGTTATCCAGCTGTGAGAAGACTGAATGCTAGTAGATTGGGAGTCTCAGGTGAAGCAGTCACAAGAACTGTCGGCCGTGAGATGTTGGCGTAACTTCAATTTGAATGGTCTCAATTTAGGTATGGTAGTTATAGCACTATGAAGAGTATAAAACCAGTGAGGTGCTCTGTTGGCAAATGAACATTTCCCCTGGGCTGTCCGGCATCTAGGAACATGGAGATGATGACTGTTCAAGCTTCATGTATGCTGTGAACTACAATGGGGGCTTAACAGGTTTGTGGTGCCTAGGCTGGCCCGCCGGCGCAGGGGCAAGGTGCTGAACTGCGGCACCAGTGACACGGGTTAGGGAACGGACCTGGGTTGCTGGAGGGCCGGCAAGGGGAGAAGGATAGAGCATCCCGCGACTGCTCTTCTTCTTTGGGAGTGTGTTCGGTGTGCTAGGGATACCAGGCAGAAGCCGGGTGCACCACAGCACCAATGCCAGCACATGGGGGGGCGGGGTGGACGCTGGCCATCATTGCACATCCCCACCCCCATATACAGGAGAAAAATACCGCAGCTGGCCACCTCTGTGAAGACAGCCTCCGTCTTCAATTAGCCTCTCAGCCGGCTCCCCCAGTCAGTCATAGGTTTCGCAGCACCTGGGCCAGTGCCAAGACCCCAACCCCTGGGGGGCAAGCCAGGGGTCTCAGCGGTAGAGCACGGCCGGAGGTGGAAGCCAGGAGGTGCCGTGACTGGCAGATGATCGGCAGCCAACTGCTGGGGCAAAAAGAGAAAAAAAAAAAGTTTGTGGTGCCTAATGGCAGGAGGCCGAGAAGTGCTTTTCTGGCTAAAAGACAGGTTTGGTATTGGATCCTCCCAAAGAGCTGCAGCCAACCAGTCTCAGCGTAAAGACCACAGGCATGGGTGAAACATGTGAACCCTGTGAGTAGTCTGCATGCCTTGTTCAGAGCAATGGATATCCTGTGCAATGAAGACATGGGGGCTGCTAGGATAGACAGCTGTCTAAGGTGACCCCAGGTATTTGAAATGTGGCATTTGTTCAAGAGTGACTTCAAGACAGTTTCTGATGGTAAGTGTATGGGATTTGTGCTTGTTTCAGGTGCTGCTGAACATCATTACTTTGGTTTTCTTGTAGTTGAGGATCAGTTTATGTTTAGAGAACCAGTCCTCCACTTCCGCAAACTCACTCTGAAGGTGACGTTCCAGTTGCTTGGGGTCATGGCTGCTGATTATTAACACTAAGAAGTGATGGGTAAAGTAGGGGCATCTAAGTAAAAATCTGGTCATGTTATTATGGGCAGTACCTAGTTTGTTCAATAGAGACCCCGTAGCATGCTGAAACACCATACTTCTGTATTCTAAGACTGGGCAGATCATTTGAACTGCTATAGTCTCCCTAGCCTTTTCAGGGATGGCATGAGTCTACTGTTTTAGCACTCCAATTCTATAATTTGCCTTTTTAACTATTTGTTCTGTATAATTTCCAAACTTTAGGTTGCTGTGAACTAGTGTGCAAAAATATTTGTACTCTTTCATTGTTTAAAGCTTTGAACTATTTAATAATTTAATGTTTAATTGGCAGACATTTTGATCACCTTTTTGTATCTGTTTTGCACTAAGGACTGTATTGCCTGATAAAAAACATTTTTGTAAATAATAAAAATATTTCTGCAGATTACACTATTTCTAATTGATTGTTTTCCCTAGTTACTAGAACTGTATCATCGGCATACAGTTTAATTTCAGAAAGTCGTATATTATTTGGCAACTTGTTAGCATAAAGTAAAAAATCAGAGGGGCCTAAAACTCAACCTTGGGGAACACCTCTAACAAGGGGCCCGCTGTCAGATAAACCCCCCTTCCACAGAACCTTGAGTCCTTATAATTAAGAAGGAATCAAACCAAGTTTTTACCTAACTTTGACACCCCTATCACCTCCCTTTTACTTAAAAGAATATAACGCAATAGATCAAAAGCTTTCGAGAGGTCTATGAACACCACTCCCACAAACACCATGCATCAATGACCCCACTATTATATCAACAATATCTGTGAAAGTGATGCCCGTGGACCTTTCTGCTCTGAAACCAGATTGGTGGGGTGTCAATATATTGTATTTTTTTAGGTATTCATATGTCTGTTTACTAACTATTTTTTCTACGATCTTGGAAGTGATGGAATGAAGCACTATATGAAAGACTTATGCTGCATGGCAAAATCGCGCTGTATTGCCTGCATGATTTTGCCATGCGGCATAATGTCTTGTGACATTATGACCCCATGCCGCCATGCCCCAGGAGTGGTCATTTAGTGCATTCATTTTCTATTCACGCTACCAAAGTTCTAGATTAATGTAAGGTTGTCTATAGATGGTGAAGGTACACAAAACAGTGCTATTTTATTTTATTTCTAAGTTGTTTTGCTTGATCGGCTTTAATCAACTTTCAGTACATTCTGCTGTGACCCAAGTGTTTATAGATTCTACGATGAAACGCAGCTTCCTTTTTTCTTATGCTGAGCACATGACTACTGACACCTTCATTTACTGTTAAAACACATTTGTCCGGAGGGCTAGGACTTAAGATGTTCATGAACTAGACTGCATGACCGGTCTCTGGAAAGCCAAATGGGAATGTCATACTGAAGGATGGTAGCCATAGTCCTATGGAGCAAGAGTGGATGAGCATAATTCAGAAAAATATACCCAAAATTATAAAATGTAGTCTCTCACTTGTCAGAACTCATACATGATACGGTCAGTGTGGCTGATGCGCTGGGAGTCTCAACCATCACTAGCAAAGAAAAGCCATAGCACATTTCATCACAAATGGGTAAGTCAATGTCAAATATAGGTCAAAAGAGAGTTGAAAATCTAATAGCCAATTAGAAACCAGAATGCATATCTAATTTGGACACCATAGCTGCGGAGCTGAGATCTTTAAAACTTAGTAGCAAGGCACTGCCAAACAAACTTTAATCACAACTACATGACGTGTTCTCATGATAAAATCAAAAGCAAAGCTGAACATTTTGAATCCAATCTGAAGTCAGAATGCATGTATAATTTGTCATCCATGACCGAGGTACTGAAAGCATCAGGACTTACTAGCAAAGCATAACCTTACCAAATTCCTGTACAACTGAATACATTGTTCTCACCCAAGAAATAGAAGAGGAAATGTCCTTATAAAATGTGTTTATAAACTTAACTATAACTGTAGTGCACCCTTGGGGTTGCTACTCTGCTGAGGTGCAATTCTATGAATGAGAGCTTAAACGGAGGTCCAGTCTGCCCGGTCCTGGTAGTTGTCCAGATAGACATTAATGGTCCTGTAGCACTCATTGCAAGAGAGAGGGAGTTTCCTGAGTGTCCTGGCCAACATTCACTTGTCATTAAAATAGGTCCATATCACCCCCCCACCGAACACACCTGGAAATGAGTTAGTCCAGTTCAGTAGGCTTTTCTTGGTCAAAATTTATAAATAAGTAAATAAATAAATGAAGAATTGCTCAAACTACTGGCCAAAATGGAGTGGAAAATTAAACATGCAGTTATAAGCCTGAACACATAATTAAGTAACCAGGAAATGTTCTGATCATAACATTGTATCAAAAATTTATTGCAGGGAACATCCATGCACAGTTTGATAACAGTTGGATGTTATTCTCCTGATACAGCCCAAAGAGGAGAGACAATGTTAACAGTAAATTAAAAGCCAAAAGACATACAGCATGTAATTAGGTGACCATGGCCAAGGTACTGACATCTTTAACAAGCATTTGCTGATGCCGAATGTTTGCTTGCTTGTATTTGCCATGTAGTTGTTCGGCAAAGATAGCACAGAGGCAAAAATTAAAAAATTACTAACATGAGCAATAATACTGAAATTGTCATGATTGGGGAAACAAAGTGGTTGTTCGCCTCCTAAACCCACCACCTGTCACATGGCTGAAACAGGAATATATTCTCCCACCCCATACTCCTCATAGGGGGCACTCCCAAGTTTTATGAGGAAGTGCAGAGAGCGAGGTATGGTGGGGCACCAGGGATTACTTGATTGGAACAGGAGTGAGGGAGGTGGTTGCCAGACACCAGGCGTTTGAGGATCAGGAAGAAGGGACTGCTGGACTGAGGTTAGGGAGGTTGCTAGATGCCAGGAAATTAAGGATTGGTACAGAGGAGCGCCACTAGACAGCACAAACTTCAGAATCATGGTGGGGGTTCTACACCAGTGTGAGGGGGTTTGCTAGCAGCAGTGTGAAGAAAAAAGTGCCAGAAAAGGAGTGGAGGGGAAAGACAAAGACAGAGAGGAAGTGCAGTGATCTCATGCATAGCAAAGGTGTGTTGTGATTGCACTGCGGAGGTAGAAGCTAATCTGTGTTGGTTCCTATTACCCACTTCCTAACCCTGCTCTCTCTTCTGCTCTGTTTACAATACACCAGCACTGCTCTCAGTATGCAGCTATAAAATAACAAGAAGCACACACTATATAGTCAAGTCTGACAACTTCAGCACCATATAGACCAAAAACAGCAAAGAAAGTAAGAAACCATACCGTCTGCCACTGGCACCCAGAGAGCAGCCTTCAGGCAGCATTACAGAGGATCCAAATAACAGCTGTAGCTGCAGCTTAAAAAATGGTTAGCTTTAAACACCTTGTTACAATAAGGCCATCTCAGAGGTGTGTCACTGTCAGCTCGAAAAGAGTTTGGAACCTAAATACAATTTCTATAGCAACCAGGCACTTGCCATTATTCAGAAGCTTGACTTCAAGATGGGCAGAAGGCAGTATAGCACAATGGTTTAAGGCTCTGAGCTGCAAACCTGGAGAACTGGGTTTGAATCCCACAGCCCCTACTTGCATACTGTGAGACCTTGAGCAAGTCACTTAGCTTCCTTGTGCTCCCAGGTCGCACCTGTAAACAAGCTTTCAGCTTAGTGTGTCTCTCCTGGTAAAAAAAAAAAAAAAATTGTGGGTAAATGCAAAGTTATGCATATGGGACACAGAAATCCATGAGCAATGTATAAGATTAACGGGATAGAAATAACGGTTGTGAAACAAGAGAGGGATTTGGGAGTCACCATCTCAAATGACCTGAAGGTGGCAAATCAGTGCCAGGCCACGGTGTGGAGGGCAAGTAGAATGTTGGGATTTATAAGTTGAGGCATAGCTGCTAGAAGGAGGGAAGTCATCATGCCACTGTATATGGTCCTGGTCCAACCTCATCTGGACCTGAAGAGAGATACAGAGAGGGTGGAGGTAGTCCAGAGGAGGGCTACTCGGGTGATACGAGGATGCAGGGAAGGCATGAGAGGAATGGCTGAAGGAGCTGGATATGTACACTTTGGAGAATAGGAGAGATACTGTGGGGGGGGGGTATGATCGAGATGTTCAAATATCTTAAAGGTATAAACAGGATGCCAAGGGGGGACCTATTTCAAATGAAAGGATGTTTAACAATCAGGGGTAACAGTCTGAAGTTGGAGGGGGGACAGTTTAAGGGTAATGTGAGGAAGTACTACTACATGGAAACGATCTGCCAGAAGAGGTAGTTGCGGCAGAGACGGTCTCGGGTTTCAAGCATGAATGGGATGAGCACATGGGTATACTGGGAGGAAGGGGAACGAGTGGGGTCTGGGGGGAAAGGGGCTCAGTTAAGGGGGATACTGGGCAGACTAGATGAGCTTTGTAGGTCCTTGTCTGCCGACACTATTATGTATGTATGTATGTACACATGTATTCATTCATTCATTCATTCATTCATTCCTCTTTTAAGCCAAATTCTTTACCACTGCTTCCCTAAACACACTAAGTGATGTGACTAACTTGTGATGTTGGGCTAAGAAAAACATGGCAATCCTGGTTGATTTGGTTACTGTATATTTAAATAACATTTTAACCTGGTCAATTGAGCCAGCTTTAAAAGTACAATGAGTGCAACTAAATCTAAAAGGATCAGGGTGTAAGGGGGGGGGGGCAGCCAGGCCATCCTCTGCAGAGAGTCAAAGGTCACTGAGATCGTTTTCTTGGTGTTGAGAGCATGATTGCTGGAAAGGAGCCAACACTGAACGCTGTCGAAATCATGTTGGGGATGGACAGCAAGGTCAGCATCAGCAGAGGAGCCACAAGCAAACAGCACAGAGTTGTCTATGTACATGTGGATGGTCACAGAGGAACTGGCTGAAGGGAGGTCATTAAGGAACCTATGGATCAAAAGCTATTTCTTTACACGTAATAAAAGTTAATCAATATACTCAGAAACTCCATAAGGAAACTACTGCCAGTAGGAACATAACAGAAATGATTTTCACCTTTCCTCCTCAACTGGCCCAGGTTCCTTAGGTCTTGTGAACCCCAAAAATGAAATAGACTTAAACCAACAGAAAAGGAGAGGGGAAGCATTTTTTCACTTCTGTGCTTGTTTGCCTCAACATAAAGACAAAAAGACATCAAACATTTAGTAATCACTGCCTAGCCTACTGATGCCAGTGTGACACTCCTCCGTTTACAGCCCTTCTCCCTTCTTCTCTCTCCAGTGATTCACATTAATCATACCATGCCTGTACACTATGCATTTAGTCATTAAACTATACACTGCAAACTTACACTAAAAATGGCACTGAACAATAAAAGAGACGCACTTGGCTGATACCAATTACATGACTGTGCATTAATTTTACATCAATGCGTGGTCATGTTTTGAATTTTATTTCTGAAACAGCAGTGAACCATTGTGATAAATAAGCCACAACAGGGTGTACATTATGGTTATATAACTGCATCCTGGGTGAGTAGGCAGGAGGCACAACAAGGGTACTGAGAACAGAGGAGAGGAACTTTAACTATTCAGGTGATGTATGCCAATACGGCACTTCAGTAGGGAAAAATAAGGAGTCAGAGGCCAGGATGAAACACATGCAGGAGATCAAGGGACGTGAGAGTTTTGTAAAAAGGATACTAGTAAATGTAACTTTTCAAAGGGTGCCTATCTCTGGCTCCCTCCTGAGAACAGAGCTTCAGCCATTCCCCGGAAGATGCCTGGGAGATGGTGCTCTAAATTTCTGCCCCGATTCCTTCATGGACTGTTGTAGTGGGATGGGGGAGGGGTGAAAAGCACAACAGTCTACCTCTTTTGGAGAAGGGTGTTCCCACTTCACCATGGTCAGTGAGTAACTCCTTTTCCCTGCTTCCCCAGCCCAATAGACTGTTGTGACAGTGCTGGGGAGTTCGAGTGCAGCTGCCCATCAAGCTTCGTGTCCAGCGTTGCACTGCAGTGTATCTGCTCTCTGAACCACTCAGAACAGCAATCATGGTCATGGAGCAATGAAGGAGATCCGCTGCCATACTGCCTTGTGGTGTATCATGCAGAACTCACTCCCAGCCAGGCGCACATGCTTTCAGAACACCTGAGTGCTCACCAGCCACAGACATCACTCAGTTACAACACCCGCTACAGCCATGCCTGGGACCAGTGCAGTATTCAGGGGTCCTGCTCCTCAGAAGACACTGGAGACAGGTCCAGGATGGGGGGGGGAGAGATGCAGCAGAAACAGGCAGTGGGCAGAAGGGGAGCAAGGGGAGCTGCAGTAGGAGGGAGGGAGATGAAAGGCATGTTAGATGGGCAAAACAAGTAGCCACCAAGGGCTTCCAATGAAGAAAACACCAACAATGCAAAAACAGCATACTGAATTCACCAAAAACATTTGTAGTTGTTGAAGAACTGTCCCTTTGGAGTAAGGTGTTCACTCTTCACAGCTTCCATTGAGTCACTCCTTTTTCCTGCTTCCCTGGACCCACAGATTGTTGTAACAGGACTGGGGAGCAGGGGTGTAGCCAGCAAATTCAGTTTTGTACACAGTACCCCAAAATGCTACCGTTGTGCTAGTTTTCTTATTTGCCCCATCCCCTGCCCATGAAACCATACACAGTAGGGTTACCCAAAATCACCAACCAGAACTGGATTCATCAGATTCCAGGCTTTTTTTTAGAATTCAGAATTTGGGTGCTCAAGGCCAAAACTCCAAATTCCAAAAAAACCTTTTTGGATGCAAAATCGGAATCAGATTCTGATTCGGCATCCAAGCATACCTCTCAACCTTTTGTCCCCCAAAAGTGGAACATTGCCTCTCAAAATGTGGAACATATGAGTAATATGTGGAACACTTAATCAAATCTTTACCTAGGAAGCTCAGAACACTGTTAAAATGTTTGCATTTATGTTCAGAAAGTCTGCTATTAATTGAATAATACATTTTTTGCATCATTTACTATAGATTTTTGCTTTAAAATGTTAATACTGAATGTGGAACAAGTCCTCACAATGTGGAACAGGGAGCTTTTGTGAAGTAAAATGAGGAACGTTCCTCGTAATGTGGTACAGTTGAGAGGTATGCATCCAAGTATAGTAAAAAGCCCTCCCTCCTTGCCTTATTTGCTGCTGCTGAGGTCCTTCCTGAATCCTGTCTAGCATGAAGGAGGCTCAGGTGGCTGTAATGAGCTGGCAATCTGAGTTGGTCCGGTGGAGATTACCAAGCAGCTTTGTTATTATTAGCTTTTCTCTTGTCAGATAAATCCATCCCACAACATTGGAAAAAGTACCCCCTCCCTGAGTCTCCAGAAAGCCTCCACTAGTCCAAGCACATAGAGCACCTCCCCAACTGGGTTCTCTGGCCTCCTTAACTGGACTCCCCTAGCTGCCCCAAGTCGACTCCACCTGGCCCCTCAGCCCCCCTCCTGATTAACTCCAAAGCCTAGTACATGGTGTTTCCCATTTATTAGAAAGTGCTGTAAGTCTAGTAATGCTATGTTCCCGGACTCCACATGCTCTCCCTGTTCTTTGACCTGCCATTATTTAATACAGAATTCCTCAGTTTTCCTAGAGTTACCCAGGAGGTGACTCACCTAAACAAAGCCCTGGGAGCAGGCTCTGTCGGACATTTTGTACTATATGTGTCTGGCAGAACATGCTCCAAGGGCTTGTCTTAGGTTGGCCACCTCCTGGTAACTCTAGGAGAACAAAGGGATTCTGTATCAAATAATGGTAGATCAAGGAACAGGGAGGGGGCATGAAGTCTGGAGGACATAGAATTACTACTGTCTAGTGTGCATAAATGCTTTTTAGAAAATGGGGCACACCAGTCCTTATCAAGAAAATAAATGTGTCCTCCTCAAGCCACTACAAAACATATACAGAAACCAATCATAAACAAGATTACCTGCAGTTTGCATTTCACCACGAAAGACCAAACAATGATGAAATATTTGCAGACTAAAAGTGCCAAAAATGCTTAGAGTCACCACAGCACTAGATGATGACTTGTTGAAGGTCAAGGGCCTTTCATTTACAGCCCCTCCAGCACCAGACATACTTCCAAGTTCAGCAAGCAGCCCACCCACATATTAGACACATTTAGAGGTTCAGCAAGGACCCAGCATCATACAGACTAACCTCATCTTCCCAAACACACAGCAGATTACCAGCAGTTTACATTCCCCACCAAATAAACCATTGGAAATTGAAAGCGGTGTGGCTCATATAAAGTGCAAAGAACATCAGGAATTATACAAGGCAGCAAAGATGTACATTTCATTACAGAAGACTGTGTAAAAGCACATAAAATATATAAATGCAGTATGTAGCTAATTAAGTTCCTGAGCACTGTGGCGATGACGGATAGAAAATTTGCCAGCAAATTTGGAATTTTGCAAAAAAAAAAACTTTGTGAAGTTTGGCAGTGACATTGCTGGAAAAGTTTTACCTAATTCACATGCAAGATCTATTGCCAAACTCAGTGGACCCTGCAGGCAACTCACTGAAAACAAAAGAATTGAAAAAATATTTCCCAAGTATCTTACCACCCATCCCAAAGGAAATACTAGTAGTGAGGCTGAGAAGTGATGGCAACTAGGTAGGTGTCACATCATCTTGGTTCTTTGTCAAATAATTAATGAAAGAGAGATGCCAACTAGGGCTCACATCATCGTAGCTGTCTATTATATAACTCACAGTAGAGAGATGGCAAGGGGGGCTTACACCATCTCAATCATCTAACCTATAATATAGAGGATAATGTATGGTCTTTGGTTAATAACCACGCTGTAAACACTTTGAGAGGTTGCCATGACATCATTGTAAACCTCGAGAGCACAACTCGAGAGGTTTTCAGATGTCATGGCAACCTCAAGAAGTGTTTTCAGTGCGGTTATTAACCAAAGAACATACATTATATATTTTATAGTGTATGAGCTACCAAGATTGTGTAATCACAGATAGAGAATTACTTTACTGAACTACTTTACAGAACATTGATTGTTGTGAGCATTCTGTTTTGTTATACCATTGATATGATATACTGAAGAAGGATTAACAACAGAGTGATGTCATAATGATGGTATAACAAGGTTGTAATCTGCTTGATTTCAGTTAATAATAAGGGCTCCCCAAACATTATATGCAAATACTGTACCATATTAATATAGCAAAGGATATATTGATATAGTGGTTGCGAACTCGCAAGACAACTTACAGAAATCACACAGACAGCTGTACTGATACACCTGAAGGTATAATTGTACAGGATTGCACCAAGGATGGACCGCCCATCGGATGGCAGCACATGGGTCTAAAAACAAGAACAATGAGGTACCAAAACAGTCCCTCACACGCCTTTCCCAAAAAACACATACAGACTCAGATGACTATTGCAGCAAAACATTCATTTACTCATAGTGCAAAATGTGATGTACTAGGCATATCGCACATGGTACAGCTCCCACAGCTGTACCATGGCTATATGCCCAGCACTCAGCCTTTTGCACTGTGAGTAAATAAAAGGTTTACTGCAATATTTATCTGAGTCTGTATGTGTTTTTCAGGTAGGGCACGTGTGAGGCTGTTTTGGTATATCATGATTTTAAGTAAATAAGTAATATTTTATTTCTTGAGCGCCCAATCCCAGAGGCTTAGGGCACTTCACAAAGGAGGTGTGACAAAATACAAAACAACAGTATAAAACAATCAGATACTTAGTACAGAGTCAATAAATAATAAATAGTTAAAACAGTAAACCCACTTTAAATACATCAATAAATATCAAACATCTCTTTAAAAAGATGTGCCTTTAGGCCTCACTTCAAAACCTCCATCGATGGAGCCTCCCTTAAAGACCTTGGAAATGAGTTCCAGAGGGCTGGTCCTGCCACTTCAAAAGCATGGTCACCTGATGTTTTAAGCCTCTCCCTCAGAATTACCAGCTGGCCCTCAGTGAAGGAATGGAGTAAGTGCACAGGGCGGACGGGGATTGGAAGGTCAGTCAGGTAGCCTGGATTTGAGCCATATAGGGCCTTACAGGTGAGCAAGCCCACCTTAAAGATGATCCTCCATCTAACAGGCAGCCAATGCAGTTCACGCAGGACCGGAGTTATATGAGTGGACCTAGAAAGGCCCATCAACAACCTTACCACTGCGTTCTGCACCAGCTGCAATGGACAGAGGTTCCCTCCACTGACCCTGAAGTATAGAGCATTACAATAGTCAAGCCTTGACATAACAAAGGCATGTACCAGTGAGGGCAGGTCATCAGGCGGGATTAAGGGTTTAATCCGGGCAACATTCCTTAAGTGGTAAAAAACACTCTGGATGAAGGATGACACCTGAGAATCAAGTGTCAAACCATCGTCAAGAAAGACACCAGATTTCTCACCTTAGTGGAAGCCGCTAGTGGGGTGGTACCCAGGAACAACCCTCTCCCGATCCAACAGCGACCACATCTTACCGGCAACCAGGCTTATCACCAGTAACTCTGTCTTGTCAAGGTTAAGTCTCAGGCAGTTAGAGGACATTCAGTCCTGGATCTCAGACAGGCATTTATTACACACCTCCACAGCATCAGATGTCTCAGGGGCAAAATACATACACAGCTGGGTATCATCTGCATAGCAGTGAAAACCCAGACTGTAGCACCTAATGATGTCACCCAGGGGAAGCATGTACACCATAAACAATAAGCTCAAACCCTAAAGAACTCCACAGCCCAGGAGCTTTGGAGGGAGAAGAAATTCCCCATCACTACCTGTTGCATCCTGCCCATCAGAAAGGACTCAAACCAGCTGATGGCCTTACCAGTGAGTCCACAGAGCTCTCTAAGGTGATCTAGTAGCACTACGTGGTCCACAGTGTCAAATGCCAAGGAAAGATCCAGGAGAACAAGAATTGACCATTTTCCTCTGTCCCTCGCCCTGAGGCAATCATTCTGCACCCTGACCAACGCTGTTTCAGTGCTACGCCTCATCCTAAATCTGGACTGGAGTGGCTCGTAGATGTCAAAGGCCATCAGGTGACCCTTGACCTGCAAAGCCACCACTTTCTCCATCACCTTCCCCAAGAATAGAAGATTGGAGACAGGCCGGGAATTCACAACATCAGGGTCGAGTGATGGTTTCTTCAGAAGGGGCTTCACCAACGCCTCTTCCAAGGTGTCAGGAAAAAGCCCTCTGAGAATGAACACCGGACAATCTCAGCGAACACTGGACCAATGGACTCAACACATCCCACTAAGAGACGAGTCAGGCCAGGGTCCAGTTCACAAAAAGTGGGTCGCAGCTGCAAGATTACCTCAATGACCTCAGCCACTCCCACCAGTGGAAACTCACTCCCCCAAAATAGGAGTGCCTCTGTGAGTACAAGGCCCCATTCTGCGATGCTGAGCTTGTCCCACTGGAGGGATCCCATCCCGAATATTTATTTTATTTATTTACTGAAATGTTTCACCAGAAAGGCGCGCTGAGCAACAAGTTGCTTGTCTCCTGGTACGACCTGGGGGGTAGGGAACAATGGGATAGAATACAGAGAAATGTTACAATGTTGGAATACAATTTGATTACTTGCATACAATGAGAGCAGGAGGGATTACTGGTGGAAAACATTGGCTAACAATGCAACAATTAAGTATAGTAGATATGAAGACACATATAGCAAATTGGCAACAGTTGATGACAGTTGGTAACATTGGAACACATATAATAACTTGGCAACAGTATGTGGCACTAGATGGCAAGGTGACCAAATAGTAATTGGTAGCCATTAGTGTAAGATCGATATTCAAGATTTACAGTAATTGGAGTAAAGAGAGGAAGAATGGAAGGAGGGAGCAAACAATTGTGGAGGGCAGAATGGAAGAAGGGAAAGGATATTTGTGGAGAGACGGAGACAGAACACGATTTTCTAGGCAAACAGAGATGACAGGGTGGACTAAAGGGCAAAAAGAGGGGTATAGGGATAGGTTATAAGTGTTTAATTGAGTGTAGGGGTAGGCCAGTGTTAGTTTATGTTAACCGGAAGGGGGTTAGGAGGAGTGGAGAGGTAGAGTGTGGCAGGGTGATGAGAGAGAGGTATTGTAGGTGGGGGGTATCCAAGGGGAGGGAGAATGGAAGACACCCTGTCAGAAAAGAAATGAGCTAACTCCTCTCACTGTGCAACTGAAGCTGCTCTTTTCGGCTGTAGGCAGGCTGGATGAAGTAGCCTGTCGACAGTCTGAAACAGCAGAGCTGGTCTGTTCCTTCCTGCAGCTATCTCCTTGGATAGGAACTCTGCCTTCTTACAGTTGATTGCCCTTTGATATTCACCATAGTGAATCCACAAAGCCAGTTTGTCGTCCATGGACGGGGTCCTCCTCCAGCAATGCTCCAACTTCTGACCCTTGGTCTTCATCTCCTTGAGAGCCCCGTCAAACCACGGGGATCTCAAGTGAGAACACGTGGATTGTACACGGATTGGTGCAATGGCATCAAGTGCCTTGGAAACAGCATCATTATATGCTGCCACCACCTCGCCCAACCCCACCGCACATGCAGCACTTACACCAGAAAAATCCACCACTGCCAGCAGTCCCTCTGGGGACAATCCCCTCAAAGGGCAGTAGTGGACCATCTCAACAGGGGAAGGACTAACAAGGGGGGCCCAGAACAAGAACTTTACCATGCAGTGATCCGACCAAGAGACCGAATTAATCTTGAGATTAGTAGTCTCAAACCCCAGTGAGAATACTAGGTCCAAGGTGTGGCCGTTGCAGAAGCAACAACTTGTCCGAGGCCCAGCGATGTCATTGTCTGAAGGAAGTCATGACCAAAATGTGAGAATCTGTCATTGACCCAGGCATTGAAGTCCCCCAGAATCAATCATTTTGGCGACTCCAACACACTGTAGGCAATGAAGTCTGTGACTTCTTGCAGGAATTCCACCCCCACATCCTGGAGGATGATACACAAGATGGATACTGCAACCTGCCCCTGGACACCCACACACAGACACACATTCAAATGATAATGTAGAACCCACAAGCTATATGGGACTGGTGGTATGGCTGGACAGGAGAGAGGAGGGTTGTATGGGTGCCGCAAGGCATGGTGAAAGGGTTTACTTTTAACTTTTTTCTTGCCAGTACTTTGTATAAACTGATGAGATGGCAAGGTGGAGTAGTCTGCATAGTTAAGAACAAGCATTGGTGCATTTACCAGGGCAGAAACAGACACACTATAGGCTTTCTTTACTTGTTGTGTGCTGAATTATTTATTAAAAGCTGTTGTGGCAGCACCATTTAATAAAGAATTCAGCATGCAGCAAGTATGGAAAGCCTATGGTGTGTCTACTGTGCAGACTATAGTTTGATACATAATGGTTCTCTTGGATGGTGGGGAGGTGAGTTAGGATGCTTCGTGGGTGAGTGGAAGGGTGTGTCTTTGTTTCTTTAGCCGAAGCTAGGGGGCAGAGGAGGGTGGGTTTGGGTCGTGCTGAGTGAATATGAGAAGGGGAGTGTCATCAGTTATCACTGATCGAGATTGGAGGTGAAGGGGATAGGTAGAGTGTAGAGACTAGAGGTCACAGCACTGCACTATGAAACTGAGATCGAGCAGACTTAGGTTTAAATCTAACAACCACCGTACCATCTGACTCTCAGCAAGTTACTTAACCTACCTGTGCTCCCAGTACACACTGAGAAATTAGCTTCAACTCATTCAAAAAAAGTCCCTTGTCATGTTAATGCATTAGCAGCCATTCCAGCTCTGAACAAAGCATGTTTGCTTGAGAAATCATTACCACCACAGTCTCAGCCCTCCCCACTACCAGGAGCAAAGAGGAGCTTAATTTACAGACAGAACCTGAAAAATGAGAACCTGTTAATTCCTTGCTCCCCTCCCCAAACAGGAGGTTTTTCATCTCAGAATTGTGCATGAACCATTTTGCAGGACACCAATTTAAATGTGATGGTTCTCTCCTCCACCCATAGCAGAGACAAACATTAGATTCAATGTCCTGC
Source organism: Neoceratodus forsteri (assembly GCA_016271365.2). Taxonomy (NCBI): domain Eukaryota; kingdom Metazoa; phylum Chordata; order Ceratodontiformes; family Ceratodontidae; genus Neoceratodus; species Neoceratodus forsteri. The sequence continues at coordinate 835,618,605 of CM057456.1, read as the reverse complement.
GCAGCCAGTACAGTGTTATGCTTGTACAACTGTGTTAGTTTGGTTTTGGCTGTTCGCACTCTCTATTCCAGAGGAATTACCACCCTGTAGGGGTACGAAAGGCAAGGAACCCTTGGAGAGGGTTCCACCCCTAGAGGTGCCACGGGACGATTCCTGTGGCTAAAGGTACCTTAGGAATTCCCCTAAGGAGAGAAGTGCTGCTACTGGAGGAGGAGTGGAGGATGATGGGGCAAAGAAAAAGTGCTTCACAATGAGGCTGAGAGGAACTGCTTATATAGCTCAGGAAGTGGGAGTGGCTGGCTGCTTGGCTATCGAACTCCAGGCAAAACCTTTCCAATTGTTATTGTCCACCTGGTAACAGAAGAAGGAGGGTGTTCAGGAAAGAGGTTCGGCTCATCTTCTGTTTTAACTGAAATATTTGAGTAGTTTGTACTTGAAATTAGTTCTGTGTGTTAAAAATTACTACTTTAATGAGTTAGAACTGTTACTTGGGCTGTGATATTGTAACTATTGTGGCTTGTGTGCTGGTTGTGGGAACATTTGTTTGGCAGTGATAATTAGAGTGAAATTTAAATGTGATGTTTGCCTGGTGGAGGTAGAGTCTTCCCACCCACCCTGTATTGTAGGCTTTCTTAAATACTGAAAAGCTACTGGGGGGTGGGATTGAAGGGCTGCGCATTTGTGTTTGTGACTGATAGTTGAAGCAACAGGAACTAGTGGCCTGTGATATCATATGGTACCTGATGTCTGCATTGAAGGGCTGTGCATTTCTGTTTGTGACTGAAACTTGAAGCAACAGGAACTGGTGGCCTGTGACATCATATGGTACCTGATGTCTGCATACACACACTGTTAGCGAGACTGGACACACACTAGACTGTATGTGTTTGTGAGACTTGGGAACGTTATTAGTGGGGTTGAAATTGGGTTTGTAAACAACTGCAGTCAGTATAGAGAGACTGTATTCCGGGGGAAGGGGCTGGGAAAAGGGGGAAGTGCTCATTATGAATAGATAGGGTCAAACAGGGTGGCCTCATTCCACCACGGCAGGCATCTTCGGAAGGGTTGTAGGCTGCACAGGCTGTAGGGTGGCAATAATTCTCAGTTGGGCCTGGAGAGAGGGAGGGAGGCTGCCCACTCTGTAGACAGCTATCTCGTATCAGGAGTGAAGTATATTGGTTAAGAAGTAAGCTGGGGGAGTTGGGGTGTGTGTCCAAGGATAAGGGGTGTGGATATGGGTGACAGAAGAGTAGGGTTGAGGGGAGGCTGGGGCAATGCTCAGAAATTAGAGGAGGTTACGTTACAGCAAGCAGGAGGAGGGGATATTAGGGACAGAGGACCCTTGGATAGGGATGTTGATGCTATGGGGAAAACTTATGGGGTAAATGTTCCGAATATAAAGAGAATGGAGGGGGAAGAGTCAGGAGGGGCTGTTGTGGGGAAGCCTAGAAGAGCAGACAGTGGGAAGAGAGGGAGGGGCTGTTGTGGGGAAGCCTAGAAGAGCAGACAGTGGGAAGGGAGCTCCTAAGGAGGACAGGGCAAGAGGGGAGGAAGAGGGGCAGCTTAGAGGGGCAGTCGGGGGAAACTCAGGTCACTTGATTGAGGCTGGCGTACAGTGTTACAATAAATTTGAGCTACTAAGCAACCTAGAGGGGGAGGAAGAGGTTGGTGGAAATGAGGAAACTGATACAGAATCTGGGAGCAGGAAGTTGGATACCCATAGGGCATCACAGGCTGACAATGGAAAGGACAGAAATAGTCCCAGAGGGAGAAGGGGAAACTTAATTGTTAAGCAGATAGGGGAGCTGCAACATATTGTAGACACAAGGGAGGAGAGCATGACTGGAAAGAAACTGGAAGACAAGGAGGCGGGGGAGGGGCCCCCCTTCAGAAGGGAGGTCTGTACCAAGGATGGGGTCCTAGGTAAAGGGGACACACAGAGGGCCTCTGGAGGTAGGGGTACTATTACAAGGGGGGAGGATGGCAGTGTGGGGGAAGGGGAAACGATCAGGGCCAGGATAAATGGCTCGGATAAGAGAGGGTTAAAGGGGACACCTATTCAGGGGGGTCTGAGTTAAGTGGGCAAAATAATAAAGGAGGCAGAAAGGGGAGGGTGACAAGGGGGTCTCTCATAATAAGGCAGGAAGACTCCCATGGAATTGAGATCACGAATAAAGGATGGGAGGGGGGTTGAGAGCGCATAGTGGAGGTAACCATGAGGATGATGGCGGTGTTAAGGTTCTGTTATTGGGAGACTCGATGATTAGAGGTATCCATTGGGAGGGACAGGGAGGGGGATGCCATAGCCAGGTGAAGGTAGTGAGTATCTCTGGGCTGATGGTGCACAGAGCAAAGTTCATGGTGTACGAACTGGTTAGGGATTGAGGAGGGAAACCAGATTTCCTGGTGCATTTGGGGACTAATGATATAGAGGGAAATAGCATTTTGGAAATCCAAGCAAGGTTCCGAGAACTTGCCAGAGTCTGTTGGGATAATGGATGCAACATTTCCTTTTCGGAAATATTGCCGGTACCAAAGGCCTCAGTGGAGAACAAAATGAAGATCACAGAGGTTAATGACTGGCTCAGGAAGTGGGGTGAAGAAAGTGAGTCAGGGGTGTTAGGGAACTGGGAAGGAGTTTGGGAGGATAAGGGACTGTATGCCAAGGACAGTCTTCATCTTACCCCGTTAGGGAAGGAAGTCCTTAAACAGGGGGTGGTGGAGTACATTCAAGAAAGGTGGGATTTAAACTTGTGAGTGGGGGAGGGCTAAGGGAGGGCTGACCAGAAGCCCTCTCTTCTACATGAGGGAGTAGCCTTCAAACCCAAGGCAGGGGAGGGGAAACAGACTGGGGGAGGAGGTTTCAGGAGGAGCAGAGGAAGGATAGAAGTATAAGGAACCAGGTTGTGGTTCGACAAAGGGATCAGGGATAAGGGGTGGGGGAGTGGTGTAAGTAAATGCCAGGAGCTTGGGAAACAAGTTGCCAGAGTTCAAGGCCATGCTGTTCGGGGGTAGATGTGGCGGTGGTCACGAAACCGTGGGCCAACAATAACCATGACTGGGACCTAAATGTGAAGGGGTACACTATGCTTAGGAAGGATAGAAAGGAGGGCAGAGGGGGTGGAGTGGCTATGTTCATGAGAGATGGCATAGAAATTGCAAGGGTAGAAGAGGCAGGAGGGAAATGTGGGGGCCTTATGGGTTACCTTATGAACCTCGGCAGGAGGTAAGGTCAAGCTGGGTGTAGTATAGGCCCCCGGGATGGGTGATGTCTGGAGGATGGTTTTGCTGGACAACATCATTGCCCAGTGCAGACCAAAGGGGGAGGGAGAGGTGTTGATGGGGGACCTTAATATGGCAGGTACAAACTGGGGAACCATGTCCTCTAAGGAGGCCAAGGAGCAGAGGCTGCTGGATGTCTTCCAGGATGTGTTCTTAACACAGCACGTGATGGAGCCCACAAGGAAGGGGCATATCCTGGATGTGGTTCTGGTGGATGGGGATCTGGTAAGGGACCTGGTTGTAGAGGATCCCCTGACTGGGAGCAACCATGATACTGTCTGGTTTCAAATAAGCATGGGGGGAGGGGGGGAGATCTAGGACACTAGCTGTGGACTTCAGGGGAGTAGACTTTGTGGGCATGGGAAATATTTTCAAGGATCACTTGAAGGGGATTACAACAATGACAGATGTGGAAAAGAGATGGGAGGTCATAAAAGGGGGACTTCATGAGGCAGTCAGGACCTGCACTAAGGTGAAGCGTAAAGGAGCAAGGTCACATAAACCGTGCTGGTGCTCCAGTGAGGTTCAGGTAGCGGTCAGAGAAAAGAAGGCTGCCTACAAAAATTACAAAATAACGAAAGGGGATAGAAAAAGGAAATGTACCGTCTTGCATCTAGAAAAGTCACCCGGATGGTGTGGGGGGCAAAGTCAAGTAAAGAGCAGTGGCTGGCACAGAGAATATGGGGAGGGGAAAAGGGGTTCTTCCAGTACATTGGGGAGCAGAGAAAAACTAAGGGCCAGCTCGGCAGATTGAGATCAGAAGGTGGGTGGGTGGGTGGAAGAGGCGAGGGACCAGGCAGATGTATTAAACGAGTACTTCTCCTCTGTGTTCACTAGGGAGGGGAATGGGATATTTACAAAGCAAGGCATGATGGGGATAGAAGCGGTAGTGTGTGGGATCGGCTGAGCAACAGAAATAGACCATGAGGGAGGGAGAGGTACCAGGGGTGTCACATCAGGAAAAGGATAAAAAGGCCAGTAAGGTGGGGGGACGGATGATGCTATCCCCAACGAACAGGTATGGCAAGCCCTTAAGGCCCTAAAGAAAGATAAATCTCCTAGGCGGGATGGCATTCATCTGAGAGTACTATGGGAATTGGCGGATGTACTGGCTGCACCCCTGGTGGAGCTCTTCAACAGGTCGCTTGAGACAGGGAGGGTACTTAGGATTGGCGACAGGCACATGTGGTGCCAATCCATAAAGAGGGGTCGAGGGAAGTACCAGGTAACTATAGACCTATCAGTTTGACCTCAGTGGTGGGGAAAATAATGGAGAGTATACTAAAGGAATGATTGGAGGTGTACTTGGAGGAGGTGGGAGGTCTGGATAGTCCGCAACATGGGTTTGTGCCAGGTAGATCATGTCTAACCAACCTTGTGGAGTTCTACGAATAGGTAACATCGGAACTGGACAGGGGAAAGCCTGTGGATGTATTATTCTTGGACTTCAGCAAGGCATTTGATTCAGACCCCCACAATGGTCTGGTGGAGAAACTGACAGGGTTGAAAGTGGCCCTTTGATTGTCAGATGGATAGGAAACTGGCTAGCTGGATGCACTCAGAGAGTAGTGGTCGGTGGGGAGCTCTCAAACCCTAGAGAGGTCGGTAGTGGGGTGCCGCAGGGCTCGGTCCTGGTCTGAACCTGTTCAATACATACATATCTGACATCGGGGAGGGTATACGGTGTGAAATGAGTCTCTTTGCTGATGACTCCAAGATGGGAGCAGTAGTTAAGGGTGAAGAGGGGAGGTTGGCCCTGCAAGGGGATCTTGACACCCTAGAAAAGTGGGCTTATACCTGGAAATTACATTTCAATACCACCAAGTACAAGGTGTTACATCTTGGGTGGGGAAACCCTAAACACAGGTACACCCTGGGAGGGGAGGCGCTGGAGGCCTCAACAGGGGAAAAAGACCTAGGGGCCATGGTGGATACATATATGAATAACTCTGAGCAGTGCAGAAGAGCGGCTAGCAAAGCAAACAGGATGTTGGGATGCACCATAAGGGGAATCACCTCTAGGGCAGGGAAGTTATTCTGCCGCTGTACAATGGACTGGTTAGACCACACCTTGAGTACTGTGTTCAGTACTGGAGACCACACTTGAAGAGGAACATACAGCTCCTGGAGAGGGTACAGAGGAGGGCTACTAGGATGATACGAGGACTAGGGGATTTGACGTGTGAGGACAGACTTGAGGAGCTCGGTCTGTTCTCATTGGAGGAGAGACAGGGGGGACATGATTGAGGTCTTTAAGTACCTCAAGGGAATAAACAGGGTAAACACAGAGGGGAGCTTTAGACTAAAGCAGGGAGGGATCACCAGAGGGCATGGTTTGAAGTTGGAAGGTGGAAGGATGAGGGGGGAAAGGAGGAGGAGGTTTTTCACTGAGAGGGTGGTAGATCCTTGGAACGTGCTGCCTGGTGAGTTGGTTCAGATATCCACAGTGGAGGGCTTCAAGAGACAGTGGGACAGATACAGAAAGTGGATGTATCGGATGATGGCCTGGCCCAGGGGGTGGGGATGGATGACAGGGGTTTCTGGAACACAAGGGGGGAGGACCTCGGTACCCAACTAGGGATCTGAGGTTTGAGCAGACTCAATAGACCATAAGGCCTAATCTGCTGGCAATTGGTATGTTAGTATGTTAATTCAATGTCCTGTGCAGCCAGTACAGTGTTATACTTGTGCAACAGTGTTAGTTTGGTTTTGGCTGTTCGCACTCTCTGTTTCAGAGGAATTACCACCCTGTAGGGGTATGAAAGGCAAGGAACTCTCACAGAGGGTTCCACCCCTAGAGGTGCCATGAGACAATTCCCATGGCTAAAAGTACCTTAGGAATACCCCCAAGAAATGTTGTACAATCATATCCCAAAGAATGAGGTGACACGAAGCTTATGAGCAAGCAGTAAATGTGATGTAGGAGCAGTAACTGTAACGTAATAGTAGAGAAGCATAGACAGTTTGATAACATAATGAGATGCTCTGTTGGATAACATAATGAACTGCCCAGGTTTGCATAGCATGATACTGATGGTTTGTGTTGAGAATGAGGGGATCCTCTAAGGAGAGAGGAAACAGCAGGACATCCTCCACCTCCATCCAACAGTGGAGCCTTCCTAAAGAAACTAGGGGATACCACTATGCTAACTAACAGTTATGACCTGAGGCAATGGAGGAGAAGAAAAAAACCCTATGAGGAGGAAATCTCTGGGGATCCAAGGCCTAGGTCCCCTTTCCTCCAGGCATGGGATAGTTTATTTAGTGACGGCTCTGCAGCTGCAAATTGGAAAATCCAATTAAAGGGAGGTGGAAAATATTCCAATTTGGAGGAAGGCTCTCACTCAAACCCTCTAGCGGGAAGGCCGTGGAAGGTTGCGAGAAAACTCTGCAACAATACATGCAACCAAGACGGAGAAGGACAGCAATGACTGCTGAGGCACTCACCTGGCCTACCCACCCTAAATGCAAACCAGATGAACCAGAGGCAGTCGTAGGGAGAATGCAGTGAAGGTGCCTTGCTAGGGAAACCACAAAAGTCAATGGACAACTGTTATAGTGGAACACTAGAGCCAAAAGAGATCGTCGTAACCACCCTTCACCACTAGTCTTAAATTCAACACCAGGAGCTGTGGTTACGTAGCAGGCAGCTAAAGCCAAGCCTGGGGCAAGGACATTCCCAGCTATGGGCCAGGTGAGAAGGATCCCACCTCAAGTTGGACACACTCAAGATGCAGACTAAATGCAGAGCGAGACCATTGGCTGCAGGAACCCTGCACCAGAATAGAATGGCTGGCATGCCCCAGAATTAGATTGAGAGCTGAGAAGCTGATGAGCTGATTGAGCACTGGTGTGCTGATCGTAATGAGCAGTGAGTGCTGAGAATTTGCAAGGTCGAAAGCAGATTGAGTGCACAAGACATCCCAAAGGCTGAAGTTGAGAGGATGCAGTAGGCATGAGCGATCGATTGTGTAAGCAAGCATGGACCTGTACATAGTTCAGTAAACAGAGTAGTAATAAGTGGACCTGCACGTAGGTCTGCATAATGTAGTAGCAATGAAACAGCACTGAATAATGGGTCAAGACAGCCAGACATTGAAAAGTCAAATCAAGGTGACAAATACTCTGAGGATTTTCAGCGGTGAAGGCAGGATTTAGAACAGTAATAATTAGCCACATGGGGCCACGACTCCCCAAACACTTCCCAGTCCCCGCCGTAGGACAAACAAGAAAGTGATGGAAAGGCCGAGAACCACATGCAGATATTAAATCTAATTTAACAGCCTCAGCAGGAGCTTTTTAGCTGACCTCAGAGTAGAACAAGGTACAACAGCAATGGAAGTAAGCAAAGCAGTAGCAGTAAGCAATTCGACCTGTAGCAGCAGTAGTGACAACAACTGAGTTGTAACTGCAATAAACAAAGTAAAAGGAGGCACAATGCTCTGAAAGCACTGTCACCAGGCAATGCAATGAAACGGCTGCAATGAGGTAATTAGAATGAGTTGAGAGAGCATGATTTGAGCTGCATAGCTAGGGTTCTGGGTAAGCCTGACTCAGGTGAAAACAATTAAGTAAGCAACATGGAAGCAGCTATGATTGAGCTGAAACACGCAGATAATGGTTGCAGTTGCAGTACAAGTAATTTGAGAGTTGTGAGTAACTGAAAGCAAGAGTAGGAGCTCTGGAGCAATATGCTAGGAGCTTAGAAACAAAGCCCCCCAAAAAGACAAAACCAAAGCCACACAAACACAGAAAACAGGGAACAAAGACAGAAGAAGCACACACAGCCGAAGGCAAAATACAAACCAGCCAGCTCAGTGGACAAACGGACAGAGCCTTCGTCTGTAAAGAAAAAGTGCTTCACAATGAGGCTGAGAGGAACTGCTTATATAGCTCAAGAAGTGGGAGTGGCTGGCTGCTTGGCCATCGAACTCCAGGCAAAGCCTTTCCAATTAAATTTCAATCGGAACTCCAACACACAATGTTGCTGCTACCCCCTCTGGTGTCCACAAACAGTCTCTCTAATAGCTGATTCTTAAACTAAACTGCTACTCTCTGACCATCTAGAAACAGGAGCTTGTCTTCTGGCCATAACAGCTGAACCTTTGATGTTCCCGTCCCGCCCCCTCCCCCTCCCAGGAAGAGGGTGAGATAAAATCCTTGGAGTGCTATAAACACTTGGATTATAAATGCTGCTAAGATATCAAGAGCTTGTTGTAACTAAGTTATGTTAACTCACTGTGTAATGTATTGTATTATTGCTTTATTATATGTTTTGCAAATAATATTTTAATTGTGAAACTGTTATTTTGTGCACCTTGGGACCTCATTGTAAATGAGCTTTGGCTCAATTGGGTTATCCTTTTCTGAAATCAGAATAAAACTTTTTACTACTACTTACACTGAAGCACAGAGACAAGAAAAACTCACGGTAGGCTGGTGCATGCTGGCAAGCGAAATATATTGCTCCAGCAGGTTTTCACTTCTCAGACTTCCCCCATCATTGTGTCCAGTGCCAGCTGCCATTCAGATTCAGGTAAGCCATTCCAAATAACAAAAGGCTCATGCTGCAGCTCCGCGCTTTTAAATTTTGTAAACTTCGAAAAGCCCACTGCTCCAGCACAACTACTCGCTCCCAGCCAGGAGCATACATTTTCAGATTGCTCACCAGCAACATATACCACTCAGTCACAACACCCAATATAGCCACGCCTGGGACCAGTGCAATATTCAGGGTTTCTGCTGCTCGGAAGATGCTGGAGACATGTCCAGGACAGGAAGGAGAGAGAGAGAGAGAAAAAGAGAGAGATGCAGCAGAAATGGGTCCAGTCGGTGGGCAGAACAGGGGCAGGGGGGCTGAAGTGGGAGGGAGATGAAGGGTATGCTAGGTGGGCAGAACTAGTAGCCACCAAGGGCTGCCAATGGGGAAAACACTGGCAGTACAAAAACAATATAACATCTTCAACAAAAATGTGTGGAATTGTTGAAGAACTGTCTGTGCAGCAGTGAGGCATTTTGCATGAAACAGCCTGTTAGATTTTCTTTGTGTGGATTTGTTGAACTGTTCCTGCAGCAGTGAGATGTCTAGTATGAACCAGCAGAGTGGGAGCTCAGAGTCTGGATTTAGCTAAGTAAGTTGGGGTTTAATTTAAAATGGAGTAAGACAAATTGTTCCTGACAAAATATATAAACAGAGGCACAGTTTGGTGGTGGGTAGGCGAGCAGCTAAGTCAGCTTAGTGGGAAGGGGGAGGCGGGGGTGTTTTCTGCTTGCTGGATGGGGGATAGGAGTGGCTTGCTCTTTTGAACTACACAAAGTTTCCACCCAGCAAGCAGAGAACACAGTCATGATCAGCTTAGCTGATTACTGATCTGTCACTACTGTGCCCACTTTAGCTTGAGCTGCACTGGACCTGAGTGGGACACACCTCTGAAACCCTGTTACTGTAAAAAAAAAATGTTCTTTTCACACTGCACACACAAACAAACATAAAAAGTTCTTGCTAGAGCCATAAAACATTTCATTATAAATGAATTAGCTATTTTAAGATACACTCCAAAACTGAGTGGAAAATGTAACAGCCAATCATAAGTCAGAACCCACACATAACTGGATGACCAAGGGCAGCATACTAACAGCTTAAAAGACGTTATCAGCATAAACTTTCATACCAAGTTTGCTTACAACTGGATATGTTGTTCTAAAACTGTGCCCTAAATGGAGTTGAAAATTTAACAACTAAACAATAGCCAGAACTTGAGCTGGATGATCTTCTGAGTGCTCACATTAACAAGTTTAGTGAAATACGTAAAAAAAATATCCTCAGTGTTCAAATAGTTTTTGCAAGTTGTGGACCTGATTTAAAAAAATACCAATTCCACAACTAGTAGAAAAAAAATCCACAAGTCTACAGCTTGCAGAATGTAGTTCCTGAAATTGGGGACTTGGCATTTATTTTCTGCAAGTCCACGATTTGGGGAACAAAAATTCTGCAAGTCCACAAAAGCATGTAAGAACTATTGTTTATTTACCAAAAATGGAACTTATTCCTCGAATAATTGCCTGCAGAATTTCAATTTCATGCATGCATACCACAACACATATATACAATAGTTGGGTTACCATGCCTCGGCTTCTAATGGCATTAAGAATTAATAGCAAGAAACATCCATGCCTATTTTGAGTAGAACAGGATAACTCTTTCTGAAAATACTGGCCAAAGAAAGCTGACAGCATCATTCAAAAGACATAAGTCATGCTAAAGTAGGTTGCTATGGCAAATATTTTTCTATCCTCAAGAAGCACTGGTACTGAGGAATATGTATAACAAGTTCGATCAAAATAGATGAATTTTTTTTAAGACAGGGTATGGCCACAATTGTAAGTCTATCACACAACAGAGTGTTCATGCATTAGTAATATATAGATAAGCCTCAATAATACTATACTAAGTTATACAGACATTTCCCAGTAATACATCACTACTCTCAATAATACTATCCTGAAACGTGATAATACTATTGTTTTTGCTGATAATACTACAGATCAAAGGTCATCTCCAACTGTAGTATTACCAATGGATCCATATATTACAAAAAATAATAAATAAGTGTTTTACAAGGCAGTAATACCATCTCAAGGTTTTGAGGACTTTAGAATCTCCCGAGCTTCGTTCTCGAGAATCCATGTCCCCAAAACCACTTGATAGTATTACTGCCTCGGAATACACACTTATCTATCTATTATTCTATTTTTAGTTCATCGTTGACAAGACTCTAGCAGCATCAATAAGTACAATTATCTACAAGCTGTACTAAGGATTATCTATCCAAAGTTTGATCACAATTGTAAAAATGGTTACTGAGATACAGCTCAAAGTGCAGAAAAAAATCCGGAGCCATAAAGCACAATTATGTCACCATTGCAGAGATGCTAATAGCTTCAAGAAGTCATAGAAAGCAATGTCTATAGCTGGCCCATTGGCACTGAGGGCTGAGGCACTGGGTGCCTTACCTCTCTTCATGCCAGTGACCCATGTTCGGGAATGAGCACGGGTCACTGGGGGTCAGCCAGGGAGAGGGCTGGGAGAAGAGGGAATGGCTGCCAGGCAACTCTCCTTTCCCACATTGGGGAGGTTGGCTCTCTTAGCCTTAGACCACCACCATCTACGCAAGAGAAGGGAGTCGTGTGGGTGGAGTGGAGTTGGCCAAGCCAAGGCGTGCATGCACACCTACACGCGTACGCCCAACCTTGTCTGGGACTCCAGGGCTTAAAGAGAGAAACACCGGAAAAAGTGGGGGTTATGGCTGGATGATGCCCCCAGGCCAGCTCTGTGGATCTGCCGAGGTAATCTGGGGGAGGCCTCAAAAGATCGCAGGTGCCCGATACAGACAACTGACACAAGACGCCAGCCCACCAGGAGCATAAATACTTGTATAAAAAAAAAGCAATGTCTATACTATACCAGCTTTGATTAAAACTGAATCAGTGGCATCCTGAAAAGATGTTTTTCTGGAGCTGGCTCCATGGCCCCAATGGTTGGACATCTGTTTACAGTGCCGGTGGCCCTAGTTCATGCTCTGAGACTGAGCCGACCACAGTGGACACTGGCTGCAGGGTGACAAAGTGTCCATGCATGCACATGGGTGCAGGAGGGAGGGATGAGAAAACAGAAAAAGAAAGTACCAGTTGGGCTCAATATGTCCCCGTACACTAAATCCAGGCTCCTGCCTCGCAGCTTCGGGGACAAGGGGCTTTGGGGGTACTTCTGCTGCAAGGCAGATGAATAGATACAGTGGAGGGAGACTGCTAGGGAGCTGACTGGCAAAACCCCACCCTGGGGAGAGGGGTAATACAGTGATATGTCACTGGTGTCATAAAGTGTACAGGGGTATGAGCAGGAGGAGCTCTGTAGGACAACACAAGGCATGGTAAAGGCAGAGGAGGTCTTGACCAGAGTGTAGTATAGCAAGAAGATAAAGCGAAAATTAAAAAATGGTTTAGGGACAACATAAATATCATGGTTATACACTTTTAAAACACAAAGGAATGCATGTATCACATTTTTTATGCTATTAACAGTAGAAGTTTTTTCAGATTCCGGTGCTTAAAAATGATGTGTAATTATGTACAGCCAGTAGTATCTTGTTACTCCAGTAAATTTTCTGAGCTACACGATAGAGAAATATGGCAGAAACAGTAATAGTGTGAACTTTGATATTGATTTTAGTTTTATTTTTTAACATATTTTTGTTTTTGTTATAAAAAGGTTCTCAGTTGAAAACTAAAAATATGTTTTGTTAGCAAAAAGTAGCGTGCTTCACGAATGGCGCAGTCAATAAGAAGTACAATTTTCAAGGCTTTTAGATAACATAAAAGTCATTTGAAAATCTGTAGAGATAGACAGATAGACAGAATGAAAGACAGACACATATAGATATGTATTATGTTCCACTGCAAACATAATATGGTTGCGATTCATATATGCAAACAGTAAAATACAAAATCATAAATTGCATAATAAAGATATGCTTGAGTTATACATAATGTCACATATAGTACATGCACAATACTAGTCTGTGAAAAACAGATTATCCTAAACTGATTAACAGCTTGCAATGACCCAAAGATTAAAGTAACCATATTACAGCACAAATATTCATAGCAGCACAAAATTCTCATTTTTGCCCATTTAATATTCATAAAAGGATAACATAATCTTAAATACTCTTATCAATAACACTGCTGAATTCTCAATGAATAGCATTTCAACAAAACTTAGAAAGCCACAGTAAGTCATAAATTAAACTTTTAGGGGCTTTAGCAGTTTTTTCAATGAAATTTGGACACTGCCCAAAGGATGAATAAGGCATTAAATGAGCTTGTTAGGCCTTCAATAGTACACTGTTCTTTCCAATGTCTCTTCTGCTAACTATTAAGGGAGTTAGTCCAGGTTATACTGCAAAGTTTGCTTATTGTTTTTTTCATACCATGAAACAATAATGATGCTATTATTTCATGTTGATCTAATAAAGTCGGTAGGTAAAATATGGACACTATATTTCAAGGAATTAACAATATGGCACACCCTGCTTTTCAGAGTTTTAGAATCTTCAACATTGTCTTTGGTGGGTATCCCATCAAGACTGTGGACCTGTAAAAGCATGGTGAAAAACCACACTGTGATAATGGCATGAGAAGGAATGGTGAAAGTGCCACTATACCCACATTGTACAGTTGACCTCTAAAATGGGGCAAACTAGACTCTTGCATACCTTCAAAAGTTCACCTTCAGATAAGCTGGCTCTTTCAACATACTAAGAAAACGTAGTCATTTATTTGATTGTGCAACTATATATTCTGCATGGTAGAGTAATTTTAACTTTGCCAAAATTGAAACACTCACTAATTAAGCAATAATGACTGAACAGCTAGTCATTTCCTGGTGATTAATAACCAGCTGGGAGGAAGGGTGGCCGAAGGCACAGCCAAGGGCCAACCCCACCCAGCCAGTCACTAATCACTAGGAAAAGACTGGCTGTGAGGTCATTATTGCAATTATAAGTCTGATCACAATAATTTAGCTTGTCATTGACAGCGGCGCCAAAAATGGTTCTTGTTTTGGTGCCACTGCTGTCAGCATAGAGTGCACAAGGAGTTGAGTGTCGCTGCCATGCCGGGCATTTCTAAGAGATTTCAGACAGGCATGACAGCCAATCGGTGAACTAGTTTAGCTCATAAATAATTAATCAGACTTATAATTTTGCTTCTTTTTTACAATTTCAATATTGTCTTCATTTAGAAGGAATATCTACCCAAAATAATTCTGGTGGCAGTTTAGTCTTAAAAGTTGGGCTTTACTTGCATTCATTAGAAAATCATTGGCATTGCCCGGCCAGTTGGTGCTGAGGGTTGAGGCACCGGACACCACACCTTGCGCCACGCTGGCGACCCATGTTCGGGAGCGAGCAGGGGTCATCATGGGTCAGAAGGGAGAGATGGGTTGAGTGTCCAACGGACTGCTCTCCATCTCCAGGGAGGGGGAGAACCTTGGTCACTGTACGACTGACCCCTAGTGGAGGCTGGGGGTCAGCAACATGGTGCCATGATTGCAAGAAGGTGGGTGCATGGCAGATGTTTGCTGTGGTGTGCACAGGAGCGTGCGAGACCATGTTGCAGGCATCATTGCATGCCGCGCGCCCCATAAAGGGGAGAAAATTGGGAAAAATTGCATCCTTGGTCGCTGCAGCTTGATGGCCATCCTATGGGTGCCCCGGTTTCAGGGGCATTGCCGGAACTGGATCTGGACTTGGAGGGTGAGATGGGGGCTCCCCACCACCCTGCCACAGGGGAAGAAGGCGAGGGCCTCGTAAGAAGCTGGGGGACTGACTGGAGGGTGGCCAGATATGAGTGGGATGCACTGAAGAAAGGTGCCAACCAAGGAGCCAGTAGAAAGAAGTAAGCAAAAAAAAAAAGAAAACCATTGGCATCTGCCTACTTGACTTTGTAATGAAAACTCTCTTGCAACCTGTTCTGTTCCTGTTTAATGTAAGTAGGAATCAAGGTAATTATCATTCACATATGCTACTTCCTTATACACGTCTGTTCAAAATCTCTGACCATCAAAAGAAATTTGGGTCTGATTCCTAAAGGATCCCAGCTGTGACACTAGCCCAGATTGATACTCCCTAATGTAACCCATTGACTTTTGTTAGTAAAAAAGAAAGCCTTTTGCCCAGTCAAGGCTGGATGAATATCTAAATCTGTCAACACCTCACTCTCTGTTGCCACATGTATACGGTGAAATAGTTTAACCAATAAATAGATGTTTGAACGCCATTTCAAACATCCAGATTTATAGAGGTTTATGTAATTGTTTATGAAATCATATATCCATTAATAAATCCCTCAATTACTTTTCTATGAACAGAGGTCAAAGAAATCTTTTGGAAGCATTTAGTGAAAGTGTTCTCTTGTTTCATTTTTGGAACAGGAACATCATCACCATGAAACAGGGAGTTCCCCATATAACATTATCATGTTGGCTATAGTACATATTGCAGCAACAATACTAACAACTGTGCCCTTTAATAGACACTTTGGAACGTAATCTGGGCCATATATCTTACGGGGACTAAATTGCTTAAGTTCATCTGTAATTTAAATTTGACTCCATTGGGGACTTCTGTTACTGGGCTTCTTTGGTTATTACTACATCATGCTGTGTCTCTCTTCCAATTATTTCAAGAACTGTGTTAATCTCATTAGCTAGTTTCCTGGAAACTATGGAGTATGATGGCCTTGCTCTTATTTCCTTCGATCACTACATTTCAGGGAGCAAGGCAAAAAGGTTGTTTTTTTAATTCTTGCCACCATTGGCTAAAAATAAGTGTTAAGAAGCTGTTCAACTTTTGATTCATGATATTGCTTCCTCAAAACCCACCCACAACTATTAACTTTATCTCTTAACCATGTACACCAAGTAAAATGGCAATCTTTTTATTAAAACATATTTGAGTTTTAATAGTTGTATGAGATTCTAGTGTCATTGGATTTTTCTTTCAAAAATATGGTTCACTCCTTGACTACACCCCTGAAATACTGAATTTTTAAACTTACAAAGATTTAATTAACTTCTTCCAGGATTGCTTCTCTGTCAACTACATGGGCAGGTACTTTCAAACACCCACGGTCAGTATCACCATCTGCACCTAACAGGGTGAGGTAATTACACTGTGGTCCCACAGACAGCTAGGTTCACTATCAGATTATTATAAAACGCCTGCATATTCATTAGAATTAGATCTTAACACATCATAGCGTCTACTGAGCTCTTCTACAATCTGCTCAAGTTCATGTGATGGCCTGAAACTTGCTTTCAGAAACCTGTTAAAATTTTCCAAAAGAAAAATGTCCAGAGGGTGGAGTCATGTGATGAGCTCTGAGATGGCAGTAGCTCCTGCAGCAGCTATATCCTGTAGGTTTCCACCTTAAAACACACCTTTTTATGCTAAAATGATGGAAATCTTGACACACAGAATTCCATAACCTAACTAGATGCCCAAGAAAGAAAAGGGAAGGGGCAGACAATGGCAGAGTTGATTTCTGGCCCACTGTCAGAATTAGGATCTGCAACAACTATCCAACCAGACAGCAACCAATGAAAAGGCCGACAAATACATCAGTGGAATCCCCTCCGTTATTAGATGAGGAGACAGGCAAAATGGATAAGACATTTTTCTGAACTGGCTGTAATCAAAATGAATGATCAGTATCACCTACAGCAGTGTGGCCCTTATGAACCTGCAGGATACAACAAACCAGGAGGGATCTGCTCCACAAACCTCACTCAAAAGTATATGACACAGTGGAGAATTTGACCCACTCATCTGTAGATTATAACTGCTTGTTATTTTATGTCTCTGGCATTTTTTGTAATATATTCCATCTCCTTGAAAAAGGGATATTGTCTCAGCGGGCATACCCAGTTACTAAAATCCAATAATTAAATAACAATAAAGACTCTTTAAGGCATTTTATTCCACCAAATAAAAAACCCAGAATGGCATATTCATTACAAAAAAACAAGTCAAGGTTTTGTGGTCTCACAACCCTGAAATCCAATAAATAAATAAAAATAAAGACACTTTCAGGTATTTTATTCCACTAAACAGAAAACCCGAAATGGCATATTCATAGAAACATAGACTTTGATGGCAGATAAGGACCGATTTCCCTACCTACAGGATAAGCCGCAGATCCTAGTTAACCAACAGCCTATTTCTTCCTACCTCCCACAAGAATTGCCTTATGTCTGTCCCATGCATTCTTGAATTCTCCTACAGTTTTAGACCCCACAACCTCCTCAGGAAGGCTGTTCCGTGCATCCACTACCCTCTCTGTGAAAAAATACTTCCTCACATTGCCCCAGAACTGCCCCCCATCTTTAAATTGTGTCCCCTTGTTCTTGCATGTCTCTTTTTCTGAAAGATGCTACCCTCTTGGGCTTCCACTGAGGTACATAAAAGTTTCTATCATGTCCCCCCTCTCCCTCCTTTCCTCAAGGGTGTACATATTAAGCTCCTTTAGTCTCTCCTCGTATGGCTTCTCTTGCAGACCCTGTACCATTTTAGTTGCCCTCCTCTGGACTGCCTCTATCCTGTCTATGTCCTTCTGGAGATGGAGTCTCCAGAACTGGACACAGTACTCCAGATGGGGTCTCACCAACTGTCTGTACAGAGGGATAGCAACTTCCTGTTTTCTGCTGGTGATGCCTCTCCCTATGCATCCCAATATACCCCCAGTCCTCCCTACTGCCTTCTCACATTGCTTGCTAACCTTAAGGTCATCTGATATGATTACCCCCAGGCCCTTTCCTTTTTTGTTGTTGTTACTACCTCCCCCCCATTGTGTAATCTTCCACTGGGTTTTTGTTTCCCAGGTGCATTATTTTGCACTTCTTTGCATTGAATCCTAGCTGCCATACTTCCGACCATTCTTCCAACCTTGCCAAGTCCCTTCTCATCCTTTCCACACCTCCTTGTGTATCAATCCTGTTGCAGATCTTTGCGTTATCTGCAAAGAGGCATACTTTTCCTTCTAGTCCCTCTGCAATGTCACTTATAAAGACATTAAAAAGGACTGGACCCAGTACTGAACCCTGCGGTACCCCACTAATAACCCCTCTTTCTTCAGAGTTGACTCCATTTATGATTACCTTCTGTGTCCTGTTGTCCAGCCAATGTTTTACCCAGGCTACCACCCTGGAACCCACTCCCAGGCTGGTTAATTTGACTAATAATCTTTTGTGTGGGACTGTGCCAAATGCCGTGATAAAGTCTAGGTAGGCTATGTCCACAGCCCCTCCCTGGTCATTCATTACAAAAAACTGAGGGGCTGTTCAAAGTAAGGGAGGGGAAGGACACCCAGGGACATGATATGAGACTGGAGGGAGGAAGGTTCATGTGGGAGATGAGGAGACACTTTTTTACAGAGAGGGTGGTAGCTAGGTGGAATGCATTACCGGCAGAAGTGGTATCCAGTAGAACAGTGGACTGCATCAAAAGGGGCTGGGACAGGACAAGGGGGAGGGTCAAGGGAGGGGAAGGGTGGGAGGAAGGGGCAGCTGCAGAATAAGGGGTGCTAGGTGCACATTCAAGCAGACTCAATAGACCACTAGGCCTTTGTCTGCTGGCAAATTTCATATTTATATATTTACTGAAATGTTTTACCAGGAAGGTACGCTGAGAACAAGTTGCTTGTCTCCCAGTGCGACTTTGGGGGAACATGAGGATAGTTTACAGAGATTTAGTACACACTGCTGGGGTCTGACCCCTCCAGTATGCTGAGGACCCAGCCTGCACAAGTCAGGGGTCAAGCACGACAGGAAGGGAGCAGGTTGTGGCAGTGAGACGTAGAGTACAATAGGAGGGAAGCAGGTTGTAGGCAGCGGACAGGAATAGGCTTCAGAAGAACAGAAGAGAGGGTGAAGGTGAGATAGAAGAGAGGCTAAGATCCCAGCCCTTCAGGATGTGGATAAGTGGAGGGAAGAGTTGGGTTAATGGTGTAAGGATAGGGTAGGGACTGGCCCTTGGTACAACTTTGGATGATAGAGAAATCACAGTAAGAGAACAATGGAAGGTCTGAAGGGAAGGAATTGGAGGTAGGGAAGGAATGCTGGGTTTTAGGTGGGGGGGGGGGAGCTGCAGCAGGAGCACTGCATGATTACTGAGATGTTCATATGTTTGTATGTTTTCTGATCTCAAACCCCTCACCACTTCCTCAAGATTTATAAATATACCTAGAATAATTTGTAAAAACAATTATAATGAAACCATAATAAAATTCCAGCATAAAGCCTGTACATTTATTTAAATTCTCTATAAAGCATCAATTGATTTCATATATAATCAAGTTTCACTATGATATACTGATAATACCACCTCTATTTAATTCCAGCTTATCCAAAAACAACTTTCACAGTTTAAAACACAATTCCTGTGCTTTAAACTCCCACATCAATGGTACACAATCATCTCTTAAATCCCAGAGACACCACAGGTCTAAGAAAACACCCTCTCTCTTTATATTCTTTAGTTTATTTACTGATCCCTTCTGAGTCTGAGTTTACTTCTCATTCAATGATTAGTTTACTGGAACCGCACGTAGGTATTGAATTTACCATCATATTGTCTATTAATTTTAAGGATAGTTTGAGAATTTGTTTACAGTAGCATACCTACTAATGTTGGGTCCTATGCATGAAAGCACTGATACTGCAGGCAAATGTGATGTAATGCGGGTGCACAGCTGTGTGCCTCAGGTGGCCGGAAAACATGCAGCATTTATAAAAGCACGAACAGTGCGAGCAAAGGCAGAGGCATGACCAACGGATGCACACAGTGCTGCCTGCAAGGACAGTGAGGTGGCCTCACATGTGCATCCCTGCCCTGTGATCCCACCATATATAGGCATGTGCACCACCCCATGCAGACACAGAGAAGTGAATATCACGATGAAGGAGCGTGCAACTGTGGGAACTAGAGAAGGAGGTGTTGCACCAGTGCCACATGTACCCCCATAAGAGGCAACATATCCAGACTGGGAACAGGTTGAGGCTCATGGAGGGCACACATTGCATGGTACCACCAGGTACCAGTCCAGTAATGTCATGGGCAGCCAGGTGGCAGCCATGGTGCCAGACATCCACGACAACTATGGGGTGCTGTATGGTGCAGAGTCTCTGATAACCGCGGCGGAGGTCGTGGCCAGGATATGGCTAAACATCCAGGCTGCTGTTAATGCAGCCAGTCCAGAGGCACAGACACTTGCGACAATGAAGCACAAGTGATGTGACCCCTGGTCGGCTATGAAGCGAAAGCTGGCCAGCATGAAACGGGTACAGCACAGGCAGATGGCAGCCACACAAGTGCCAACACTGTTGTTCATTGAGAGGATGGTGGCTGACACTCTCTCTGAGGTTGGCTTACATGGGGAGAAGGAGGGCATTGACACCTTGCCAGGTATGGGGCACAGTGCAGGGGATGGCTAGAGAAAGTGGGGTAGAGAGCGGAGTAAGCAGCGGAATGCCGCATTGAGAGAAGCGCAATGCAAACAGGATCTTGAAGAAATGCGCTTTTTAATTCTATAACATGTACAGTGGCCTCCCCCAAGATGAAACACACTTTTAAAGCACTCTGCAGTATACTGCAGCAGACCTGCTGAATAAGGCTATGTAGTTTCAATGGCTAGTGGTCCCCTTTGTCATGCAGGGAACTGTGGCATTCACTTCATCCTGGCAGTGTCACATTTTTCTGAATGATAAAGGGGATTAATTACCATTGAAATTACATTGCTTTATTCAGTAGGTCTGCTGCAGCATTCTGCAGAGTGCTACAAAATGCTGCAAAATTGCGTTTTATCCTGGGGGACGCCACTATATGCCATTGTTACCTGTGTTTTTAGAATGACTCCCAGGATCTTTCCAGGCCAACTTGTGCTACTTAAGTTTTTGTCTATAGCAAGTTTGCAGTGCTGCATCGGCGTGGGGAAAACCTAGAGTCCGAACAGTGGTGGAGCCCATTTCCTGCTGCATAGACAGCAGCAAGCCCTGCGGATGGTGTGCTGCAAGCACTACCATGGGGAAGTGGAAAATTGCACTTCGGGAAATTAAGAGTACGGCTGATGATGTGACCAATGAATGTTAATGGCACACTACCAGATTAATTTCAAGAATTTAGAATTTCATCCTCTCTCTTCACTTGTTTAAAGTGACCATCAGGGCATACTACCAGATACAGTATCTATTTTTGGTATTTTTTTAGCATTTTGTCTTTTAGCATTGTTTCTATAGTGCATTCAAGTTTCCATAAATTTCAGGAACTGAAGTAACTAAGGAATATAGGGACAAGTGCCATCTGATCAATTCATCTAGTATTTCTTTCTTTGTTTTTATATGCTTTGATACTTGAATGCTTTTTTAGGACTTTGTAATTTTTATTTTTTTTTATTTTCGCACTGAAGGTCACATGACCAAGGGGTTTATAGGCACATGCGTGGGCTCCATAGTTAGATTCACCATTTCTAGCAACATTGAGTAGCATCAGGCAGCAGCTCATGTAGACAGGAAACTTGACAAACTCCATGACTTTAGCGACCATTTATTAATACACAACACTTGCTAGATTTAGAGGGTTAAAGTGGGTCAAAACATGTTAAAGACTTCAGAGAAAAGTAAGTTCTCATGCTGTTTTTCATGTTTAGAATTAGTACATACTCTTAATGACCTTATGGTCCTATGGTCTTATCATTTCAGGGGAAAGTGGGCCAGAATTTTACTTTTATTTTTGATTTCAGCATTAATTGTTTTAATAGTTTTAATAACAAGCGCTACTCACTAGCAAGAGCTGTTTATCAACTTGTAATAGCTTTTATGTAAGCTTTCACCTTTTATGTTACTTCACCATATTATAGCCATTCATAGTTGCTCTATGCATAAGTATAGTATAGCTTTTTACAAAACTCTCTGTCAGTAGTTAGTATTTTTAAAAAGGGCTACAGTTCTAAGTGCGACTGAAAGTACAGATATACAAATCAGTTATTCAATAAAAAAACAGTAGAATTATATAGGTTAAAGTGTAGCTTACTCAAAAACTATATTGTGGGTACTTTCTATTTTTAATTTTTTGTGTTTTTTGGTCCACAATAGCGATAACTGCAACCAGCGACGGAAGAACTTATTTATATATTTTTATCTATCCTCACCAACAGAACACAAAAAGGAAGATAAAACAGTGGTTAACTAATATAAATTGGGACATAGGAAGCAAGAGGAAGTCTCAAACGCTGGAGGACAAAATGTTTTTGTAAAAGGCTGTTTTCTTCAGCATTTTCAGCTTTGAGTTACTGGCTTACTGAAAAGAAGAACTGAGGTGGGACATGAAGCCATTTCTTGATCGTGAGTCCTTCAGACCCAGAGAATTGGGAATAAAGGAATAAGGAACAAGGAGCCATACACAGTAACAAGAAGGTGGGAAGGAGGAGTTAGAGTGGAATTACCCCTTCTCATTACTGCTGACTGCTATTGACTGTTACCAGCTGTTACTAACCTTTGCTAATATTTATTTATATTCAACAGTTTAAATACTGGCTTCTTTGGGATCTCTATTGGGACCTTCTGAAGCAAACTAGAGACACTGAAATACGGCTGCAGAAGCATCAGATATCATACTTTAATTATATATATTGCAGTAAATGTTATTACATTGCACTATATGACATATTGCATTAATTGCACTACTGCACATTTCATTTTACAGTATCTTGGGTACAGCTGCCAGGTTTGTCAGGTTACTTTGTACAAATAGATATTATTTTGTACATATAGATGGTATTTTAAGGGTTTTTAAATCAATGCCCAGAGTTGTCCTATAGCCTTTATTGTAATTTCCTAGTGGCCTTTTTCTGGCTTTTAAAGCTTTTATAGGTTCTATAAATATATAGTCTGACAGTCTTGCAACCTGACAGCTTCATAGATTTACAGATCAATAGCACTTATTTAAAAGCTCTTTATTTTTATATAGACTTCCTACAAGCCCCTTATAGTGACCATAGCCTTTAACCCTTCAACCCTATAGCCCCTACAGCCTATAAGCCTCATTATTATAATGCAATAATCTTTCTCAATCTCTGATTGGCTGTCAGAGTTTTAGCAGGATTACATTAACCCATGATACCCTACCATGTACAGCCTGATAATGGTGGATGTTTTTTTAAAATAGCAGTGGAAGAAGTTCCAGTAACTGTGTGACTCTAAATTAAAAAAAATGGCTGCTCTTGGCACATTGTATATTCTACACAGTACGAATAAAGTGATTTTATATATAGACTGACCACCCTCAATCTCATGAAATGCACTGTTCTTTGTTGGAGTGAGACTTGCTTGAATTGTGTATGACTAATGAAGTAGATGCTAGTGACAGTTCGTCTGACAGTTATTTTGGTGAGATCCGATATTTTTTTAATGCTATTTCCATTTAGTATCTGTCAAGTAAGGAAATGGTGTTCTGCACCACAGCATCAATGCAGATTTTAAAAACGAGTGTTTAAAGTCATGTTTTAGATAGCCTTTCATTCTGACAATGATAGCAAGTCTATTACCATTAGCGAATCTGCTTGCCAAAGTGTAATGTACATGCTCATTACCAAACTGCTGATTTCAGAGCAGCAAAAAAAAAAAAAAATTCTGCACTGCTCATTTTGTAAAAAAAAATAGCATTCTATTGTGATAACAAATCATCTTCTTTAGGGATTTGCTTAAGGTAGCTACAATTTGAAAAAAATCGATCTCACTGAAAGTGCGAGTTAACAGCGGTGGCATCACTCTCCCCTGTCCAATTGTTGTGGAAGTTGCAGTTGTCTGTACAGTGAGCCCCTGAATGGGGAAAGGATAATGATCCAGAATGTTGACTGAATCCATTCAGCTTGCCCCATCTAGTAACCAAAATTAGTAGGAGCCAAAACTGTCAGAGAGAGCAGCGTGCATATGTGTGTGTGTGTGTGTGTGGGGGATAATGTACAGACAGAAAAGTTAGGCAACAGGAACTCTTCAGAGCAACGGGTGGTAGGGAGTGACAATGAAACAAGATACAGTATGTGAACAAGTGCTATCTGACAGTTGTGCTTTAGTGAGACCCAATTTTTTTATTCAAGCTGCATAAACTAACAGCATTTGCCTAAAGATATGTTAGCACACTGTAATGCTCTAATTTAACAAAATGAGCAGTGCAAATGCAATTTCTTGCTGTTCTGACATCAGGACAGGTTTGCTGACTGTAACGTCCATCCTCATTGTCAGAGAATGGATTAAACAACTAGATTTGTAGTGCTCATTTAAAAAAATATATATATATATACACACAGATATATATGCTATGGGACAGAATACTGTTGTCTTTCATGCTGAATATTAAATTGAAACAACATGAAAAAAATTGGATTCATAAAAGGTTATTAAAAAAGCATCAGGATAGGAAACTCATGCACAGAGTTTTATGAAACTAATGAGCAAACAGAGTTTTATGAAATTTAATACAACAAATGTTTCAAACCTCATTTTACAATTTGAATGTACACAGTTTCTTATAGAAACACGACAACAAACTCCATAGATATCTGCCACTAAACAATTTTCACTGCCAGCAAGTCTACACATTACAAGGTGGAGGGAATTTTTTAACATCAAAATGGGCATTTTTTGATACATTATGCCACAAAAATGAAAGAATTTGTTTAGCTTTTGTAAACATTGTAATAATAGCAATAAAGTATGCACAGAGGTTAGATTAACAGTCATTTAATCACCCCCTTGGGGCAATATGGCACTCAGCTGCACTTCATGGCACATTATGCCCTAAGGGGGTTATTAATAGACTGTTAATCTAACCCCTGTACATGCCTTATTGCTTAATAACCTTATAGCCCAGATAAGCAGAACACTATTGATACAGGTTTTCAGCTTTTAATATTTATCTATTTATTTAAATTTTAGATAGGCTCTACAGACCCTTGAGGCATATCAGGCTATACTAAGGCATATTTAGAAATATTTTGTAGAGTGTCAGAAATTTGTTACATATTTCTTGTTATTTCCTGATTATTATTACATTAAGGACTCAACATATATTGGCACCCTTTGCAAACTGTGTGAGAGGCCTTTCGACACCATGCAATTCTGCTTAAAGTTGAACCAGCATAACATTCTGTGGTGATTTGCAAATGCAGCCCATGATGCTTTGCATTGTGTGGGCATGTGTGATTTTGCATTTTCTTGAAACTTGGCTTCCCAGTCAAATGCCCTTTGGGGTAACCCTTACCTCAGTGTTTGCGCACAGAGGTTCTTTGTCTTTTAAATAGTTTTTTATTTTAATGGGTTCACCACAACACAACCCAGACAGACCGTCTTAGGGTAGCTGGTTCATTCCACTGGAGTGTCAAACAGACGAGGCATACTGATGAGTTCTGGTAGGACGAAACATGTGTCTATGTCATCTGTTGGCACCCTTTGCAAACTGTGTGAGAGGCCTTTCGGCACCATGCAATTCTACTTAAAGTTGAACCAGCATAACATTCTGTGGTGATTTGCATATGCAGCCGATGATGCTTTGCACTGTGTAGGCATGTGTGATTTTGTATTTTCTTGAAACTTGGCTTCCCAGCCAAATGCCCTTTGGGGTAACCCTTGCCTCAGTGTTTGAGCACAGAGGTTCTTTGTCTCATATATATATATATATATATATATATATATATATATATATATAATATCTATGTATAAATATATATATATATATATATATATATATATATATATATATATAGTGGCCTGATTATTTAGGTTTCAAATGATTGAAAATAAGGTTGCACAATAGTATAGATATTAAGTGGAGATAAAATTTGGCCACTAACTACACGAAGTGGAAAAATACTACAGAAATATAGCAACCCTAAACAATCAGCACAATCAGAACAAGATATATTAGCTAACTCCCTAATAGAAAAGAGAAAGGGAAATGGTAAAGGAAAGGGAAAAGGTAAACACTTAAAAAAAAAGAAAGAAGATTCCAATATGAAGCTGCCCTATATTATGGGCGCTGAAAAAACATCTACTCCGGTACTGACTATAAGAGATTTTTTTTTCCCTACTGAGATTCAGAAGAAAAATGACAAACAAACAGATGGATCATATATACAACAGAACCCAGGGAAAAACTGTAAAAAGGACAAACAGGAAGGGAAAGGGGAAAAGTCTTATAGTAGTTAGAAATGCAATGACAGACTTTCTGGGGATATTTGATAACCTTAATGAGCTTAATATGGATAATAAAAACATGAGAGACTCAATCAGAAATGAGTTAGACTCCAGTAAAAAAAGGCAGCACAATGATAACATGCTACAAGTGGGCACAGTTGGGAGAAAAACAAAATTAGACTTTTGTAAGAAACAGGAAGAATAAGAAATATTGATGAACCTGTCAGGGATACTTAATAAATTAGATGAAAATAATGGGGGAGGTTTAAAGATAAGGGATTCAGCATGATTGAGCCAGACAGCAAGACAAACTAGCTCTCCAACAGTAATACATATTTGCATAACTGGGGAGAATTAGAGGAGGACTCTAAATGGACACAGCAAATGAGCCCACATAGCCCAGAGATATTAGATATAGAAGGAATCATCAGAGATACACAGCTAGCGCTCAGGGATCCATATACAGCTAATGTGCTGATGTACAAACAAATTGTGGAATTGAAAAAGGAGCTGTCATTTATAAAGGGTATATGTATAGAAAATAAAAGAATTATGGAAGAGTTAAAACAAAACAAGAAATTGAGGTACATATCCAAACTGCTGGAGTATAGTAGACATAGAAACAATTCTGATATAGAAAGAAATGAAAAAGAGATTGCAGGAGGTTTATAAGTGGAAGCTTCAGTAGAAATGGTGGGGGATAGTAGTGGGCACTGGCAATATGAATTAATAGTGCTCCTCAGGGATAGCTTTAGAGATGATAGTATCTGTAAAGAACTTAAAGAAAACACCCCCAGCCCTGACAGAAAGGGAAAACAAATGGAGTTAGTATAAGTAAACAGGTAGGACAAGAAGGGAAAGAGGAAGGAAGGAGAACTGGGACAGAAAACAGTAAGACAGGAATAAGAAGGGAATTTAAAAAAAAGGGGAAATAAGATAGCCTATAACAAAGAAATTCAGTAGGAGAACACCCCAGTATTGATGACAGAATCTACCCAGAAGAATGAGGGGAATGAAGTAAATAAAAGGGAAAAATACTAGCAAAACAATAATAGAAATATTTAGAAAAAAAAAACAGGAAAGGTAAGAAGGGGAAAAGGTCAAAACAAAAAAGGACACGGAAAGATAAATCAAACCCAGAAACTCAAAAAGAAGACATTTCAAGTATGGGCCTGGGAGAAACATTAGGTCATAAAGAACTAGATTTGGAAGAATTTAAAGCAGAAGACATAACAACAACAGAATATGACAGTGGAAAGAAATTAGGTCAGTAAGAAGAGGAGGAGAATTTTAAGACATTCTTAGGGAAAACCTTGGGGTCAGATTTTGTACTGCCTTTATATAAGATTGGAATATTACCGAATGAAGGTGGGGAAAGTTTGAGCATAATGCTAAAAAACCTTTTGAACACCTTGCTGAAAGGAAATAAGTGTATGAGAGAACACATAAGTATAGTGAATCCTACAAGTATGCTGGAGTTGGTACTAATAATCTTAGAGCAATTTTATAGTTTACAAGCAAGTGGGAAAAACAAAAAGAGTTACAAGATCTGGGGATGGAATTGGAAACAATAACAACATTAAAGTAACTTTTCCCAAAAACCTTTAAGACAGAGGGAAAGAGGCTCAGAAAAAAAGGGGACAATATGATCTCTGTTTTTGGGATAAAACAATTTTACAACAAAACCCTAGAAATTTGCATATTAGATTAGCAGAAACACTACTGGCTGGATTCTTAAAATCCTCTGAAGGTGCAAAACCATCTGCAAGTCCCCAAAAGTTCTGCATTTGTGGGAAAAAAAGGGAAATACACAAAACATCCACAGCTGCATAAAATCTACACTGTGGACTGTGGAAAAAAGTGCAACTGTGGACGTTTCTGAGGGGGGAAAAAGCCATTGAAAAGTATGGCATATCCCCTTTAAGGGTATTCTCAGCCAGAGGTTTTTTTTGCAGTTGCGGAAAAAGTGTTGCACGCATGCTGCATCACAAAGAGTGGGGCGTAACTCTCCCTAAGCAAAATGCAGTGCACCAACAATTGAAATACATTTATAGTGGAAGTTTAGGCACCAAGCAACAGCAAACCAGTCGGTGTATAGAAGTATCAGTTGTTACAACAAAAATAGCACATATTTTCATTGAAAGGCAACAAACCACAACTACTAGATCCAGTGCAGCCCATAAAGGAGCCCCACAGGCAGTAGAGGCAAAGCTGGTAATAGCCTGCAATGAATGTTACAGATGCAGGCAATATACACACTCCAGGGAGAGACACAACCATCAGTTCCACCATCAGCTACAGATAGCAACTGTGGTGCATGGTCCTACTGGTACCAGTGGTGTTGCAGTGGTCCCAGTTGAGGGATTGGTTGCTGATCTCTCTGTGAGTACTTTCTGCTGCATCTATGGCAAGACTGTCAAAGTCTGCTGCTCCAGTCAATACGTATCCCCTGTTGTTGTGCCTGCTGAGCCTTTTCCTCCGCTGCGGATCCGCACTTGTGAATTTTCAGCAGCTGCAGGAAAAATGTTGTGGATTTTCAGCACTTGCAGAATTTTGCAACTTGCCTGTTTTGTGATTTTCCACAACTACGGAGATTTTCTTTGTGAATATGCTGCAACTAAATTTCTGCAGTGCTACAAGCCATTTTTCCACAACTAAGGAATTTTTAGCTCTCTTTGACAATCCAGTCTTAAGTGTTTTGTTGAAAATGGAAATACATAGAAATGATATCAGCAAGGTGGACAGATGGGAGGAAGGAGGTCATGTATCATTATAGTTAAAAGAAAGTACACTCTATGACCAACTGATTTGCAACAGTAAACTATTAGATGAAATACTGTAGGCATATTTATATATGATAGGAACAACAAATTCAGACTGGGGAAGCGGGGTCATTGGGGAAGCCAATACCCGCAACAAAATGGGAAACATTATTGAAAACCTCAAACAGATTTAAATCATTAGAAAACCTGGAAACAAATTGCTGACAACAAAAGCTATTTGGCAAAGGAGGGTAGCCATCTAAACTAGTACAACTGCAGAAGAAAGAGGATCAAAAGTCTATGGGGATGCTATCCTGGAACATTTTGGGTTTGATGGACAAATTGGTTGATGCAGAGTTTTGTGAGCTTCTGGAAACATTTGAGTATATTTGCATTCAAGAGACCTGGCTGGAGGGAAACTTGAATATAAATGGTTTCAAGCCCTATGTGAAAGATGCTAAAAAGCAAAAGAGATATGGTAGAAAAATGTGTGTGTGGGGGGGGGGTGGCTATACTCTGTAAACTAGAGGACTTAAGGGAAACAAAAGAAATGAGTGTGACTAATGACAATATTCTAACAGTCATGATAAAAGATAAAGGAACAGAAATTACAATAATTAATGTATATCAACCACCACAAAACAGCAAATACAGGGATAAAAAAGTGCTGAAAATCTGGGAACACTTCTAGATGAAATTATTGGTAAATATCCTCATATGGGAATAATTGTAGCCATAGATTTTAATATGAGAATAAGAATGCAATCTAATATCACAGAAGAAATTAGGGATTTCATAACAACACTAGACAATATAAAAATATACTTCAGTAGAAGTTCTGAGGACCTGACTAAACATAAGAAAGGTAAAAACTACTATGAAACCATAACAAATAAAAATGGGGGGAGTGCAGCTAGCCCAGACAGAGGAGGAGAAGGATCTGGGGGTGCTCATTACAGGGTCAACGAACAACAAGGCACAACGTAGGAAGGCAGCTGCAAAGGCCAACAAAATGCTGGGTTGTATTGCAAGGGGTATATCTTCGAGGAGGGAGGAGGTGATTCTGCCACTGTATAGGTCATTAGTTAGACTGCACCTGGAGTACTGCATGCAGTACTGGCGCCCATATCTGAAGAGGGACATTAAGTTACTGGAGGGGGTGCAGCACAGGGCAACAAAGATGATCAAGGGGCTGGGGGACTTATCATACTAGAGGAAGTTGAGGGAGTTGAACACATCTGGCACTTGGGTTAATATCCCAGTACTGACACTGTAATGCAGCATGAGAGGGGTGTTCCATTTCTGAGGTGCCATCTTTTGGATGAGACGTTAAACCGAGGTCCCATCTGCCTGGACTGGTGGTAGTTCAGCTGGATGTTAAAGATCCCATGGCACTTATTGAAAAGAGTAGGGGAATTTCCCCGGTGTCCTGGCCAAATTTCCCTCACTCACTAAAAATACCACCAACAGCTTAATCTGGTTCAAGGTCAGTTGCCATTCATGTGTATCCCATTCCCCCGGGTCGTGCTTGAAAATAGGCAGGATTTGTCTAGTGCACTTACCCGGTCAACAAAAACTAAATAAATAAAATAAATGTACTCACTGGAGGAGAGGAGGGGCGGGGGGACATGATTGAAACCTTTAAATACATGAAAGGAATAAACAAGACAGGTACAGAGGGGCTGTTCAAAGTAAGGGAGGGGAGGGACACCAGGGCCATGATATGAGACTGGAGGGAGGAAGGTTCAGGAGGGAGATGAGGAGACACTCTTTTACAGAGAGGGTGGTGGCTGGGTGGAATGCGTTACCTGCAGAAGTGGTATCCAGTGGACAAGTGGACTGCTTCAAAAGGGGATGGGACAGGACAAGGGGGAGGGTTAATGAAGGGGAAGGGTGGAATGGAGGGGCAGCTGCAGAATTAGGGGTGCTAGCTGCACATTCAAGCAGACTTGACAGACCTCTAGGCCTTTATCTGCTGTCAAATTTTGTATGTATGTTTGTATGTATGTTCTGCTATTGAATGGTAGAATGAAGTTGAATAAAGGCGGTGAACATACTATACTTATATAGAGGGCAATAGGTCATCTGTAATAGATCATATTTGGGTAAATATAAATATGCTGAATAACTGTCTAGACCTCAAAATTAATCCAAAAGCTGAAAGTTCACGTAGCGCAGTGGAACTCTATTTAAGCAGAACAGGAAATATGGTAGAGAAAAGGATCAAGTCTATACCCACTTAAGTTAGAAATAAAAACTGCATTTGTTGGAAAATATAGAAAATACAGGCTTTATGGAACTGCTAGAAGACAGTGGGATGTGGAACATCATGACAGAATTAGTAGATAAAGATGAAGAACATAAGAACATAAAGCGTTGGCAGATGGGGACCATGTGATCCATCTAGTCTGTCCCTGGTGCTATCCCCCCCAGATATTTTTCGACCTAATTTGCCCACAATGCCTGTCCCATGCGAGTTTGAATTCTCTTACCATCTTTGATGCCACCACTTCTTGTGGCAGGCTGTTCCATGGGTCTGTCACTCTCTCGGTGAAAAAGTACTTCCTTAGATTGCTTTTGAACCTACCTCCCACCAGACACCAGTTGTGCCCTCTTGTTAGCGCAGCCCTGTTTTCCTGGAAGAGGTTTCCCACCTGAGTTGTGTTAATCCCCTAAACATACAGTATTTAAATGCTTCTATCATTTCCCCTTCAGTTCTTCTTTGCTCCAGAGAGTATAAATTTAACTCCTTGAGTCTTGTTTCATATGGCTTATGATGCAGCCCCTGCACTATCTTTGTAGCCCTTCTCTGTACCATCTCTAAATGGTCAATATCCTTTTTCAGGTGAGGCCTCCAGAACTAGCCACAGTATTTTAGGTGTGTGTGGCCTCACCAAGGACCTGCAGGGTAGAATGATTACCTCATGCTTTCTACTTGTAATACCCCTACCTATGCATCCGAAGATGCCACTTGCCTTTTGTGCTGATTTTTCACATTGTTTTCCTACCTCTAAGTTGTCGGTAATGATTACGTTGACATCCCTTTCCATCTTTCTGTTCTCTAATTGATGCCCTTCCAGTATATACTTTTTTCCTGGGTTCTGTTTTCTCAGGTGCATTACCTTAAATTTTTTGGCATTAAAGTTTAACTGCCAATTCCTGGACCATTCCTCCAATCTTCTGAGATCAGCTTCCATACCTGCTGCTCCCTCCTGAAGTGTCCACTCTTTTGCAAACTTTCGTATAATCTGCGAACAGGCAGACCTTCCCCTCCAGTCCATTAGCAATGTCCCCGATAAATATGTTGAAGAGGATTGAGCCTAGCACTGAACCCTGTGGAATGCCACTAGTTGCTCTGCCCTCCCTTGATAATGACCCATTGACCAAAACTCTCTGGGTCCTATTCTGAAGCCAGTTGTTAATCCAGTTGACTATCTTTTGCCTGACACCTGTGTGTTCCAGCTTATTTGCTAGTCTCCTGTGGGGTATTGTGTCAAAGGCTTTGCTGAAGTCCAGGTACATCATGTCTACCACCCTACCTTGGTCCACCGTTCTGGTAACCCAATCAAAGAAATCAATCATGTTTGCCTAACGTGAGCATCCCACCATGAAGCCATGCTGCTTGGGGTCATGTTTTTCTGCTTTCCTTTAGGTAATCCAATATTCTCTCCTTAAGCAATGACTCCATAATTTTCCCCACTACTGAGGTTCAGGCTGACAGGGTGGTAGTTTCCTGCATCCTCACTGCTTCCACTTTTGTGCAAGGGCACAACTGTTGCCCCTTTCCAGTCTTGTGATATTCTGCTGCTTTCTTGTGACTTGTTGAAAAACTCTGCCAGTGATGTGAGAATTTCTTCCCAAAGTTCTTTAAGTACCCTAGGGTGGATACCATCTGGCCCCAGGGCTTTGTCCACCTTCAATTTACGCAGCTCTTCTAGGACCCTTTCCCTCATGAAGAGGCTTGTGTCCACTCCTCTATTATCATGCACTGTCCTACCTAGAGTAGGTCCTTTACTGCTATCTTCTATTGTGAAGCTTGAGCAGAAGAACTTGTTAAGCAACTCTTCTTTATCTTCATCTTTCTCTAATACCTGGCCCTCCTTTGTTGCTAGTTGGACTATTCCTCTCTTACTCTTTCTTTTTTCTCTTAGTATCTATAAAAAGTTTTATCTCCCTTCTTAATCCCCTGCACTATTCTCTCCTCAGTCAGCACTTTTGCCTTCCTAATTGTTTTTCCTGTCTCTCTTAGTTTGTTCTTGTATTCCTCCCTGTCCATTTCAGTTTTTGTCTCCTTATATTGTTTGAAAGCCCTTTTCTTTTCCTTGATTTTGGTTGGTACCTCATTGGAGAACCAGAGAGGTTTTTTGCTTCTTTTGGATTTGCTGATCTGTCTTGAGCAATGTGCAGTAACTGTAGTTAAAACAGTCTTCAAGGTCTCCCAACAGTCCTTGACATCCCCATGTTACTGCTCTCTAGCACGGATTTAATCCTGGATTTCATTTCAGGAAAGTTTGCTTTCCAGAAATCAAGTATCTTTATTTTTGTGTGACTTGTATCTTCTACTTTGTTTACTGTTAACCAGATTGACCTGTGGTCACTGGTCCCCAGATTGATCCCCCACTTGAACGTCTGAGATCCTGGTACTGTTTGTGAGTACTAGGTCCAGGATTGCTTTATATCTGGTGGGTGAGTCCACCAGTTGATACAAACTCGCTCCCTGTAGTGCAAATAGGAATTCTTTGCTCCACTCTGAGAATGCAGTGTATGAGGACCAACCCACATCTGGCAGACTGAAGTCCCCTTCCCGCAGCAACTCGCCCCTCTTGGCCATCATCAGGATGGTTGCTAGGAGCTCTCTGTCTACCTCAGGTTCCTGGGATGGAGGTATATAGATAACCCCTACCCGGAAGGGGCACTGTCCTCAGCTCCCAGTATGATCCATAATGCCTCCACTCTACCGTGCTTCTCCTGGATGTCTGCTGCACAGATTCCCTCCCTTGCATACAAAGTCATCCCCCTTCCTTCTTACCCTCCCAGTCTCTCCTGAATAGTGTGCAACCCGGGATGGTAACATCCCAGGTGTGGTTCCCAGTGAACCGTGTTTCTGTAATTGAGACCCAGTCCAGTTGTGCTTCTGCCATCATGGCTGTGAGATCAGGGATTTTGTTTGGCAGACTACGAGCATTGACGCACATTGCCTTTTATCCCTGACTTTTCCAGTCTGTTGAAAGATTACCCTTTTCTAGCTGTGTATTTGCTTTGTGTTTTATGTATCATATGCTTGGTGTATCCAGATGTGGAACTAGTTGATGATGGGGGAAGGGCATCTGGTGACCCTCGTGATATGAGGGGTGCCTGTGCCACCTCCGCATCCACAAATTTAACTGACCGATATGGATATTAAACTTTTGGCTGAACGCTCGAATCCCCTCCTTTGAGAGGTGCAGGCCATTGAATCTAAAGAACTCCTGTTCTCAGAATTCCTGCCAGTTTCCCACAAAGCGGTGTCCTTTTCCCAGGCACCAGCACTTCAGCCAGGCATTAAGCTCAGAGGTGTCCTTTTCCCTGATCTTCTGCCTGTTGTCCCCTTTTTTCCAAACAAGCAGAATTTCCGAGAAAGAGACGCTGGACGAAAGAGAAGCTAGCTTGTCACCCAGTCTGGTTAGGTTAGATTATGTTTTGTTTAATCTATAGATTGACTTGCTAGGTCATTTGTATCTATATGGAGAATGACATGCGTGTTGTGTTCCACATTGCATACAATTCTCTCAATGTGGTCTGTGTCCCTCCATGCCGATGCTCCAGGGAGGCATCTGTCTGCAATTCTAGCCTGGTCATCCTGCTGGAGGTGAGACTCTACTCCCCTAACCACAGAATCTCTGATTATTAGCACAAGTTTTCTATTGTCCTTTTAAGTAATTTTGTGGTGGGGTGCACCCTCTCGTTTTGCATTGGGTTTGTGCACACTTCAACGCCTGCCATGTCAGTAGTCCTGGAAGATAACGGTGTGTATCTATTTGATGTGTGTATAGGTTTGATTTCCTCCTTGGTTATGGATTTTGGACTAGTTCTATGATTCCTGACCAGTTGCCAGTCCCCTGGTTTGTTTGTCCTTTGGGGTAGGGGTGTTGCATGGGGGGCTTGAAGCTTGATGGTGCTGCAGTGTTACCCTTTACAGTCCAATGGAGTATTGAGCAGAGGTAATTTATCTGGAGTTGAGACCTTAGGTCCCTGAGGGCAAAGCACGTAGGACAGTGTCCCACCCTTAGGATAAAAGTCTTGGTGAAGAGTGTACCACAGTTCTTGCAGTTTACGAAGTCCATTGTGGCTTTTTTATTCTGCTGAGACTCCTAGGTGAGAGTATTTGATTGCTTTGAACAGTGTGTGGGTGAAAGTGAGGAAGAGAGTTCTTTTATGCACTACTTGCTCCTATCCTCTGGCAGGAAATAGGTGGCTCACAAGGGCTTAGATGTGGATGAAAGGTAGAAGAGGTACCTATATGAGAAAATTAAAAGGAATGAATTGCTTTGAGCAATGTGAGGTCGAAAGTGAAGAAAAGATTTCTTTTTTTTATTTATGCCCTGCCTGCTCCTATCCTCTGGTAGGAAATAGGTGGCTCATAAGGGATAAGATGTGGACGAAAGGTAGAAGAGGTTCCTATGTGGGAGCAATAAAAGGAATGAACAGAATAACCTAAGTAATTT
The DNA here is from genome assembly GCA_016271365.2 of Neoceratodus forsteri. Lineage (NCBI taxonomy): Eukaryota > Metazoa > Chordata > Ceratodontiformes > Ceratodontidae > Neoceratodus > Neoceratodus forsteri. The sequence goes on along the minus strand of CM057456.1, from coordinate 835,583,053 downwards.
ATATAGTGCCGCTTCCCATTCTTGGAAGATTACAAGATCTTAAAATATTATGAACCGGTAATGCAAAAAAATTTCAAAAGCCATTATTAAAAAATTAACCCTAAAAGATAGAAAAGGGGTTGCATGGTATAACAAACAACACCAACAAGCAAAAAAAGTAGCAATAAACAACTAAGGAAGGTTAAAAACAAATTGTAATATAGAAAATAAAAGAAACTTAAATAAGTTAAGAAAAGAATATAATAAGATAATCAGAAGGAGCAAAACGAATTATATGAGACAATTATGGAAAAAATTTGAAACGGCAGTTTATTCAAAAGACAGTAAAAGGTTTTGAAATATCATGAGTTGAGGAATGGGAGAATATAGAGAAGAACCAGAAAATAATGTAGAATCGCAACAATGGACAGAGTATTATAAAAAAGTATTCTTTGATGGCAGCCCTGAATATGTTGAACTTTTGAAGAAAGAAAAGATTAGCAAACACTGGAAAGAGTCAAGCCTAAAAATATCTATACAGGAGATTCAAATTGCTATAAAGGCATTCTCTGCAAGTAAGGCCCCAGGACCCGATGGAGTTCTGATCGAAGTTTTGTGGAGAAACAAAGAAATCTGTACAATAATTCTATACAAACTTTCTCAAACAATAGTTAAAGCAGGTAAAATTCCTCAAAGTTGGAGACATAACACCATAATACCCCTGTTTTAAAAAAGGAGACTGAAAAGATCCCATTTTTTACAGACCAATAAGTTTGATAGACAGTACCCAGAAAGTACTGACTAGGATACTTAATAAAAGAATTACAAACTAGATGGCAAATAAAGGGATATTGGTCAGATATAACTCAAAAGGAAACAAGGGTGAACAGTTCCTGACTAATAAAGGTGTAAAACAGGGGTGCACTCTCTCACCCACTTTATTTAACTTATATCTAAATCAAGTACTGATACAAATGTACAACTCAGATTATCATATTCCAAGGATAGACAACAAGGTATGCCCCTACTTGGCATATACGGATGATATAGTCCTAATGTCCACCAGTTAGCTAGGTTTAAAGTGAATAATGGGAAGGTTCTATGAAGAATGTATTAAGGCAGATCTGCATACAAATTACAAAAAGACCGAAGTGATGATCTGTGGTGGGGAGAAGAGGAATTATAGATACAATATCAATGGCAACCAAATAGAAGTAGTGAACAGTTTTTGCTATTTGGGCATTGATATAACAAATGATTTAAAGTGAAGAAAACACACAAAAGAAATAGAATCAAGAACAAATAACTTTCTACCCATCATGAGTAACTTTCAATGTAAATTTGGTGGATGTTCAGTAATAGGATACACAAAGGTAATAAATGCAAAATTCCGCAGTCAACTGCTATACGGAGCAGAAATACGGGGAGTACAAGGCAAAACAGATTTAGATGCTAGCTTAAACATCTACTATAAAAAAAATAAAAAAAACTATTATGACTACCAAATGGGACTCCTTCAGCATTGGCCAGGGCAGAGTTAGGACAGTATCCTGTAAACTGCCAAATTCAAGAGAGAATGGTTAGTCATTAGATTAAAGCATAACTTGGGAGAACATAGACTCTCAAGACTCTGCATCGAGGAAACAACTATTTAAAACAGAATATAGTGTTTCCAAGCATGACGGTAGTAGAAAAGTTTATAAAACCATATGGATTACTCCACTGCTTAATAGACGTTTACAGGTTTCCTTTAAAGATGGTACTAGATGAGACAAAAACAAGAATAAAAGATTTTTCAAAACAAAGAAATATGCAATATTGCAAACAATATAAAAAAGCAGATGGATGACGAAAAATAAAAGTAATCACGAATTGTAAAAATATTTAAATTTGGTAAAGGATCCAAGTAAAAGAAAGTTAATATCAAGGTATAGATTTGAGGTATATGAAAGCAATTGGCTAAATGCTTTGTATGATAAGAAAAATCAGAACAATATACTAACATACTAAAATGCCAGCAGAGTAGGCCTAATGGTCTTTCGAGTCTGTTCAATTGTCAGCACCCACACTGGGGGCCGATTTCGGTGTCCCCCCCCCTCCTTGGGCTGTACTGTCCCCAGTCCCAGATGTTCCACCTGTACTGGACCTGGTCAAATTTATCCTCCCCCTGTACATGTCCCATCTCATCTTAAACCCACCCACAGTCTCCACCTCTACCAGCTCCCTAGGCAGTGCATTCTATGGCTCCACCACCCTTTCAGTGAAATAACACCTCCTCCTCTCCCTCTGAGCCTGCCCAATTCCAGCTTAAACCCATGTCCTCTCGTTGCCCCACCTCCTTCCTTTGGAGCACCCTGACTGGACTCCCCCTTATTAATCCCTTTTATGTACCTGAAGACCTCTATCATGTCCCCCTGTCCCTGTTCTCCTCCAGGGCGTACATGTCCAGCTCCTTGAGCCTCTCTTCATAGGTCCTCTCTCCCAGGCCCCAGATCATTTTGCTTGCCCTCCTTTGGACCCTCTCTAGGACTGCAATGTCCCTCTTTAAGTGTGGTCTCCAAAACTGCACACAATACTCGAGGTGTGGCCTAACCAAGCAGTTGTACAGGGGAAGGATTACTTCAGCCTTTTTGGATATAATCCCCCTGGCGATGCATCCCAGCATGCTATTTGCCCTTGTTGCCCTCCTACAGGTCTCTGAGTTGTTCATTTTGGCATCTACCTCTACCCTCAGATCCCTCTCACCCTCCATGACTTGTATTGAGTCTCCTCCCAGGGTATACCCCTGGCATGGATTTCTGACTCCCAGGTGCAGAACCTTGCATTTGCCCACATTGAAATTTAGTTTCCATTTTCCCGACCACCTTTCCAGAGCCTCCAGGTCCTCCTGCAGGGCCACCCTCCCCCTCATGTACCACTGCACCCAGCTTTGAGTCATCTGCAAAGAGACTCATTTCACTCCTGATCCCCTTCCTTATGTCTGAGACATAGGCGCTGAACAGGAGTGGACTCAGCATGGACCCCTGGGGCACCCCACTAGTAACCCACCTTGGTGATGAGGCTAGCCCCCCAACCACTACCGTCTGAGTATGTTCAGAGAGCCAATTTCCTATCCATCTTATCTACTGCCTCCCTACCCCCATTTCCTTCAGTAAATGTAAATTAAGAAAAGATGATCTAACACAATCTTTTAATATTATGCCCATTATACAAAAGAGAAAGGGCTAAATATTTAGGGAAAATTTTGAAAAATCTAGCAATGGATCTAAAGACATGGTCACCCATCTACTTAAATCTAAGATCAAATCAATACTGGAATCAGTGGCTTCCCTCTTCTGCACTACTGAAAAAAGAAGCTACATCTAAATTACGTATAACACATATTATATGGTATAATGAATCAGTATTATGTACATAATCACCAGTTGTTCTAAATTTAGTCGAATAAATATACTAAGTTGGGATTCTATGCATCTACTCTAGCAAAAAAAAAGAGATGGCATTAATTACAAAGGCACTGGAAGCAATAATATTTAAGTGCAATACTATAATGAAATATTATAATATAAATGGCTTCCATTACATAATGTTAAGTAAGATAGATTCTAAATTGATTTATAATGGAAATTAATCTGTTAATGTAGTTTTTTAAGGTTTTTCTTGTCACTTATATAGTATGTATTATGTGTAAAATTTGTACCTTTTTGTAATGGCATTAATGGATGCTGAACAATAAAATGCATCTATCTATCAATCTATCTATCTCTTTATCTATCAGTGCAGGAGGCATAGGACGGGAGGTATATGACAGAATGGTATAACCAACAGTCCTGTCTCGCCCCACAGAGCAGCAGTCCATGGCCAGCACCCATGCACCACTGGTGACCTCTGTGGATGAGGAAACACAGGGGGACTCAGACATGGATGGCGCAGGTAGATTTTCCACATCATGGCCAGTTGAACACATGCCACTGCCTGACAATGCACCAGTAAGGAACCAGCTAGTGTAATCTCACCCACAGGTGCAGCACAGGGGACACAGGACATGGTGCTGGAGATGGGCACCCTGGAGGACACAAACTCTGAGACCTTGCTGGAGACTCTGGAAGCCACGTAGGACCCAGTCAAGACACCTGACAGGAGCCAGCAAAAGTGCCCCTGCCCTGAACCAACACCACAGCCCCCCCGGCCTCACAGCCAACCACCCAGTGCTGTAGGACAAGGCCCTGAGGAGCAGCTGACACAGCCCTACACACCAGCCATGCAAGAAGGATCCTGTCCCACACACATGGCCAAAGTGACATAGGGGGCCACCATATCACTCCACAAGGGCATGCAGACAGCAAGGACGAGAAGCCCACAGCATACCTGACCTGCCAGGCATGCAGGACAAAACCACAGTCTGTGATGCAGACCTACTGTCCCACACTGCACAAGCTGGAATAGAACTGCCTGCTGGCCCAGCAGGAAGACACCGATGACCTGAGGGACCTGATCGTGGAGCTGCATGGGTTGCCAAAGAATGAATAGGCGACATCCTGGAGCAGATAGCAAACCATCGACTATCCGGGGCCAGCACAGCCAGCCTGCCCCCCCAGCAGGCCAGGTTGTGGCATTCCAGATGCTGCCAGGCAGACACACAGGGCCCAGGGCACTGCTGCATACCCGTACCCTGCCAACATCCACTTGCACCCCAGGTGCCATGGCACAGAGTAATGTTCTACACCAGCAGCCACCCACCAGTCCCACAGGCCCAGAGACACCCATGTGGGGTGCTGACATGGAGTCATCCACCAGCCCACCAGGAACACAGGAGGCAGGGATGGGCTCTGCACCCCAGGGGTCAGAAGCCATCTGCATGCTAGGGAACCTGGGAGAGACACAGAGCAGCAAGACCTGGGGCCATCCAGATCCTGTAGGCCACAGCGGGGGGGGGGGCAAGGCAAAGGTACAGCCATGCCACCTACGCAAATGCTCCTCTGAACATCTGGGGAGGTTACAACAGCCAGGAGGCCATAAGGCAGAGCATACACATGGCAAAATGGCACTTACACACCTGCAACTACCCTGGACCCAGTCTCATCACACACACCTACACACACACACACACACACACACACACACACACACACACATTCTGGCCCCCTAACAGGATTGCACTGTGCACCCATGACCCCTGCTCTCCAGGGCAGGGGAGCCAACCGTTGCCACTGTCACATTGGACCATGGCGACAGGTCCTCCTTTATGTGGTCAGTGACCCAGCATGCCTGTGGGGTTCATGCATGTCAGTGGGCATTGCCATCTGGCATGCCATTCTTCAGCTCGACATGGTGGCTGCAAGTGACAAACTGTATAGTAATGTGTCTGCTTTGCAGGTTGGGCGGCTGAAGGTGTACCCTGCAAACTGCAACTGGTGTCCTGCACTGCATACAGTAATGATTCCCATATCTGAAATGCCACAGAGCCTGGGGAGGTGAATGGAAGTGTCCTTACCCTACTTTGTGTGTCCCAGAGACGTACTCATCCTGGAGAAACTGGCACAGATGGATGGTTCTGCATCCCTTGTTGTGCTACCACAATGGCACTGGATACCCCTGTACCTGCCGTTCCATCTGTCTTGGAGGGTGGGCACATCTGACATCCAGTTCAAGGATGAGTTGGGGGCTATATGAGCCATGGATGAGCCCTCAAAGGTATGTTGTGCTGTCGACTGTGGTGTATGTGTGTGTGTCTGTTGTTAGTATTGTTCTGCCATGTCCCCATCACTTATGGCTGTCCTCTCTCTTATTTCTTCCAGGGGTATTGTGAACCACTGTGATACATAGTGCTGCACCTCAGGGGCTACACTGACACCACCTCACAGGGGTCCAGTGGGGACTTGGAGGATGTGGAGGACAAGGGGGACTAGGTGTTGACCTCAGTGGCCCCTGTATTGCTAGTACTGTCCCATTAAAGATAGTGGGCCTGACATACACTGGTGTCCTCATCATTCCCGGTGGTAGTGTGGGTCCCTCTTCAGGGTTGGGGGGATGGGGGGAATTGCTATGTGGACTGTGTGGTGAGGGGGCAGTGGCCATGGACATTGTGCGTCTACGGCTGGTGGTGCAGCCATGCCCATGTGCTGTCTGTGGGGCCACAGGGAGGTACTGTACACAGCAGAGGCACACCTGTTTGCAGGTGTCCATGGCCACTGTTTCCCAAGGTGTGGTTGGTAGCAGGCCATGGCACTGCCCATGACACTCTCTGCCATTGTGTTCACACATCTCTCCCCATCATAGCTCTCCAGTACCCCTACTTCCAAAGAGCATCCCTCATGCTACCCCTCAAATATGCTCTACCCCTCATCCATCACCCATGGGACAGGTAATGCCCACTCAGGGTTTATGCAGTGCCATCAGACTTTCCAGCTAGCTACCTATGGGTCTGAGATGCAATGTCACAGTTACATTTTTTGTAGATGCACACTGTTTTGCACAGTGTTCTGGGCTTTTATTGCCATGTTTGGGGATATGTCCCTTACTATGTGGGTTGTTGTCCATCATTGTCCCTCTTTTTGTGTGTCCATGTCCCTCATGTCCATGCCAGATGGTTGGGCTGTGTGGTTCCCCCAACCCCATCCCCATCATCCACCACTGTGCGGGTGCTGCTACTTGTCAAGGTGCACTGCTGCTTACAGCAGCCCTCCATTTGTTGTAGCTGTAAGCGCTTCATGGCATGCACCTGGCAGATGTATCTGCTTTGGTGCATGTGTGTCTGAGGGTGGCGTGAAGGCTGTTCCATGGCCATGCCCCCCCCCATGTGTGTGTGTACCACAGCGGATGCCCAGCTGCACACAGGCAGCCTACATGTGCTTTTCTGTGCGGTTCGTGCATGCCGCTTACCTGTGCTATGCGTGCATTTTGCACTTATGTACATACGCATGCATGTTGGGCACAGTATGCGCACTGCATATCATTTGTGCATAACACCCGTAATGTTTATTCTCCTTTCTGCAAAAGGCTGGTAGTTTTGTAACTTTACTGTAATGTATCAGGGACTGTTCCTTTGTAAGCAGGCATCAGTGGACCCTCATATGCTCCTGCATATTTCTTATTTAAGGATACATGGGTCCCATAGAGAGTCTGATTATAGCAAGCAAACAGCTTCACAGGCTACTGGTTGCAAGTCCAGTCCCAGACCCAACCCAGCCATTATGTAAGAACCTCGACTTTAGAATTAACAACAAGATTATACCTATCAGTATTTCACAGGAGGCACATTTTGATACCATAGCTTATCTCCTTAATCAAAATAAAGTAGTGTCATTCAACACTTTTAAAGATAGAAACAGCTTAGGTAACAAAAGCATGTTTCCCTTCTTACAGGTAACACATGATCCATCCTATACTAGGTCCTTATCACTGGACTTTCTTGCTTCAAGGACTATGGGCAGAGTTTGCCATGTTGTTGGTTAAAAACATGTGGTGTCACTTCTATGTAAAATGCTGCTTGCAGTTGTAGCAAAAAGATGCAGCTAACTGTGTCCCTCTTGGGCAAAGGAATTCCCAGACATACTAGGAGCATTCAACTGGAAAACCCTATGGAATAATATCTGCAAATACGTTATGTTTGACAGTCTGAGATTAGTGTAATACAGGATTCAGAATAATACTGTATGTAGTATGCCTCCATAAAACTGCATAAAATGTGCAGAGCACCTGGCCCCTCATATACCAGGTGCCAAACACAGGTGGGCTCTCTTAAACACATCTTATGGCAAAGCGAAAAGTCACGACCACTAAGGGAGAACATACAGGGTAAGTTAAACCCTTTCCTTTGCCTCCAGGAGGCTTTTATGCCTGAAATGTGCCTTCTAGGTATGGGAATCAACAATTTACAGCTGCTCAAAAATACAACGTTTCTCTCACATCAGCAGTTACTACAAAATCACACTCAGACACTGGTTATACCATGAGAACCTATCATTTAGGGAACAGAACCAGAAGATTCTGGCTGTGCAAAAACAGAAAAAAATGCTCTCAAGTGTGCCCCATATGTTAATGGGGTTTACAAAGAAATTAGAGAAACTCCAACCTTGTTACTTATTGTATAATGAAAGGGGGTTGATATTATGAAAATTTGCAATCACTTTTATAATTAACATCGGCTGTGAGATATTTGTCACTCTATAACCGCACCTCTAATCTCAAATAATAGATGTGTGTGCCAGACTGTCTTACGAAACTACTTCATTTTGGAATATTTATAGAGCGACAGTTGGGCTTGTGTCTTGTGTTTGTATTTAAAAGTTTAATAACGTGAATTAAGTTTTAACAACATAAGGAAAAATGGAAACAGATGCAAATTTAGGTCTAATCTGCTCCAAAGACATGTTTAAATGATCAAGCATTTTTTCTAGCCCCTAACCTATCCATGTTAGCAGTTGTGTTTACAGTGCTAGACCTCCCCGTGGGGCCAGTCCATGAGAGAAATGAAGTGGCTTCTATTTATATTGCAGTTCTATGTAGGCAAATGGTAGTTCATGAATGATGGTAATTCTTAGAATTTGTGAAACATTAGCAATTAAGATATGTGCGAATGGATCACACTTTTTCCACATCAGAGCACACTAAATGCTTAAATATTTGTGATCAAAACAGGATAGAAAATTGTTACATCAGCTGCTGCAGATATTCCAGTGTTATGCAAGCAGCTGAACTCTGAGTGCTGAAATGTTAAAAGACCAATTGTTAATCACAACTGGGGTGGTATAAAACAAACATTTTGCACCTGTTCCAGACCCCCTTAAAACAAACAAACTATGATGCACAATGTACAGTAGGTAAACCACCACAAGACACAGAAGCGCCTTCTGTGAGTGTGGCAAAATGCAAATCACCAATCCAGATGATAGCAGATGCTATACAGGTCACTCTAACATTCCCAGTGAATGTTCCCAAATGGAGCTGCTCTCAAATCCCAGCATGTTCCAAGCAGTCAGTTTGGCAGGATTCATAAGTCCAGTAATGGACATCAGCAAAAGTTCCATCCAATGAGGTTCTGCCATGTCCAAAATGAAGGTGGCTACATCCAAAATGATTGCCCTTATTCACAAAGGTTACTGCATCCAAAATGCAGCAGGCTTACATCTAAACCTACCTTAGTCCAAAAAGCAGAGCTGCACATGATGCAAGCTTGTGGGTATGGATGAGAGGGTGGTGCTGTGTCCAGATTTGTAATGCAAGGTTCCGGGTGGTAATAGCACCAGCCCGAGTGCGCTTGCCATCAGGGTGCCAGGGAATTCACAGCAAATTTCCGTTGTATTGTGGGGGGCTGTACCCCATGCCCTCGCATAACTAAAGATACCAACTCCGGGGTGGACCTTGGGGAAGGAGAGAGAGGCGAACCCTGGAAATTGGCGCCCTAATGGCAGGTGCACTCAGTCCGGCCACAGGGAGTGCCGGCAGTAGTAATGCAGTATTTCCATCAACACAGTTCACAAACAGGTGCAGATGGGAGCCAAAGTATGACGTGGTCATAGGTGGTACACCACAAAAAGGTGGTCTAAGCACACTGCTCAACATTTCCAGTGACTGAAAACAGTGCAGCATACAACCCCGAAGGCATAGCTCAGCAAGCAAGTGGAGAAGGAGGAGCAGACCCCACTCTAAAATGCCAATGCCCAGCATGGACCTGCACAGAAAGATGCACCTGCAAATGTACATGGTTCAGTATGGGGCTCCTGCACTGCAACCCACCAGATACATGCTTCAAGATTCCTGTTGTGCCACACATACCACTTCCATTGCTCCCACAGGGGAGGGTTGCAGTTGAGAACCCCAATGCCAGTGAGCTTTTCAATGAGCGCACTGCCATTTTGAAATACATTTAACATACTGTTACTGGCAGAAAAAGACCAAAGGTCCATCCAATCTGCCCAAACACCCTGCTACCGTCAGTGAAGCGACCCATTCAACTTTCTACACTGTGTGGAGCATCCTGCAGATGCCTTTGCCCTGGGACTATGAACCACCCACCACCACAACCACAACGAACCCCTTGCATTTCTCCCAACCATCCTTGAACCAAGCCATAGATTCAGCATGTACCCCACTGTCAGGAAAACTCTTCCACTTGTCTGCCACCCTTTCTGTGAAAAAGTACTTCCTCACATTTCACTTTAATCTACCCCTTGCCACCTTGTAATTGGGTTCCCTGTTAACTGAGCTGTAATTTCTGGTAAACAGCTCTGAAGTGTCTCCTTCATTGATCGCTTGTAGAAACTTGAAGGTGTCTTCCAGCAGGACTAATTGCCACCAGTCATGCTGGAAGAGACCGGCCATCAAGTTTATTATCAATTCACCCTTCAACACCCACCACTGTGCCCACTACGCTCAAATAGTGTGGCAGTCGCTGAAAACATGGAGATTAAAAAATGCCATACTTTGGATATTCAGAGCTCTTACCAACAAGCTACCCAAATATTTTAGATCTCCTCACCTTTGCCGAAGGCCAGTACTCACTCAGAAGGTATTCCTATCTCTTGCTTGAAATATCCAGAATCAGAACGCATCATGGTGAAGTTGCTATCAGCCATCTTCTCCCCACTTTGTGGAACAACACACAAAGTGCACTGAAACTCACAAAAGTAACAGGTCTACCCACCTTTAAGACTCTGCTAAACCACTCCCTTAAAGATACTTGTACTTGCTTCTGCTAACTTGCACCCCGATAAACTGTGTTGTGCACATTTTGCAGCTACTATGCCCCTGCTCTATGCTCATGCTCTTAGCTTCTGTGTCATCTGCTCTCCTCCTGTCCTCCCTTCCCCCTTCCCTTACCATCCCTGCTTCCTCACTCTCCTGAGCCTTTCCTCAAGTCACACCCTTCTCCTCACCTGCAGACCCCTCCCCCTGCCCTAACTTGGCCTCCTGTGCTCCCTCCCCCAGTTTCCGCTCTTCTCTCCTGTACCGCCATCTCTTTTTGCTATTACCTACCTTACGTACTAGCCCCATCCTCACTAACACCACAAGACTGGTTAAATATCTATCCTCGTGAGGCACCTGCCAGCACTTATCCAGTTGTTGTATGTTTAGAAAGCTGCCAATGATTCTCATTGTTCTTATTGTTTGTACTATTATGTGCTCTTGTACTGATATGTGTTCCTCTACAAACATGACTATTCACCAAAATGTTTTAATATCGTACTGAGATGTACAATAACTCCTTGCACCATTTACACTCTGGCTTTTGTTGCTTTGCTACTTTTTTTGCATTGTTGTTAGTCTGTACATCTGTTGTATCTCAGGACCACCTTGTAAATGAGTTCTCTCAATGGTGTTATTGCCTGGTAAAATAAAGACTGATTGATTGATTGATTTGGCAAGGTTAACATTGAATTAGTTTTTTACAACAAAATCAGGGTCAGAAGATTACTAATGTTATTGTTAATAATTCTGGGTTCTATTTCTCCCCACTCTGGCCTTGTGTGCCTTAATAATGCTTCTTCCCACACTGCCCAGAACTGTGGTTTGAACAATTCACAATCCCATCTGAAAATTGCTCACCTTAGTATACAGCGTCTTTTGGCTAAATGGGACCCTTTTGAGGCCAGGGTTGAAGTTAACACATTTGACAAATTAGCACTCTCTGAAATGTGGTTAAGCAACAAATGTGGGAACAATGAAATAACATTAAAAGGCTATTCTGTTTTCAGGCAGGATAGAGTGTGTGTGTGTGTGTGTGTGTGTGTGTGTGTCGGGGGCATCGATATATGTGGTTTCTACCCTTCACACTCAGGAGTTACCCCCTCTAGCCAAAGTGCTTGCAAACTGACTTCTGTGAAAATTGTACTGGGCTCTGAAAAATATCTTATTAGTTCAACCTATAACCCCCCCAACACACACACACACACACACACCCAACAGAGTAAATTAGGATTTGAATTAATTGACAGGTTTAAGCAGAACATTTACATCCAATTGTGAATGGATTTTGATCACAGACTTCAATGTTAACTGGGGCAAGGACTCTGCTTCAGTAGCCAGAGATTTGTTTTTAGAGCTTGGGGTTCAGTGGTTGATTGTGGAGGTTACCCGGTACAACTGTAAGACAGGTACAGGAACTACACTTGATTGGATGGTGGTCACCCATCCATCTAAGGTGCTCACTACCCTTGTACCACCAGACTCCTTAGTGACCACTGTCCTATCTGCTGTGACTGGACAGTCTGAAGGTCTGATAGTCCTTCAGTATTTATTTACTCCAGGAATCTAAAGTCCTTAAACACTGAGGTCCTGAGAAGGTCTTTTAAAACAGCTGACTAGTCTTTCCTAGAGACCATACTGGATGGATACTAATGTAGCACTTGACAAGTGTTGTTGCCTTTTTAATGAGATCTGTAACAAGAGTTATACACAAAAGGAAAATGAGAATAAGAGACCATAAAAATAAATGGGTAACCCCAGAACTTTTTAAACTAAGAAATTAAGAGAAAAAAAAATGGAAAAAGCACAGAGCCTCTAGAGATCCCTCGTTTCTGCAAGAATATAAGCAGACTCAAGAGGCCTAATAGTCTCCTTCTGCTGGCTTTGTTGTATGTTCATATGTAAGTGAGAAATAACTGTAAACCCGCAGGGAGGATAGCCAAAATCGATTACTTTTAATCCAAACAATTTAGTGACCTCTGAGATCTCACACATACATGACAAACTCTAAACACTCTATGTGGGAGTGAGGGTTGCACTGAGTCTTTTTCCCTTTTGGGAGTTCCGGGCTTGTTAGTGACCCCCTTGAAGGCTGCCAAGATTTTTAATAACTATTTTGGGAACCTGGAAAAGTTAAGGGGAAAGTTTTATGATCTTGTGCTCACTCAAAGACACGAAGATGTGGTTGAGAGGAATTCACCTAGTTTTTATTTCAACATTGTTACACCTAAACTGGGTTATTTATTTATTTTATTTATTATACATATCGGAATTACAACCCTTTCAGTCAAGGACTCGTTTCCAAAGGCTCCACGTCAGTTCCAGTGGATTCAACACATAGACAGCAACACAAATGCAATATGATAGACAGGAGGTTACAGAAGTTTTTTGTTACATACCAAACAGCGAATAGCAAACAGTATTGATGAATTTGCAGGTGTCAGAACAAACAACATAGAATCCCGAGCCATCCAGTGCCCAGATAAGAGTTACAATTTACAATAGCAGTAAAGAGGTCTATACAGTGCAAAAGCTAGGCTCCAAGAACAAATACAATAAATTCAGATTTAATTTATGACTGTCTTGAAGTATGAGCCTTGCCACTTTACTGGCTTAAATAGTGTGGATTATAGAATTTTAAAACTGAGAATTTTGCAATTAGCAAAGTCATTAGCATCTACTATATTTTCAATGATTCCCTTTGCCCTGGAGTATTTCCCAACAAATGGAAAATTGCAATAATAAAAGCCATTCATAAGTCAGGCAGTAAGGATGTTGTCTCCAATTTTCATCCCATTTCATTATTGGCTCTGCTCTCCAGGATTTTGGAAAGTATAGTTTTTGACCAGGTCACCTGTCATTTCAGCAAATGTAATATGTTAACTTGTGCTCAACATGGGATTTGGGCTTTACATAATACTGAGACAGCCTTGGTGAGGTTCACCAGCTGCACACGTGGTGCCATCGATAGGAGGCACCACACTACAGTCATTTTTGTGGACCTCATCAAGGCTTTCAATGTTGTTGATCATAAATTATTGGCAAGGTCTTTGTCATTTTTCTCAAGATGTTTCTGACTGGTTTTCTAACTACCTTTCATGGAGATGTCAAAAAACATTTATATCTGGTTGTTTTTCAGATTTTCATCCCATTAAGTGTGGGGTTACCCAGGGCTCAATTCTGGTACCCCTTCTTTTTTCTTTATTTAACTCCACCCCATAAGCCTCACCCTCCCACAGTCCCTGCCCCTGCCCCGCTCCTATATCTCCCTTCCTCTGATTTCCACTGCTCCCTTTGGCCTCCCCCATCCACACAGCCTCTAATTCTCCTCTTATCGCCCAGTATTCTTACTCTGGGCTATCTCCTCAAATTGCAGATACCAGCACTCTGTGTTTAATTCTCACAACTTTGTATTTTATGTACCATAGTAAATCCATTGCTTAACTTGTTTGCCTACTCCTTTAATCCTTGTAATAATGCTATTCAAGTCTCCTCTCTTGTTTGCAATGCACCATGAGTTTCTATTGCATAAGAGCCTGAAATATTGTTATCCTCTACTACTCTATCTTTTAATAAGTACCTGTTATTCCTCTGCCTAATTACCTGTAACCATATGACGCTGAACCTTTGTTAAGGAGCAGTTATGCTCAAAGGTTGTTAATCCTAGATTCAATAAATAAATAAATAAAAGTCCTGCAAAGCCTCTGAAGTGCTACTATATGCATAAGATTCAATAATTTTTAGTTCTGACCAAAATGTTAAGGTAGGTGTTGACGGAGTCCAAAATTATTTTAATTTTTTTCAGTATTGGCTTTAGTCTTTTTGAACTCCTAAAAAACTAAATGAATGTTATTGTCTGGCCCTAGGACAGAAAGAGATTCTGAACTATCGTTGTTCACCTGAATAGTGATCCAGTCAAATAAGTTGATTGTTTCAAGTACCTATGAGTATTTCTAGACAGTACATTGTCCTTTGAACTTCATGTTTAATACGTTGTTAACACAATTCATCCAATATTGGCTTTGTTATTTAGGGTAAGGAGCCTTTTACTTTCAGTACTAGATGAGACACCTGTTTATACAGTGGCTAGAGAAAGCACAATGTCCAAAGTCCAGGCAATGTATAACAATATTTGCAGATTTATAACCAATCTCCCCAAATCCTCACATTACTCTGTTCTGTATTCAACTGCTTGTTGCCTCCCTCTTGACGACAGGTGTAGATTATGTTTGGGTATTATGTTGCAAAAAGACTGTTTTGATTTATTTCCAGAATCCTTTCAGCTTTGTTTAGTAAAACTCACAATTTGTGTGGTACAGGATCTCAAAACAGAAGGCTATATAATATCCCTTTAAAAAAATTCTTCCACAAAAGATTCAGGCAATACAGGGCTCCCCAGTTCTATAATTTGTTACCCAGCGAAACTGTCAACTGTCCCACTCTGTCCATGTTTAAAGTTCCTTTAAAAAACTGGTTCTTTCAACATAATCTTTGCACGTTTTTATAAACCAGTATTTGCTATAACTCTATGTGCTTTTTTGTATTGTTTTAATTTTTGTATTAGTTGTAATTTATGTATTGTAATTGGTATTTATGCATGTAAGAACTTGGCCCTGATGAAAACAGGCAATACTGGTCATTAGCCTACAAGTATAAAAAATAAAAATAAAATGAAATGATCCCTGGTCTCTAGAGAGTACATGTTCAGGTTATGCAATCATTTCTCATACATTTGTTCACTGTTGACCTATCAGTTTGGTCACTCCCCACTGGACCGCCTCCAGTTTGTCATGGCCCTTCTTCAAATGTGGGCATCAGAATTGTACACCATACATCAGATAAGGCCTCACCAAGGACCTATACAAGGGCAGGATCATTTCTGCTGGTGAAGTTCCTCCCTATACACACCAACATTCTTCTCACTTTCCCATATGCTTTTTTGCACTGATAAAAGGAATTCAGGTGATCACTGATGATAACTACCAAGTCCCATTCTTTAGTAGTGTGTCCCACCTTCATCCTATCTACTATATCCAGTGATGTTTGGATTTATTTTCCCTATGTGCATCATCTTGCACTTTTTGGTATTGAATTTCAGCCACCAAAGTCACCAAATGCTTGACCACTTTTCCAATCTTTCCATGTCTCTTTCCATAATGAGTAATCCCCTCTGTATTCTCCACCCTCCCACACAATTTTATGTTATCTGAAAGAGGCACACCTTCTCCCTTACCCCCTTTACTATGTTGCTTATGTATATATTGAATAGTGTAGTCCCAGGACAGACCTCTGAGGAACACCACTCATGACATCCTTGACTTAACATTTATCATTCAGGACTACCCTCTGAGTAAACCCCTGCAGAATGTTGCCTATACATCTAATCAGCTTTTCCCCATGGCCACATCTCCACTTTCTTGATTAGTCTTCCATAAGGCACAGAGTAAAAGACCTTGCTGAAATCCAGGTAGGAGATATAATTTGACTGTCCCTTGTCCACTGCCTGCATCACAGAATCAAAGAAGTTGATCAGATTAGACTGACAGCGCCTGCCAGTTATTAAACTGTGCTGCATTTTGTCTTGCAACCCATGCTGTTTGACGGAGTCCAGCAGATTCTCTCTGTGGCAAACTTTCATGGAGTGGAGTGTAGTGAACTATAGTGGAAGAGTGCAGTAGTACTTCAGTGACTGTTAAAATTCATAACTTTTATTAAGGCCAAGTTTGAGGATTCAGTTCACTCTTAAAAAAGTGTTATCCTCACCTGCCTGGATACGGGTGCTGTGTATTTGTGGAAGCTCTTCTATATGCTTTCCATGAGCTGTCAGTCCAGCAGAATGTTAACATGTTGCTGCATCCCTTTTTGGAGGGTGAGAAGTGCATTCTATATGTCAGCACATGAAACCCGAGTTTCATCCTCTTCTGGTTTGTCTGCCTCAGTCTTCTGTGTGCTTGGAGTGTTTTCAGAAGTCATGACTTCAAGAACGCGCTCAATGTCAGCCTTCTTTTTTGGGGCGAGGTCATTTTCCCCTAAATGGCACAAAATCCCAAATTCTGATCCTATAAGGCCATCAGGTGGTGTGATCTCCTCTATCTCGTCAGCCAGCTGGGAATCAGAGATGGTTGTCACCACTGCAGTGAAAAAAACTGCCTTCTGAAAACAACTGCAGATTGCTTCATTGGTGACATTCTCCCATGTGGTCTCAAGAAGATGGACTGCATCTAAGAGTCTATTCTTTTGCCATGCTCAGTTGCTGTCAGCTCTGCCCCACTGTCCATCTTAGTCAGCATCCTGTTTTTCATCTCCTTCACATAATGTTGCTTCAGGAAAATAAATCATACCCTGATTGAAGGGCTTAATTGTGGATGTAGTGTTTGGTGGGAGAAAGATCAACCATATGTTCCACAGCCCCTGAATGTCTGGATGACCAGTAAATTGTCTAACAAACAGTGCAATTTTCCTGCCATGAAGATGCTTGCCCCACTCACTGACCCACTCAGTAAATATTTCACTGGTCATCCAGGCAGTTCTGTTGCTATGGTACAAAACAGAGAGATGGGCAACACCACTGAAACAACAGGGTTGGGTAAATTTTCCAACGAACAGAAGTTACTTTTCAGTGCCATTCATATTGCAACAAACCATTACAGAAATACACTCCTTATCTTTTTTTGTTATTGTGGCATTTCGGCATTAAATGTAAGCATGCCATAGCCAACATATCTGAAAAATAAACCAGTTTCGTCAGCATTAAAAATATTTGGACTGTACCCAGATAAAATGTCTGGCAGCACATCCTGAATCCATGAGCTAGCAGTTTGCCCATCTGAATTTAGTTTTTGTTCATAAGCACATCTATAACCAATGTTATGTCAAGATTTCCAGTGTTGGAGCCACCCCTCGGCTGGATTAAAATCATGCTTCCCCAGTCCATCTGATAGCTGCTTGGCTTTTTGCATAAGGAGTGGCCTGTTAACTAATGCCTTCTTCTTCTGAACTGTAAAAAACCACAGCAGTAATGCTTTTTCTACCTCACCATCCTTCCACTCCTTCTTTCTCTTCCAATTCATGTTCTGATTTATATGACATTCTTAAAAAAATGCACTCCTTACCCTGAATCTTATCAGACAGTATGTATTTTGGCAAACAAAAGAGCACAGTGAGATCCCAGATATTAATTTAGGGAGGGCATTCTATTTCTTCTAAAATCTAAGCTTTTCTTGCCAGATGGATAGTAGAACATCATGGTGAAACAAAGACAGGTATGCTGGGGTGTGGAGCAGAACCGCTTAAGACAAGTTCTATTTATCACCTAATTAACAATCGGTTCCTGCAGGAGCAAATGAGTCAGCATGTGAAAATATCAGTCTGAGCTTGCCAAACTGAGTGAGAATGGGCACTAGGGCATCCCCTATACATAGTCCACAATGTCATTAATATAAAGCGCTATTAACATAGCGGGCAATACAATTTGATTTCGGTTTACTGTATTTGTCCATTTAAATACTCTGTCTGCTATAGGTGGATCAGATAAGAGGCACCCACTGTATACCTGTCAAATTAATTTTTATATTTACCTTCTGTGCTGCACACCATAAGGTTTTTTTTGTTTTACTTTTTTTAATCCTAACCCTTGCTAGATCTATAATGCTATTTCTAAGCCAAATATGGTGGCAATCCTTTTTTTCTTGAGAACAAAAAAAAATTAAAACATTTATAAAATATTGTAATTCTAGTGGAACTAGACAATTTTACCACCAAATAAAACTGGAATATTTTGTGCTGAAAAAAGGTAAGGCACATTTTTCCACCCACTTTCATTACACTACTGTTTTAAATAAACCATTCAGCTGGTCTCCTATCAAGTTCTAGTGATAAAGCTGAACAATCTGGGTTTCTGTAATGTGATAAAAACACAAAATGGCAACAGAAGTCAGCAGTATGTGTTGCTCAAAAGGTTTTGTAAATCACCATATTTATCTCAGCAGTAGTAATTCTCACCTAATCTTTTTGTCTAAATAACAAAATCTCTGCAATCAACTCACTAAAGCTTGTAGCAGGACTTTTTTTGACAGGCTTAAGCCTGTGGTTCAAGGGACTGAAGCAAGAGCCGCACACCCCAGCCTGATGTATTTTAACCCTGCCTTCCTGCTTCAATCAGAAGGAATTTTTCTTTGTGTCCGGAGGCTGTGTTGGACTCTACCTTTCCCAGCTGGAAGCTCTGTTCCTTTCAGCATTTGTCTCCCTCATCTATGGATTTTGGATTTTCTTCTTGGTTTGTGCTGGACATTTTGCTGGTTTGTGTTTCTCCTCCTACCTTCTAGGTCTGTATTTTGCTTTTGCCTCTGGCTGCTGTATGCTTCTCTGTTGTCTGTGACTGCTTCTCTTCTCCTGTGTTGTTTCTTCCATTTGCTTGGGGGGGGGCTTCAAGTTTTACTCTGTGTTAAATTTGTATTTTCTTTGCCTTAAAGAGCTACTGATGCCTCAAAGAAAACTTTGAAAAACAAAATAGTTAGGTACAATTCAGCTTGCATTCCATATATATTCTATATATTTTTCTTCCCCACTATTTATTACCATGTAAATGTGCATGATTACATGATTTTTATTCCTTGGAGTTCATCTGCCTCTATAGCTTACTCCCTACTTCAAGTCATAATCCTCTGTTGTGACATCACAATGTGTTGCTGTAAGAGTATCTATGATGTCACAAGAAGTGCATTATGACCTTAGGTAGGAAGAAACCAACAGGGACTGATGAACTCTTCAGGAACAAAGATTTTGTTTTAATGCAAATGACCTCAGTAAAAAATAATGGGAAGAAGGAACACAGAAGTAATGTGAAACACAAGCTGAACTGTGTCTAAATATTATGGTTTGTCAAAGTTGTCCTGAAGGTGTCAGCTGCTCTTTAAATGTAACCTTCAGGATTCTGTAATTGTTTCCTGTGTGTTCTCAGTTCCATTGCTCCCTCGGTTTACCTGCTATTGTTCTCTGCATGTTCTAGCTACACTTATTGTTTTCCATGCTTGTAACAGTGTGCATGTCTACTTTAATTGTTTGCACCTGGACTGGCTTCACTCAGTGCTGGTTCCACCTAGACAGCTGCGTCTCCCACCCTTATAATTCTCACATGCTGCTTCCACTCCTTTGGGGTTCTCTGCTTCATTTTATCTGAACAAGCTCCTTTAATTCACGCCTTACTTCAATACAATTGTAAGCAGTCAAACTGAGTGGGAAAATGAGAGTGCCTCTACAATTTTTTTTTTGGGGGTGGGGTTCTGCCCTACCATCCGAATTACACTCTGTCATCATTTAATGTTGTCCTAGTCCCACATGCTGGACTCATAGGCATTTGTAATCATAAATAAAACTCTCATGACATTTGCCTGTATATTCAATCCAAGGTATGTCAGTCCTGCTAACAGCTGCTGGCATTTAAACAGCATGTTTCTAATTCCTATCTATACTACAACTTTCAATCATTAAATTAGTTATTCAGTCTCATGGTGCTCAGCTTGTGGCTTTCCTGTTATTCCCATGGTGGGGGACCATAATGTCACAGTGGGGCATCATGGCTCCAGATAGCAGGAGCATGCTTTTATGTAAGTTAAATGAATTATGCCCTGCTCCTTTGCCTACATGGCTCTTCAGTTATCCATGCAAAAATACATTAACATCACACCCTGCATGGCTTTCATTATATTCATTGTATTCCATTACTGCCTTGCAAATGCTCCTTACTCGAATAACCTAACTTCGCCTTAATGGCATATAAGGTATTCATGCTAATCATATCAATTCACTATTCATGCTGAAACCATAGCAATCAACTGCTAAACCTCACTAATTCAATTACTGCCACCACAGCCTCTTACTACCTAAACACCTTCTTTCTATGTTACCATTATTTGCCTTTCTTAATGGATTTGGTTGGCTTGCTTTCCACTGGCTTTGCTCATATCAACACTCCTATCAGTCAGTCTCATCAGTTAATCATAACAGTCCATCATCTCAGTCAATCTTATCGCCTGGCATACCAATACCTAACCAACGGCCACTGGCTTCTCCCAGCCTCCTCATATGTAACGCTTTATAATTGACATTGACTGTATGCTCTCATTCATAAATCAGAGGCATGCCAACCATGATCATTACTTTCTATGGTTCAGGGCTTGCCCTGCAGCTGACGGTCTCACTCTGCACCCATGAAGTCCGCATCTTGAGCATGTGAAACCCGGGGTGGGGTCCTTCTCATCTGGCCCATAGTGGGAATGTCCTCACTCCAGGCAGAGCTTTAGCAGTGCAGTTGTATCGACAGCACTTCTTAATGCATAAAGTAAGACTTCAGCTATAAGGGATTAGGCCCTCATGCCCTTTAGCTAGCCAAATCAAGTTTGGTGGCACATTCTGTGCTATTCTCCTCACAACCGTCTCTGGTTCACCTGGTCTGTTTTTAGTCAGTAGGCCAGCTGAGTGTCTCTGTGATCATTGCTCTCTTTCTGCCTTGGGGGTCCCACTCTAGCTTCAGAGTATCCGATGTTGCAGAGGCCTCTCGCAACCCTTCATAGCATTCCCATCAGAGAGAATGTGAGAGCTTTCCTTAAAATTGGAATATTTTCCTCCACCTGATTTGTGTTTCTAAATTGCAGCAGCAGAGCCATCATCCCTAGCCTGGAGGGAAGGCAACCTAGGCCTTGGATCCCCAGAGGTTTTGTCCTCAAAGGATTTTTTTTCTTCTCCTCAGTGCCAAAGGTCATAATACCTAGTTACTTTAGTTGTAATTCCCTAAGTTACTTAGGTAGGCTTCCAGTTATTTAGGTAGGTTTCTGCTGTTGGGTGGAGATGGATGGTGGCCCTCCTTTACCATTCCCGCTCTCCTTGGAAAGTCATACCCTCTCATTATAATTCATTCAACCTACATTAAAGTCATTACTCATTTCAGTTATCTACTGACCATTATCTCCCCTGACCTGTGCGAAGGTCCAAATACTCAGTACCAATTCGTTACCTCTGCTATGCTTCAGATCTACACTCTTACTGGGCTTCTTCTTAAGCTACTTTTAACCTAAGGGAATCTTCCCTCAGCACCTCTAGGGGTGGAACCCTTCTACAGGGTTCCTTGCCTTTGGCTTCCTTGCAGGTTGGTATTCCAGCAGAACAGAGAGGCGAATGGCCACAACCAAAGTTTATTCATCAAGCTGCATAAGCACAACACCACACCAAGTTTTGTAAGTGAATTGAATTGAAAGATTTAGGCCTGTGGTTCAAGGGGCTGAAGCAACAGCCATGCCCCCCCCAGCCTGACCTATTTAAACCCTGCCTTCCTGCTTCATTGAGAAGCAATTTTTCTTTGCCCCACCATCCCCCCCCCAGTGGCTAGCCTCTCTCATCAGGGTTTCTTTCTAAGCAACCTTTAACCTAAGTGAATCCTCTCTCAGCACCTCCAGGGGTGGAACCCTTCTCCAGGGTTCCTTGCCTTCTGCTTCCCTACAGGGTGGTATTCCCAGGGCACAGAGAGGCAAATGGCCACAACAAAGTTTACTCATCAAGTTGCATAAGCACACCACACCAAGTTGTGTAAGGACATAGAAATGTTTGTTGACTGGTATCAGTACGGTAGGAACTAAGAAAGTGAAGAAATTTTACAAAAAATCCACAACAAAAGATATTGAAGTACTTTGTGTAATTCACACTCTACAACATTAATATATGCCATTTGTACTATATGTCAGTAAAAGTATTTCAAAATGGTTAAATCTTATAGTATTTTTGCTATTCAGTTAATGGTATTTGTGTTATTTGAAGTGGAAAAACAGTGATAGGTGATGTCTGCTGATGCAAAAGTGTACTGATTTATCATGGGCCACACCTCCTAAAAGCCCTCAGTAGTAATAACCCCAGCAGCGACCCCCTCGACTCCAGGATCCTCCACCTGGTCCTGGACGGCCCTAGTTCCCCTGACGGTCCTACTCAACTGGTCCCTATGCCTTGGACTGTTCCCCAGTGCGTGGAAAACTGCTGAAATCACTCCAATACACAAGAACGGTGATCGTTCTGCCCCCAGCAACTACAGGCCAATCTCCATCCTCCCCCCACTCTCCAAAGCCCTCAAAAAAGTGGTGTCTATCCAACTATCTGAGTACTTGGCTAAGTATGACATTATGTGCCTGGAGCAGCATGGCTTCTGCCCAGGACACAGTAAAACCTCTGCTCTCCTGGAGTTCTCCCAATACCTGCACTCTGCTCTCGACTCCGGCAACCTGACTGGTGCAGTGTTCATTGACCTCTCAATGGCCTTTGACTCTGTCTGTCACCCCCTCCTACTCTACTCTCTTCACCAACTCAGTTTCTCTGCTGGTCCCCTTGCCTGGTTTTCCAGCTACCTCTCTGCTAGATCCCAGAATGTAAAAATCAATGGTTCCCTCTCCAACATTCAACCCATTAGTTCTGGGGTCCCACAGGGCTCAATCCTGGGTCCCATTCTCTTCAGTCTCTACCTCAACACTCTCCCCAGCTCCTGCAATAGCAAGATGTTCCTCTATGCAGACGATGCAGTTCTCTTTGCCAAACACCCAGATCCCTCCACGCTCCAACCACCCCTTCAGCTCACCTACAACCAAGCAGAAAGGTGGTTTCTTGATCACAGACTAGTCATAAACCTTAAGAAAACCAAATCAATGCTCTTCTCTCACCACCAAAATAAAGCTAGAAGTGGCCCCCTCCTGATTACCCCCAGCTCTCAGCTCCCATTAGAGCAAGTGCCCACACACAAATACATAGGCATCACTTTTGATACTGCCATCACCTTCCACACCCACATCAACGCTCTCTCCTCTGCCATAAACTCTCGGATTGGCCTACTTTACCACCATAGGGATTGCCTGCCCCTCGCTGCCCTCCGGCTGGCTATCATCTCTTCCATCCTGTCCCTAGTGGACTACGGCTTGCTCATCTATGCTGCAGCTGGTAACACCACCCTCTCTACAATCCAGCTCTCCATCAATAAAGCCTGTAGGCTCCTGACCGGAGCCTCCAGCTGCACCCACACCTGCCTGCTCTATTCTTCCGCCAACCTGCTCAACTTCAAGGAATGTCTGCAGTATCAGACCTGCCTTCTTGCTAAGAAATCCCTGCTCGGACTCTCCCCCCCAGGAGTCTCTGCCTCCCTACCATGGTCATCCTCATCCATTTCCACCCACAGCTCTGTTAAAGCCACCTTCAAGGTACCCAGAACCAAGACCTGCCTCACCCAGAGGTCCTTCTTTTATCAAGCCCCCACCTGGTTCAACTCCCTACCTGCATCACCAACATTGCTAAACTTGGTCCCTTCAAAACCTTTCTCCGGAACCATCTCTTTAATGTCCACTGCTGTAGGTACAACTAACCCTGCCCCCCAGTCCTACTGCAGGACCTTTCCTGCCTGGCCCCCTAATCTCAACAATGTCCCCTGGACTTCCAATCCATCTTTCCCCCTACCCCCTTAGGTTTATACAAGGATGTATTCCACTGCAACTCCAGAGAAATTGTACATCTTTAATTGTAAACCTGTATTTTATATCAACATGTAACTAAATGTATTCTGTGTTCAATGTCTGCACCTGTAATGTTGTCCAATGTTGTATCTGCACAATGTTCTATTGGCTTGCCCTCCCTGCGATGAGGTGCTGTTATAAATGAGTCCCTGACTCAAAGGTTGTAAATCCGACTTATACAAATAAAATAAAAATAAATACCTTTAGCTACAGTACTTCGAGAATTACAGAATACATCACAAACCTGATGCCAAAGACAATGACAGAGCAATTTAGTAGTTTACTAGCCAAAGAAATATCTTACTGCTGATTCACAAAATACTACTGCTTGTCTGATTGTGCTATTATATAACAGCAGGCCTAGCTATTCCATGTTGTTGCTGTAGTTTTCTGAGACTGGTAGATGATGGTTGTAATGATGTTGTTCTACAGTTTTACTGTGCTGTATATTACTTGGTACTCACTAACTTGGAAGTGGGGGTGGGGGACAGCAATCAGGGAACCATTGGGGTCCAGTGACCACAGTTCAGTGTGGTTTGAACTGGTGACAGGGAACACTGGTTCCCCTTCAAGGCCAGTGATTTTGGACCTCAGATGAGCAGATTTTCACTAGATGCAGGATGATATTATTAGGGAACGCTTGATGGGTACAGATCAGATCAAGGGAGAAGAGGAATAGTGGGGAAGGATCAAGGGGGAAATTCTGGAGGTGACAGACTCTCATGGAAAAAAGATCACCAAAAGAAACAAGTACACAAGGCTGATCCGGTTCTCAAAGGAAGTCAGGGAGGCTTCAAGGGCAAAAAAAAAAAGGGGCCTAGATAAGGTACATGGGGAATAAATGGAAAAGAAAAATGGGAGAAATATCAAACCAGGCTTAAAGGGGCAAGAATGGTAGCACATAAAAACAGCGAGAGAATTACAGCAAGTGCAATAAGTGCGATCGCAATATGGTGAAAGTAATAACAGTGATGATAAAGTTCGGCGACTGCAATTGGGATGACAACTGTTTCCCCCCTTCCCAAGGTGCTATGACCTTGAAGTTGGTTATATAAGTAAGGGCGGTGTGGGGGTAAAAGTCCCTCTCAGAAAAAGAATTATCGCTCCTATTGTGGCCACTGGACTTTATCATCGCCATATCATATATTACCTTCCCCATATTGCTATCACCCTAATTGCACTCACCCCAATTCCCTCACCGTTCTGACATGGAACTGGCAAAAATGACAGGGCAAAAGAAAACATTTAACTGTGGATTGCTGAGGGTATAAATAGAAGAGAAAAATAAATGTCTAGTATATTAGGGAGAAAAGGAAGGGCAGGAATCATCAGCATAACTTGAGGCTAGTACAAGACATAGAAACATAGACAATGATGACAGAAAAAGACCCAGGATCCATCCAGTCTACCCATACTACCCTATCATACTCTATGATCTATTGTCTCTGTGGATCCTTCACTTACATTGTTCCCCCCTTTTGTTATTCATATTTCCAGATTCCATTTCCCGCTGAGTAGCTAATACCCCTTGACTCAATCCCAGCTGTGTTTGAAACCATTTACGGTTTTGGCATCCACCACTATTTTCAGCAGACCATTCCATGGCTCAGCCACTCCTTCTGTAAAAGAATACTTCTTCACTTCCTTTTTAAACCTTTCACCTGTTATCCTCAACTCATGATCCCCTGTTCTATCTTCTCTGTTCCTGGTAAATAGCTCTCACAGTCCACCTTGTTAATTCCTTTCAGGAACTTGAAGGTCTCTGTTATATCCCCAGTTTCTCTTCTGGTTTCAAATGAATACATGTTCAGTGCCTTTAGCCAATCCTCAAAGGATATGCCCTACTGCCTCTGATTCATCTTGATCATCCTGTGTTGTACCTTCTCTAGCCTGCACCTCTCTCTTCTCTCCCTGCCCTGGTGGCCTATAAACAACCCCAATGTGAGCCTTCTTACTTGACAACTCTGTGAGCTGAATCTAGAGTGATTCTACTTCCCCTTCAGGCAATGGTAGCATTGTCTACTGCCTCAATCTGCTCACTGAAGTAGATATCCACTCCTCCATGTCTACCTGTCCCTCTATCATGCCTATATAAGGTGTAGCCTAGGATCACTATGTCCTAGGCATTGTTCAAACTAGCTAAAGTTTTTGTAACGGCCACTAGATCCATCCCCAGAGTCTGCCTCCAAAGCCGGGAACTCACTAATCTTAGTACCCTGATTCCTGACATTGAGGCATATCACCATCCAACATGTGCCCACATCTCTATTGGTTTTCACATGCCCTCTCCCATCATCCATCTCTAATAATCTTGGTGTCATGTGTTTCCCTTTCCTGTCATTTCTATTGTATTTATCCTGCTCTGTACCATGGACTCATTCCTTCCGTATATTATTCTCTGAACACCTTACCCCTATCCCTGTGGGAGTTCTGTCTAGGTTCTCCACTGTTCCTCCCTGTAGAGTGGAATCCACAGCCCCAGCCTGTCCTGTAGCTAGTTTAGCTGTTTGGCAAAGTAGACATCAAACTTCTGCCCTAACATTCTAGGCTCCTCTTTTGTCAGGTGAAGGTCATCAGCTTTGAAGAGCCTTCTGACCCAGAAGGGCCCCCCAGTTCCCTATAAAGGTGTGCCCCTGTTCTTGACATCACCCCTTCAACCACCCACAAAGCTATTCAATCTTTACCTCCCTTACTCTATTCTTCCCATTCTCCCCACACCAGACAGGAAGGACCTCATAAAAACTAAGGAAGCCGAGTGCTACTTCAGTCTTTCCCCAAACCTCTGGAAGTCCCTCTTCACCATCTCCACAAGCAGATTCACCAGACCATTGGTATCTACTGCAGGTGTACCAGCACTGCCTGCTTCCCTCCCACCTCCACTATCCTCCCTATCCTATCCAAATCATGGATGGCTGATGCTCCAGGCAGGCATTTGACCACCCAAATCCCCTTACCCCCCTTACCTACCACCTGCTCCACCCTTCTAACAATAGTCCCCTATAACTAGAATCCTCCTTGCTGACTTTTGTCTCCCTTGCCCCTGCGTGTCACCGTAGGAACATAGAAATATAGAAGATAATGGCAGATAAGGACCGTGTGGCCCATCTAGCCCACCCCATTTCCCTACCCAATGCAATACCGCAGACCCTAATTAATCTGCAGCTTACCCTCTCTTCCCTATTGCGAGAGTACTCTTATGTCTATCCCATGCCTTCTTGAATTTCCCAACCAGTTTTGCACCCACCACCTCTGCAGGAAGACTGTTCCAAGTATCCACTACTCTTTCTTTGAAAAAATACTTCCTCAAGTTGCCCCTGAGCCTACCACCCTCTATCCTCATATCATGTCCCCTTGTTCTTGTACATGCTCTTTTCTGAAAGATGCTACCCTCCTGTACCTTGTTTATAACCCTGAGGTACTTACGTGTCTTTATCATATCCCCCCTTCTCTCTCCTCCAGGAAATACATATTGAAGTTCTGTAGTCTTTCCTCATATGATGTTTGGTGCAGTCCTTGCACCATTTTTGTTGTCTTCTCTGTACTGCTTCTATTCTGCCTATGTCCTTCCAGAGATGTGGCCTCCAGAACTGGACACAGTACTCCAGATGAGATCTCACTAGTGATCTGTACAGTGGCATAACCGCCACCCTTTTTCTACTGGTAATACCTCTCCCTATGCACCCCAGCATCCCACTGGCTCTTCCCATAACCTTCTCACATTGTTTGGTTACTTTTAGGTAATCAGATATGATTACCCCCAGGTCCCTTTCTTGATTGGTAGCCGTCAGTACCTCTTCCCCCCATCTTACATAGAAACATAGAAGTTGATGGCAGATAAGAACCGCAAGGCCCATCCAGTCTGCCCATTTCCTTTTCTACTTTATAAATGTGCCATCGGCCATTGCTCTGTCAATGGCCTATCTATTCATACTCATCTGTATTGCTCCCTTATGGCTATCCCATGCCTGTTTGAAGCCCTGCACTGTATTCATATCCACCACTTCCTGAGGTAGGCCATTCCATGCATCCACCACCCTTTCTGTGAAAAAGAACTTCCTCACATTACTCCCAATTGGCCTCCCTCTAATCTCATGTTGTGTCCTCTTGTCCTGCTATTTTTCTTATATTGAAACATGTTAGACTTTTTCACCTTGTTAATGCCCTTAAGGTGTTTGGATGTTTCAATCATATCACCTCTCTCCCTCCTTTGCTCTAGGGTATACATATTGAGCTCCATTAATCTTTCCTCATATGTTTTCTGATGCAGTCCCTGCTCCATTTTGTTTGCCCTTCTCTGGACTGCCTCAATTTGGTTAATGTCCTTGTGAATGTGTGGCCTCCAATACTGCATGCAGTACTCCAGATGGGGCCTAACCAGTGTCTTGTAAAGAGGGATTATTACCTTCCTCTTCCGACTTGTGATACCCCTACTAATACACCCCAACATCCTTCTAGCCCTACCTACTGCTTTAGTGGTCTGCTTGGATGATTTCAGGTCATTGGTGATGATGATGCCCAACTCTTTTTCTTCCCTTGTGATTGCCAGTAATTCCCCTCCCAGCCTATAGGTGGCTTCAGGGTTTCTCTTCCCTATGTGCATGATCTTACACTTCTTTGCATTAAACCCCAGTTGCCCCTCTTCCAACCATTTTGCCAGTTTATCCAGATCTCTTCTCATTCTGCCCATCCCATCTGGATCTTCTACTCTGTTGCAGATCTTGGTGTCATCTGCAAACAGACAAACCTTACCCTCCAGTCCATCTGCAATGTCACTGATGAAGATATTGAAGAGGACTGGCCCCAGGACTAATCCCTGAGGTACCCCACTTGTTACTTGCATCTGTTCTGACTGTATACTGTTTACTACCACTCTCTGTTTTCTGCCCGTCAACCAGTTTGCCACCCAGTTAACCAACTTCTGACCCACCCGAGTCTACCCAGCTTATTAATCAATCTTCTATGTGGAACAGTATAGAAATCTTGTACTCCTACCTTGGCTTTCTGTGCCCCAAATGCATGATTTTGCACTTCTTTGAATTGAATCTTAGCTGCCACACTCTCGACCACTCCTCAAGCATGTTTAGGTCCATTCTCACCCCCCCCCCCCCCCCCGAGTGTCAATCCTGTTGCAGATCTTAGTGTCATCTGCTAAGAGGCATACCTTTCCCTCCAACCCCTCTCCAATGTCACTTATGAAGATATTGAAGAGGACTGGCCCCAGCACAGATCCCTGTGGAACCCTGCTGGTCACCTCCTTTTCCTCAGATCAAATGTCATTTATCACCACCCTCTGTGTCCTGTCACTCAATTAGTTTCTGACCCAGTTTACAACCTTGGAGCCCACACCAAGGCAGCCCAATGTATTTGCCTACCTCCTATGTGGGATGGTGTTGAAGCCTTGCTGAAATCTTGGTAGGCCACATCCACTGTCCCTCCCTGATCTACCTCCCCTGGTCACCCAGTCAAATAAATTTATCAGATTTGTTTGACAAGACCTTCCCACTGTGAATCCATGCAGCCTCGGATCCTGTGCTCTGATAGATTCAAAAAATATCAAATTCCTTTCCTTTAGCAGTGACTCCATTAATTTCCCCACAACTGAGGTCAGGCTGACTGGCCTGTAGTTATCAGCCTCTTCCCTGTTCAGACTTTTCTGAAGAGGGACTACATTCGTCCTCCTCCAGTTCCCTGCAACCACCCCTGTCTCTATCGATTTATTGAACAGGGCTGTTAGTGGTGCTGCCAGCACCTCTTTAACTTCTAACATTCTGGGATGTATCCCATCCGGCCCAGTAGCCTTGACCCCTTTCAGTGTCTCAAGTTAATTTAGGACTCTTTCCTCCATAAACAGGCTGGTGTCCACCTCTCTCCCTTTGGTGCTCCTATCCCCAATAGTGGTCCTTCTCCTTTTCCTTCTTCTGCGAATACTGAACAAAAATATTTGTTCAGGATTGTTGCTTTTTCTAGGTTCCCCTCCGCACACCCCCTCCTTCCCTTTTTAACCTCACAATCCCACCCCTGGTCTTTCTTTCACTAATGTACCTGAAAAATGTCTTGTCTCCTTTCTTAATTGCCTGGGCTATTTTGTCCTCTGTTTGCACCTTTGTGCTACTGAAGACTTTCCCTACCTCCTTCTGCTTTTCCAGATACAGTTCTCTGTCTTCTCCTCTCTGTGTTTCCTTGTACCTCCTGAAAGCTAGCCTTTTCTCTCTTACCTTCCTGGCCATGTCCTTTGAAAACCATAGTGTTTTTTTTTCTATTTGTTTTGCTTAGTTGCTTAACACAAAGGCTTGTTGCCTCTGCTATGGCTCCCTTAAGGCTAGCCCATTGTTTCTCAGCATCCCCTCCTTCTTCTTCCCATAGCAGGGCTTTCTTGAGACATTCCTCCACTTTTGCAAAGTTGACCCGTCTGAAATCCAGAACCCTTGATTTCGTGTGGTTTGACTCCTCTACTGTTCTCATGTTGGACCACACCATACGATGTTCGCTGGACCCCAGGTAGCTACCCACCATTACATCCCAGTTGGTGAGTACCAGGTCCAATACTGCTCCTTCTCTAGTGGGTTCCCCACAAGGTATCCAGGATGCCTGCGTCCTGGCTATGGCTGCCCCTGGGTGCTTCAGTTCACATCAGACAAACTAAAGTCTCCCACCTGCAGCACTTCACCTTTGGCTGCCATTTTGTGGATGGCTTCCATTAGTACCCCGTCCATCTGCTCCCCTTTTGCTGGAGTTCTGTAGATCACACCAGTGCAAATGGCAGTACCATTGCCTGCCTGCAGGGTGACCCACAGTGCTTCCACTCCCTTCTGCATTCCTTGAAGCTCAGTTGCTTTAATTCCCTCCCTGATGTAGATAACCACTCCTCTACCCTTTTTGCCCACCTGTCTTTTCTAAATAGAGTGTAACCTGGTATGGCTATATCCCATTCATGGTTCCGCATGTACCATGTCTCAGTAACAGAGACAATGTCCAGGTCCACCTCTGCCATCAAGGCCACAAGGTCCAGGATTTTATTTTCCAGGCTGTTGGCATTCATGTACATGGCCTTCCAAGTTTTGTAACCTACACTTCTAGTAGCTCCCCTCCTATCCTCATGTCTTCCTTCCCTCCCTTCCCCTCCTGTTTTTACTCCCATTCTTCCTTATCTCTGCCATTCTACCTATCTCGATTTTAGGTTTCAGTGTCAATTTCCCAACCCTAAGGACCTCCTTACTGGCTGCTTCATCCTGTTTGGGGGGGCTGTTAGCTTCTTCCTGCCTACTTTCACCTCCCCCCACTTAGCTAGTTAAATGCTCACCAACTAAGCATTTAAACCTCTCACTGAAGACGCTGGTGCCACCACCCGGATAGATGCGTCCATTCCACTTGTATAGGCCTGCATCCCTCCAGGTGGGACCCCAGTCCCCACTGAAGTCAAAGCTCTCTGCTCTGCACCAGTCCTTCATCCATGTGTTGAATCTCGTGGTGTGGAGTGCCCTGTCCTCCCCTTGTCATTGACCAGTAGTACCGCTGAAAATGTCACAGTGCATATAATTTGCCTAAGACCCCTTTTCAGCTCCATGAAGTCCTCTTGCACTACCCCAACCTCATCACCAGCCAGATCATTCATCCTCAGGTGGACAAGGATGTCTAGCTCTCCCTTCCTTCTTGCTGCTCCAGCGATCCACTGGATGTGCTTCCTCCATGGTGGTGCCAGATAGGCACTTAGCATCCCTCTCTCCCACTCCATCCACCCACAAGTCTACCCCCTAACAATAGAATCCCCCACCAGGAGTTGCTTCCTCCTTCTCTCGGGTCCTCTGCCTCCCCTCCTGGGGTCTCTACCACGGAGGGCTCCAAACATCTTCCTTGGTCTCCACTGTGGGTGCCTCCTTGGGACAGTCCTACCCTGACAGCACAGCATAGGAGTTGTAGAGTAGAACCATAGGAGGGATGTACGTCTGCCCCACTGCCCTCACCTTCCCAAGCCCACTGTAGTCCAGTCGCTCCTCCGCCTATGCAACCATTGAGGCAGTGGGTGCAGACTCAGTGGTCCCTGGAAGGAGGAGGAAGTCCCCCGAATCCTGGCCAACTCAGCCTGGAGACAAGTAACCTCCTCCCTCATCCAAGAGAGGTGCCTGCAGATGGGACAGCACTACATCCTCCAGAATGTCTCCTGGAAGACTGCCACCCCACAGGCTCTGCACTGCACCATTCTCATCATGTCTTATTGGCCCCTCTCCTGTCACTTTGTATGCTTACTCTCTCTCTTCCCTCTGTTTTTTTTTCCTTCTGTCTACTTTCCTACTGCCATTGTGCCCTAACAGCTCCTGCTCTTCCTGTTCTGGGATAGGAAGTTCCTGTATTCCTTGGTAGTCTCCTTCTTCCTTGCTCAGAGTCAGACTTCCAGCAGCTGGGGGGGATTAGCTACTCTTTTCCTTTGAGGAAGTCTCCTTCCTGTTAACACCAACTGGCTGATGGTCACCCCTGCCTAAGTTAGGCACCTGTGCCTTTATCCAGTGGTACAAAGCAATTTTCCATTGGTACCTCATGGAAAGAACTGATTATTGTGTGACTATCCCTTCCACTTGATCTCCACCCCACCCCCACCCACCCCTCACCCCGAGCCAGTGGGCCTCTGAGGAAATGTGTGGTGTCTGTGTGTGTGTGTGTGTGGGGGTCAGGCACAAAATTAGTTGGAGTCACAGCTGGAATATTTTCTCCCTAGCTGCTGCCAACTGCATGAAGCTTCCTGAAGGTCCTGCAAATACAGCAGTGCCCTCTTCTCCAAATCATAGCCTTGAAGACAAGTGTCCTGCAATCCCTACAGCTAACTACTTCTCCACTCACCCAAAGCTTCATTCCAGTCAGTTAAATGCCTTTGCTATATGCCTACGGTTAAGTTACTTAGTAGTATGTGATACTAGACTAAGAGGTCTCTACACTCTGCAGTCTTCTACATTGATTCCTATGATAAAGAAAAAAAAGAAATGCTTTATAATTACACAAACACAATCTCCCAAAAATATAATAGAAGGAAAGTTCAGAAATACTTAGCTTCTCAGAAGATTCCAAATTCTGTCAAGACAACAATTGAGAGGTAAATGTACTACACCATTACTTCTGCTTAGTAGTCACAGTTGAGGATGATGGGCCTCTACTGGAGAGCGGGATCAAGGCAGATATTCAAGGGGGTGCAGGAAATGGGGAGGGTAGTGATCAAGGCTGAATGGGTGAAAAAATGCAGGAGGCCCTCATGGTGAATAATAGGTAGCCTGCAACTGAGAGTACTTTTGGAACTGGCCTCAGAACTGGCAGAACCCTTTACTCAGGCATTTAATGACTCACTGGAGTCTGGAGTAGTGCCAGGGAACTGGAGGTCTTCAGATGTAGTCCCACTCCATGAAAGGGACCACAGGCTGGTCAATTTTACCTCTAGACAGGAAAAATGATGGAGGCCATAGTTAAGGATAGTTTGTTAGCCTACTTAGAAAACAACGGGCTACAGAATGGCAAGCAGCATGGATTTTGTGTCAGGGAGGTCATGTTAGAATAACTTGACACTGTTTTTCCACTGGGGTAATAGATAAAGGGCAATCAGTAGATTTGCTCTACTTAGACTTCAGCAAAGTCATTGATTTGGTTCTGCACAGGAAGCTGCTGGAAAAGCTGGAAGACTTGGGAGTACAGAAAGGTTTAGTAAGGTGGGTGGGGAACTAGCTTGGGGGAGGCATCAGAGGGTAGCAGTAAACGAGGCCAAACCAGGGGATAGGGTTGCAAGCAGGATGCTTCAGGGATCAGTCCTGGGACCTGTACTATTTACTATGTTCATCTGAGACTTAGGGGAAGGTATCCTGGGCAAGATGTGTCTCTTTGCTGATGACACAAAGCTATGTGGCAGGGTAAACACTAACAGTGAAGAAGGGGTGAGGGAACTTCAGAATGACCTAGAGAAGCTGGAAGTGTGGTACAAGATCTAGCAGCTGGGATTTAACTCCAAGAGGTACAAAGTGATGCTCTTAGGGGAAAATGAAACTGCACACGGATTATTGTATGGCAGGGTTAGGATAGCTACCACTACAGAGGAGAGGGACCTGAAGGCATCATTAGTGACTCCCTCAAGCAGACCAGTCAGTGAAATAAGATGTACAGTAAAGCATTAAGGATGCTGAGGTGTATCATGAGGGTTTTTTTTTTTTTTAATCTATTTCCCGCCGATCACAGCCTGCGGTGCCTCTCTCGGGCATCCTGATCGGGTCCTGCCCAACTGAGGTCCTCCCATCCCGAGCCCCCACCACCAGTACCCCGCCTTGACCCTCTGGTGGGCCCCCTTGGGCGCTCTAGAAGCTGGCCAAGCTGCAGGTGAGGGACCCGTGGAGGAACTGGAAGGCTGGAAGGCTGGGTGGCTAAGATCCGCGGTGGGCATGGAGATCAGGTGTTGTCAGCCATCCCGCAGAGCTGGTGTTTTCCTTGTTCTGAGAATGCCCTCCTCCCTGAGCATGGTGATGCAATGATGCCATGGTGCACGGCAACCCTGCCAGCGCCATCACCCTCTCCCAAGCCCTTTTCAGTCCTTCATCCTGCAGTGCCCCCGATCTCCATCGGGGTCCGCTGGGATGCCAGACAGCCCATAACCCGCCCCCCGGGACAGGACAGCAGTCCATCAGATGTTCGATCCTCTCCCACCCCTGCCAACCCTCGGTGCCCGAGCTCACTCCCAAACTCAGGTCGCCGGCATGGCGCGAGGTGTGGTGTCCAGCACCTCAACCCTCAGCTCCACCGGGTTGGGCATCAGGAGGGGTTTTGATAGCAGGAGAAGTGAAATGATACTGTCCCTATACAGATCTCTGGTTAGGCCTCCCCTGGAATACTGTGCACTGTTCTAGAGTCCTCAACTGAGAAATTATATAGACAAGCTGGCCTGGTCATGCTGTGGTTTGAGGCACTGGGGCACCACACCTCCTGCCATGTCAGCGACCCAAGGTCACGAGCAATCTCAGGTTGCTGGAGGTCAGCAGGGGAGGGAGGGAGAGGATTGAGTGTCCCACAGACTGATCTCTTCTCCAAGGGAGGGGTGGATTGTTATCCTGCTCCTTGGCCACCCCCTAACGGAGGCCAGAGGGCAGCACTGGAGTCAGGGAGGCACAGGAGTATGGATATGTGGCTTGCGCATGCCTCCACATAGGCACGCTCATGTTGTGAGGGGGAGGGGTGGGGAGAAAATCGGAAAAGTGGTAGGACTCGCAGGCTTCATGATGGCCTGGCTATGTCCTGATCCTGACTTGCCCTGGCACCTGGATTGTGCTCTTGGGGGGGGGCTAGAACTCCTCCCTCTGGCCCTGCCACAGGGGTAATCCATGCGGGAGCTGCTGGGGTAAGGCTGGATCAGGACAACCGCCTCTGAAAGACGAGCCTCTGAGAGGGATCCACAAGCCACCTGCCAGCCCTGGAAGGCAGAAATACAATAAGAAAAAATAAATAAAATGACACAGACAGGCTGGGGTCAGTACAGAAAAGGGTCACTAATATGAGCCTGGTCCAAGAAGACAGATTCAATGAGGAACAGCTGGTGGAGTTAAACATGTACTAACTGGAAGCCAGATGAGAAGGAGGACATAGTAGAGACTTATAAGTTTATAAGGGGTACAGTGCTCCTTCTTTTATCTGCCAGCCATCATACATCCTGAATTTTGGTTGATAAAAGAGAGTGGCAGATAGTACAGGGTGGTGGTTAAAGTGGATTATAACACTGCTGGAAAACAGGACAGGAGCACACACTGGTGGTAAGTGAGGATGGTGGATAAGGAGGGGGTGGATAAAAGAGAGAGCACTGTATAAACAGAGTGAGGACCTATTTATTTATTTATTAGGAGTAAGGATATAGTCACAAGTGGGCATGATTGGAAGTTGGTGCTGGAGTAAATTCAGAAGAGATGTGAGGAGGTTCACCTACAGGGTGGTGATGTGGAACGGATTGCTGGTGAAAGTGGTGGGGGCAGGTATCCTAAATGGATTCAAACATGGCTGGGACAGAGCAAGAGGCTCATAGTCCCACAGAGGAGTTCTTGGGGGGTTATTGGGAAGTAGAGGGATACAACCCCCAGGACTACAGGTCAGAAGTGTGAAATAGTATAATATGGGCAGACTAGATGGACCTTTGGTCTCTTTCTGCCAACAGATTCTATTAGTTTTACATTTCTACCCTTCTGTACTGATCCTGATTATGGATATAGTATGTGAAATTCACTCCCCTGCACCCTACTGTGCTGCTGTCAAGATTAATAGCATTAGTGATAGTGTTTCCCCTGCTGCAGAGTCCCCGGTTGTACAGACACTGATTCAGTAATGTATAACTCTGCACTTTGACCTGTGTGTTTGATGTGCCTGTGTTGTGAGCAGAGTGCTCAAACTTCACATTGTTGGGCACTGGCAGCTGTGTTTGCTAGTTATGTATTTGTGGGTGTGGATGCCACTGACATTGGTGTGTGTGCCATACATGTGGTTTTGATGATGTGTGTGGTACATCAGTCAGGGCTGTACTAAGTTTAAGAACAAGACTAAGTTTAAGACTACAGTATGAAAAGCAGCATGGATTTGTGTCAGGAAGGTCTTGCCAGTCCAACTGGATTCTGTTTTTCAACTGGATCATCAAGACACTAGACAGGGGCCGGCCCAGTGGCGCTGAGGGTTGAGGCACTGGACGCCACACCTCATGCCATGCTGGCGACCCGGATTCAGGAGCAAACTCGGGTGCCGGGGGTCGGCAGGGGAGGGAAGGGATTGAGCATCCCCAGGACAGCTATCCTTTCCCGGGGGGAGGGCGTTGGGGTTGGCCGGTGTCCCAGTGAACCCAGGTGGAGAACAGGGGTACTGCAGGATCCCCAACCAACTGCATGGGGGAGCATGGCAGAAGCCGGTGGGGTTACTGTGTGCCAAGGCGTCACTGCATGTCACGCTCGGGGGAATGGGGAAGCATCGGAAAACCCCCTGTGGACCGGATAGGCAATGGCATCCCAGTGCCTTGACCGCCACACGCCCTAACTGGGCCTCTGCCTCCACCCCTTGATCTCCTCGTGTGGGCTTGGTCCCTGGGGCCCACAGGCAGCGTTAATGATTTGGAGGGCACAGATGGTCACAGTGCGCGGTAGAGTGGCAGACGAGAGGACTGCCTGAGAGAGTTCCAGACCACAGGAGACATAAATAGATTCACCAAAAAAAAGATACTAGACAGGGAACAGGTAGTAGATCTGCTCTACTTTGATTTCAGCAAAGTTTTGATTCGGTAACACACACAGGAGACTGCTGAAGACATTGGAGGACTTGGGAGTGGAGCTGGGTTTAGTTAGGTATGTAGGAAATTGGTTAAGGGGGAGGAAACAGAGAGTAGTGGTTAACAGGTCTACCCACTTTCAGTGGACAGAGGGTCACAAGCAGAATGCCGCAAGGGTTGGTTCTGGGATTTCTCCTATTTAATATGTTCTTAAATGACACAGAGGATGGTACCCAGGGAAATGTGCATATATATTGTGTGTATATGTATATATTGTAACTGTTTAAGGTAGAGGAGGGCTTGATGTTAATATGGGGCTAGGTTTCTCCTCTGGTAGATCTGTCCAG
Source organism: Neoceratodus forsteri (assembly GCA_016271365.2). Lineage (NCBI taxonomy): Eukaryota > Metazoa > Chordata > Ceratodontiformes > Ceratodontidae > Neoceratodus > Neoceratodus forsteri. The sequence goes on along the minus strand of CM057456.1, from coordinate 835,545,254 downwards.
TTGGTGCAGAGTAAAATCAGGTTGGGAGTTTAGATGGCAGATATTGTTCAGTCTGATATGGGAGCTCAGTCTCCTGAGAGGCAGCATAGCCGGCTATCTGTTGCCTTCCAATGGCTGATGACTGTTGGTAGACTCCTGTCGCCCTTCACGCTCCACATAGCAGCATAGTGGACCTCTTGGTGGCTCTGATTAGGAAGCAAGTAGATGCCCAGCCTCTGAGCAACTAGACTGGCTACAGGTGCAGGGCAGTCTGAGTTCTCCAGTGGCCTCATGAATCACAAACAAGGCAATCATAGAGTGCAGGATAAGCACTGGTGCCACTTACCTTCCTGACCTCCAGGTGCAGTTCTGGAAGTTCTTGTGGCGATTTCCCAAGCACCGATTGTGCTCCACTCTCTAGTCTGCAGGCATGGAGGGGATTTAAAATGGCACCATCACTTGAGTTCAGCCCCTGGGCAACCCAACTGACTGTAGAGGCATGTCGGGTCAGTCTGAGTTCTCCAGTGTCTTCAGGGATGGCATGCAAGGTGGTTGTGGGGGGAGGGTAAGCACTTGTGCCACTCACCCTCTCAACCCCCAGGTGCACCTCTGTCTATTTTTGTGCTAGTTTCCCCAGCCCTGATCATGTTCCACCCTGTAGTCTGCAGGCATGGAGGGGATTTAAAAACAGCATCTTCACTTGAGTTCCACCTTGAGCAATCTGACTGGCGCAGGGGCAGGTCAGGGCAGTCTGAGTTGTCCGGTAGCCTCAGCGATGACATGCAAGATGGTCATGGGGGGGACAGTAAGCACTGGTACCACTCACCATCTCGACCCCCAGGTGCATATCTGGTGGTTCTTGTGGCAGTTTCCAGAGTGCTGATCACGTTCAGCTCTGTAGTTTGCAGGCATGGAGAAGATTTCAAAATGGTGTTGTCACTTGAGTTCAGCCTTTGAGAAACCCAACTGGCTGCAGGAGTAACTCAGGGCAATCCAAGTTCTCCAGTGGCTGCAGGGACAGTGCACAAGGTGGTTGTGGGGAGCACTGATGCCACTCACCTCTCAGTCCAGAGGTGCAGCTCTTGTTCTTGTGGTGGTTTCCCGAGCACCGATTGCACTCCGCTCTGTGGAGGGGGATCTAAAAAATGGTGCTCACACTTGAGTTCAGTCCCCAAGCAATCAGATTGGCTGCAGGGTTGAGTCAGAGCAGTCTGGAGTCCTCCAGTGGCCTCAGGGATGGTGTGTGTGAGGGTCCGAGGGGAGGGTAAGCACTGGTGCCACTCACCCTTTTGACCCCCAGGTGTAGCTCTGATAGTTCTTGTGGAGGTTTCCCCAAGTATTGATCATGCCCCACTCTATAGTCTGCAGGCATAGAGGGGATTTAAAAATGGTGCCATCACTAGAGTTCAACCCTCCAAGCAACCCAACCGGCTGCAGAGGCTGGTCAGAGCAGTGTGAGTTGTCCGGTAGTCTCAGGGATGCCATGCGAGGTGGTCGTTGGGGAGAGGGTGAGCACTTGTGCCACTCACCCTCTTGACCCCCAGGTGCAGCTTCAGTGGTCCCTGTGTCGGTTTCCCAGCTGCTGATCCTGCTCCATGTTTATGTAAGTCAGTGCTGTGTGGTGTGGGGTGTTGGGTGTGCATGTGTCTGTGTGTAGTCAAATCAAATCAAATCAAACTTTATTTATAAAAGGCGCCTTTCCAAAACCAAGGCGCCTGTACATAACATAATAAAATCAATAAATAATTAAAACAATGTTAAAATTAATCTAAGGCAGCAGCATTTAAAAATCATTGTATGCAAGGCTAAAAAGATATTGCACACTTCTGTTTCTGAGTAGTGGAGTGGTGGTGTGCATACAAGTGTGTGTGTGTGGGGTGTGATGTGGTGTGGTGTGTGTGTACATATGTCAACAGCCAACAATAGAAGCTTCTGCATTTGCTGATTGTGTAAAGTATTTTTTCTGTTTTGTGATGTAGGTGTAGAATTATTATTTCACAATAATACAACAAATAAATTATAATCCAAGTTACACATGAATTCTATATTCCTTATCGGGTTAATGCACTGGCTGCTATTTTGACTCTAACTTGTATCTTATACTCTCTACTCATCTGTGGAGACCTGGACAATTTGATGGTTTCTTAATTAATCTCTTTCTCTTGCAGGGGAAGAGAACAGGCATGGTTACATGCTTTTAAAAAAAATGTTCCTCGCTTCTCCAGAGCGAGAGGGACACTCTTATAGGCACAAGGGTAGAATACGGCACAAGGGTAGAATAAGTAGAGGTAAGGGAGGAGGGAGGAACACCTATAACCAAGTAAGGTCTGTAAAAATAGGGCAGACTAGATGTGCCTACCAGTCCTTTTCTGACGACAATTTCTACATTTCTGTCTTTTCAAGGCCTGACGTCTTTAGAAGAGTGACACGCTTGGAGAGGTAGTCCAATTTTTCCTTTCTATGAAAAATTAAAGCAGTGCTGAAGTACTAGATAAACAAAAATTGGGTAACACTCCTGGACCAGATGTGGTTCCGGCTGAAATGTATTAGTTATGTAAGGACTAGTGGACACCAATAATGTTAAAACTGTTTCATTTAATCTGGGCTGGTGATATCATTCCTGAGTCATGGAAGGGATCAATAATAGTCCCTATACATAAACAAGAGCTCTCGATAACCCCTTAATCTATTAGGCCTATTAGCCTAATGAATAATATTCAAAAAATCTTTTCAGGAATTATCCTGGAAAGATGAAATATATGAATTATGGGACTCCAGAGGAGCTGACTTTGATAAGATGGCCAACAGAGTTAAGCTAGCCCTGGCAAAAAGAAATACAGGTGAGGGGGTACAGGCAAAGTGGGCAAGCATTAAAGATGCAATACTTGAAGCAACATCCCATTGTGTTAGTGAGAAAAGGAAGTGCAAAAGAAGAAGGAAACCACTTTGGTTCTCAAACACAGTAGCAGAAAAGGTAAGAGCCAAAAGGCTGGCCTTCAGGAAATATAAGGGAACACAGCAGGATGAAGATAGGGAGGCATACCAAACTTCCCTAAGGGAAGCAGGGAAGGCAGTAAGGCAGGCAAAGGCCCAAACTGAGGAAACACTAGCACAAACAGTAAATGAAGGTGACAAGACTTTCTATAGATACATTAGTGAAAGAAGAAAGTCCAGAGGGGGTATTGCTAAGATCAAAGGGGATAAGGGTGTGTGTGAGGAGGAGGACCATGTCAAAGCATCTATCCTAAATAGATATTTCTGCTCAGTATTTACTGAAGAGAAGGTAGGGCAGGGCCCACAGCTCTGCACCATGGACACAGGGGGGAGGGAGGTGTGCACTAGTCCCTTCACAAAAGAAAGGGTCCTACAAGAGCTTGATAAGCTCAGGGTAGACAAGGCAATGGGACCTGATGGCATACATCCCAGGGTACTAAAGGAGCTAAGGGTGGAACTAACAGAGCCATTATCAGAACTGTTTAGTGAGTATCTGAGCACAGGAGAGGCCCTGAAGACTGGAGAAGGTTCATGGATCCCGTCCCACAAGAGTGGTAGCAGGGAGGAGGCAGGAACTACAGACCAGTCAGTCTTACCTCAGTAGTGGGCAAGATTATGGAGACACTCTTAAGGAAAGAATAGTGCAACACTTGGAATCCATAGGCTATTGTGGATCCAAGACAGCATGGGTTTATAAGAAGGTCTGTCAAACTAATCTCACAGATTTCTTTGACTGGGTAACCAGAGTGGTGGACCAAGGGGAGCAGTTGATGTTGCTACCTTGACTTCAGCAAAGCTTACACTGTTCCATTATGGAAGATTGATTAATAAGCGGTAGGCTCGTGGGTCAGACATTGGTCAACTGGGTGGCAAACTGGCTGACGGGCAGAAAACAGAGAGTGGTGGTAAACGGTATACGGTCAGAAGAGATGCAAGTCACAAGTGGGGTACCTCAGGGAAAAGTCCTGGGGCCAGTCCTCTTCGATATCTTCATCAGTGACATTGCAGATGGACTGGAGGGTAAGGTTTGTCTGTTTGCAGATGACACCAAGATCTGCAACAGAGTAGATGATCCAGATTGTGTAGGCAGAATGAGAAGAGATCTGGATAAACTAGCAAAATGGTCGGAAGAGTGGCAACTGGGGTTTAACGCAAAGAAGTGCAAGATCATGCACATAGAGAAGAGAAACCCTGAAGCCACCTATAGGCTGGGAGGGGAGTTGCTGGCAGTTACAAGGGAAGAAAGAGACTTGGGCGTCATCATCTCCGATGACCTGAAATCATCCAAGCAGACCTCTAAAGCAGTAGATAAGGCTAGAGGGATGTTGGGGTGTATTAGTAGGGGTATCACAGTCGGAAGAGGGAGGTAATAATCCCTCTTTACAAGGCACTGGTTAGGCCCCATCTGCGTGCAGTACTGGAGGCCACACCTTCACAAGGACATTAACCAAATTGAGGCAGCCCAGAGAAGGGCAACCAAAATGCTGAGGGGACTGCATCAGAAAACATATGAGGACAGATTAACTGAACTCAATATATATACCCTAGAGCAAAGGAGGGAGAGAGGTGATATGATTAAAACAGTCAAACACCATAAGGGCATTAACAAGGTGAAAGAGTCTGACATGTTTCAATATAAGAAAAATAGCAGGACAAGAGAACACAGCATGAGATTAGAGGGAGGCCGATTAAGGGGCAATTTGAGGAAGTTCTTTTTCACGGATAGGGTGGTGGATGCATGGAACGGCCTACCTCAGGAAGTGGTAGATATGAATACAGTGCAGGGCTTCAAACAGGCATGGGATAGGCATAAGGGAGCAATACAGATGAGTATAAATAGATAGGCCATTGACAGAGCAAAGGCCTATGGCACATTCATAAGGTAGAAAAAGAAATGGGCAGACTGGATGGGCTTTGCGGTCCTTATCTGCCGTCAACTTCTATGTTTCTATGATTAAGATAAATAAAATGTTATTAGAAGCACAGTCTGGATTCAGAGAGCACTGCTCAGTTATGCTGTATTGTATATAGTGAGGGGTTAGTTTTGCATGGATTTCCAGGCTAGCTAAAACCTTGTACCGAAGTTCAAAGCTCATGGGAAATGGCTGTACCCTTCTGTTGTAAAACAATGTTCCAGCTGATCAGAAATCCTTGAGGCAGCTGATGTTTTTCACAGCATTGTCATGTGCCCAACAATCAGTTCAAGTTCTGAAATGGAACCACCAGCGCATCCGCTGCCGCCGCGGAACGCTGTGAAAACACTTTTGTTTAAAAAAAAATAAAAATAAAAACTAAACAGAAAAACTATGCACTATAAAAATACTGGTTAGGCGACCACATGACCAACCAGCCTGTGCTGCCACCTCGGGCTTCTGATTACATTGAACCTTTCAAGCTTCGCTTTCGAGGGCTGATGTAATCAGAACCCCTCTGTGGTATAGCACAGGCTGGTTGTGCATGGTTGCCAACCAGTATTCTCTATATCTTGGATTATTTATCTGAAAACTATAATACAGTTAAAAAGCATCCCTTATACCTAGTCTTTGTCGATTTATCTATGATAGAGTAAGCAGAAATATACTCTGGAATAGGTTAAGTACTTTAAATTTTCTTCTTGATTTTCTAAACATAATCATAAGATTATTCTCAGAAATGTGGTCAGGAAAGATAATATTTAGACGGTAACTGAGCTCCAAAAATGAAGACCAACCTTAGAGTTAAACAAGGCTGCATATTAGCACCTGCTCTGTTTCACCTGTTCGTTAATTCCATCCTGATCCAGTTAAATGTCACAATCTAAACGTTCTCGATACAAGTATCAGATGCTGAGTGTACCTAAACGACATTATTCTGTTCTCATTAGCTAAAATAGGACTCCATAGAAAATTTGATAAGTTGCAGGCTCGATGTTCAGAGACAGAACTTGAGATAAACCTGAAACACCCCAGGCAGTTATTACTGGAAAGCATAAAGCACATAAACTATCAGTGTTTTTCAATAAATCACGTTTATTTTTATGATTTTTTAAGCCTTTGATTTTCACATAACAGAATCTGGAAAAGGCACATGGATAATACGATATGGAAGTCATTACAAGTAATCTGTGTTCTTCTGAGAATCAATAAAAAATATGAAGGGAACAGTACAGATGGTGCCATTATTGCAGCAAATGCTAAATAAACAATCATGGGTCAGTGCTGGATGTTCACCCCTGGTATAGAAACCCTGGGGTACTAGATGCTTTGCCTGACTGTACAGTGTGAATGGTGGTAAAGGACATGCTGGCAGAGGGATAAAATAAGGCATCCTGTGTTAAAAAAAAGTATGTAACCTGCCTTTTTTAACTTAAGATTACTTAGATATCTGTAAAGGAAGCTGCGGACTGTAGAGAGAGGAGAACAAGTGAGTTCCGTTGTTGTAGGGTAGCGCAACCGAGTGGTGTTAATGGTAGTAAAGGAAGTGCTGCCAGTAGTTCAAAATCAGTCAACTTCTGTTTTAAAAAAAAGTATATAAACTTTTTTTTTTAAGTTAATATTAGTCAGATATCTGTAACAGAAGCAGCCGACTGTAGACCAGTGCTTCTGTAGCCATGGATACACATGCACTCTTGTACACCACCTGGGAACTGTGGTAAAAAATTGCCATAGGATCACATTATAAATTGTAAGTAAGTAATGATGCTGGGTGTGCAGCAATGCTGAACTGCTACATGCCTCAGGTGGGTTGTGAGGCAGGAGGTGCAGCTGAGTGCCTTTAACTACCTGGGAAGTGTGATATAAAATTCCCATAAGATCACTAAGTAAGCAATAATACATGACAGGGTGTGTGGTAATGCTAAATTACCACATGCCCAAGGTGGGGTGTGAGGCCCAAGGTGCAGTGAGTGCCATCAACCACCGGGTGAAGTGCAGATGCCTTCACTCAGGTGCCAAAGGCACCTTTGATGCCATGGAAGTATATGCTAAGGATGTGGGAGAGTTAGCAGGTGGCTGCTCTGAGGAGCACCAGGTCCCTGGTTTCTTCACCTGGAAGCTGAGGTAACATTCCAACTCAATTGGCACTTAGCTGAATAACACAAAATGGAACCAAAAAAAGGGAAATGGCAGCAGAGCAAGATGTAGCTCTGGGTAGTATGGAGAAGGCAGTTTTCATGTGTACTGACTAAATGCAAGGAAGAAAAGGGGGTGACTGCATGAGAAATGCAACATGCCCTAGGTCACTTTGCCTTATAATGTAATGTGGGAATATGAGAATATGTGGCTTACACTGTCATGGTGAGGCAACATTGACAGAACAGGGGAAAACAGAAATGGAAACATTAAGCGTACAACAGTTTTGCAAAGATCACTGAACAACATATACAAAAGAATATTAGAAGTGCACACATTAACTCTGAACTGCATTGTATGAGCAGAACTGGGACAATTCTCAGTGTGAACACTTTTAAAGAAGAGAATGTTAAATTAAACAGGCAAAGAACCTCAGCACAAAAGTACTGAGGTAAGGATTACCTAAAAAAGTCATTGGCAATAAAGTCAACTTTCAGAGACATCCAAAATCACACATAAACTGCCATAATGCAAAGCATCATGGGACACATATGCGAATCACCATGAAGATTTAGGCTGATTCTGCTTGAAGAAGGAATGTATGGTGCCAAAGCACCTTTTGCACACTCTGCAAAGTGGGAGAACAGAAGACAGAGACACGTGCGTCATGCTACACAGGACTCATCAGTGTACCTCATCTGCACCCTGCAGAAAATGAACCAGCCCTAATGTGGTCTTATGGATGTGGGTCATAGTGGGCCCAAAGTAATAAAGCAAGCTAAAAAGACAAAGAACCTCAGCACAAAAGCGCTGAGGCAAGGGTCACCCAAATGGGCCTTGGCAACAAAGCCAAGTTTCACAGAAATACAAAATCACACATACCTCCATAACGCAGAGTATCATGGGTTATATATGAAAATCACCATGAAAGTTTAGGCTGGTTCTGTTTTAAGCACGAATGCATGGTGCCAAAGGGCCTCACACACAATCTGCAAAGGATGAGAACAGAAGACACAGACACATGTTTCATCTTACACAGGACTCATCAGTGTACGTTTGTTAGCCAATGCTGGTATGATGCTCGGGGTCTCGGGCAGATTTTTCAAAGCACTAAAACAGGACTTGCAATGTTTGGTTTGATGTTGGACTTAGATCCACATGCTTAGAAGAACATCGGCTTTTAGCCCCTGTCCTTAGTTATGATTTATTCGTAAATGTCATACTTATGCATGCACAAGTTTACCAGAATTATTGCCACATCTTCAATTTGCGGTGCATTCATATCATGACATTCAGGAAAGGGGCATCTGTAAGCAATAATACTCGACAGGGTGGGCAGTACTGGGCTATACTGGACTGCCCAGGAGCATAATGAGGCCTGGTGCCACAGGCAGAGGGCCTTATAGCCCCTGGAAGGTCCGCTATAGCCCAATACCACCCACCCTGGTAGGTATTATTGCACTTAGAAAATGGGTTACACCTGACATTATGAATTACCATTATTTTTTTTTTAATGAGCAGAAAACCCACTAAAAGACACTTTTCCTGCAAAGTAGTCCCTCTGCTGACATACTAGCCAGTAGAGGGCACTGCTGTGTTTAATAGCTTTTTTGAATGCGACTGTTGCCTTTCTGGTGTCTGCTCCCCCCCACACACACACACACATATGCACGTCAACTACAGAGCCAAGAAAAGTATTATTTTTTCATAATTATTACTGTAGTTGGCTTGTTACCTGAGGGACACGAATGTGAATACAAGCACGGCCAACAAGACAGTTGGGACTGTGACAGGATCAGCCACAGTGGCTACATGCCATTAGGAAGTCTGGAGAGGTTCTGTGTTGGAAGCACCAGGTTACTTTTTTTTTAAAAAAGCATAAGGTGTTACCGTTTCTTTTTGGCAAGCTGTGAAAAGAGACAGATGAATGGGTAGCAAGTAGTGAGCGTTCGTTGGGAGGTGAACAAACAGCAGTGATCATTTCCATGTGATGTCAGTGTGGTAGAGAACCAAGCGAGGGTGGAGACAGGGAAGCAGTCAGTAATAGCGCTGAGCACACGACGTGCTAGCAGTGTAACTTCTGAAATACAAACAGTGATGTTCATCTCAAATATAAGCAAAAATGTAGTGTGTGACTGAGGATTTATTTTCCCAAGACATTACAATATGAACTAAACCAGCTGCTTGTTGGGGGGGGGGGGTTATGTGTGTGTCTCTCTCTCTCACTACACAGTAAAAATGGTGGCATTTTAAAACTCGAGCCTTCTATTGCTCCATAGTAAATGGCAACTGGCATGCAGAAACGTGACTCTGCCAATAAGGCTAAAAATTACTGTGAATTAAAAAATTAGCAGGGGTGCTGTGTCCCTTGCTAAGTGAGAGAAAAACATGGCAGGTAGTTTAAACTTAACATTCTGTTGCACCCTAATATTGGTACTCAGGTCAGTTGGGACTTGCACTTTTTCTAACCTGGGCTCTGTTTTCTGATAGATGTCCACCTTTCCAGGGCAATCAGCCAATCAGAGCCCAAGAATTTCTAAGCCCATTTTCTAATGTGCCATAAGTTCTGCCGACCGAAAAGGTGATGTGCTTAAAGTTTCACGTAAAAGGGTAGTTTGCCAAAACATCTGGTTAATGGCACACTGGTCACATAGAATCAGAATTAGCAGGTAAAAGTGGACTGTTCCCCTTTAAGCCTTGGTCTTACATGAAAATATAGATTTTATTAATATAGCTTCTTCTTGACCTTGGCCTATCAGCATCTACTCCCTCCTACCAACAACTGTCTGCCCCAGGATGTTCCTTAATTATGCTCATGAATTCCCCCAGGTGGCAGTGCCAGGCGATGGAGAGCCCTCTTTTCTCCAACAGAGCACAATATGGCAGCATGGGTCGGGCTACGGGGTCAGGCATCTATGATCCAAAGCCAAGCATTTCACTTTTTTTTTTAACCTGACCCTGGTAGTGTGCAGTGATGCAGGTGTGCACACATTTTAGAGGCATGCATGCACCACATGCCTGCCACCGGATGTCCCCATGGAGATATGCTGACTGCCCTGCCATTATGTCTCCATGTGGTGGCAGTCTAGGTGCAGCACAGATTGTCCTCTCTCCCAGGGAGAGGAGAGCAGTCCTTGGACACTCCATCCTCTCCTACCCCAGCCAACCTCTGACAGCCTAATCTCGCTCCCAAAGTAGGGTCGCCGATGTGGCAAGAAGTAAGGCGTCCAGTGCCTCAGCCCGCCACGCCACCAGGCTGGTAAAGAATACAGACTTCTAAATATCACAGTTCATTTTCCATAAGGTAACAAGCACCCTCTCATACTCTGTGATGAACTTCTATTTAACGCTCTTTTACAGAATTACTGAATAACTCCTCTCCTCTACCACTCAAAAGACAAAAGTGAGTGGTAGAATAAGTTGGTCTTGTTTGGACTTTAAAGTTCGTCAAGTGGACTGTGTTCCACTTTAGTGATTATGGACAAATTTGTTCATTTACATTCACTATAGGGACTTTTTTATTATTCTTGGTAAGGTCCACTAGGCACAATGCCTGTTATTGGTGGTGACCAAGGAGCACTGGGGAGGTTAAGTGACTTGTTTAGGGCCACACAATATTAAAGTAGAGGTTGTGGGAATTAAATTCAGGTTTGTTGGATATACCAAGCTCATTCACAGCTCGTTACTCCAACCTTTAGGTTATACTGTCAGCCAAGTTAGCCAGCTATACTTTGACAAGGCCTCTACTAACTTCTCACCCACATCTGCAACCCCCTTGAAACTTACATGATTGCTCTAGTATCTCCCGGTTTCTCCCGCTGCTTCTGGTGTCCTGTTTTCCCCAATGCTTCCCAAGCCTTCCTGGTGCTTCCCCAGGTCCCCCGAGGCAGCCCATTTGGTTACCTTAGCACAATATGGACTTAAAGTTTACAACTCAATCCCCCGCTGTTGAAATTGCACTGAGGTGCAAGCAGGGATCGCAGAGGTGCAAACGGTGCCTTTGATCTCTTGACCACCAGTTTTTGCAGTCAGTGGGAGGTACTTCAGCAATCCCGGCACCCCTCCTCAGTAAATTGGGGGCCGGTGACCTGAATGCTGTGGCATATAAGCCGCTTTGGGTTTAAAATTAAGAGTTTAGCAAAGGGACAAATGTGGGACTAATTGATATTCATAAACCCCTTAATAAATATTCATAAAATGCTGCCTGCCGCCTAGGGAGACAGTATTTCGGTGGCAGGAACAGCAAAAGTACAAAGACTACATACATAAAAGTTTGCTCATTTAAAAGGAATTGTTGAGGCTATCTGTCAAGGAAAAATTTATAAATATATAACCTTATTCCTAGCTGCACTAGAACTTTAAACTTGTGAGACTGCATAACTGTATACAAACTAAACACAGCAGCCACCATCTTTAAAGATAAACAGCCAATCAAGAACTGGGATTTCGGCCAGGGACTCATGGCACATTACTAAAGCTTGGTGGGAGATAAACAGGGGCAAAGTTTGGGCACCCAAAATCCAGCCAATAAAAAGACTAAAACTGTTTTAGACAGCTTGGGCAGCCAATCAAATCTTATGGATTTTGCCTTTATTTAAGAGGGACAGTTTGAATTTCAGTCGGTCAGAGAGGCAGATCTGTTGAGTGTAGTCTGAGATCTGTGTGTCTTTGAAGGAAGGACCTGTTTGCCTCCTGCGAGCTGTCTTCAATCCACAAGGGGACTGATCTTCAGGGACTGCCTGCCTACAGATTAAGAGGTTTGCTCAGCAAAGCTGCTGTAATTGCAAACTGTCCTGAAGCCGAACTGAAAACTGGAGAAGTGAACGTTGTTTCCATTTAATGTGCTGAATGCTCGAGGTGGACCAAGGTCTACTGACCAGGAATATCTGTTTGCCACCTGGAGCCAGTTGCCTTGTTTGGCCAAGTTGTCAGCCAGCTGGAGGCTTTCACCAGTCAAAAGAATTGAACTTTGCCAGAAGTGTTTTATCCAACCTTGGGCTCATGCCAAACTCGGCCCAAGCTGTCTATTTGTGCACCAGTTACTGTTTTCTCAGTGAGAGACCAACTTGGGGATCCAGTCCCTGTGCAGCAAGGCATCGCAGGTTGCAGCCACCTGGAGGGAAAGGCCGTGAAGCAGAGGTGAGTCGTGTCGGCCCAGCTTCCCCATGCTCTTCAGTGCTCTGCAAAAGGTCTTCATTTCACCAGGCCATCTTCTGTCTACTGGTGTTGTGAGTAAACTCAGGGTAGCTCCCTGCAACAAGCTCTTGAATTATTCTGTGGTACCATCTGATTTCACTCAGTGTGTTTTACAGGGTTTCAGTGGACTAGGCCAACCACCCAAGCATATAATTATCCAAAGTCTTTGTTTATGCATGTTTAACTGCCTTTCTTACCATCAAGGGCCCCAACCCCGGGCAATGTTCAGGCTACCCATTGTCATACTCTGGGTACCCAGCAGTTGCAAGACTGTTACAGTGGGACTGGATATATGCATGCAAAGTAGCCGGGTTAAAATCCAGTATAACAATCATTCATCCAGATCTGCTCCTTTCCTTGTTCAAATCCCCCTTAATAAATCAGATTGGTTGTTTCACTGTTACACTGCCTCACAAATATATCATTGACTGGTTTACAGTTAAAGTGGTTGGAGGAAAAGCACTTCAAAGTGCATGCCTGTTTTGGATATTGTTTTACAGGGGATTCCAGAGGTTCACCCGAATTCAGACCCTGGTGGTAAGTGCAAGGGGGTACAAGCATATTATTAATGTTTATTGATAATTGTGGGTTAACTGCTGTGAAGGGCTGTTTTCCACTTCAAGGTACGTGGTCACTAGGTGGGTTTGTGGGTGGTTATAGCTTCCCAGAGGGCTATACCAGGTTGAATAAATACCTCTGCATACTTTACTCTGGGTGGAGGCACCAAAATATTGTGGTTACTGAGGGGAGGGGAACTTCAGTAATTGCTAAGTTTGAACTCAGGCCCCTCAACCTGTTGTCAGAAGTTCAGGCAGGGGTAGTACCCTAGAGATAGAGCTGCCTAGGGGTTACACATCTATTTATTTTTGAATATATGTTTTTAAAGATTGCTTTTCTCAAACAGTATGTATTGAATCTCGATACAATGTTACTGTGTGTACATAATTTGTGATGTTAATTGTTGTAATAACTTTTAAGTGGAACAAATAAAAAAAATCAGAAAAAATAACTCTAAAGAAAACACTTTTTACATAACAAGGGTTATATATTGTTTTCTTTCTAATTGTGCTCCAGGCACTTAGCCTACCCTTGGCCCCCTCTCAAGCCTCACTATGCTCTTGCCCAAACACCCTGCCTTCCTATATTATCCCCACGCCTTGCCTACCACAGCTGGGCCTTTGGGTTGGCCAAGGCCTTCAGGAATCTCTCAAACAGTCATCTGGGAAAACTGCTTAGGTCAGTGTGGTGGGGGGGGGGCTGCAAGAATGGCAGTTCATCATGCTGCTTAACTGTGAAATGTTTTTCATACCGTTTCTCGCCTGTAAGGACGTTGCATGCTGGGACATCATGATATGTGCATACTTAGCATGCACCTGTTGATATCGGTGGCATCCTCCCCACCCTGTGATTCTTCTCTTTCCCTCTTCCAGTTGTCACCTAGATCCAATGCCCCCCTCCCCAATTCAGAGGAAGCTGAGTCCACTGAGGACACTAGACTGTCCCCCCCTTCCCTGGGCTGGCTCCCTAATGATCAGGCTTATAGCCAGCTAACAGGGCTTTTTTTTTAAAAGATTAATCCCTAGTAACCCATTTAAAAAAATACAGTCAAACACTACAGAGTGTGTATTGTAATATAATAATCACACTTCTGGGTAGCTGAATACACCTCAGTGTGTAGTCACTACAGTACAACCCAAACTCTGCCATGTCTTTTTGCTTGCATTTGTAAAGCCTGTACTGTATTGCAATTTAGTTAGATGACTGCTTATGTTATTCAATTACTGCCCCAAAATGACCTGACTAAGTAATTATTTTGGAATATACTGTACTTTAACACTTACCTGGATCCTCTACTATGTGCAACACTTTTAAATGGTTTGCCAAAACTCTGCACAGGCTCTACTGCTTACTTCTGTGTAGCAGGAAATGATATTAGCCCTGTACAGGTCACTGGTAAGGCCATACCCAGAGTAATGTGCCCAGTTCTGGAGTCCACACCTGAGAAACAATGGGGCTAGAATTTGTGCAGCAAATGGTCACTAAGATGTTCTAGGGTCAACAAGGCATATCTATGAGGAAAGGGTTGAGGGCCTTGATATGTACTCACTGGAGGGCAGAAGGGGGGAGGGGTAACATGCTAGAGATGTACAAGTTTCTGAGGGGAATTAACAGTGTGAACTGTGAAGACCTACTCAACAAGAACAGTAGTCAGTGGTAACTTCAGGCAGGACACGAGAATGTTCTGCTTCAGTGGGAGTTGGTAGAGCCATGGAACATATTTCCAGCAAATGTAGTGGGAATAGGGCCTATAAATGCATTCAGACAGGGCTGGTACAGTTTTAAAGGGCTGATAATTCCAGGAGGATGAGGAGCTAGGGTGGTGAAGGTGGGGTGGGGTTTGAGGGAGAGGGAGGGTCTGGGGTAGAAGACCCTTTCAATGCTTTAGGTCAGGGGGATAGCTGGAAACTCTTTCTGGGGGAGACAGGATGGACCCTATCTGTGGCAAAATCTATGTTTCTATGGGTGACACACAGTCATTTACAAATCATCAAACAAGCATAAACACTAACCTCTGTACAACAATAAGCCTTTCATAGCCTCCCAAAACTGGATGAAAGAAAATTAACTTGTTCTTCATACTAAAATGCTGCTATTATTAACATCGGGAAAGTTAACATTTATCTTTTCTGACACACACACACACAAAAAAAAAACAATACCTCAGCTTTTTAAACCCTCTACTCTGTTGGCCACATGCTTTCTCTCTCAGGGATAATTTCAAATAGACTGGTCTCTGGCACGACAGCAACCTCTAACCTGACAAATATGCAGACATGCTGTCCTAAAAAGTGAATGGCATACTTGAAATGCTAAACTGAGTCAACACATGTCTTTCCTTGAGACCAGAAAACATACAGTGCAACAATGGATTCCCCCAATCATGTAGTTATGGTGAGTTAATCACACTTCTCAGGTATATTTAAAGGCAATCAGCTGCACCTTGGGCCTAACAACGCACCTGATGTGTGCAATTATCTCACTATAATAACATGCTGCCTTCTTGTATTTTAACAGGAAATCAATTATTAATATGTTTACTTTTAATTGACTGCTGTATGTTTATCTGTGTCTGCATTTTTATCTGTAATTATACTAGTAAGTAGAAGTAATTTTACTTTTTAGGTGCTCTATCCCATAGGCTCAAGGTGCCTTACTAATCATATATACATTTACAGCAGCAAAGACACCACTGTTATGCTAACAAATTACCCACAAAGCTCATCTAATTATATATAATCAGTTCAGCATTGAAAAGAGAGACTACTGCAGAAAGACCAAGGCAAAAAGATGGTGTTTCAAACCCCTGTTAAATACATAGATACATAGATACATAGACAGTGTCGGCAGATAAGGGCCTATGGCCCACCCAGTCTGCCCATTTGAGCTTGTAAGTTCAGTGTGTTTTCCTAGAAGTCTGTTGCCCCTTACCCCTGACCTCCAGAATTCCTTTATGTCTATCCCATGCATTCTTAAATCCCGTGATTGTTTCAGCCCCCACCACTTCCTCTGGCAGGGTGTTCCACTTGTCCACCACCCATTCTGTGAAGAAATTCTTTCTCATGTTTCCTCTGAATCGTCCTCCCTCCAACTTCATCCCATGCCCTCTAGTCCTGGAACATCTTTTTCGCTTAAAAATAGTGTTTTCCTGCACCCTGTTCCTCCCTGTAAGATACTTGTATGTCTCTATCATATCCCCTCTCTCCCTCCTCTCCTCCAGGGAGTACATGTTCAGTTCCTTCAACCTGTCTTCATAGGACTTGTGATGCAATCCATGCACCATCTTTGTTGCCCTCCTCTGAACCTTTCTACCCTGTCTATGTCCTTACGTAGGTATGGTCTCCAGAACTGTACACTGTAGTCCAGGTGGGACCTCACTAGTGTCTTGTATAGCGGAATTATGACCTCCCTTTTCCTGCTAGTGATGCCCCTGCCTATACATCCCAGCATCCTATTTGCTTTACCTGCTGCCTTGTCACACTGTTTCCCTACCTTGAGGTCATCAGAGATGATAACCCCAAGATCCCTTTCCTGCTTGGTGCATGCTATATCCTCACCCCCCAACTGATATTTTGTGCCTGGGTTTTTGTGCCCCATATGCATTATCTTGCACTTTTGCATTGAATTTCAACTGCCAAACCTCTGACCATTCTTCAAGTTTCTGCAGGTCGCTTCTCATTCTGTCTACACCCTCTGGTGTGTCTACTCTGTTACAGAGCTTTGTGTCATCAGCGAACAGTGAAATTCTGCCTTCTAGGTCCTGGCGCCATGTCACTGATGAAGATGTTGAATAGGACCGGTCCCAGCACTGATCCCTGTGGTACCCCACTGGTCACCCTTCCCTCTGTGGAGTGACAGCCATTTACCACCACCCTCTGTGTCCTGCCACCCAGCCAGTTACCTACCCACCACACTACTGTCCTGCCCACACCCATATTCCCCAGTTTGTGTAATAGTCTTCTATGTGGCAAAGTGTCAAAGGCCTTGCTGAAGTCCAGATAGGCCATGTCCACTGCCCTCCCCTGATCCACCTCCCTAGTCACCCAGTCAAAAAATTCAACGAGGTTGGTCTGACATGACCTCCCCCTGGTGAAACCATGCTGCCTTGGGTCCTGTAGTCCATTGACAACCAGATGTTCCACCAATCTCTCCTTCAGTAGTGCTTCCATGATCTTCCCACTACCGAGGTGAGGCTGACTGGTCTGTAGTTCCCTGCTTCCTCTTTGTTCCCACTTTTGTATAAGGGGACTACATCTGCTGTCCTCCAGTCTTTGGGTACCTCCCCTGTTTCCAGTGATCGGCTAAACAGGATAGCCAGAGGTTCAGCCACCACCTCTCTTAGTTCTTTAAGGACCCTGGGGTGCACCCCATCTGGCCCCATTGCTTTATCGTGGACCGTGAAACTCTGGAAGTGAAATGCATTGCCGGATGTCCCACCTGTGGCTCCCTGTTCCCATCCACTTCCAGTAAGGGGGTTTCCCTATGATAGTTAGGTATCTGGTTCCAAAATAACAGTGCTGTCACCAAAAACTCCCAATCCCGTGACAATTTCAGGCAAGATCTAGAAACCATTAGGATGCCCACCTCAGAAGAGCAGAGAGGGCAATAAAGAGCATATGGACAGAGAAGCGCTTTCAGATAGCCTGGGCCCAAACCATGTAGGGCTTTATGTAAGCATTAATCCATGACGAAGGTGGCATCTAATGGGGAGTTAATGCATGGGTGGGACCATTGTGGCACGAGGCCGGGTGCCGAGTGCGTACAACGGTCCAACCATGCATTAACTCCCCATTAGATGCCAACTTCGGAGGGGATTAATGCGTTTGTAACATGGACATCAGGATGGTTATTATGGAGTACACATCTTACTAGTCATAGAAGACAAAAGACTAGGAGACTGATATGCTGTGCTGTAATTGTACTGTTACTTTCACATTTTTTCATACAACTCTGTTACATACAGATGTGGTTATTTTAGTTTTTTGATGCAGTGAACTCCTCTTTATTTGTTAACGATTGGTGCACATTTCAATGATTTCTGCACGGCTGTTTAATCAATATTTAACCTAGGATGACTGTGATACTAGATGTTTTGCCCTTTCCACGCTCAGTCCATTTCTCATTTGCATATCGCCAGCGTCATTTGCTGCCTGCAATTTCTCATTCTACCCTGCTCGCCCTGTGTTTCCCACTATTGCTTTGTTTAGCTTCTCTCAGTTATCCAGTCTCTGTGCTATGCTCTGGGTGTGTGATTGCTGCTCCGTAGTTGAAGTTTACCGTGCCGTGGACCGTGAAACTCTGGAAGTGAAATGCATTGTCGGATGTCCCACCTGTGGCTCCCTGTTCCCATCCACTGCTTCCTCTCTCTCTCACTAGTTCTGGTCCGGGGTGATTGATTGTTTCCCTGCCTGGTGGTGTGTCTTGGGTGATTCGAGCTGCTTCTGTGTCTCTGTTTTTGGTAAGATTTTCTCTCTCTACCACTTCTGGATGCTACTCGCCGCCAAGATTGCTTTTTCTGTGCCTGACACTCTCTTCCGCTGTTCGTTCGTTTGCCCCAGCTGTCTTATTCCATTCTGACCCTGTAGTCTTGTGTCCAACTTCTGCCTGTCATCCTGTGTCTCAACTGTACACTTTCGTCCATTCCATTTTGTCTCCTTGTCCATGTTAATTACGTGCTCTTGCAGTCCTCTTTTATCCCCTGTAAGCTCCTCTTCTTGTCTCTGTCTCTTGCTACACTCTACGATTCTGCTGTGTGCCATCTTCTGTGTTCCTGATCTCTCCTTGCTGTCACAACTGGTTCGTTTCTCTCTGGTTCTGCTAGTCCCTTCCACCACACTATCATTTTGTGGTTTGGGTGCCGACAATATGTGAGACCACTTCTGTCTGTCCCCTTTGCTGGGTGCCCAATAATTGCGAATACTTGTTTCGCACCTATGTCCTGTGATGGACATAATCTCTTGAGTGGCTACGCCAGCCTGTGACAGCATCTAGACAGCTGTGCTCCTTATGCTACGGTTGGTATAACACCTGCTCAGCCCTGCCTCCTCCGAAATTTTAGCTATCATATCCCCCAGAAAATTTCTACCCATTGGCTGTCTCGAGAACCAGATATCTTTCTGGTCTAACAGTCTCTGAGCCTGCTTTATGGGGTAGAGATAGAAAGCAGGAGCTCTCTTGGGACACCTACTTATATACTCCTTGAACATGGCTACAGGGCAATCCTTTGATTCGGTCTGTGCATACAGGATGCCTCTGAGTGACTGTCTATTGGATTCATCTCCTCTCAAATGGTTTTTTTGTCACCTCATTGAACGTCAAACTTATATATTATAGCCCTCTTTCATCCTCTGCTATCTCAAACGATTTCTGGGTCAGCTCTCTTAACCCTTCCCTTCCTCTTCTTGAGAACCCTAATTGCAACTCGAACCAGACCCTCTTTACCAACCCTTGAGCTGTCTCTGGGTCCAATTTTTGGCTATCTCTTATTTTCAACAAGTCTTCCTCTGTTATAGCAGGGTGGTGTTTTGCAGTATCTTTCCCATGCCTTCTATATTGTTTAATCACCGCCACAAACACATTATTTGCAGGTTGAAACTGTACATCACTTATTGTATTCATATTTCTTCTAACCTCAAGACTATTTATATATCTGTTCAGCCCTGCTCTTATCCCACAAAAAGAGTTGATACTATATTGGTCACCATCCTCGGCTCGTACTGATGCATAACACTCTCTCAAAATTTTACACAATTTTTCAGCAGTCACTGTCCCTATATCTACAGACATATTCTTTGATTTCAACCAGTCTGAGAACACGTTACAGGACCACTGTGTGTTCTTTGCTGTGTTTGCCTCCACTTTCTTCCTCTCAAGGTCATCCAGCTCTCCTCGTGATATCTCTATGTGTCTCTTGCTCTGTGATCTCTCTCCTCCACACGTCTTCACTACTTCTTTCACTGCCTCCACATCCTCCCTCTCCTCAACTATCGCTTCCAAATGCTTTACTTTCGCCACTTTCTTGCTACTGTCTCTATCTCCTGTTCCTTCAGATACTCTACTGACATCTCCCAGTGTACACTCTGTCATTTCTATGCCATCTCCAAACTCCTTCTGTACCCATTCGTCCATTTCCATTCCTGCACATACGCTAAATACTACTCGCATTTTCTCCATCTCTCTGTTCACCACATCCGTCTTTCTACTATTGCCTATGTCCCTCGATTGCATTTCTCCCCCTCCTTATCTATGCTTCTATCTTGCTCTTTACACAGTGTCTGACTCTTATTTTTCGTTGTTTACAACTGTAAACAGTGCTACTTTTATTCTCGTGGCTTGCTTGTGTAGTTCAGAAGCAACACGGCATTATTGTCTCATAATGCCGTGTTGCTCCTGCACCACCTGACGGCTTCTGTCCTATCTGCATTGCTCCTCACGCTTCTTACATTTTTGCCATGTTACAAACATTATTATACAATGGGGTCTGTCAATCCACTAACCTGATTGGTCGGCTGGTATCTTTACCCGTGGGTAAATCCCAGCATAACCCACATGGAAAGTTCCAACCGTCCTGACTACTGTACAACACAAGAAATCACTACTTCTTTCCATTTACTTCAACCTCCTTTCAGCCATGGTGTCAACTCTGTCCCCCCAGTCCCCACAGCTCCACAGTACATGCTCCTTGACAAAAATGAAAATAAAAACGCCTAGTGGGATCGTCACCTCACATCAACTACCTCCTGACCAGAAAGAGCACATTAACCTCAGAACCAGACCCTCATGGCAGCCCTTAAATGCCATAAACAACCACGCTAGACAGGCCCCTGGAAATGAAATAATTAAAACCACCATGCTGGACCCTCATGAAAGTTATGGTGTAACTGTCACCGTTTCGGCTGTTAACCCTGCTCATGTTAAAACCCTCCCAAACTTGGAAAACAAATTTACTCAAATGTCCTAGTGACCCCTCTTTAAAAAAAAAATACGCTGATTGCTGGCTGCTGCACACACTTTCACCTTCATTTCCCAGACCAGTAATGCTCACTCCATCCTGCATTACAATCATCATCTGCCCCATTTAGAAGAATGCCCAGTCTCTTTACGCCAATAATAAAAACAAAGTTACCACCGACGGAAACTGTTACTTCCTTCCAAATAAACCCGGAACTGCTAAAGGCATATGAAATACAGAAGCAGATGATGGCAGCCGCTCATGCCAACATCTGCCCTGCAGTGGAACTGCTGTTATCTTTGTAATTTCAACCTATCCCTACCGAAGAGCCTAATACTTCAGGAGACAGGGACTGAAATGCAGTGTATAAACAAATAAAAACTAACAATTCACTGAACTGCTAATGGCATACCAAACACAGAAGTATATTAGGGCAACTGCTCATGCCAACATCCGCCCTGCAGCTCCATTCACGTTGCCGAATGACACAGTCTCCCTAGCAACACAGAACAATTTTTTTCTGGTGGAGCAATAAATTGAATAAAAATAATTTAACATACAAAAAAAAGTTGTCTTTATTTTTGTTGTCACTAAAAAAGGGGGGCATTGTATAATCACACTAAACCACAACAGGGGGTGGGTTATGCGGTGATTTACCCACTTCTGATATGGATTTGGTCACTTCTGCGGCCTCATGACTAAACCACACCAGGCATGGATAAATCCACGCATAACCCACACCCTGTCGTGGTTTATTGCTTAAATAAACCTATCTTGAAGGAAACATATCACCTCACAGGCAGCCAGTGCAATGTCCACAACACAGAAGTAGTATGCTTGAAGCAGGGAACTCCAGCAATCACTGCGTAAGAGGAAGCTCGCGCACAAGTGGTGCAGGGCCTGGAGTGCAGTTGTGGGCTAACCAGACCAATCATGTGAAACACTGCACAACAAGAAAGCTGCTGCACTCTGAGATAAAGGCACCGACATGGTGTCAGTTTAAATATATTTATTTGCCTACTGCAGCATTTCAAAAACCTGTGTAAGTGCAGAAAGAGAAAAAATATGAGTCTGAGCTCTATGCCAGGTACCCCGGGTGCTTTGATCACTTTGATCTTTGTCAGCTCTGGCAATCAACCTGGATGTGACATTCTGTATCTGCTGCAAGCAGTGTGTCAGACCTCAAGACAGCCCGAAGTAACAGCCCGAAGTACAGAGCATTGCAAAAGTCCAGCCTAGATGTCATGAATGCATGCATTAGTGGCTTGAAGTCCTCAGAATTAAGATAGGGTTTAATCTGGACAATATTTCTTACATGAAAAAAATCTACTGTAGACCACAGCCAGCACCTGATGTCCTTCTAGAACTTCTAGTCTCAGTTTTCAGTCCAAGATGATGCACAGATTCTTCACCTGATCTCTGGCCATGAAAGGAGTAGCATCCAGTTTTAACATGGGTACCAACCCTTCCAATCTATGAGAACCCAGCATCATGCCTAGATTCAGCCTACGCCAATTGGAGGCCATCCAGTCATTGATATTAGCTAGGCATCTGTTCAACACAGACAGCTGAGTATCATCTGCATAGCAATGAAACTTCAGATTATACTGCAGAATGACCTCACCCAGTGGCAGTATATACACAGCAAACTACATGGGCAACAAGCTTGAACCTTGAGGGACCCCAGTCAAGGGCAGCAGGGTGCGAGGAAAAATTTCCTAGCGCAACCTGTTGCACTCTGCCGGTAAGGAGGGACTCAAACCCTTCGTAACACAGCCCTCTGAGTCCTTCTCAGTCCCTTAACTGAGCTGCTAAAAGTCCCATGGTCTACAGTGTCAAAAGTTGATGAGCCATCACGAAGGACAAGAATAAAACAATCACCTCCGTCTCTAGCCAGGAGGTCATTTTGCACCCTGACATGCGCTATCTCCATGCTGTGACATCTCTTGATCCCTGACTATATGATATTTATTTCTTTTATTTATTTCAAATGGTTTACCAGGAAAGTCATACTGAGTTGGTATCAACTCATTTCCAGATGGGATCTACGATGCCGATAAAACGACCCTTTTGTTGACTGGCATCTCGCCAACAGGAATCATGTCGACCGCAAGTTGCAGTCGTCATGATTCCTGTTTGTCTCCTGGTTCTTTTCTTTTATTGGGGGGCTTTGCCCCCCGAACTCCCAATTCAGAGGGCTCTGCACCCACACCCCAACTTTAGGATTCTTAACTTCAGTCAGAGTTACTTCAGGGCAGGGGTGCAGGACAAAGAGACAGTGTGCCCCTGTCTTGGGCACACCAACACAGCGACCTGTTGGAAAAGTGTCGATTTTGCTGACAGGATTGTAGTTCACTGTGTTGGTATCGCCCTAAGGGGCGCATCCCTTCAGATGCACCCTGGGGGCAGGGAGAAGAGAAAGTACAAAGTACAATGTACAAAAATAATACAATACAGTAATATGAAAATATATATAACAAAATATACAATTATAAGAACACTTAAAAGGAAAAAACAAAATGCCACACAGTAAATTATCATACAGTAAATTGTGGAACGGGCAAAAGAATATTAAGCAGTAAACAACATAAAAATATGAGGAACAGAAAGAAATGACTGATACTAGGAGAGAGGGGCAGTGCTGGTGTCAGAATCAGTGGAAGACAAGTACAGGAGACCAGCCCAATATCAGAAGCAACTGCAGGAGTGAGTAGAGAAATCCCAGAGGAAAGATTTCAGAGAAGGAAGGGAAGGATCAGAGTGAATGGAAGGGGGAAGAGAGACCCATAATTCAGGGAAGCAGAACAAGAAGGCAGCTTGGTCAGCAGCAGATATCATTGGAGGGACAGCATGAGAGCAAAAGGAAGCATTATGAAGGCAGTAAGAGGTAGAAGAGGAAAAGAAAGGAGAAAAGCAAGATGAGAGGGGAAATAGCCAAACCAATATTTGAAGATAGAGGAGGTACAATGGCTAAGATGCCTGGCATCAAGAGAGGGGAGGGAAGGGGGTCTATAAAATGTACTTATAAAATGGGGCATAAAAAATTGACCAACTTGAACAACTTAATTGGTTAAAACACAGCACCTGACCATTTATTACGTACCTAGAAATTACACAGTTGGTAACTAACCTGATCTACCTGACAACCATCTAACTAAATGAAAATTAAACCTTTTTTAATTAAAGTAATTTCTTTCCACTTTTTAAACACAACAAACCACAATAGGGCAGAGGTTTCTTCAAAATAAATGCAGTTCCCTGGTTCATTCAAACGCACATGGCCTTTGTTACCATATTCACAAATTCTACCTAGCAACAACCTAACTACAGGAAAATAAAACCTTTTTCCATTAAAAAAAAAAAAAGCATTTTCCATTTTAGAAGCACTATAACCCACTTGAGTGCATGGGTTTCTTGAGAATGAATGCACTTCCCTGGTGTGTTGAAGGTCATTCAACCACTGGTCTTGTGCCTTCCAATTCACCTGGGGCATGCATTACGTCTCTAGAAATGCAAGCCCAGATGCGGGTTATTGCTTACATGTAGACTCTCTCCTCCAATCTGAAGGCAGAGTTACAAACAGTTCATCCTACAGCAAATTGACAAATGTCCATTTTATTGTGATAAGATGGCAATAGTAGCATCTCTACTTTCATTTTATTGCCAATAAAATAACAGTAGTAGCATCATCTTACCTTGCATTCCAATTGGGAGAACAGTGTATCAAAAATACAGAAAAAGTCTTTATTAACACTTATAACATGGCAAAAATGTAAGAAGCGTGAGGAGCAACGCAGATAGGACAGAAGCTGTCAGGTGGTGCAGGGGCAACACAGCATTATGAGACAATAATGCCGTGTTGCTTCTGAACTACACAAACGAGCCACGAGAATAAAAGTAGCACTGTTTACAGTTGTAAGCGACGAAAAATAAGAGTCAGACACTGTATAAAGACGAGATAGTAGCATAGATAAGGAGGGGGAGAAATGCAATCGAGGGACATAGGCAATAGTAGAAAGACGGATGTGGTGAACGGAGAGATGGAGAAAATGCGAGAAGTATTTAGCGTATGTGCAGGAATGGAAATGGACGAATGGGTACAGAAGGAGTTTGGAGATGGCATAGAAATGACAGAGTGTACACTGGGAGATGTCAGTAGAGTATCTGAAGGAACAGGAGATAGAGACAGTAGCAAGAAAGTGGTGAAAGTGAACCATTTGGAAGCGATAGTCGAGGAGAGGGAGGACATGGAGGCAGTGAAAGAAGAAGTGGAGATGTGTGGAGAAGAGAGATCACAGAGCAAGAGACACATAGAGATATCACGAGGAGAGCTGGATGACCTTGAGAGGAAGAAAGTGGAGGCAAGCACAGCAAAGAACACACAGTGGTCCTGTAACATGTTCTCAGACTGGTTGAAATCAAAGAATATGTCTGTAGATACAGGGACAGTGACAGCTGAAAAACTGTGAAATTTTGAGAGTTTTACGCATCAGTACGAGCGGAGGATGGTGACCAATATAGTTTCAGCTCTTTTTGTGGGATAAGAGCAGGGCTGAACAGATACAGCATATAAATAGTCTTGAGGTTAGAAGAAATAGGAATATAATAAGTGATGTACAGTTTCAACCTGCAAATAATGTGTTTGTGGCAGTGATTAAACAATATAGAAGGCATGGGAAAGATATTGCAAAACACCACCCTGCTATAACGGAGGAAGACTTGTTGAAAATAAGAGATAGCCAAAAATTGGACCCAGAGACAGCTCAAGGATCGGTAAAGAGGTTCTGGTTCAAGTTGCAATTTGGGCTCGCAAGAAGAGGAAGGGAAGGATTAAGAGAGCTGACCCAAAAATCGTTTGAGATAGCAGAGGACGAAAGAGGGCTAGAATATATAAGTCTGACATTCAATGAGGCGATGAAAAACCATTCGAGAGGAGATGAAACCAATAGGCAATCACTCAGAGGCGTCTTGTATGCACAGACCAAATCGAAGGATTGCCTTGTAGCCATGTACAAGGAGTACATTAGTAGGTGTCCCAAGAGAGGTCCTACTTTCTATCTCCACCCCATAAAGCAGGCTCAGACACTGCTAGACCAGAAAGATATCTGGTTCTCGAGACAGCCAATGGGTAGGAATTTTCTGGGGGATATGATGGCTAAAATTTCGGAGGAGGCAGGCCTGAGAAGGCGTTATACCAACCACAGTGTAAGGAGCACAGCTGTCCAGATGCTGTCACAGGGTGGTGTAGCCACTTGAGAGATCATGTCCGCCACAGGTATAAAAGGCATTCGTGAATTATTGGGTGCCCAGCAAAGGGGACAGACAGAAGTGGTCTCACATATTGTCGGCACCCAAACCACGAAATGATAGTGCAGTGGAAGGGACTAGCAGAACCAGAGAGAAACGAACCAGTTGTGACAGTGAGAAGAGATCAGGAACACAGAAGAGGGTGCACAGCAGAATCGTAGAGTGTAGCAAGAGACAGAGACAAGAAGAGGAGCTTATGGGGATAAAAGAGGACTACAAGAGCACATAATTGAACATGGACAAGGAGACAAAACGGAATGGATGAAAGTGTACAGGAGAGACACAGGACAACAGGCAGAAGTTGGACACAAGACCACAGGGTCAGAACAAAATGAGACAACTGGGGCAAACGAATGAACAGTGGAAGAGAGTGTCAGGCACAGAAACTGCAATCTCGGCGAGCAGCATCCAGAAGTGGTAGAGCGAGAGAATTTTATCAAAAACAGAGACACAGAAGCAGCTCGAAACACCCAAGACACACCACCAGATAGGGAAACAATCAATCACCCCGGACCAGAAATAGTGAGAGAGAGAGGAAGCAGCGGATGGGAACAGGGAGCCACAGGCAGGACATCTGGCAACGCATTTCACTTCCAGAGTTTCACGGTCCACGGCACGGTAAACTTCAACTACGGAGCAGCAATCACACACCCAGAGCATAGCACAGAGACCGGATAACTGAGAGAAGGTAAACAAAGCAATAGTGGGAAACAAAGGGCGAGCAGGGTAGAATGAGAAATTGTAGCCAGCAAATGACGCTGGCAATATGCAAATGAGAAACGGACAGAGTGTGGAAAGGGCAAAACATGCAGTATCACAGTCATCCTAGGTTAAATATTGATTAAACAGCCATGCAGAAATCATTGAAATGTGCACCAATCGTTAACAAATAAAGAAGAGTTCACTGCATCCAAAAATAACCACATCTGTATGTAACAGTTATACAAAAAAATGTGAAAGTAACAGTAAAAATCACAGCACAGCATGTCAGTCTCCTAGTCTTTTGTCTTCTCTGATTAGTAAGATGTGTACTCCATAATAACCATCCTGACGTCCATGTTACAAGTGCATTAATCGCCTCCGAAGGTGGCATCTAATGGGGAGTTAATGCATGGTTGGACCATTGTACGCACTCGGCCTCCAGCCTCGTGCCACAACAGTCCCACCCATGCATTAACTCCCCATTAGATGCCACCTTCGACATGGATTAATGCTTATGTGTATCACAGTAGCAATAATATGATGGAAGATTCACTATTCTCACAAAAATCTGACAGTGTCATGGAAACAAAGTGCTCAGCCTTCAGCCTTATGCTTTATTTACTCCACAATCAAAACACTTCCTTGTACAGTGAATCCACTGTCATATAATTGCTTAATATACCATCAAAGACAGGACAACTTTGAAAATAAGACTTTGCCCTCTACCATCCTTTTCTGGTTACAAAATAAAGATTTTACTTTTACTTTACTATGTGAGCATCACACACCTCGACTGAGTAATAAATATAGAATAATGGCTGGGTAGGTGGTTACAATGAGAATTTTACACACACCCAAAAATAGTGTGTGCAAAATTCAAGTTTTATACACCTACCCAGCTTTTATTTTATGTAATTGCTGAGGATTGTTTTTTTCACCACAGCAATTATATAAAATAAACAGCCATCCCTGTGGAGCCACGGACTAGTCATGTTTCAGCAAGGTCCATGGTCAGAAGCGGCTCGTTAGAGAAATGTTTTTTTTTTTTTTTAAAGCCCAGTTTAACAGTTAGAATGCATTTTTTTGAACCCAGTTATTATTTGTCTGTTTTTCTAATGTACTTATCACCGACTCCGAGTGGCAGTGAACTGTTCAGCACTGAGGAATGCCAGCCGGCGCAGAGGAAGGGGAGTGCAGCGACTGGCACATGTGCAGCACAAGGGAAACCCACCGTTTGTTCACCGTTGTAACTAGCTGGTTATAATGGTGAATTATAACTAGGTTTCCCTTAGGGAGAAAACGATACCCAGTTATTATAAATGACTAGCTTATAGTTAGCTCCTATAATGTATGGATCTCCATACATGTAATTTTCTTGCTGAAGGAAAGTTTAATGGTCACAGAAAGTTGTACTGTACTAGGGATGTCCCCACAATACTACAACAGCTTTCTCTTTGGAGCTTATCCCAACAGTCTCTCCTTGTGCTACTCCCATAGCCTGGCCCTTTATTTACTAGCAGTGATTTAAAAGAAATACCTCAAGATCCAAAGTCTCAGTACCTACTTTGTTGCTAAAAATTACATTTAGTACTTCAAAGAGCTCCTTGTTAGAAGCACTGCAGCTCCAAATTACAATGGTTCTGTGTAATCACTTCCGTGTCCATCAAGGGAAAGACTTACAGAAAGAAGCTGTCACTTGGCGCCGCATCACTTCTAACAAGGAAATTAAGTTTAACATCAAAAACTTTGAAACACTAAATGTGATTTGGGAAACAGATAGGTATTGAAGCCTTGCGCCTTTGGGTGTTTAAAAAGAAATCGCTGCTAATAAGGAGAGGTGGGAGTTACTTACGTCTTCAGTAAACTGAAGAAACCTTACTTTTGGTTTTGCTAAATCTCAAAAAAAATATACTATAAAAAATAAGATATGAACAGCCATACCCAACTCATTAAAAGTTTCCATCTAGGAGTTGACACAGTCTTGTTGTATATGGTTGCACATACAGTACATTTTTCTGTAAGCTATACACAGCTTCCCATACATAAATCTATATGTTGCACATGACACACAAAAATACTTATGTTATTGCAAATCTGCTGAGCTGAGCTGAAAGTGCAAAGCATTCATAACAGCAGGGGCAAACATTTCTTTTTTTTTTTTTTTTTACAAATCCTGGTCCTATCAAGAAGGAAAAATAACCCACTAACCTGCTTGTGTGGTGGAGATGTTTAAGCAAGCAATAACACATGACGAGGTGTGGGTTACGTGCTGATAAGAGTATGCCCAGGTGTGTTATAAGGCACGAGGCACTTGTGGTTATGTATTTTGTATAGTGTGAGGTGTGTTTTGATGTGTCTAAATAATTTTGTAAACTTTTTGTATTTGTAAAACTATATGAACTTTTACTCTTGTGACACCTAACAGGACTTGTCTTGTAAACAGGGATTCATCCCTAATGACAGTTGTCATCCTGTATAAAAATAACATTTTTACCTACCTACCTTATCAGCACGTAACCCACACCTTGGAGTGTGTTATTGCGCTTATAAAATGGGTCACTGGTAAAGAAGTGAATTTTAAAAGAATTGCAATGAAATTTGCATAAAATTAGTAAAAAGTATGATATCTGGACAAAAAAGAAAAAGTAGTCCCTGTGTTGGAATGCAGCACAGCAGGTCACCATCTCATTGTGTCTATAGTACCTTCCCAGTAACTGTGTCTGTCTGCAGAACCCACCCAGACAAACTGTCAAAACCATATTTTTTTAAATATGCTTCTTACTTTTCTACAGATAGTTTGGCTACAGGTATCGGGACCAAGTGCATGGGGGGGGGGAGTGGGATGTATTATCTGTGCATTTTGTTGCCCAACTGTGAAGATGCAGAGAGTATTTTCGTATATGATTTTATTTATTTTAACATTTGTTTTGTTAAAACCCCTTCCTTTGGCTTGATTTATGCCAAACAGTTAGCTGACTCAGAGCGAGTATGTCTCTCAGCAGCCGCCGTACATGGACGTTTCCAGGTTCGCATTTCTTAGTGGTATAGCCAAACGTTTGCCGGTTCAGATTTGTGAAAACATTACATGCAGTATTTATTTTTGAAAATTAAAGTTTGTTCACTTTTTTTGTGGCAATAATGCGTTGGATGTTTAGCGGGCAGGGAGATGTCTCGGCAACGAGGAATGTTGTGATTATGACCGGAGCTGCAGATCACGGGCGTCACCATAAGGTGTGAAAAGCAAAGAAAATTAAGGTCAGAGTAACACTTTTTATTCACAGGAAAGCAATAAAAAACATTTTGCTGTGGTGATGCGAAGTGTAGACAGCGCAAGTAAGGGACAATGTTTTGTGGAATGGGGCACTGCCTGTGAAAGCAGTTTGAAGCTCAGGCAGGTTATTGATATTTCCCTGTGGTGAGTTCAGTCAGGGAGGAAAAGTGTCGGTTGGCACAGATATCAGCTGATAAGGACACGGATGAAAGGTCCTTTCAGCCAATCAGTTTAAGGGATTTTCTTGACCCATTTCATAAGGGAATACAAGGCATCTCTTGATATTTGATACAGGGATCCAAAGTGTTAATAACACACCCTAAAAGCTTTAAATTAGACCTTCATTTGCAAGCTTTGCCCCCTCCCCTAGTTGTCATCTTGCCCCCTCCATGTTCACCTTCCCTTCCAGTCCCCACCATGAACATTCCTTTCCTGCCTCTGCCACCTTTGTGCTAGTCTTGAGTCCCTAACAGATCTCCATTCAAAAACTATTTAGCCATACAGAGGATCACTTTATACTGTAACAGAAAACAACCCAAGTCAAAGTAAGTAACTGTTTGAAAAGGTTATACAGTTTTTCATTCATTATGCCCTGCCAGTCACAGTGTTGAAACATGAACTACTGACAGTTGAACAAGTTCAGACATACCAATTATCTGGAAAAAATACAAAAAACAACAGGAACTGTTTACAAGATCCAGCAACCAGATTAAAACAAGACGCCTCCAGGTATCTGAATCAGATTTCTGCAAGTTTTAATAATCTGATTATAATACAAAACCTCCAGTTTACACGAACCTAAATAATCGGATTCAGTAATCAGATCAATCAATACCCCAGTTCCTAATCAGATTATTAATTACATGTAAACACAGTGATAAGTGAGAACACTTGTGTTCAAAAGTTGTATTTTAAACTTAGATAGCATGTCCTGGTCCAACACATCTACGCAACATTTTTCATACATACATACAGTGTTAGGGAGAAGAGATTGCCTAAGGCATTCCTCCTACCTGCCATCTCATCAGGAATACCATTACCCTTTTTTCAAAGTGCAGAAATTCTGTATCACTCTTCTCACAAAAATAAACTAGTAACCAACAGTCACTGCTCCTTGACCTTCGAGGACATCGGGGTCATCAGGACTAACCCCAAGTCTCATATCTCCTCTTGCACCCTGTTCCTTCAACCACTCTCCTCTCACCACTCTTACCCACCCATAGTCCTCCCCCTCTTGCTGACCTCTCTTCCCATTCTCTAGTCTCCCTTCCTCCCCCTTCCCCATCATTCCTGTTGCCAATGTAACTGCACAGCAAACTCCTCCAGGGGCCATAAGCCAGATGGGCTGGATCATAAACTCTTGCAACTTTCACCCCTGTGATTGCTGCTCCCATTGCATACATATGTCTTCTGAGCCTCCCCCTCCACTAGAGTACAGTACCCCGGCCTAGAAGCAAGGCAAATCCTCTCCTTAGAGGGAGGCTCTTCCTCTTCGGAGAACCACTTAAAATCTCTCTTCTCTTTGCACCAAATAAAGTGCAACAGAAAAACGTGTCCTTTTCATGTCCTTCCCTGACTCTTCTACTTTTCTCTCTACCTTTCAGGCTGGCTTGCACAAATCCCATACCACTGTATCATCCCAATTAAAGGTCACCAACTCTATCCTAATGGAGATGAATTAGGCTTCACAACTGCATGGGTTCACAGGGGGGAAGATCTTGCCAAACTAACCTGATTGAATTCTTTGATTGGGTGACCAGGGAGATGGATCAGGGAGGAGTGGTGGATGTGGCCTGCCTGTATTTCAGTAAGGCATTTGACACCATGCCACACAGAAGACTGGTAGACAAGCTGGGCAGCCTGGGAGTGGGTCCAAAGGTAGTAAACTGGGTATGAAGTTGGCTAAGTAACAGGAGTCAGAGGGTGATGGTAAATGGGGTACACTTGGATGAAGGCATGGTAACCAGCGGGGTGGCACAGGGTCAGTTCTGGGACAGGTCCTCCTCAATGTCTTTACCAGCGACATCGCAGAGAGGCTGGAAGGGAAAGTATGCCTGTTTGTGGATGACACAAAAATCTGCAACAGAGTGGCACACCAGGAGGGGCGGAGAAAAAAATGAGGGAAGATCTGAAAAAGCTGGAAGACTGGTCAAGGGTTTGGCAGCTAGGGTTCAATGCCAGAAAGTGCAAAATTATCCATATGGGACACAGAAACAGAGGGGCAATGTATCAGCTGGGGGGAGGTTGTAACAACCACAAAACAGGAAAGGGACCTGAGGGTCATCATATCTGATGACCTGAAGGTAGCAAAGCAGTGTGACAAGGCTGTAGAAAAGGCTAGTAGAATGCTGGGGTGCATAAGGAGGGGTATCACCAGCAGAAAGAGGGAGGTAGTGTTACCCCTATACAAATCAATAGTGAGACCCCACCTGGAGTGCTGTGTCCGGTTCTAGAGGCCCCATCTCTGGAAAGATATAGATCAGGTGGAGGCAGTGCAGAGAAGGGCAACCAAAATGGCACATGGTCTGCATCAAAAGCCCTACAAGGAAAGACTCAGTGAATTAAATATGTATCTCACTGGAGGAATGGAGGGAAAGGGGAGACATGATAGAAATGTTCAAATATCTTAAAGATATTAATAGGGTTCAGGAGGGAGGCATTTTGCATAGAAAGAAATGTTGCAGGACAAGGGGGCATGATATGAAGCTAGAAGGGGGAGACTCAGAGGGGATGTGAGGAAATATTTCTTCACAGAGAGGGTGGTGAAAGTCTGGAACAGCCTCCCAGCAGAGGTGGTGGGTACGGAAATGGTAGCAGGATTCAAACATGCATGGGATAGACGTAGGGGGACCTTAGTAACAGGACTGGGGGGGGAGGCTGGAGATTGAACAGGGTCTATGGATGCACAGTAGGTAGTGACTTAAGGTAGACTGGGGGGGGGGAGATCCTTTTCTGCCAGCAGCTTCTATGTTTCTATCCAAGGGTATTGAGGGAGCTGAGGGAAGTTATAGCTGCACCTCAAACAGACCTATTTAACAGATCACTGGAGTCTGGTGTGATTCCAGAGGACTGTAGAAGGGCGGATGGAGTCCCACTTCACAAAAGTGGTATCAAGGTAGAGGCAGACAATTATAGGCCTGTCAGCCTGACATCGGTGGCGAGTAAGTTAATGGAAACACTACTAAAGGAAAGGATTGTGGAATATATTATATTCAGCAGATTACAGGACCCAAGGCAGCATGGATTCACAGAGGGAAGGTCATGCCAGACAAATCTTATAGATTTCTTTGACTGTGTGACCAGGGAGTTGGATCAGGGAGGAGCAGTAGACATGGCCTATCTGGACTTCAGCAAGGCTTTTGACACTGTGCCACACAGGAGACTGGTAAGCAAGTTGGGTAACTTGGCAGTGAGCAATAAGATGGCAACCTGGGTAAGAAACTAATTAGTGGACAGTGCACAGAGGTACTGTTAAATGGAGTTCACACTGAAGAAAGAAGGGTGACCAGCAGGGTACCTCAGGGATAAGTGCTGTGACTGGTCCTCTTCCATGTCTTTATAAGTGACATAGCGGAAGAACTGGAAGGGAAGGTCTGCCTCTTTGCAGATGACACCAAGATCTGCAATAGACTGGACACTATGGGGGAAGGGGAAGAGTGGAGAGGATGGGCAGGGTTCTAAAAAGGCTCCCTTTCCTTCACCTCACACATTGATCAAATGATTAAAACAATAAATGCCAGACTAGGCGCCCTCTACAGGCATAGGAACTATCTGACACAAGAGGCCATAAGACTCGCTGTTAGCAGATCAATACTGTCCGTTATAGACTATGGACTAATAGTGTACAGTGTAGCCTCTGAAACAGCTTTAAAAAGAGTTAAGGTGGCACTAAATAAAGCATGCAGACTAGTCCTGGGTGCTGGGAAACTAACACACACCTGCGACCTTTATGCCCAATCCAGTTGGCTCACACTCTAGGGGGAGGATCATGTATCAAGTATGTCTTCTTGGTAAAAAAGCATGCCTAGGACTTACCCCTCTGTCCCCACAAAAGCTCCTCCAGCGTTCACACTGCCTGCACCTCACTAGGAACACTGCCAAAAACACCCTCCAGGTGCCTTTCAGAAATACCTTATTAGCCCAGCGCTCCTTCACCTACAGGGGCCCTCTGTGGCTCAATGGATTCCCTACTACTCTCACAACTGTCCAGGACATTGGGCAGTTCAAAAGGGAGCTCTGTTTGCATCTGATTTTGATAGGTAAATGTGAGTGCACCAGTTAGCCTGTTTTACCTCTGCCTACAACAAAACCCACCCAGTGTGTCCTTCTCTGCCCCATAATACCTATATCCTTTACTATCTCGTCCTCGCATCCCCCCCAAATATTCCCTCTTTTCCTATCTATGCTTGGTACACCAGCACCAAACCTAACTGGTATGGCCAGTTTCGCCCCATGCCCTATCACCCTACTATTTCCCTTTTGATAAGGCTATATTTGGCTGATATTTCCTCCCCTTCCTACTGACAAAGCCAACCAGGCTGCCACTTATAGTGATTTTACATTGGCCTGCATTGTACTGTCCCTCATACTGTGCAACTCGGGAACTGATTGTGCATAAGTTAAATACCTTTGTATATCTCATTGTTTGTATTGGACATGGAACCTTCGTAAATGAGCTACTAGCTCAAAGGTTATTGTAATCCGAGACATTAAATAAATAAATAAATAAATAAAGACTGGAAGAGTGGTCAAGGGTATGGCAGTTGAGTTTTAATGCAAAAAAGTGCTAAATAATGCATCTGTGCTATAGAAACCTGGGAATGGAGTACAAAATGTGGGGAGTGATACTGGCAAAGAAGAAGCAGGAGTGAGATCTAGAGGTAATCATATCGGATGATCTTCAGATGTCCAGGCAGTGTGACAAGGTAATCAAAAGGCTACAAGAATGCTGGGGTGAATAGGAAAGGGTATCACCAGCAGGAAAAGGGAGGTGGTGCTGCCTTATATAGATCACTGGTAAGACCCCACACTGAATACTGTGTCCAGTTCTGGAGACCACATCTCAGGAAGGATATAGATAGGGTGGTGGCAGTCCAGATAGGGCTACGAAAATGGTGCAGAATTTACATCAAAAGCTCTATGAGAAGAGGCTAAAGTAGCTAAATATGTATACCCTGGAGAAGGGGGGCTATGATAGAGAGCTTTAAATACTTCTCAGGGGTAAAGAAAGAACAGAAAGGGGTACCTTTCAGAGAAAAAGGTGCTCTAGAACAAGGAAGTATGATATGAAGCTGGAGGGGGTAAATTCAGGAGGCATATGAGGGAGTACTTCTTCACAGAGAGGGTGGCGGATACCTGGAACAGTCTTTAGGTGGAAGTAAGGCAGTGAAAACAGCTGTGAGATTCAAAAATGCCTGGGACAGGCATAAGGGAATCATAGGGGTAAGGAAAATGGGGAAGTGATTGCACCACAGATCAAGTAGATTCTGCAGCAAAAAATGAAGGTTAACAAAATGGGTAGACTGGGTGGGCCCAGCTGTCCTTATCTGCTGTCACAGTCTATGTTTTTTACATGTTTCCTGGCACATTGATACATAACTTGGATTACACATAGGGCTGGGAGAACTCGGTGAAGTTCTGTACATTGTTAAATAAGAACCGGAACACAGTGGAGTTCTGATTTGTTCTGATTTGTTCTGATTATTTATAAATATTTGAAAAAATTTGATAAAATGCATAAAAGTGGTCAACGTCGGTCATATTTAACACAGAGGCCCAAAGAAAATAATTTAATGCATGATTTGTATAAAAATGACAGTAAAACTGCTAAATAAATGCAATAACTGCTAGCTGCTTCATGGCTGGGCTGTACTGGTGGCATATCCTGCTTGGGCCCATGACGTGAGTGTGCTGGGAGGGAGAGAGAGAGAGAGAGAGAGAGACGGAGGGAGAGAGAGAGCGAGAGAGACAGATGCAAGCACTATTTTACTTGCCTGCCCTTTACAGTGTACACATACTGCACAGCCACACTGAGGCTGAGATTAATTTCTTTATTTGTGATTTCTATGACTGTAAAATTTATGTTTGGCCCCTAGTAGTCTCTAGCTCTCTTTCTCCTCTGGATGGCACAAGTCAAAGATTTATTTTGTCAGCTTGCTCTTGCCCTGTGTACACACATAGCCACACTGGGGTCAAGAATAAACTTTATTTGTGATCTCTGTGACTATAAAATTTCTCTTTGGCCCCCAGTAGTCTAGCCTCTCTCTCTTTCTCCTCTGGATGGCACAGATCAATATTTATTTAGCTAGCCTGCCCGTGCCCTGTGTACACAACTCTCCTTCTCCTCCCTCTTTCTGGCATTCAATATGATATTTCCAACCACACACAGGATAGTAAGGCTACAGGACAGCTGTTTTCTGGGGGCCCTGTATCACTAAGTTCAAATCACAGTGTAGGTAGATTGGGTGTGCCACACTATAGTAGCCACTAGCCAGGAGTCAGGATACAGAGGTCCATCTCAAATTACTGATAAGTTCCAGAAACCACTCAAACCATTTCAGGTTCACCTAGGACATACTGCACAGACTAGTTAGGCAGTTTGTGAGGTACCTATTAAGTCAATCTCTATCTCCACTGCACTCTGTCGCCATCAACGTGTCTCCTCCAAGACGGATGGTCATTCAAAATCACAGAAAGAACAAGATCGATGACACAGTCGACCCAAGAGTCACCGACCGACTAACAACAGTAGATGCAGCATGCACTCAGATCTCCCCACCACACTTCACGTGACTGTGATACATGGTCCTCTGGCTCCTGGGCTCAGCTCAACCCTCCTCTACTCTGCCTTTGGTCCACCTGGTGCCATCCGTTCCTCCAGCTGTTTAAAACTGTAGTGCATAATAGACAATGGCATGGCAACTTGGGGGGGGTCCAGGGCTGGAAGAGAAATAAAATGATAAAATCCCAACCTTATTAATATTATTGCCCCCCTCTGTGGGGCACCAGGCATGCAGAAAAAAAACTTGCTTTCCACAGACCCGGAACCAGACTTTGCAGCAAAGTCCATATCTATCTGGGTCTGTGAATTCAGGGTTCAATCCAGGGGTCCGGATTTCAGATAGAACAGTACACCTAGCCCTAATTACACATGACAGTACTGTTGCTCCAGGTTCTCAGCTCCTGACCTGATATCATGTCTGTTTAAGGACTATGACAATTTAAAAGCAGGTTTTGCTCTAACCAGTTCACTCTCATAAACAAAAAATCTCTCTGTGACCTTCTGCTCTAAACAGAGGTTCACTATGCTCTCTGCTAATCAGTCTTTACAACTCTTGATGAAGCCCCCATTGAAGGAGTCTCCACTTCAAGTACCATGGTGTGTGGCTACTGGATTGAAACCTCAGTTTCTACTACATTGATGATACAAGAAGTTCCATGCCATGCTTTTGTCACAGTGTACATGAATCAACAGAACTGAATGCTTGCTCTATGTGCAGTATCCTGTGATACCAATTACACTGTAGTGCTGGCACAATTGATCAATAAAGAAGTATAAAAAGTCCTGTCTAAACTGTCAGTCTGTTAGCAAACCCAGAAATATCAAAAAGGAAAGCTTGCAGCCTTGATTTTGAGGCTATGGTTATTCAATGGACAGAGTGTGAGATGAACAGGCCAGCTGCTGCCACTCTGAAGACAAATGAGAAGTAGGTCAGAGAATGGTGAAAAAAGCCAAAATTACTGATCTGCTTTCTTTTGCTTGATTGGTGACAACCAAATATGGCATACGCTGAAGGGTGCTGGTCAGAGGTGCCAGCATCTAGAAACTGAGAGTGAGCTCACAACCTGGATTTCTCTTCAAAGAGAACAAAATTTTTGGGTCTCAGAAAAGGTAGTTGGTATTAAAGCTGTGGAATTACTTCAGGACCTATCCTTCAATAAAGCAAGCCATGGCTGGGTCAGTAAGTTTCCCCATAGGTGAGTGTTTGCATTGTGCCAGAAGACAACTGTGGGCCAGAGACTCCCCAAAGATTTTTGCCCTAAAGTTGTAGACTTTGCCTCATTTTGTAAGCAACAAGTTTCTAAAAACACTATTGATTTCTTGTCCACTGGCAATATGGACAAGACTGCTGTGTGAGCCGTCATGCTTGGGAACAAGACATTAGACAAAGTAGGATGCACATCTGCCCCCCTCTTAACAAACGGACATGAAAAACAGCATGTGGCTGTTTGTGTGGCTACCATGGCTAATGGCAGAAATCTCCCCTTTATTGTGTGGAATGACAATGCCAAAGGAGCCAGTGAGTGTCTTGGGAGTTGTGATCACCCTGAGCCCTAATGACTGAATGAACAAAGAGCTCACCATGCAGTGCCTGGGCAAAGTCTTGGGTCATCTGGCATTTGAACACAGATTGTTAGCGTGGGGCACTTGTCAGTGTAACATTAGCCCCACTGTCAAGATCAGCATAAAGCAGAAAAAGACAGTGATGACAGCTATCCCTGGGGGCTGCACTAAACATCTGCAACCCACAGATATTTTGTAGAAGTCACTCTTTAAGACCAGGTACCATGAATGCTATGATACCTAGCTTACTACTGAGGAGTGTGAGAGAACTGCTTCTGGCAACCCAAAGCACCATCAAGGGACCGGATGGTAGAATGGGTTAAGATGGCGTGGCAGGCAGTTATAAGAGAGATGATGATAAAATCCCCCTGTCCCTCCTCTCCTCCAGTGAGTACATGCTCAACTCTCTTAGTCTGCTTTCATATGATAACTCCCACAACATTAGAAAAGTTGGCCACTGAGATTGTTGTTGCCTCCCAGTGACCTAACCGTTTTGTTGAACATTACAGGCTCTGGGAAGTTGTCCAAGTGTCAACAGGAGCAATGTATGGTAAATACATTTATCAGTGTACAGAAGGAGGAAAATATTGCCATAGTGTACAAAAAACAGTGTTTACAGTGTCAGCTAGGACAACAAAATGGTTACATATAGCGTACATATTTTCATTGTTTGGCTACACCTCTGATTCAGATAAATAAATCTTGTAACTCAGAGAATGCAAAACGCAAATTTGGCACTGCATAACTGAATATGGAAGCAAAGATTTGCAGCTGGATTCAACAACAGAAGTTAAAAAGGTGTGCATAATTAAGTATAAACAGTGTATTTTTAACCTGCCCACTTTGCACAGCTCCTTTGCTCCCCACCCGCCCCAAATAACATCTTGTAAACTAGGTGATTCACATAAAAATGTTGTATTTGGACAGAAAACTTTTGAATAAATAAAATGCACTATGATGGATCTCTACATAGTTATCAAACAATAAATGCCCTTGCTACTAAATGCACAACATGTGTTAGCAATACTAAGCGGATTCCCGCATGCCTCAGTCTTGAGTCCATTAATGTTCTTGATCTTTGTAAATGATCTGCCTTTCACTTGTGCCAACTTCACTGCTCCTGTATGCCTAGATGACAGACATAGCTATTTATAAGTCTGCCTCATTTATCTGTGATGTTATAAACAACCTCCAGACAGACTTCAACAATCTGTAGACCTGGACATAGGCTAATCATCCGTCTCGGGTTTTTACAAAAACAGCTAACATTTGTGAGGCACCCAACAAAGAGTAAAGGTCAACACCACCAAATTCAAAATTCACACCCACTTTCTCCCCAGTAGCTACTCCCATCCCTAAGTACCTGGATCTGCTCTTGCTTCACATATGAGAAATAAAGATTCCATCACAAAAAGTTATTAGGAAAATGAAACACAATACAGTTTTATAAAGTGCCTTACAGAAATTATTACAACTTGT
Organism: Neoceratodus forsteri; assembly: GCA_016271365.2. Classification (NCBI taxonomy): domain Eukaryota; kingdom Metazoa; phylum Chordata; order Ceratodontiformes; family Ceratodontidae; genus Neoceratodus; species Neoceratodus forsteri. Next base: position 835,505,424 of record CM057456.1, on the reverse strand, counting down.
GATTTGCATTTGCGGCACCAGCCACATTGAACAAACTCCTTCTCCAGCTGAGGAACACTTCTAGCTTGCAAGTGTTCGGGTCCAGTCTTTCTAGCACCCTTTGAACCCCTACATATTTGTTTTGATTCAGAATGCTGAACATACTGAACAGCAAAGACGATGCTCTTTGTCTGCCATGGCCCCACTTTGTCGGCTTCCTTTGCTCACTGTTTGGGTATACTTGCTGTTACAGATTTTCCCAGTGTACATTTTAGTCAGTACGCAACTATTCCTGTTGGACTATGTTAACCTGCTGACTGTTGCTGAACCCTAAGGAAATGGGGTTATCCTGGTTGGAATAAATTCAAAGAAACAAATAAAACTGAAATAAATAATGTAACCTAACGGAACTGAATCCCATTCTGGGGACCTGAGTTCCATTCCCTTCAAGTCAGGTTATTTCTTTCTCATTTCAATAGCAGTGACCAATACTTTTTTTTTTTTTTTATTCTTTGGTAACCAGGTAAGGCCCACTAGGCACAAGTGCCTACTTTCAGAGGTGACCCGGGAGCACTGGGGCACACCAATAACTAATTTCTACTTAAAATGATTATAGCTACAGGATTTTCAGTCTACCAAAGTGACTCTGGGAGGATCCGACAAGTCACTTGTCCTGACAGTTCAGAGAGTTGAGCACCGGAAATGGTATTCTGGGAGTCTGCAATCAAGATCCATTAGGGTCAGAATATTTCTTTCTCTGTACAATTCATGTTTCAAAGACTCAGCAATGGCTAATACTCCACCAGTAATTACAGGGAAGCGTATGACAAGTGGCCATCATAGTCTGGTAGCCCATGAAAAGCCTTTGTAAATGAGGTATTGTGTTTTCCTGGAGCTCCTAGCAGTCTTGAGATATCAAAGATAAATTCTGGCCTGTATTAATACAACAATGCTACCATATTAGAACCTTGCAATGTCACTGATTGTGACGTTATAGGGCAGAATCATTAATCAAAATCATTGGACTGCAGCCAACTACAGGCACGCAAGATACCTCATTTAAAAGGGCTTTTCGCGTGCTTCCAGACCATAATGGCTACTTGTTATAAAAGTCTCCATTTCATTTCTATCGAGATGTGGCCACACACCCCAAAGTACTTTACAAGTGTGTACAAAAAAAATTACAAAGCCAAAACAAATATTAAAAAAATAAATAAATACCTATTGTGCAAAATATTGCAAACAGTGTACAGATGCCACCACAGGGGAGCCATTTATCAAATATGTATTCTGAAAAAGACCCACAATTCATCACTTTCACCTTCAATTCAAAACTGTCATAGTTTTAGGGCACAAAATTGTTGGCTTCTGGCACTAAGTCATCTCAGAAACTGTATTTTTTTTTAACAATTAACAGTTTTGATGAACAGAGAAGCAGGTGGAAGTTAGAAGTGACTGGGTGGGGAAGGGATGGTGGAGGAGTGTCAGATACTGTACCTAGTATGCAGTATGCAGACCTCCATACCAAGGGACCAAAGTGTTCTAACTAAAGTACTGAAGAAGGGGGTGGGAGGGATGAATTGAGGTTCTATCGAATCTACCAATGGCCCACTTCTCTCATCCTCAGATACCACTGATTAACATCTTTCAGCAGTAAAGTAGTACATATGAAAGCTGGGAATAAGGGAGAAACCATATCTGTGATGATAAGAAATCTTAAAAAAAGAGAGAAGAAATAGTACATAGAACTGATTCACCTACAGTTTGCATGCCTGTCTCTCACAGGTTACTAGAGAATAAAAAAAGTTTGCCAGACAATTACTGCACTATAGCTACTACTCCCAATTTAGACATTAAGCAATATGGATTGTTGCCAGTGAACCAACTAAAATATATGGAAAGAGTTTTAAGATTTCTAGATTTATGACTTCTAAAAGATGGACAAGATCAGTGTTTCTGAAATGAGGCCATCAGTATAATTTTCAGAGCCCTGATTACAAAGGTAGTGGAATGGATAAGTTCTGACCTCTAAAACAACATGGGAGATACATTTCAAGGGAAAATACAACAAGGACTTGATTTATTGTGTACTGTGGGAAAATAAATCTATTTTTTTAATACGCGTTATTGCTTTTCAGAATAAACAACAGCAACAATAACCAAACATTATAACAATAACCCAACATTACTTTATGCCACCCAACATCCACCCAAATCCCTCCACCCCTTCCACCCTCCCACCCACAGAGAGACTTCAACCCTTCATTGAGCTTAATCTAGTATTAAAGACGAGCATGTTCATGACCATACTAAGGGTAATAGGAACAAATGAAAGGGCTTGGTCTGCTCACTAAGAGGGGCTGGGACTGACTTGTAGAGTGTACAATATATGCAATCGACCCCAGATTTTATTGCAATATGAGAGGTGGTTGCTAAGGCCTGCAATAAGATGATCCATCCTAAGATCAGCAAGCAGCTCCTGCAGCCACTCGGTGTAAGATACGCATACTGAGTCACGCCAATGGCGTAGTACCAACTTTTTAATGGCAAAGGCAATTAAGGCCAGGAAATATCTCCTTTCATTCACCCCCACCTTGGAATAATCACCAACTATACAGATTTCTGGGGATAAATAGTCATTAATATTTAATAATGGGTCTGCCCTTTGCCTAATAAGTGCCCATAAGGGAGCCACCTTGGGGCATTCCCAAAAAATGTGATAGGGAGTTCCTTCTTCCTGTCCACATCTTACACAAGTGGAAGATGCAGCCCTACCCATTTTGAATAGCTTAACTGGTGTATGGTATAAATTATTTAAAATTTGGAACTGCATAAGGTGCAGCCGATCCTGAGTGACATAGGTGTAGATCCCCTTTCACAACCTTCACCAGTCAAAGGGGATTTGTGGAAATTGAGAGGCCCAATACTCAGAGGTGCCATTTATATGTGGGTAGGCCTTGGTGCAGAGGCAGGCATATCATTTAGATACTGAGTGTGACATATTAGCCAGCTCGATAAGCATTTGTAAAAATGCACTGGCGTTGGTGTGAGACGGAGATGCTTTGAAACCTTTCATTACCATATGGCGGAGCTGGTAGACTTTAAAAGCAGCTGATATTTCCGCATTATATCTGCAGTGGGAAGACTCTCCCCGTCTTTGAGTAAATCACAGACTCTGACCTCTACAAGTTGAAGTAGCCGGGTGGTGGGGAGCAACCTCCCATTTTAAAATTGGGGTTACGGAAAATCGGATAGAAAATATCCCTCTTATGCGCATATTTCCACCCTCATTGGTCAGACTGGTTTCGCCCATTGTTTCCCTTAAATCTGGAATTCCCTCCCCTCGAAATATGACACTCTTCTTCCAACTTCTCCCTTACCTCTGCCCTACACAATTACCTTTCCCGAAGCTGTTCCTGCTTTAACCCACCTTATACCTATCCCCAGTTTCTGCCTTCCTACCATGACCCCCAGTCAAGGTTCTCAACATCCTGAAGGGGGAAATCAGGAAATGGCTACCCCTTCTCCTCATATTCAGTTCTTGCCTTTCCCCCTCTCTTCTCCACCTGCCCTTCTGGGTCACCAGTGTGCACAACCTAACCCCATCCTTTTTACTCCAACAGCACTTGCGTACTACCTCCAGCCTGCTCCTGGTACACTTGTGCACTATAAATGGTTCTATTGCATTATTACTGTTTTGTACATTTATATGTTCTTTTGTATGAGTTTGGACATGTATTGTAATTTACCCAATGTTCCACTACTGTTTATTGTACAATACCTTGTGTTCCAACTGTTGCACAATCTTACAATGTTGTATGGTTTGTACTACCCACATACTATTGTAACTGATCATCCTTCACAACCCTATGTAACCCCTTCCCCCAGGTCGCACTGTGAGACGAGCAACTTGTTGTTCAGTGTGCCCTCCTGGTGAAACATTTCAATAAATACATAAATTTCAAGAGGGCACACAACTGAGTATGAACCTTAATCGACACAGCAGTCACCGAGGTATGCAAAGCTCTAGGCAGATCCCATGAATCTATTATATTAGGGAGGTTGGAGAATATCAGAGAACTTGGTATTAGTGGAAATAAGGATTGAGGTCTTCAGTAAGTTCTGGTGGCCACACTTGAGGTCCTTTGAGACCACCAGGAGTTTTGACTTAAGAACCACTGTACTAGACAACGAGTCAGAGAACAAGTAGGTGGTGAGAAATCAGCTGTAAGAAAGATGCTTGTTGGGCCAGTCATTTTTTTTATAGGATCAAGGAATTTTAAGCTCAGAAGGGGACAATTAGAACTGTTTCACTGTGCAGAGGTTAACTCCCTCCAGAGGCTGTTTCTGCACTAATATTATTTTCCCACTTTCTCCCCATAACCTTCTTAATATGCTGTTTTTGAATAGCTATCTAATTCTTTTTTTTTTTTTGCTATTCAGCATTTCTTCTGGGTATCATTTACTGAGTAAACTGTAGTGCATATTCTTGTTTATCAAAGTAGGTGCTTATAACTTAATAGCTGTAAATGGGTTTCAAGTTTTCAGTTAAGTGTGCTTAAGTGTACAAGTGAAGGAAAGAATTATGGCGATATTACTATTATAGAACAAGTGGTTCTTTTCTGAGTGATTCCATATTGTCAACTTCTGCATCATCTGCGTATCTGTATTATGTAGCAAATGTGTTTTCTTTGTCATGATGTATTGACAAAAATTAGTGATAAAGGGGAGGTGGAGCCAACAACCCTAACCCTTGGGCGCACTTTTGCAGAGCACCAGAGACTTTCCTAACAATTTAATTTAAAAATGTTTATATAGGCCCGGTGGCACTGAGGGTTGAGGCACTGGATGCCACACCTCGCACCACGCCGGCGACCCGGGTTCGGGAGCGAGCTCGGGTCGTCGGGGGTTGGCCAGGGGGAGACAGGCTGGAGTGTCCGGAGACAGCCTGCTTCTCTGGGGAGGGAGGGACGTTCATACCGGCAAGCGGCAACCCCTGGTGGAGACTGGGGAGAGCGATGGCAAGCCAAGTCTCAGGGAGTATGATTGGTCACGGGCGGAAGCCGGCAGCCAATCAACCCCAGAGGCTGCTCCTTCGCTGAAGGAGGATGGGGTGACGTTGCGGATGCCAGAGGATGCCCTGATGCTTAGGCATGCAGCGTCCCATGGGGGAACATGGGAGGAAAAAGTACCTCCACGGAGCCCGGATGCAGGAGCACCATGCCGAGGGCCCTAATGTGCCAGCACCCACCCGCAACCCAGGACCACATAAGTACCCAAGATTTGGGGGTCCCCAGACCTGACCCCACCCGGGAGGTATTCCGTGGTGCAATGATGGGACTGAGGGAGCAAGGGGTGCTGGCAGGGGCAGGGCTTCATGGGTGCTCCCGAAGGATTGGCTTGGTGGAGGGGGGGAAAAATAGAAATTAAAAAAAAAAAAAAGTTTATATAATTTGCAGTTCAAATATTTTTTGCTAAAAAGCATCAAACAGGGAGACATATTACTTCTCCTGTACATACAGGAATTTGAAGTGTGTGCAGCAATGGGAGATCCAAGCAAAACAACAAGACAGGACACCAGAAAAGGGAAGCAGAGAAGGCTACAGGAACCAGCATAGCCAAGCGGCACACATGGCAGGCTGAGCAAGGGGTCACAGCCTTCCAATAAGGCTCTTCTAAAAAGGCCATTCAGGACCTTGATAAAAATGTGGAGACTTTATCCAACAGCTCCACCCTGCCGGACACCAAATTGGAAACAGTATAAACTGAAGCTAGATTGGCCATCGTGTTAGCAGGAAAATCAGCAACAGCAGTAGTGGTAGTGATCGCAAAAGGCCGTACTATTAAGATGCATCTGGAGCACTTGGAAAACACGGCATGTCTGATAAATGTACAACTGCTTGGCTTCCCTGAAAATCTGGAAACAGAAGACTCTGTCTCCTTTATGCAAGAACTGTTGGGACAACTACTGGATATAGATCTGCAAATAAAATTAATAAAGGTGTCCAGGGTTACTCCAAGAATCTGGCAGCAGAATCCAGAGCAATCTCACACCATGCTTCTTGTTACCAGTGGGCAGCAAGTAAGGGACAACATCCTTGCTGCAGCAAAAAGGAAAGGACAATTCACTTAAATGATGGGACCCAAATTTGTTGCCTTCCAGACTTCAGCTATGTGACAAGACAGCACTGCAAAAGATTTGAAGCAGTGCTAGCAGGACTACAGGCACTGGGAGTTAACCCTATTCTCCAATTCCCCGCAAAACTAAGGGCCCAATATGCTGGCATAACTTTTATCTTTTCAGACCCCATTGAAGCTGGCAAGAGATCAGACATTGTTAAAAATGGCTTTACTCGTACTGAGCATGCTTGTAAATCTGAGAGAGAGGACTTGAACTTTATTTCAATAGCCAAATTCTTTACCTTATGATTCAAATGAATCACAGATGGGATATGGGGGATGCCACTGTAAATTAATATAGTGCTTATCTATAAAAGAAGAAGTGATTTTGACTCTTGTATGAGCCAAATGGAATTGTCAGCACTGATGAGATCGGGTGATCTTAATCCAGTTTTGCATTTCCCCAGTTTGGGCCATATTTGGCAGAGTGGAGAACTGTGAGCTCAAGATGGAGCTGGCCACATATGGTTGTATTGTACTGCAGGTCAATATATTCAAAAACACACCTTAGATGCCTCACAGAGCAAGTAATTTGATGGCTATATGTCATCAAATTGAACAAAGTGTCTTAGTGTAAAGAACCTAATTCATTTGTTTCAGGGTAGTCTCCACTAGCTCAGATCTGTTTGATAAGTACTGTATATTGTATGCGGTTCTATAAACTCCGATTAGGCAGAGTGGTTTTATTTGTTTGCTCTGCTAGGCTATCTCCTTGGGAAATACTTTCCATTGTGATTATTAGTATGTAATAAGCTCTTGAAGCAATGTCTTAGTCAATAAGATTGAATAGCAAGTTAACAGTTTAAAAGTTCCATATGCTGTTAAAGTGTTTTCTTTTTCCTCTGGTCTCTATTAAAAGCCAGCATTACATTTTACAGTTTTTATTTTAGGTTGCCTCATGGACATATTGTCTCAGAAGCAAGACGTTTATAGTGCACAGGCACTAAATGAACTTATCGGACATTGTGTTTTTGAGCTAAGTCCATGGCCATGCTGGATAAATGATTCAGTGTTTCTTAAATATCATTCAGTGTTATATTACATTGTTTGGCTGCCCTTGAGTGTGGTAACAAAAGGTACACAGTGCCTTATTCTATCCATTCCATGCATCAGCCATATACTGCACTATGTGCCACAAAGTGCTCTTATGTATCTAATGCATTGGAAAACTAAAAAAAAATGTTTAAAAAGTTAGCGATAAACAGAGTTAATATCCTCCCTTAAAGGGTACTCTCAGGTCCCTATAACAATAGCTGCACAACCTCTAGGTCCTGATTTACAAATCTGCATAATGAGTGTAATTTTTATTGCACTTACATGTTCTAAATCTTTATTTTTATCTGATAGATCCTGTGAACCCCCCTCCCCTGAGACATATTTAATAGAATCAACCTGTGGCCACCCCTCTGATTACATCCAACATTGCTCTAAGCCATGAGGGGACATCTGCATGACGTTATTCATAGAGTATCTGTAAACATGTATTCAATGCATAATTGTACCTAAATTCAAAGTTAGCTGATGGAAGCTTCAATGATGCATCGCATGATCATGAAACCCCCAAGGATTAGTATACCACAGATCCATAAAGAAGCAGTAAAACAAAAAATCCATGGCACTCACAATGGAATGAATCACATAGGCAAAACATAATAGAGCTGAATGCCATTATTCCTGTGTCTGGCGATGCAAAAATTTAAAAAACACACACCTGTAGCTGCCTGATGCATTTCACAAACAATTTGCTTTTCCAAAGGCCCTTTAACCCTAACAGATACATTAATATAATCTTTTACAATTTATTTTCTCACTTTTCAAAACTGATATATAACAAATTACAGTTTTGCAGTCTTCACATAGGGCCGTATGTGAAGCAGTAGACCCATCAGGCACAGAGTCAAACCTGTAGCTTGCTTTGTGCAGGGCCCTGTGGACCCTACAAGAAGCATCAGACCCACAGGGCATGGGGTCAGTCCTGTAGCTTGCTTCGCACAGGGCTCTCATGTAGCAGACCAATTAGGTAGGTCCAAATGTTGCCACTTGTGTTATAAAAGAGGGAGTTATAAATAGACCATACACAAAAAATGGGTTTCAAATGTAAACACATTTTAAACTTATGAGTGACAGAAAAAAAGGAGGAAAAAATGTACTGTAATTTCCTGCACGTACACAGTTCATGTTTTGGGGACTATTAGGGCTTTTTTTGGGAGGGGGTGTTTTTTCACTCACCCATAACCTTTTTCTTGATTTTTCAGCCTTTTCTTATCTAAATTTGAGGGTCAGGGTGATTACTACCCTTCATGACCACATAAGTATGGGGTTTGAATTTGGCCCATAATATATTTTCAGACACCAAATTTAACCTTTTTTTGGCAATAAAATTTAAGTCCCTGCGCATACACAGTAGAGTTTTTTGAAAAAGTGGCAGGTGGCAAAGTACAAGATGGCAACCAGCTGAAATGGAGGAAGGACTATGCCAGTCGCTCACTATGGGCTCAATCAAGGCATGTACTGCTGTGGCTGGGGGAGGGTGGCATGGGTGCCAAAGGGAGGGTGAGGGTGTGGTGGGAAAACACAATGGTTTTCATTTGTTAGTTCATGATTGACTTGGAAGTCCAACACAAAATGAAAAAAAAAGTTGTTGTTTTTTTCATATATTATTCTAGCCATTTTTTTCACTTGCGTGTTGAGCTTTAGTGTTTTTAAGCACTTAAAACTTCTAGCTGTGGACTTTTTTCATTGTGAAACAAATGAAAGTTCATACTTTTGGTCAGCATTTAATGAACCTGAAAGTTCTACGTTTTAAATAGGTGTAATTTGTTTGTTATCAGAGCACAAGTAAAACATCTTAAAATCAAGGGATTTATTTTATCTGTAACTTAAAAACTACTGAACTGATTGTTTTACGAACGGGCATACACCTAGCCTCCAAAGCTGCATCACATGATCCTTCAACCCCCAAGGAATACCAACTACCTCAATTAGCCAAGGTTTCAGGGACTTTTTACCCTTTCAAGTTCCTACTTTGCATGCATTGTGTTTCAACTCTGACAGAAATATTAGCATAGTTTTTTGAAAAATATAATAAATAAACTTATAAAATGGGCATGAAGTTTCCTAAATGTTGATTGGCTAAAAGCCTTCTTCAGCTGTGTCCTTATAGAGCCATAACTTTTCAACTGGCACTAATTCAGCCAGGCATAACCACATTACAAAAACATATCAGTGTGCTGCCTTACAGTCCTGGCAACCTGGCATCGCTAGGCGAGTGAAGCGTCCTGGTATTGCTAAGCAAGTGAAGTGTCCTGCTGCCTTTCCATGGACTGCCTGTCAGCCCCGCTCTCCTGCCCTTGCTGCTATTGACACCCCCTCCAATACCATTCTAAATCCGTACACGATTTAAAATCAAACTTAGTTTTTTCCCCCCCTAAGGTTACCTAAGAAAAATGAAAGTGTCCACCATGACCGCTGAAAAAGGATGTGCTCATTACAGATGGCTTTCTTTCACTAGGTACTTACCGTCTCGCTGTCACGTTCCCCCCCCCCCGACAGTCACCTGAACTAAAACCATCCCAAGAACACCACACGGTCACTATAAAATTCCTCTTCCCTTCCAAATATATGCTGTGTCTGCAAGACGTCCTGTAACAGAAACACAGTGCAGTACAGCGCATGAAGATGGACACACTTACTCCCTGTAATACCGCTGTTTTCAAACATAAAATTTAAAACTTTGCACAAAAGCAAAACATACACTCTATGTGACACTCTGTGTGTGTGTGGCTGACAGAAAGGGAGTACCTGACCTGACCAGAATGTATGGGGGGGCCTTTACAGTTGACATAGGTAAATACAGTACTGTACAGTACATAGAGGAATGTAGATAAACACAGTACTGTACAGTACATACTAACATACTAAATTGCCAGCAGATTATCAAGTCTGCTTCAGTAGCAGTCATTACAGTGGATTCACTGCAGCTGCCCCCCTTCCCCTATATGTCCTCTTTTGGCCCCATTTACATGACCCACTCCTCCCACCCAGACTTTACCCCTGTGTCTGTCCCACCTTCTCTTAAATCCCTCCATGGTCTTCATCTTCACTAATTCAGAAGGCAATGAGTTCCAAGGCATCACCACCCTTTCCATGAAGAAGTGATGCCTCACCGCCCCCCCAAATCTGCTCCCCACCAATCTCAGGCAATGCCTCCTCGTGGCTCTGTCCGCCCTCAATTGGAACAGCTCATCTGAGCTAGCCCAGTTAATCCCCTTCAAGTATTTAAAGACCTCTATCATATCCCTCCTATCCCTCCTCTCCTCCAAGGGGTACATGTTCAGTTCCCTTACTCTCTCTCCTCGTAGGGCAGGTCACTCAGGTCGTGTATCATCCTTGACACCCTCCTCTGTACCCTTTCTAATAGGACAATGTCTCACTTCAAATATGGGTGCCAAAACTACATGCAGTACTCAAGGTGCGACCTAACCAGGCAGTTGTACAAGGGCAGTATAACCTCTCTTCTCTTTGATGTTATCTCTCTGGCTAAGCACCCAAGAATCCCATGTGCCTTCACCACTACTTTCTTACACTGCTTAGAATTATTCATTTTAGTATCTATTGCCACACCAAGATCCTTTTCTTCCCTGGAGACTGCCAGCTTCACCCCTCTGAGACATAGGTAAACACAGTACTGTACAGTACACAGAGGAACTATTTTGTGTCTTCTAACATAAAAACTTTTTTTTATTAATATTTTCCATATTGACATTTTTTCCTTTCTTAATTCATAATTTGTACTGGGGAGCCCATTTTATAAGCACAATAAGACACTCTGATGGGTGGGCTGTGGCCTGATAAGAGCACTTCTCAGGTACTAAAGGCACTCGGCACAAGTGCCTCATGCCTCATAATGCACCTGGAGCATGCTCTTATTGTGCTCTTATCAGGCCAGAACCCACACCTTGTTGTCAGGGACCCTGGTTTTCCATTTTTAATGGTAACACCGGTAACAATCACAGAATCCTGCTTGGTCTGTGGATTTTGAATTCTTGTATCGGTGCCTCACGGAAATTGCATGTCACTGCACAGAATCTCTAAGATTTCAGCATCTTTTAATTTTTTTTTTATTTTCTCTTTCTATGTCCCCTTCTCACAGCATCAGTCTCTACTTTTCAGAGATCCCTAGGCTGCGTATCTTATAGCTTCACCCCCAGGAGCTCCTGTGGGCCTGCCCCTATCCTGCCTTGATTGTACCCCCCCGGGTGAGAAGAGAAGGGAAGGGACCCCAGGTCACCCCTCCACACTCCCTTAGTATGTGTCGGGCAGCTCAGTGGGTCCCTCATGGAGCCTAGTTATGAAGTCTGGGGCACCTGGGTCATTTCTGCCAGTGGCCAATGTGGGGTGATTGTTCCTGGTTTTCTGGTCTCTGTCCCTGAGCTCACCGGCACTAGAGGAGATCCAAGGAGGTAGGTCGCATAGAGACATGCCACTGCTCCAGATCCTGGCTAGTGTCCTCCCCTCCTGATCATGCTGCAGCACCATTGCACCACCACCACCCATGGCCACACAGATGGTGGTAAAGCAGCAGGACCTGCAGCCCACCCTCCCTGGAGGAGGATAGCAGTCCCCCAGGTGCTCGATCCTATTCCCCTGGCCAGACCTACAGCAACCCGGGTTTGCTTCTGACCCTGGATCGCTGGCATTGGAAGCAATACTGCTACCACAGCACCAGTGGGCTGACCCAGATTTCAGCATCTTAAAATGAATGTTGCTGTGCTTTGCATTCTTTCTGTTTTGCTGCATATAGAGTCAGTAAGGAAATCACCCACACTGCTTTATTGTAATCAGCCATTCAGCCAGTTTAACCACCCATGCCTAGTAGTTGGAGCAACAAACTGTGATTGAACTGGGTACATCCAGCAGACCTGGGTTTGATTCCCACAACTTCCACTTGCATACTGTGTGTGACTCTAAGCAAGTCACTTAACCTCCCCAGTGCTTCTAGGTCACTACTGGAAACAGACAGTTCTGCCTAGTGGGCCTTATCTGCTTTACAAAGAATATATAAAAAAAATACCAATATATGTTTACTACATCATAAAATAGTAGTCAGGGTACCACATAATTTACCTGAGTTTTACTTGGGCTGCAATGATTTTGTATAGATAAAGATAAATGTTCAGATACATTTTATGTGTTTTATAAGCTTGTTTTTAGATTTTAGTCAGGTTTTTATTGTATTCTTTGCATATAAGCATCTAGGTTGTAGATTGCAAAATGCAGAATCACTGTTACCAACTAGCTTATTCAAGTTTATAATCAGTAGGGCCATCCAAAATCCTCAGTTGTTTGAATGAAAAGTAGTCTGAATGAAAGTATGTTCACAAAGAAGAAACTACCTTACTACTTATTAAAAGACTTCACAGTTAGCACCCCATTTAGGTGAACTGGATCATTTGCACCTTTTCTCTCACCTGCTGTTTCAGTCTGTGTGACAACAAAAAGTTTTCTGATAGACTGCTTCAACAAAAAGCAAATGTTAAGTATTTAAGTGTACTTATGTTTGGTCAGTGGATTTTGAAAGCACAGTCAATGACATACAGAAGGTAAGACCCCAGGGGCTGTATGATGCTGGTGGGCAGAGTAGTGCTCAAGTTAACATCTGAACAAAGACATGAAAACTGGGAGACACCATTTTTATGGACACCAAGTAAAAAAAAAAGGCATCCACACGTCTGGAAGATGCATGAATCCATTTGAAGGTCCTCCACTAATCACTTGTGGATTTTTTTGGTGAAGGCACTTTATTTCAAAGAAGCAAATTCAAGCAGGTTTTTTTTGCTCCTCCTCCTACTACCCCCTGCCAAGGCACCCTACCACCACTGCTGCATTCTGACCACCATCCACTGCCCCTTACTGCTGTGCTACCAGGTAACCCACAGTAACCCTTCATTGAGTGGGCCCCTACCCATGTGGGTGGCTGACAGGGGAGAAGAATTGCCCCAAAGAGCTTCCTGTGTATCCTAGACATTGCAAGGTCAGAACAGACAAATATCTGGGGCTTCCGGCTTATGGAGGGACCAACAGCCATCTTTTGGTTAGTCAGCGGGTGCTTTCCCTTTTTCTTGGGGGCGTGACAGGCCGCATGATATCAAGACACAAGCTGGCGTCCATCATGCTCCCTCCTGCAGTGAGGGCTGACATGTTATTGTGCCTCTGGCCTCCACCAGGGGTCAGCAAATGCTAAGCCATGAAACCATCCTCCCTCCCAGGAGAAGGTAAGTGGTTGTTGGACACTCAAGCCTTCACTAACCAGCTGGCCCTCCAACACCGAAGTCTGTTCTCTAAACCTGGTCAGCAGTGTCACAGGCAGAAATCCAATTCAGGCAGTTAAATTATAGATAGGAAAAAACAAAGGTACTCCACCTTAATGGTTCAGATTAATTCACAGCTGAGTTCTAACAGGCAAAGAGACTAAGTCATTTGTAACGTGCATGTGGGATGTGGGTGTTGAAGAAAGGGATCAGAGTACTGTCACTACTGCCATCAACCCTGAGGGATGTAGACTGCATTGTTGCTACTGCCATCACACTGAAGGGGTGGGGGCTGTAGTGCTTCTGCCATCATCACTGGTGGATGGGGAATGTAGTACTGCTGTCATCCCACCTGAGGGATGGGGGCCTTAGTGCTGATACTGCCATCACACCCGAGGAATAGTGAATGCAGTACTGCTGCCATCACACCTGAGGGATGGGGGTCATAGTGCTGATACTGCCATCACACCTGAGGGATGGGGAATGTAGTACTGCTGCCATCACACCTGAGGGATGGGGGCCACAGTGCTGCTACTGCCATCACACCAGAGGAATAGTGAATGCAGTACTGCTGCCATCACACCTGAGGGATGGGGGTCATAGTGCTGATACTGCCATCACACCTGAGGAATAGTGAATGCAGTACTGCTGCCATCACACCTGAGGGATGGGGGCCTTAGTGCTGATACTGCCATCACACCTGAGGGATAGGGAATGTAGTACTGCTGCCATCACACCTAAGGAATGGGGGTCATAGTGCTGATACTGCCATCACACCTGAGGAATAGTGAATGCAGTACTGCTGCCATCACACCCGAGGAATAGTGAATGCAGTACTGCTGCCATCACACCTGAGGGATGGGGGCCTTAGTGCTGATACTGCCATCACACCTGAGGGATGGGGGTCATAGTGCTGATACTGCCATCACACCCGAGGAATAGTGAATGCAGTACTGCTGCCATCACACCTGAGGGATAGTGAATGCAGTACTGCTGCCATCACACCTGAGGGATGGGGTCATAGTGCTGATACTGCCATCACACCTGAGGGATGGGGAATGTAGTACTGCTGCCATCACACCTGAGGGATGGGGTCATAGTGCTGATACTGCCATCACACCTGAGGAATAGTGAATGCAGTACTGCTGCCATCACACCTGAGGGATGGGGAATGTAGTACTGCTGCCATCACACCTGAGGGATGGGGGCCTTAGTGCTGATACTGCCATCACACCTGAGGGATGGGGAATGTAGTACTGCTGCCATCACACCTGAGGGATGGGGGTCATAGTGCTGATACTGCCATCACACCTGAGGAATAGTGAATGCAGTACTGCTGCCATCACACCTGAGGGATGGGGAATGTAGTACTGCTGCCATCACACCTGAGGGATGGGGGCCTTAGTGCCTGATACTGCCATCACACCTGAGGGGATGGGGATGCAGTACTGCTGCCATCACACCTGAGGGATGGGGGTCATAGTGCTGATACTGCCATCACACCTGAAGAATAGTGAATGCAGTACTGCTGCCATCACACCTGAGGGATGGGGAATGTAGTACTGCTGCCATCACACCTGAGGGATGGGGCCTTAGTGCTGATACTGCCATCATACCTGAGGGATGGGGAATGTAGTACTGCTGCCATCACACCTAAGGGATGGGGGTCATAGTGCTGATACTGCCATCACACCCGAGGAATAGTGAATGCAGTACTGCTGCCATCACACCTGAGGGATAGTGAATGCAGTACTGCTGCCATCACACCTGAGGGATGGGGGTCATAGTGCTGATACTGCCATCACACCCGAGGAATAGTGAATGCAGTACTGCTGCCATCACACCTGAGGGATGGGGGTCATAGTGCTGATACTGCCATCACACCCGAGGAATAGTGAATGCAGTACTGCTGCCATCACACCTAAGGAATGGGGGCCACAGTGCTGCTACTTCTGTCGCACCAGAAGGAGGGAGGTCATAGTGCTGTTGCTACTGCCATCACACCAGAGGGATGGGGTCATAGTGCTGTTGGTGCTGCCATCGCACCTGATGGATGGGGCCGTAGTGCTGCTTCCATCACACCATAGGGATGGAGGATGTAGTGTTGCTGCTGCCATCACATCTTGTACCTAAAATAACTTTAAATTGGTACAAGGATGGAAGGATGTGTAATAGTGGAGGTCAACATTGCTAAGATGCATGTTAGCAGAGTTAAAAATTGTTAAATAAAGTAAACAAAACCAAATACTGGTAAAACCGGATTTTGGCTTAGCAAGCACCGGTGATAATACTGTTTTTTACAATGTGCAAAATGGAATATGCCCTTTCTCAATCCCTGTAAACCAGTGTCCCTGCTTGTTGTGTCTTATTGCTTGCATATATATATATATATATATATATATATATATATATATATATATATATATATTTGTTAATTACGAAGGGTGAGGCAGTGCCTCTATTATTAAAGTTGAATAGGCACTTCTGTGTTAAATTCCAATTGTGCTCCTTAATAATGCATCTGTCCCTGGACAGAATAGCCTGACGTTTGGTGTATGCACTGTCAGAATTTCTGGATCCTATATGTTTGGTATTGGTCTGTGCAGTAGTTTTTGAGTTCAAGAAGGTTTAAAATACATAAAAATATGGTTTTACTGCTGCTTTTTTCTTTTGAACAGAAAGCACAAAAATAGCTACAAGCTGAAACCTAAAACATTCAGTTTTTTTAGAGTTTTAGTTAGTAGATTTTAAATTATCAAAAAAATGAAATGCCTTTCTCGCACGTGCACAGTTAATTTTTTCACAAATTTTTTATAATTAAATTTTTGCAAAACTGACCAATATCACTATTGTGAATAGAAAACCACTTTTGTGAAAGAAGACTCATGGTTTTGTAAGCCTTGGTTGTCATAAAAATGGACAAAGCAAGAGAACCTTTGCACATCCAAAACAGGAAAATGTGTAGGAATTTAAGTCTGAAACATATGTGGTCAACAGTAAAGGGTGTAAGATTGATCCTCAAAGTATTTTTGGACAGGTTTTAAAATGTTAATGAAATGACACTGTTGTGTCTCACAAAAACAGGCCCTGCTTTCATGAGTCATGATCCTGCTTTTGTGACCTGTACAGCCAGTTTTGGGAGATAAAGCCTCATTTTTGTGATACTATCAAATTGACAAACTCTAAATGACTTTGTAGGGCCATGTCTGTGATCATGCAGCTAAAGTCTACTACATGTAGCATGTAGCTGCTTCATAAGTGGCCCACTGGCAGCAAGCCACAGGTCTGGCACAGTGGGCATCACTATGCCTTGTAAGTAGTGTAAGAAAGGTAAAATCCAAAGGTGTCAGTTGTTATATACTGATGATTTTCAAAGAGTAAGAAAATACATTGGCTTTTTTCATTTCTCTACTTTGCACATCAACCCTAAATATTAACAAAAGAACCCCAGAGCAAATGCACTGGGGCAAAGGTATCCTGGAAGTTTTGGCCATACAGCCAAATTTTAAAGAAAACACAAATTGCACAAACTCCAAATAATGCAAAGCATCATGGGAAGCATATGCAAATGCCCTTGAATTAATTTGGACTGGCTTAACTTTAAGAAGAAGTGCATGATGCCAGAAGGCCTCACAATACATCAGCAAAAGCTGAGAGCAGCAGACACAGACACGTATTTTGTCCTCATTTGGACTCATCAATGTGCCATATTTGTACCTTAGCCCAGGGAAATAGCCAGTCACCCTATAGGGGATCTTATTGTTTTGGGTTGTGGGCAGCCCAAAGTAGAAAGAGAAATGAACAACAAAAGAACCCCAGAGCAAATGCACTGGGACAAGGGTTATCCCAGAGGATATTGGCCATACAGCCAAATTTTAAAGACAACACAAATTGCACATACCCCAATACTACAAAGCATCATGGGAAACATATGCAAACGCCCATGAATTCATTTGGACTGGCTCAACTTTAAGCAGAATTGCATGGTGCCGGAAGGCCTCACAATACAATCAGCAAAGGCTGAGAACAGCAGACACATATTAGCTGCATTAACTTTTTTTTTAGTTTTAAAAAAACCTACATTAATGCATTTATTTGAGCTGAAGCATGAAGCTTATAAAGTAAGGAAACTAAACATTTGGGTTAAATGTCCCTGGAACCTCATCAGTTCCATGGTGTGGTTTCCCCTCTGGGTTTTAATGATCATACAGCACAGTGTTGTTGTCGCCCTTACAACAGAACCCTCTATGCAAGAACTGTTGTGTCCGTATATTACTTTGACAAGACTGTGCCAATATCTGGGTAATTCAAAACTGCACTGCATAATTGTGCAAACCCTAAGGAACACCACACCACCAGTTTGTCACTATTCCAGGGATTTGTACACTAATTTTTAATTTCCCCAACTTGTACGCTTCGTGCTTTAACCCTGATAGATGCATTAACATACCTTTTGCAATTTATTGCCTTACATTTTGAAAAACATACAGTATATAACCACTGCACCTTTGGCATTCATCTTTCTTACACTCTCCATGATGAACACTGCATAATAACATGCACTGTGCCAGACTTGTAGCTTGCTTCTTGCGTGGTCCTGGGGGCCACTCATGAAGCAGCTGCATAATGCTGCTTACTGTGGAAGGCCTTGCTTTGTGAGTGGCACAGCAAGGGGTTATGTACCAGAAATATGATACAAACTGGTGGGGAGTAAATTTAGGAGGGTTGCAAGGAAGTATTTCTTTAAGAAGAGGGTGGAAGACAACTGAAATCACCTACCACGCAAACTGGTAAGGTCAAGCACAGTCCATGGGTTGAAGGTAGGATGGGACCGGTACAAGGGATTAGTAGCTGTGAGAACTGAGAAGGCAAAGTGGACAGCAAAGCAAAGCAGTCCAAACTCACAGTAGAGGTTCTTTCTAGAGCCATACAGTAGTAGGCTAGAGTGGTATTAAGGTAGTACCAGAGCAGACTTCTTTGATCAAACTTTAAGGAACCTTGAAACATTCAGGTTTCAATTTATAGATATTTCTGTGCCATCAGTGAGCAAGAAAGTCTTAGAAATCATATGTTTTGCACTGTCACCCTTCTGTAACTTTTAAACCACTCAACTGACCATTACCAAATTTACAGAATTCAGAGATCCTGGCACCAACTCTGTTTGTGCCAAGTTTCAGGCTATTCCATCCGATAATGGCCATGTTATTTACGTAAAATATCTGGGTTTAACATAGAAATGCCTACTGAACTGTAATACAGGATTGCAATTCCCCCTTTAATATGTGGAGAAGGAAAAAAGTGATAATGGGCTAATTAAAAAAAGAAGTAAAAAAAGAAAACAAAAAAACAGGCTGGAGTGGGAGGGATAAACACATAGGGCCCAATATTCCAAGGTCAGCATACCTTTTACATTGGTGCTCCCAGCCAGCCAACAGTCAGAAGCCGCAAGGGTGCCAGCACAAACCCGCAGTGCCAAAGTGCTATAATACCACTGCACAAATGCAAATTAGCCCCATGCATAATGATGCTGTAGTATCTCAAAGGTTTGTGGTGGCAGTAAAGAGCCCCCAAAGTGGTACTGTTTATCACTGCAGAAAACTACCTCTTAATGGGAAGCTAAGCCTATGCCTCCTTTGCCAGGACAGCTGTACTGCAGCTGCCCACCCCTGATCACCCAAATCACAACAGTACCAAATCCCTGGTGTCAAGTGGTTACCCCCAGATCGCCCATAGTACCATACGTCATATATCCCCGGTATCCAGTGGTCCCCTGTTCTATTTTATCTTTATACATACTTTGTTAAACAAGCTCAATAACGCACACGGACTCCGAGATGGGTTTCAAACATCTTTACTTCATCACTCCTCGGGTCAAGTGCCCGTCCTCGTCACTATGGCGTGGTGACGTCATTTACATACATGACATCCCCCCCTTTACTTGGATTTAAACTTCACTGTTACCCCAAAATTAACAACAGATCTTCTCACTGGTTCAAACTTGTTATGATAAACAAATGAAATGCTGTTTGCTTGTATTTCACATCACTCGTTCTCCTACTCTTTATGGTTTATCTTTTTTTTTTAACTAACTTTGACCATTCACCCTTTTACCATAATACTATTATTTAACAATGAAGTCTTTAAGTCTCTGAGGTAGTCTAGTTTGCCTATGAGGCCTGTCCAGTTTCAGTATTGGAGGCTTCTGTGGTGTCTCCTGTGAGGACTCAACAGGCCACCTTGTCTTGGAGGTCTGTTTTCCCGTTTCATCGGGTTGTGTGGTTTCAGTTGCTTGCAGAGCAGGCTCCTCATGTATGTACTTTCTTACAAACGTTGTGTTCCTAGAGTACCTAGCTCCTGTTGGTGACTGAACAACCACATTGTTCCCCTCTCTACTGATCACCGTGAGCGGTACCTTATTGAAGGTCGTTGAGAACTTATCCGCCTATCTTGCTTTAGGAGAACCTGGTCCCCAATGTCCACATTCGAGGGCTTGGCTCCCCGGCGGTGGTCTGCATAGGCTTTGTATTTTCCCTTCTGCTCAGCATCCCAGTCCTGTGTCTCCAGGTCACTCTGCGGTGTGGCTATGTCCGGAAGCTTCCCCCTTAATTTCCTTTTGAAGAGGAGCTCAGCTGGGCTTCTGCCCGTAGTCGAGTGATCGATGGATCTGTAAACAGTGACGCACTTGAGTAACTCCCACTTCCAGTCCAGGCCCTCAGCCTCTGCGATGCAAATCCTCTTCATGAGGGATGCATTTTGCTGTTCTACCTCACCATTTGCTTGTGCCCATTTCGGGGTCGTCTTCACATGCTGTATCCCATTTTTCTGGCAGAAATTCTGGAACTGAATTGACATGAACTGCAGGCCACTATCAGACCTGATGGTTATGGGAAGGCCATGACGACTAAAGATAGTCTCCAAACTGTCAATCACATTTTCTGCACTGGGGGACTGCATAATGTCATATTCGTAATACCTACTGTAATAATCTACCACCACCAGTATTGACTGTCCTGTCGGTAGTGGCCCCAGTAAGTCGGTAGCAAGGTCCTGCCACAGTCCTTCCAGTAACCTCGTCGGTCTCAACGGTTCCGGCATGTCTGGTCGTGCCAACATCTGGCACCCCTGACATGACCTGGCATGTCTCTCTGCAGCCTTGTTCATGCCCGGCCACCATACTTTACTCCAGAGATGCTGCTTTGTGCCCACAATGCCCAAATGTCCTTCGTGAGCTAGGGCTAGAGCCCTCTCGTGTAGTGCATGTGGCAAGACAATGCATGTTCCTCTGAGGACTGATTGTCCAATCGTGCACAATTCATTTGCTATGGGTGCGTAGGCCCGACATTTCTCATAATGCCCCATCTGAATAGCGTTTCTCACCTCTCTCAGCTCGTCATTGACAGTCGATGCTTCCTCTACTTCTCTTGTGGTCAGTGCCTCTGGGGTTGCGTTAACGGCCACAAACCTCACATACTCCTCTGCCCTGTAGATATGTGACTTCTTCATTGCCATCTCTCCCAGCAGACGAGACAGAGGGTCCGCTATGTTGCATGTCCCGGGTATGTGTACAACTCGAAAGTCATAAGGTTGGAGTCTCAACACCCATCGTTCAATGCGAGCACATGGCTTTGAGTGGGGACTGTAGATAGCCTCGAGCGCCTTATGATCAGTCACTAAGTCGAATCTCTTACCATACACATATGGGTTAAGTCTTTCACAAGCCCAAACCAAAGCAAGGGCCTCGGGTTCAGTCTGTGAGTATCTGTGTTCACACTCGGACAAGCTCCTGCTCACGTAACAGATTGGAACCATTTCCCCCCGTTGTTCCTGCACCAGCACAGCTCCTATGCCTACCGGTCCTGCATCTGCTATTACTCTGGTGGGAGCGTCTTTTTCAAAGTATGCAAGCATCGCTGCTTCAGCTAGTTTGTTCTTCAATGCCTGGAACGCTGCCTTCTGCTCCTGCCCAAATTGAAATGTTGTCTCCTTCTTTGTCAACTTCCGCAGGGGCTCTGTGAGTGTAGAAAACTGCGGAATGAACCTACTGCTGTAGCCCACCAAACCCAAGAAACTACGTACTTCTGACACAGTCTCAGGCTCCCTCGCCTCGACTATGGCTCTCACTCTTTTAGCTGTGGGACCTTTGCCTTTCTGTGAGAGTAGCATGCCCATAAAAATCAGCTTGTCCATATTGAACTGACATTTCTCTGCATTGAGAGTCAGACCACACTTCTCCAGTCTGCTGAGGACTGCATGCAGTCGCCGGTCGTGTGTCTCTTTGTCTGGGGCGTGGACGATGATATCATCTGAAATGTTCTCCACCCCCTCAATGCCCGCCAGCGCGGTTGCAATTTCATGCTGGTACTGCTCGCTTGCCGAAGAAACCCCAAAAATGAGTCTCTTATATCTATATGTCCCACTATGCACAGCAAACATTGTTATGCCTCTCGATTCCGGCGTTAACTCCAACTGATGATAGCCCCATTTGAGATCCAGTTTGCTGAACATGACAGACCCATTCATGCCTTACAGCAGCTCGTCCACTGTGAGGATTGGGAATCTGCCACGTATGATAGCTGTATTGGCTTGTCTCATGTCCAGACACATCCTGATTTCCTTGTGTTGTTCTGGCACAATTACTACCGGATTCACCCATCAACCTTCTCGATTATGTCCATGTCTAAAAGTTCCTTAATCTTGGTATCCACAGCTCCTCTCAGGTGAAAGGGTACCCGTCTAAGTGGCTGTGCTACTGGTGTCACCTTCTCATCGATGTGTAAATCATTTGTTTTGTGTTGTTTACCTACCCTTTAAACAATCAGGGTATTGCTGCTTTATCTGTGCCTTAATGTCCATCACTGCTGCTATGTTGACACCTAGTTTGAGTACTACTAACTTAATAGCAGTCTCTTCCCAGTAAAGGTTCGCCATGTCCACATATCACTGTGAACTCGGCCTGTGTGCTGCGTTTGCCTATGGCTACTTTACACGTGAAAACTCCCTTTACTGCTAGTGACTCGGTTGACGAGTATGTGTACAGCTTCTTGTCAGTCTTTGATGATTGACACTTGATCTGTTTGCTCTTCAACATTTCCCAGGTCTGCTGATCAACAATATTGCTAGAAGCTCCAGAGTCAATTAACATCAATAAATCAACTCCTTCCACCGTGAATGTTACTCTAAGTTCCCTTTCCCTTTGACCACGAATGCATAGTCTCTATCTGGCTTCTCAGAATCAACACACTTGACTGTGTGCTTCTCCTTATTCCTGGTTTTGCACATTTTTGCAAAATGATTTCTGCCTTTACATTTCTTGCAAGTCTGCCCTCGCGCTGGGCAAGCAGGGTCCTTTGCAAAATGGTCTCCATAACCGCAGTGGTAACACACCTTCTCATTTTTGTCTTTTCCATCTTCGCTTTTCTGCCTCCTCTTATGATGTCTCCCCTCCTTTTTAAACACCTGCATGGCAGACATTTGTACTTCAATTCTCTCACACTGCGCAGATAGTTCTAGTGATCGAGCTAATATCAGCCCAGGTCCCTCCTCTAGCAACTTGCAGTGTACATATTCCGAATTGCATTTGCTCAGTATTGCATCTCTGATCTGGTTGTCTTTATCACCAGCAAAGTCACAGTCTTTAGCCGATTGTCTCAAACGAGTAACAAATTGCTGCACTGTTTCCCCTTTTGCCTGTTTTAGCTGGTAGAAAGCTTACCGCACAAACGCAGTGTTTACTTGTGGCACAAAATAGGCATTCAACGCTGTTACCGCCATTTTGTAATCCGCTGTCTCCGTGTCCGGGCGAAAGTGTTAAAAAAATGTTTTGTACATCTGTCCCCATGGTGTAGCAACAAAGCCCTTCTCCGCTGCCTCATAGCAGCACTCACATTGTCAGCTAGTATCAGCCCTTTGCCATGGACGAACAGTTCAAAGGAGGTAAGCCATCGTGTCCATCTTGGCCCAAGCGTGGCTGGTTCACTACAACAGTCAAACTTTGGTACAGTGCTTTCCATTGCTTTAACAACTTACTGTGTTTTGGTTTAATTATCCCCTTCTTATCGCATCCTCGTCACCATTGTTCTATTTTGTCTTTATACATACTTTGTTAAACAAGCTCAATAACGCACACGGACTCCGAGATGAGTTTCAGACATCTTTACTTCATCACTCCTCGGGTCAAGTGCCCGCCCCCGTCACTATGACGTGGTGACGTCATTCACATACATGACATCCCCCACCTCCCATTGCCCAATCCCATAGTAGAACAATTCCCTGGTGTCTAGTGGCCCCCCCCCAACCCCTGATCCCAGAGTAGAATAACTTCCTGGTGAATAATGATCCCCGTCTCCCTGATCATCCGATCTCATTGTAGAATAATTCTCTGGTGTCTTCTATCCAACTGAATATAGCAGCTTCTGGGACAGGCACGAGCACAGTGCAAACATTTGTGCTCTGCTTGCACTCCTTTTTGGATATCCAGACCTAAGAAAGTTCTCCAGTGACTAACACAGATTTCTCCTCCACAGCTCCTTTTATCCAAAACAATAAAGAACAGTTGACCATAATCACGATTGTTTAAGACTTCACCAAGTTATACAGCAAAGAAATGATTGTGCTGAGCAGGCTCAAGTAATAAATGGGAAAAAAGGACTGCTGCCTTCGACATGATGCTCAGAAATCTAAAAGACCTTAGCAAGTACATGAAGAACACAGTACTCAGTTAATGAGTGCAAGAATCACTGAGAATCAGTGTATCCACTATAAATCTACTTTATTTTCACATATAAAAATCAGTGCACAGCACACCAATGCAAAACAGGACTCCGAGAGAGGCCCCCACAAACAAACAACTTTTCACACCCTAACACACAGGTGGTTTGTCAGTGTGGTGTGCTCTCCCTAGTGGGCCACTTAAATAGTCCCGTATTTAAAGGGGATATGCAGCCATACCATTCTATCCTACCATGTGCTAAGGCATGTAACAGAAACTCTGTTACACCTTCAATGTTATGTCTGGTTTTTCTGAAATTCAAGGTCCCCAGGACATTTCTCACATCACATGGTTCTCGTGTACATCCATCAGTGTAGTGTACTGTTTGCAGGAGGTGCCAAGCTAGTTACAATGGAGAGACAGTCAGATACCTGACCAACCGTTTCTAAGAACACTACTGAGCTATCTGAAATGGAGACACTGATGAACCCATTTTGTCCCATTTTACCTCCATCAACCATACTGTTAATGATCTTTTTGTTTGTGTCCTCAGCAGGCTGTCAGGAATGTTGACCAAAGTATAACCATGGAAACCAAGCTGATCATCTGCTTAGCTCTCCAGCAGCCCTCAGGATTGAATGACAGACGTATTTTTTACCAGCTTGTCATTCGGCTGTCTCATATTTTACAGCTGAACGTATTTCTTTTTCTTCCCTCCTTGATATTTTTGCATTTAGGCATGCTCGTATCTATGTACTGTATGTGTGGGCATGTCTGCACACATATCTATTTAGGGTACGTGTGGGCATAATCACATGACTATTTGTGCAATTAGTGCATAATCATATGTCTTTTCTCCTGGTTTTCCTGACTTCTTCTCCCACACTTGTCACTTTTCAGCCTTCTAACTTTATCAACTTAAACACTACTTGATAACTCGGCAGGTCTTTCATAACATGTTTTCTTCCTACCTCTCCTTTAACTTTTCTTATTTTTTCTTTATAGTTAATTCCTAAAAAGGACATACAGTATGACTGAAACATTGATTCTAACTTTTCTTTTTCCAAGTGCATTTACAAATTACCTTTTTTTTCATAATTCATAATCCAGATCTCACACTCCCGATAATGGGGCAGGCTCAGATTACCTCTTAGCACATTTATGTTTGAAGCAATACAATTGACTGCCATCTTTTTCTACCTGGGAGAGAGCAGAACCTCACATTTTTGACCTCAAACATGCAGTTCTTACCACTTTTAAGAGCTCTGTAGTTCTTTGGGGGTTAATTAGGACCTCTCTCTATCAGGCTGCTGTAACCGCTCTCATCTCTAGTCTTAACACAAAAACTGCCTTGATAACAGCTTGCTTTTAATGCACCTCTAACCATCTATAATACTGCATCAGAAAAATAAGAATGCAAAACACCTTCCCAACAGCTGGGCTAAAATTAAGAAATCTACAATGCGTTTCAATAGTACAATTAAAAATCATACTTTTTTTTTTTTCCTGTCAATTCACTCATATTGAAGTTCTGACCTTGATAAATATTCATTTTCAGAGTGAGCAAATGAACATATTTCCAGATTGCCATCAGTATATCTTGCTATTTATTGATCCTGGCTTACATATCTATAACAGAAATGTTTGATCCTGGGAATGATTTCTTCCAACAATCACTTGCTTTGTAATATAATTTCTAAAGTTCATGGCTCCTGCAGTAAATCACCAGCTTTACTCCTACACCACCCAGGACCTAGACTGTTTTAGAGATGGGTCCCTATCCTACCCAACAAAACTCCCACATCATGATTCATACTACCAGACAGAACATAATAACACCCATACTTTGAGCACACATATATGTGGTGGGGGGGGGGTTGAAGGAGTGCAAATCATTACATTTCACACCCAAGACAATTATTTTTACCAGGTCAATTAGTAATTATTTTCTCTAAATGATTAAAACTCAAACAATTGTTGTTTTTCCATACTGATATTATTAGTTTCATGAATTTTAAAGCATTTTAGTTAGGTTATTGATGTTTTATGCCACTTTTTAGGGACAGTAAGACTTTTCTTCAAGTTTCAGTAGCTAATATGCAATGACCAAGAGGTGCAGTCATGGCAAATGGGCAAAGCTGTGGTGAAAGGACATGGCTGCTGTGGGGGCAGATTTCTCTTGGGCCACAGGTTGCCTTAATCTGGCTCTGTCCCAGCTGGAGTTTTTGACTCCTAAAACTCATCCTAATTCTTATTTCTGTTATTTAAAATGGAAGTCTTCTCACAAAGCAATGTACTGGGACTGGAAAGCTCTTACTTTTGTGATAAAATTTATTTTCATCTAGTTGATCCTGCAACACCCCCCCCACCCCTTGGTAGCCCAATGTACAAGCAAATTCACCCCTTACAGCTGATGCTAGCTACTATGCCAGTACTAGAAAGTGTTCAGAGAAGAAAACAATCCCTTTTGGAAACATTGGTACACAGCCTAGATGTGATAATTACCAATTATGCTCCTAGAGGCTGGACCAGTGGTGTAGAGAGCTAAGGCACTGCGTGCCTTGCCTCTTACCATGCCAGTGTCCTGAGTTCAGGAATGAGCTCAGGTAGTTGGAGGTGGGCTGGGAGAGGATTGAGCAGCTGCTGGGCAGCTCTCCTCTCCCAGTTGGGGATGTTAGCCTTCCTGGCTCTTGTCTGTGACTGAGTGGAGGCTTGGTAGTAGCACTGACCAAATGGGGGCTGGTGCTAGGCCATGTGGGTGGAGTGGGGTTGCCAGTTCCAAAGTGCATGCTCACCTTCACGTGCATGTGCTACTGTGTCACTGATTCTGTTGTCAAGGTTTAGCCAGTTTATAGCACTATAGAGGGAGCAGGTGTGGGTGTAACGGTCGCAGCCAGGACAAGGTGACAGGCTTTATTTAGGGAGAGACGGAGCCTGGAAAGGGCCAAGGGCATTGCAGCACTGTATATAAGCAATCCATAATCTAGGAGGGAGAGAACTGAGGATGAGACTGCAAGCCAGAGGGTTTCAGGAGTAAGGCAATGCTTGAACCTGTACAGTATGCTGATACGGACATTAAGGGAGGTGGACAATAGGTGGATGTGTTGGTGGAAATTTAGTGCCAGGTTGAGGGTAATGCCCAGGTATTTGAAGGAGTCCACTTGTTTGAGGGGAGTCCTGGTGGTAGTTAGTATAGGGGGGGCATAGCTCCTTGCAGGAGTTCTGCGGGTGCATGAAGAGCATGAGTTTGGTCTTCTTGTAGTTAATTGTAAGGCGCTACGTGGTGAACCAGTTCTCAGAATCACTGAAGGAGGATTGGAGGGATAGGTGGAGTTGCACAGGGTCAGGATTAGAAGAGAATAGGACAGCGCCATCTGTGTAGAGAAGAATATTGCCAGAACAGGAGGAGGGTAGGGCATTAAAGGTGATAGGAAACAGTTTTTACACCTCTAGATGCTATCCAGTTGTTCTTTTATTGGACACCCAAAATTCTGGTATACTTTTGACTTTTTTTGTTAAATTAATAATCTAATTTTGTTGCTTTTGTAACTACCCTGGATCCCTCTCTGCTCAGCTGTTGCTTCTGTCTCTTTTCATGCTGCCTGAACATTCTATGACATCACAAACTCCTTTCCAGGCCATTCAGATGAATAGCATGGAATGGGAGTCTGTGATGTCATAGAATGTCATGGAGATATGACAATTATGAGCAGTAGCTGGCGAGGAGAGTGGAACTCAATATAGATCTGAGGGCACCCCAAGGCTACATTATTTATTTATCAAAAAATCATCAACGCATATCAGAATACATAACTGGCATGGAAAGGAAGATGGAAGGGCAGTTAAATATGCAAAAATCATTTCCTATCTCCTTTAAGGAAGAGACTGAAGAGCAGGAGACCAAGGATGGACCCTCGCAGGACTCCAGACAGAATTAGGAGCCTGCTGGACAACGTAGTACTGATTTTGACCTGTTGGGACCACCCTGTCAAGTAGTCCATGAACCAGCCCAAGGCATCCCAAAAGAAGCCAATACTGGAGAGAGTGGTCAGTAATAGGGAGTGATTAACAGTGTCAAATGCCTTGGAGAGGTCAATGAAGACAGAGCCAGTGATATGTCCTCTGTCTAATGCAGCGTGGATGTGGGTGGTAAACTCTATGAGGGCAGTAGTAGTAGTACTATGGCATTTGCAGAAGTAATGCTGATGTTTACAGAGAAGGTCATATTTGTTCAGGTGATCAGTGAGCTGGTCAGAGACGATGCACTCTACAGCCTTGGATGGGGGAGGATTGAGATGGGGTGGTAGTTGTTAGTGGATGTAGGGTCTCTATGAGGGCTCTTGAATATAGGGGTAACAGAAGCAGATTTCCAATGAGTATGGAATTTCCCTTGGCAGAGAGAACAATTTAGAATGTGGGTGAGAGGGGTGTAGGACCTCTTGGAGTGCGAGTCTGAGAAGCCTTAAGTCTATGGGATCACTACTATTAAGGGAGTGGCTTGTGGCTTTTTTGAGGTATGTCTCAGCATTCCTGGGGTGATGCAGCACAGGTGAAAGGGCGGGTGGGAGGGGAAGGTGGGACTATCAGGGGACGGTCAAAGAAGTTGGGGAGAACATGGCTGAAATTTGTCAAGGACTGATTAAAGGCTGTAGCCATGTGAGAGGATCCGAGGTCAGGTATCCGTCAACAACAAACTGGTTAGGGGAGGGATTTGGGTTTTTTTCTGCAGATTTCTCTTATATTGTTCCAGAATTTACACCCTGAGCACCAGGCAGAGGTAAGGGAGGATTTATAGTACTTAGCCTTCGCTTTGCGTACGGCTCAAGCGCACTTGTTCCGGGCCTCTCTATACTTTTGCCTATCTGCTAGTCTGCCAGTGTCATTGGACCGGTGTCACAGGGAGTTATAAGTTTGCATCAAGCCCAGGAGGTGGTCAGTAAACCAGGGGGCAGGGTTGTCTTGACCATTTTTTTAGTAATGGGTGCCAATTTATCGCACATAGTATTGAACTGAGTGAAGGCTCGGTAGTAGCGTTGACCAAACAGAGTTCTATGGCAAACAAATAAAGCTCCTAGAGAAAACCTGCGTAGGGGTTCCCAGAAGTTCCTATCACATTCCTCACCACTCAAACCCATTGGCTAACAAAACATCTAGCAACTTTGTTACCTACCTCTACAACTCTTTCTCTCATTGCCTGCTCCATAATGAGATACAAAACTGCCATTTTTGGTAAGATTCTAGCTTATGTACATCTCTGATCTAGCATGGCTGTAAGACCAAACTGCACCATGTAACACTGGCATTTTTGTCTCTAATCCCTGTCCAGTCTGTATCCTGGAAACAAAATGAAAGGTGCACTTGCAGGTAATCCTTGTGCTTCTCATACAAACTTCCAAAGGGACAAAGAAGCACTCTGCCACTGCACTGCCTGTTTTGTTTGCAGCTTAATTCATTATAAGACTGAAAAAGCAGTAAAAGTTATTGTAAACCAAATGTATGAAGTCTACATGTACACGACTCGGGGGGGGGGGGGATAAGCAATGTGTTTTCTTTCACTGCATTTGAATGCTTTTTGCCTGGCCTCTTATGACCTTCCTGTATGTAATGTTGTATATATGATGACTTGATATGCTGGGTAATTATTATGTTGCATTTCTCCTATTGTTACTCCCTTCCCCCGTGGTGCACCTGGAAATGAGTAATTGGCTCAGTGTGTCTTCCTGACTCAAACATCTAAATAAATAAATCCAGTTTAGTGGCTTGTGACCAGAAACCACTGTGAATTCTGTTCCCGAAATGTAACATCACAGCTATTCAATGGCTGTTTCTCCTGCAACAAAACCTATAAACAGTGTCAAGCTTGACAGCTAATAACTGCAGTTGAGGTTGTCATGAAACATCTGCATCAGGTTATAGAGAATACATGTTTTAAATTTAGTTGAAGGTTTAAGTCAGTAAATAAAGTACATAACTTTTTGTGAAAATAGCAGGACCATTTAAAAGGGGAGCTCAGGCCTCCACTCTATTAGATATTTTGAGGTGCAGACAACACAGCATGGCCTGCTACCCAAAATGGAAAATGAACTTTGAGGAAATTCGATTCCTCTTCTTTTCCTGGAGGCAGTAATGGGTAGAGAAAGATACAATCATGACAGCACTCAATTAAAGTGTCAAGGTTTGCGGCTTTTAAAATGTACTCTTTATATAAATATTGATCTTTAATCATATAGAAAAAATAAAGAGTATAATAAACAAAGCCTGTGTATTTAACAAGTATGCTGTACAGTTTTTCCTGACCTGCACGTTTTCATTGACATATAACAAAGACTGCCACCAGTAACATTACCAGTAGTGTACAGAAGTAATGTTTATTTTAAGAATCCCATTCTGGGGTTTTCTAGGGCTAAACGTGCCATGCAGGCGAGGCACTTGACTCCAAGGAAGGGATGGAATTGTCACTTATTGTATACAAGTCTCCCTTCCTGAATGATCAAGGACAAGCACTACTGTCAACTATAATGACAGTCACTAATCCACCCTCCTAGCCATTGCACCCCCTCTATACAGCAGGGGTGACCCTAGTGATCCCAAGAATTGTGGTCCTTTCTCAATTCTACACAACTATAACAAGGTCTTGGAAAAGCTCGTTCACAAACAAATCCTCTTCTTTGTCATCAGTAAAAATAGTTCTTCTGATGCACAATCTTGCATCAGATCGAGACAGTATAATATCACGATACTGCTAAAACTTGTCTAGATCTAATTGGCATGCAGTTGTGATCTTCACCAATCTAATCAGTCATTTAGCTTAGTCGTTCATAACATCCTATTTCACAAAGGTCTACACCTAGACATGGACAAGTGGGATGAACTTGAAGAAATATTACAAGTTGCAATTTTTAGTGGAAGTGATCAAGTACTAGCTTAATTTCCATGGGACTACCTCGAATCAATTAGTGGGTCACATTTCACTTTTCATATGTGACCTTTCTGCCACTTACACCAGCTTGCAGGTCCATCACAGCTTGAATGTTATTGTCATTAACTCAAGTGAAAACCCTATGGATACACTGATCCATATACAGTACTACAGATTGATTGTATCACAGTCTAGCAATGTAAGTCCAGCTCTGGATGTCTTAGAACGCTGAGGAAAAATATTAAAATCATGATTTTCTCCATGTAAACACACACACATTATCATTATTTCATACTAAAGTTATTATGAGCTATACTTCTGAGTCTGGCTAGATGCTCAGCTCTCCTTAGAACAACACTTGCCCATCCAGAATTCCACATACTAACCATCAGGTCTACTATATAGGAACTGCCACTGTTGCATGTTTAACACCAGAGAGCATCTCATGTTCCCATTCAGCTCCCTTCCCTTAAATATAAAGATAACATCCCCCCACCCCACAAAAAAACAATGATACATTACTATATAAACTCATTGGCTCATTTAACCTCTCTCTCTCTGTAGGTTTGTTCTTGGCTATGATTGCCTAACTCATGTGTCCACCTTCCCCTGAAGGCTGGACAATCCATCCTTGGTGAATAAGTGTAAACAACATTGGTTGCCATGATTTTCAAAGCAGTCTAAGATAGGTATCTTAGTTATCTACGTGCATAGTCACCTGACATTTTCTTTCCGAGTTTACCAGCTAGGAGTCCAAGCAAAGGACATCCTCTAAATCACAATAACCAAGAAAGGTATTGGTACAGTAAGTAGGTTTTGTCTTGCTCTTCTCCCTTTTATTGGAAGTCATTAGCTTATTTAAATTTGCCCCATAGCTCACCACAGCTCAGTCATGCCTTCTTTATGCACCTTAATATGCCATGTGGTTGAGGACAGCATGTTAGTGAAGAGGGTATCTGCAGGGTGTCTCTTATGATAGCAGACTCTCCGAGAATGAGATTTGGGTGTGAGGACAGTGAGGTGAAACTGAACAGTTCTGGCTATCCAAACCTCAAGAGAGTGATCTGTTACACATGGAGACACTCCACTGGGGCCTTGTTAGCTTCTTTAAAATCATTTAATTTACCTAGTGTTATTTATAATAGGTTTTAAGTACATATTTATACTTTATTTTAATAGATAAATGAAGCAGCCCCCCCCAGCTGTGAAGTGGAATGCTCCACTCTGAATGTTTCTGCATGATAGACCACAGTAGGCAGGATAAGAGGTGCAGTGGCCCTATGCTGTGACTGGCAGAAATCACATTATTGATCTATAATAAGCCAAAAAATCCTTTAAGTATAAGTATTACTAGGATTTTCTAGGGTTTACTAGGGTATTTGAGGCAGAAGTAGACTATGGGGCCCATCAAGGCTGCCTCCCCACTTCTCAGTGACTTTCAATCAAATTATACCCTGATATAATTGGTCCTATCTAACCTGGCCTTAAATATACTCTTGTCGGTGGAATCAATGACATATTTAAATAAGTTGCTCTGGAGTCCTGTTACCCTCTGTGTGCAGAACTATCTATGCTTATTCCTTTTGAATTTATACTGGACTAGCTCCTTGTTATAACCTCTAGTTTCCTGCTCTTTGACTCTAATTTTAAAGCCCACTGCTCCTTGTTATAACCTCTAGTTTCCTGCTCTTTGACCCCAATTTTAAAGCCCACTGCTCCTTGTTATAACCTCTAGCTTCCTCCTCTTTGACCTTAATTTTAAAGCCCACTGAAGATATATGTTCATGGTACTAAAGTATACTGTATAGCAGGAGAAGGTCACCTCTAGTTCTTCTAGTTTCTAGGGTCATTATGTCCAACTGTGATAGTCTTTTTTTTTCATAAGAGAGGTTTTCCATTGGCCAGATGATTTTGGTTGCTTTCGTCTGTATACCTACAATGGTTTTAATGTCTTTCATCAATGAAGGTGACCAAAATTGGTACAGTATGCGTGATCAGTAAGGTCTCACCAGGTTTCTAAATGACGGCATAATATAGAGGATAAATATTAGCAGCCATGCATAACAAGCCTGTGTCTGCATCGAGAGGTTTCTACCACAAACAGAAACCTTGACAGCAAAGCTCGAGAAGCTCCCTGGTTGCCTTAGAAAACTTGAGATGAAGACACAGGCATGTCTGTGCATGGATACTCATACCTTATATTTTATAATATATGTGCAACCATGCCCATTTCAGACACCTTGCTTCCATTCAGTGAAATAGCAGTTGAGGGGAGGAGGCACCTGAGGATTGATGGCAGGCTCAAATTATTGATATGACATGCTGCTAGGGACTGCAGCTGCAGGTGTTTCTGTAAGTTCAAATTTAAAAAAATAACTTTCAGCTTGATTGGCTATCAGAAAGCAGCTGTGCCATGGTATTCTAAGTTGTGCGCAAGAGTGACATTGCTTCTGCAGCATAATAACATATTGATGTCACTAGGGCAGCGCAACAACCATATAGTGCATGGTAGAATGTTGTTCTGCATGGAACTCTATACCTAGGATAGAGCTGTTGAGCTGTAGCAGTAACATCAGTATGTTGTTGTGGTGCCGTACTGATCTCAGTACTGTAGTACAACTCAAAATGCTGCAGCACAGCTGCTTTCCTCTAGCCAATCGAGCTGGAAGCTGTTGTTTTTATAAAAAAAACTTGAACTTACAGAAACAGCTGCAGCTGCATTTGCTAGCCACATGTTGACTGAGTAATCTGAGCCTGCCACCAACCCACAAGCACCTCGCCCTAATTGTAGTTCAATGAAAGGAAGTAGAGTATCTGAAATGGGCATGGATGCCAATGTACTATAAAAGACAGTGTATCGGCATCCCTACACACAAACATGTGTCGTCATCTCAAGTTTTCTATGGCAACCAGTGAAACTCTCAAGCTTCACTCTCAAGGTTCCTTGTTGCCATAGAAACTCTTGATACAGACACAGGCTTGTAGTGTATGGCTGCCCATACATTATCCTCTATATCTATATTCTAGGCATGGATTTCCATGCAGAACAACATTCCACCATACACTACAGGGTTTTATTTAACTCTAAAAATTGATTAGCGTTTTGCTCATAAAAGTGCTAAAATATTGTGAAAATGCATAGCACCTACCTCACTGTGTTTAACAAACATAACACTTCTAGAAAGCCTATATAACTACTTTCTGAACTGTTAGTATTGTCCCGAGAAAAAAAGTGCTAATCAATTATTTAAAACCCTGCACTATATAAAAAATACTGGTTGGGCAACATGCACAATCAACCTTTGCTGCCACTAGAAGGTTTAGAATCCAGCTGACCTCAAGAGCGAATCTGAACCTCAAGGTGGTAGCTCAGATTGGTTGGGCATGGTTTTGCCCAACCAGTATTTCTGTATAGAGCAAAACATATGTTTTAAATAAAGATTTTAAGACAGAACTAGAAGTTAAAAGATGCTTTTACTGTTTAAATTCATACAGTTTACACTTAAACACTTGAACTGTCATCCTGATCCTGTTCACAGATATTCTCCCACTCCCAACTCAAACAGAAATTTATTTATAGTGTATGGGACAGCGCAATTACGAATGGAATTCAATGAATTCCTAAGCTTGTTGTACTATTAAACTGCTGTTGCACCATCTTGAGTATGTCAATACGATGGTATATCAAATGCCCTTGCACGCTCAACTGTCCTTGATAACCGCGCTGATGGTTCTTTTTTTTTTTCACTTGTCAGTTTCATCTGTCACTTCTGACAGAAAAACAAGTGATCAGGGATGGCTTCCCCAGACTTTTTTAAACTCTCCATTGCTGCACAGAGCTGTCCATGCACTATAAAAGACAATGTATGGTCAACATTTAAGAACAGCACTGAGTTTACTGCTCGAGGTTGTTATAACAACTGCAGACCTCTCGAGGTTCGCTCTATAGGTCTACTGGTTGTCACAACAACTTCTCAAAGCAAACACAGTGCTGTTGTTAACTGCTGATAATCCATCATCCTCTATGTTTACCATTTTTGTAATGTTCTCTTGTTCTTGTTTTCCTCAATGAATTGTTGGTGCTAACTACAGTCTTTTGAAAACACCGGCACAGCCGTCTTGTTGATTCAAGTTGAGATTCGGTTTTGATGACTGCATGGTTCCTTTGGTTGCAGTTAAGGAGCAGATGAGCTCATGGCATTCAAAGTTCGTGGACTGCTGATGTACCCTAGAAGGGTACAGCCATGTTCCATGACCCTTGCACTGTGGTACAACAGTATTCTTATAAGACTGGAAATCCACACAGAACAAGCATTCTCTATACACTGGAACATCTTTGTTTCTTGCTATAAAGTGACTCTCAAAGCAACCAATCATTTTTCTTGCCCTATTATTTACTACAGAACAATGGTTTGCATTTGAGAAGACACGTACTATTGTCCAAGTTTTTGAACACTATTCCGCTTGAACTGAACTTATCTGAATCTCACAGCTTCCACAAATAAAAGATGTATGTACACTTGTCAGGAAAAGCAAACTGTACATGTCTGTCATATTTTGTAATGATATGAATTCTCACATTTTCCTATGTGCTGTATACAATTCATATGCTGCATTCAGGCATGATTGAAAATGTACTTGTCTCAGTCCACTTACCCAGTAAAACAAATGTATTAAATAAATACATACATACATAAAAATTCCAGTAGCAGAACTATAGCAATGATAAATGAGCATATACTGTAACACTTCACTTCACTATCAGTTCAGTGTTACAGTATATACTTATTTATATAATATTTAAATGTTTCCCCTAAAGCACGTCTGCATGTGTGCCCCCATGCTTTGGTTACGAGCCCACATGTATTAGCAACAAGCCTATGCATCCCACCATATTTCAAGCACAGCCCTGGTCCTAGTATTGCTACAGCTGCAGCATTTATGGGACCCAAGGAGGAAAAGAAACCTTTAAGACAAGGAGATGCTCAGAAAAACAAATGCAGAGAAAACAAAGAAATGTATAAGGACTGAGAGAGAGAGAGAGAGAGAGAGAGAGAGAGAGAGAGAGAAGAAAGCATTTGTCAATGCCGAATGTTTGGTTGCTGGCATTGGCATTGGTAGTGTAGAAGTTACAGAGCTGCATAATAGGAATGGCAGTGAAGTATTGAACTGAAGCCAACCCCACCACCACCCTGCAGAGAGTGACAGGCATTGGGGTGTGCCTTTGGGTCGTCAGGCATAACGACCACGCCATTTCACCACACCCTACCCTGCAGACACTGACAAGTGTCACAGTGTGCCTTGGGGTCTTTGGCCCTTATGCGCACCCCATTCCATCAGGAAATACGGTGAGATGGGTGCTGTATAGGAGAATGGGGTGAAGTTTGGGCCCGAAGAGTCCGAGGCACACCTTGATGCCTCTCACTGGCTGCAGAGTGTGGGTGGGGGTGGAATGGTATGAGCATGACAGGCAAGAATCCCAAGTCACACCCCTGATGCCTGTCATTCTCTACAGGGTAGGCTATGGTCGGAAACCCTAACGCCTCAGGCATTCCTTGGTATTTTCACTCCAAATTTTCCATATGGTTTTTTTGTGACCCCCACCTCATGAACAGTGGCAATATCAGTTTGTTAGCCGAAAACTGCTTTTGCACAGTGACTATGGCATTTGGCACCACAGGTGCAAAAATACATTCCGAACAGGATGTGAAAAATGACAGCGGTACTGTTCATGGGGGGGGGGTGTTAAAAATGGCAATGTTGAAAATCTGTTGTGAAAATCTTAAAAACTGGTGAAGTCACGATAAGACAGAGAACTGTGCAACGACACCCATAATGTAACTAGTTTGGGGATTTTTACAGCAGATTGTTAACACAGGCATTTTGGGACCTCTGATCATGAACAGTGTCAGTGTGATTTTCTTTATCTGTCCCGAACAATGATTTCCCACAGCAACCACGCATTTCTGTGCTGAAAGTGTGAAAACACATTTTGGCCATGTTGTGGAAAATGACAGCTGTACTGTTCATAAGGAGGTGTGGAAAAATGCCACTGGTGAAAATCTGGACTGAAAATATTACAAATTCATGAACTTATGAGGGTGCGTGGAAACTGCGCAATGCTCACTCATAACACAGTTATTTTATGGAGTTTTGTCACCAAATTTTCAACATAGCAATTTTAAGACCTCTGCTCATGACCAGTGTCACTGTGATTTTCTTAATCTGTCCCAAACATTGTTTTCGCACACTGACTGTACCATTGTGTGTTACATGTGTGGAAACACATTTTGGGCAAGATGTGAAAAATGGTAGCTGTACTGCTCATAAGGAAGTGCAGTAAAATGGCACTGTTGAAAATCTGGTGTGCAAATATTACAAATTCACAAACTTGCCAGTGTGCGTAGGAACTGCGCAACGTGTGCTCCCTAAAACAGTCATTTTTGGGAATTTTTTTCACCAAATTTTCAACATAGCCATTTTAACACCTCTGCTCATGACCAGTGTCACTGTGACTTTCTTAACGTGTCCCATACATTGATTTCGCACACCGACTGTGCCATTGTGTGCTACATGGGCAGAAACACATTGTGGGTGAGATGTGAAAAATGACAACTGTACTGCTCATAAGGAGGTGTGGTAAAATGGCAATGTTGAAAATCTGGAGTGAAAATATTTGCGAACTTACAAGCGTGCGTAGGAACTGCGCAACGCACGCTCGTAAAACAGTCATTTTTAGGAATTTTTCCACCAAATTTTCAAAATAGGCTTTTTGAGAGGCCACCTTATGAACACTGGCAGTGTCATTTCATTAATCCTTCCAGAAAGGTGATTTCGTGCAGTGGCTGCGAAATCACCCTTCGGGCCCGAGTAATGCCATGACACTGCAAGAATTCATGAGGAGGGGTCCCAAAAACCCCATGTTGAAAATTTGGTGCAAAAATTCCAAAAAATGCCTGAGATATGCAACAAAGTTGAAAAAACCCTATCCATCCCATTATACAGCTTACCGGCATTTCCTCAGTTCGTGGTCGGCTTTGAAGAGTACAGACGTGTTCCCGGTCCACCAAAGATCATCACGCCAGACTCCGGAGGTAAGTATGGGGTGAGGGAGGGTGTTGGGAGGCAGGGTGCGCAGTGGGTGGGGGCAGGGAGACTGCGAGGGACCGTTTTTTTTTACAGGTTTTTTGTTTTAAAAGACGACGCGGGACGTTTGCCATGCTGGGGTGGGCCCCCAGTGTGGCAGAAGGATG
This sequence comes from Neoceratodus forsteri, assembly GCA_016271365.2. Taxonomy (NCBI): domain Eukaryota; kingdom Metazoa; phylum Chordata; order Ceratodontiformes; family Ceratodontidae; genus Neoceratodus; species Neoceratodus forsteri. The sequence continues at coordinate 835,467,075 of CM057456.1, read as the reverse complement.
GCTGGGGGGCATGGAGCCGATGGGGGATTGGGCACCCTCATCGGCCATGGCATCTGTTGCCATGCTGGGGTGGGCTCCCAGCTGTAGCACCCTGTACTGGGGGGGAGACACAGTGGAGATGACGGGGGATTGGGCACCCCCGTTGGCTATGATAGCCATGCTGGGTGGGCACCAGCGGCATAAGAAACTGTGTTTCGGGAGGCGAGCACAGCTGACGGGATTGGGCACCCCATCGCCATACAGTGTGTGCTGGGGGGGGAGGAGCAGCAGCAGCATATGTGTGTGTGTGTGTGTGTGTGTAGGAGGAGCGTGCATGAGCAGGCGATATCTGATCGCTGCTCACTGAAGCGTAGCTCCCCCTTTTAACTGTATGCCACTGCATTTTGAAGCTGTCATAGACAGCTCCAGCAGGCATTGGAGAACTGCGGCTGCACCTGCAAACACACTGACTGAATTGGAAGAGGGCTGACACACCTCAGAAAACTCCGATGATGGCACTATGTTTCTTGCACATGCGTGCAAGCAAACATAAAAATCAATTAACCAAAATGGGGACAGTATGTAACAGACCTATGTTACGTGACAAATGCCTCCATCCTTTGGGGGATGGGGGTCTGGGGGAAACATTGAATTTTATTAATCATTATTGGTTATGTTGCTGATACTCTGCTGCACTGCTGTGCCTTTAACATTTAGTTGTAACACTAGCTGCTGGTGCCCTTGTCCCCTGAGAACTTTTTACAAACTAGGTTAATGGGCTAGCCTGATGTGAGAAACTTTAAATATTACATGAAGTAAATAATTATCATCTAGGCTGTGTACTGGTTTAGTAATGAGACCCCCCCACTGACACCCCCCGCCCTGATGCCAGCATGCTTGGATTTGGTTTAGTATTCAAACACTGTCAAACCCCTCACTACAGCTGATATTTCTGATATGATAATTGTGACTGCAGTGCACTCTCACGATAGTCGGCACATGCATGGCATTCCACAGTTCTGTAGGAGTTCCAGGTTCAGGATTTCTGGACCCAAACATCTGCTCACAGAACTCAAAGGAAGGGTGCGCTCTTGTTTTACACAGCACCTACATTCACACTGTGCACACAACCCACTGCAAAATCTATGGAAAAAATAATTGTGCCTTTCTTACACACTGTATCCAAACCATTTTAAAAGTCATGAATAGATGCAGCAGACACTGGACACATATGGGGTGGGAGCGGGGGTGAAAGAAAAGAATTCATTTGTTCTTCTATATTGTCTTACATAAACATTGTATTACAAAGCAGATTACAAGCCATGAGCTGTTGACTGCAGTCATTAAGCACACACAGAGGTGTTAAGCAAACCTAAGGGAGGCTACATATAAGCTCCGAGGAGTTAAGTACAGAGAAAGAAAAAGAGTGAGAGCAAGAGGGACAGAAGGTTAAGCACTGAGAGATTAAGTGTCTTGTCCAATGTTACCAAGTGAGTAAATTGCAGTGGTGGGACTCAAACATAGGTATCCATATTCACAGATCAGCACTTAAAACTACTGTGCTACAGTACTCAGTGCTGGCTTGTTCGTTGTCATACATAAGCATAAGTTTAAACAGGTGGCAATTACATTTCTTATTGAGACTATAAACAATGAAAATGTTAGCAATTCAAAGCAGGCACAGCATAATACTGTCTGCTCCCCTCTGTAATGACAGTCTGTTGATATAGTTGCAACATTTCTGTTCTGACCATTTCTGTGAATCATGGGCTATCCCACTCCTTGCGCAAGACTGACAAGAAGATTGGAAGAGGCCTCACGAGAGCATCACTAGGAAATCCATTTTCATACGCATTTTTACATCACTGTCAAGCTGGGCACCGTACACAGGCAGAGCAACAACAATAGACGAAAATTAATAGTAATTTTTTAATAGTTCTCCAGATCACGTGAATCTCAAAGGGATACTCCAGATTTAGTTTACTGGACACACAGCAAAACTACAGCTGATGGGGTGCGCCGTGCGGTTTAATTCTCCAGGCAATTGAAATACAGTTACGATAGACTGATAATTTAATGCAACCTTTTTAATGACGTATAGCTCCAATCAATGCATTGCTTTTTCAATCATTTTAAGATTTAATTCGGATATACAGACCCACGTCCCTCCTTTGATAAAAACTCTACTCGGTATATAAGTCTACGTTCTTTGTCTAGGGCAGGACGAGTTGTACTGTACTACCAGCTGAGGGAGACTTACCTGAACAGCTGATACCTTTGCCTTTCCCATTCTGACAGGCGCTGCTGGGAAGCTGGTTGGACGCCTGACAGCCAGGTGGCAACGGCAGAGTTAAAAGGATGAAAACTACAATGTGATAAAAAGCTAAAGGTCCGATCAGTCTAGCAGAGTGCAGTTCTTCCACCATGATGATAGTGGTGGTGGTGGTGGTGGTGGTGATGATGATGGTGACGACTACAACAGGCCCGAAGCATCAATAGCAACACACGCTGCGATCCCCTGCTTCCGTGGCGCCTCCTGCAGCATCACCTCCGCTCTTGCCCGCCGGTACTGGCCGTCGCATCCAGGTATACTGGGGCCAGTTATCCGGCACCCACTATGGAAGGGTTAGGGTTTCAGCCCCCAAGTTCTAAGACGGAAGAAACAGCCGAGCCAGCCGACTCAGGCAACAACAAAGGGGGACGAGGCAGGGGGAGGGGAGGGGGTCACGTGACAGGAGCAGCAGCAGCCCCCGGGGACCCGCCGATTGAAGAGTGGGCTTCGCGTCGCCGTCACCGGCGCCGACTAACGCCGAGCCACGGCTAGCAGAGGAGAAGCCAGCTGAGACAATCGGGGAAGAGAAAGAATGGGTCGGTGGGATCGGTGGTAGCGCCGCGCTCTAAAGCGAGGACGCTCCAATTGATGCGTTTACTGAAATGAAAGAATAAGGCTAGGGGGCAATACCTACCTAAGTGCCTGACCACCACTACAGTATGGAACAGCCTGCGACTGATGGGGATGGATTTAATTCTAAGACGGCTTATCCTTTACCTCCCCCCAATCCTCCCGTGTTTTGCTGTACAAATAACTTACAAAGTAAGGAAAAGTAGGAAACGTGAACAACAAATGCAGAAACAGAAAACCATCCAATGCAGTATATAACGTACCCTTCAAGAATGACTCAAGCCAACCGTATTGTTACTGAAAAGTGGGGCACTGACGCAACAACTGTTTGGGACAGTGCTTTAAGACTCTGCCCCTCGGAATGTGAGATACATCGCCATACGTGGAGATACTGTACAACAAACTGAAGCTCCCAGAACACTGGAAACTGTGGTTGTTCTTTATGAAAAGTTTATTTTGCTTTAGCATCACATAGTATTAGTATTAGGCATTGCTTCAAAGTCTGAGTTTATAGCATCTTATCTATGCAGCACCATATTTCTCAAACTTTAGTCACTGAAATATGGAACACTTGCAATTCAGTCACAGACGCGTAGTCAAACGCAGAATACAAGTTCGGCATAAGCAAGAGTAGTGCCATACCTCTCAACCTCTTGCCTCCTGAATCAGGGACAATGCTTAAAAACATCAGGGACAAAGACCCAAAATCAGGGACACATCTTAAGAATTGATACTATTCATTCAGAATGCTGATAAAATAAGAGGATTTGTGTTAAGATGCATTTTTTGAAGAAGGACAAGTCTGAATCTTTAATGTTTGACATTATTTTGTGATTTTAATCCCCACTCTTCTGTCACAAAAACACAAATTTTACGAGGGACAGAGGAAAATTTTGAGGCAAAATCAGGGACATCCCTGAAAATCAGGGACAGTTGAGAGGTATGAGTAGTGCACTGATTTCTGCAGAATTGAATTTTGCTTTGAGGTCATGGTGTTATTAGGCATTTCTGCTTAAATTCTAAATTTATAGCGCCTCCCCTATATGGGCAACACCATTTTGTGAACTGATGTGGGAAGATTCAATTTTAAGGTGTAAAAGTAGGCAATCAGGTGCAACAGGGTGTGAGTTATTGCAGTATTATACAATGGCAAGAAAGAATCCTGGTCTCTGATTGGTCAGTCTGGGACTGGACACATGATGTTAGCCCAGCACAACATCACAGGTCTAGTCTCAACAATGTGAACCCATTTGGATGACCATTAGTTACTATTTTTTTTGCATCTTCTCTTAAGTAACAAAAATATTCTTCCACACTAACAAAAAACATTCTTTAAAATTATTAATTTTGTTCTGTATTACAACAAGCCATTATATAATAGCAGTAATGCCCTCCAGGGTGTGTGTTGTGCTGGGATAACCTCACGCCTCAGGTACTGCACACACTCGGCCTGCAGCCTCGTGCCCAACCACCTGAGGCATGATGTTATCCCAGCACAACACACACCCTGTCAGGCATTATTGCTTAATTTGTCCATTGGTTAAAACCTTGGCTGACTAATCAGGTTACCATGCTTTTTTTTATGCCATTGTATAAAAAGGAATGTCCCTCATAATGTGGGAGAGTTGAAATCTATGTGCAGTACCTTTTCCATGAGAAATTGATGTGGGACAGAGCAAACCAAGGATATTTGCATAACATTGTAAAGAATGACTTTCTGTGAATGTGAAGAATTGGAAAGAACATGAACATTCTGATGGATGTCCCTCACAATTTTTAATAGTTGGGACGTATGCTTTCAAAGTCTTTCAGCTCTGCTCAGCCTTCCCTCACCCCACCATTTCTCCCTATACCTTATTGCCCTTCTTCCCCCACCCTTCACCTCCACTGTAGTACATACCTCTCTCTCGTATCTCCTTTCTTCACCCCACTGCCAGCTATCCCTGTCCCTCTGAACTACTGACAAGGCACTCTGTGGCTGCTTATTCCCCCCCATAAAGTGTTTTTCTTGTTATTTTAACTTGTACCTATGTTTTGAGTTACTCTGTAAGTTCTGAATCCAAGCTGTGTCGTTCATTGTAAGGTACCTTTGCTTTCTCCTATTGAACTTTGTTTTGCAATCTATGACGTGGAACCTTTGTAAAAAAGCTTGCGCTTAAAGGTCTTTTCCGAATCACTAAATAAAAAATAAATACGGGGCACTACATTATATAGGAAAAAAATAAAATTGTAGGGGCACACTACCACCCCATATGTAATAATAATTTACAGTATTTGGGTTTAGCTTTCATCATAGCCCCAGACAAAATATAAAAACAGTATATAAATGCAATCAACAAAAATAATCTATACACCAGTGAATAGGGTATATGTCATGTCTGCACTGAAAATATCAGATTTATTTTCATGAGTGCTTTCAGAACCTCTTTGTAAATGAATTTGCTCAATGGAGCCTTTTCCTGGTAAAATAAATACAAAATACAAATACAGTGACTTCATGAATGGTATAACCATGCATGAGGTCTTTAGGTTCTGAAATCATGAATGAAGATTAATCTGATATTTTCAGTGCAGCCATGTCATAGTTGATTTATACAATAGTCATGGAAGGTTCCCTCACCCTCAACCTTTTTTTTTTCTGTATACCTGTGAAGTCTGTAGGCATGAACAATGATTCCCTCTTTTGCATCCCCCTAATTTTATCTTAATTTATACAGCATATAAATGAGATTGCTTCACTCTGTTCTGCCGTAGTGTGAAAACCTGCTTGACTCCATTGCAAAGGTCATGACCCCACTCATGTAAGGCATCATGGGAGCTGATGATGCATATCTGCATGAACCAGTAGAAATTATACTCTCAGTCAGTTCCGTTACATGTCCTGTGAAGTCTCTGCATTGTCTAAAAGCATTTTTTCTAACTCAAATACACTTTAAATTACAGAAAACTGCAAGGCATTTACTATACCTTGAAAAGTTTCATGGCCAGCATAAGGCAAGAACATAAAGACTGCAGAGAACAGCAATGACACTGACAGATACAGCATAACTACTGCAGGCTTTAGCTCTAAAACATCATTAATTCCAGGATGCCTTACATGAGTAAGGTCATGACCTTTGCAATGGAGTTAAGAAAGTTTTCACACCAGACTTAAAAGAAAACTACACTTTCATATTATGTAAATGTTACTTGTTTCCGTATCAACAGGCAACTCTTTTTGCATGGCTGTTGGTGATATATTACTAGGTAGATAATAACTAAAGAAGGCACTAAGTCCATCAAGATTGCTCTCCACATGAGTGGAAAACAAACCAGTAATTGCGTAGAATAGAATTGTTTGTCCATAGCATTTTTAAAGCTGCTGAAGTTGTCTAAATCAATAATATCCTGAGGTAATTTATTCCAAATTTGGTGACTCTAACGGTGAAAAAATTGTCTGTACTATTAGTTCAAACTACAGGCACTATAAGTTTTTTGTTGTGAAACCTCATATTACTTCTGTTGGCAGTATACTCCAATCCACATTCTGCAAACAAATCAGGTGAATGTAAAATTTTGTGCAGGTGTAACAAGTCACCTCTTTGACGCCTACACTGTAATGTAAAGAGACCAGTGGCGTTGAGCTTCTCAGGGTAGGACTTATTTTTCAATCTTGGAATCATTTTGGTAGCATTTCTTTGTACTCTCTCAATTTGTTTGATAGCCTTGACGTAATATGGAGACCAGATTTGTGAACCATAATCTAAGAGAGGACGCACATTTGTTCAGTAAGAGAGGACGCACATGTGTTTGGTATGTGATTGCTTTAATTTATTTTCATTGTTCATTCTAGCCACTGTAACTATCTTGTGAGTCTCCATTTTTTGATTGTTGAAATCTCATTGCCCCAGAAAACTGCATTAGTATATGAGAACATGGTTTGTCAGCACCTTTTAGACTACACAGTATACTGTTTGCTTAATTAGAGCTTAACAAAGCAACTAACAGCAAGGTGTGAAATACATTTTCCTTCAGTTAGCTTTGCAAACTAAGTTGTCATGCAGATTTTTTCCCTTTAAATTGAATTCAATTTGTGTGTTTCCAGAGACTTGTCAGATATTTGTACTTTCAGCATAGATATATATGTATAGATGGTTGCTGTAACATCATGTTCTCATATGCTAATACAGTTGTCATGACAATGAGATTTCAGACAACCATAAAATGGAGACCCCCCCCATGCCGGTTTCAGGGGACTAGTATAAACAGTGGAAACAAACTAAAGCAAACACGTATATCCCCAAGAGCTACAGGAAAAGAGCTGTCTGTTGACATGGAAACAAATACAATTTACAAGATATGAGGGTGTTGTTTTCCTTTAAGTAACCTCATTTACATTCAAATCTTGATGAAGTTAGGAGGGTGCACTAGAGGCAATCATTGTTCATGCCTACAAACTACACAGGTAAACAGAATAAAAGCCAGAGGGGAACTTCCCTTTAATTTTTCATCATTTGTATATCAGTATTATACAAGCAATAACACACAACAAGGTATGGGTTATGCCTGATAAGAGCACGCCAAAGTGCATTATGAGGCACAAGGCGCTTGCACTGAGTGTCTTATGCACCTGGGCATGCTCTTATCAGGACATAACCCACACCTCGGAATGTGTTATTGCGTTTATAAAATGGGCACCTAAGTAATTATTTAAAAAAAAAGGAACAAAAGAAAGTCAGAAATGTAAACATGGCGGTTTCAGTAGGTCAGACAGTAAAAAATAGTCCCCCTATTAAAAGAACTGTTTATTGTAAGTAAGGGTAGTACTATGCAGTCATAAGGTACAAAGTTGAAAAAATACCATACAGTGTATGTAGCCCCTCTGTCTTCCTGCAGAAGTCCTATACATTTAAAGTTTTTCATTTTTTTTTTATTATTTCAAATTTGTTACTTAGTCTATGCATCTGAGGAGTGACTGACTGCCTACTCAGTTTTAATTATACCGAGTGTTTCCAACTTCGGGTGTTCTGTCATGTTTCTTCTGTCACCCCCACCCCCCTTGATCAACACATCTTTTTTTTGTTTTATTTTGTTTTGTTTTATTTTTATCTCTTTTTATTCACTTGAGTGCTGCTTCACTGACACCGAGCATGTCCCTTTGAGGCCACCATATAAAGCCATTTCCTTTCTTTTTTTTTGGCGGTTTTTAAATTGTAACTACCAGTGCAGTTGGAGGTCATATTTTTTTATTTGTTTTGGGTCTCTTGTTTATGAAGGGGGGGTTGCTACTCAGAAAGAGGTAACAGAGGAGTGGTGAAGACATTTGGAGATTGCGCTCGTGTTTGTGTCTGAATTGCAGGTTAGTCTCTTTTACAAATGTTTTATGCCAGTAGTATCATGTGGTCTTGGCACAAAATACAGACTTTGTTGGGAGTGGGTTTTTTTTTTCAATCACATCAGCCAGTTGCACTGTTGAGCAGGTTTGTGTCCATCCCACCACTTTCTCACCGCTGGTGCTTTGTTGCCATCTGTCATTAGCTGAGGAGCTACAGTGGGACAGCGGTGGCACGGAGTGATTACCTACTGCACTGCATCTTGGCTGTCATAAGTAGTGTCCGTTGAAGCATTATGTGCTGATAAGGACATGACTAGAAAGGGCTTCCAGCCAATCAGCATTCAAAATTTTGTTTGCTCATTTTATAAACGTACAAATATATATACACCTGTGTGTATGTATATGTGTGTATATATATATATATATATATATATATGATATGCCATGACCTGACTGAAGATATATTTATCTTCTCAAGTGGCAAATGATGGAGACTTCCAGTGACATCATGCCCCTGGAAGCCACATGAGCTCTCAGCTCCGTCCCCACCAAGGCTAAAAAACACCAAATTCAACTTTAAAAAACTTACTTTTGGGCTAGTTGGAAACCGAAGGAGGTGAAGATGCCTCGGCACTGACCAGACACTGCAAAACTGCCCCTGGACCCTGCCGATCCTGATGGATTCTGCACAGACAGTGACAGCTCACAGATTTCGGCGTGAAGTAAGCCCACAAAAGCCGTCGTAACCGGGTCCCTGAACATTGCAAGGCAGATGGATGTGGTGTTGCAGGAGCTAAGAGACTTCAGAAAGGAGACTCGTTCTACATTCGCTGCCACTCGCACTGATGTGGGCAACATTGAAAAGCAGCTAGATGACCTTGAGGAGCAGGCCACAACCACAGACTCCCGGGTTGATTGCGCCGAGCAGGCCATCCTCCAGCTTCACCGAGAGGTGCAGGGCCTGTGAGAGAGAGCAGATGACGCAGAAGCACACAGCTAAAGAAATAATCTGCAAGTGTCGGGATTCCCAGAGGGATTCAAGGGTAGTAGCCCTAAGAATTTATGCAGAAATTCTTTAAATCAATGCTAAAATTACCGGAGAACTGCCTACTTGAAATGGAACAAGTCCATCGCACACTGGGCCCCCAGACTGCCAACCGCCCATAAGCAATCCTAATCTGGTTCCTGTGATACCAGAAGAAGGAGATGGTCCTACATAAGTCCTGGCAACAGGGAGAGTTAATGTACCAGGATCACCGCATTTAAGTGGACAACGACTACCTGACTGCCATCGCTGCTAGAAGTTGTGTTTATGCCCCCATCCTCAAGAAATTAAAGGAGGCAAAGATTAAATTCAGAAGCCCCTACCCGGCAAAACTCGTCGTGCAACTCGTTGATGGCCCAAAAACCTATGAGAGTGCAGAGGAGGTGGCCCAGGAACTTACAAAGAATGGCATTACAGTAGTAATGGATCAGAGATTCCCCAACAAATCGCTGGCGGCCAAACCGGCACAGAGGGCCTGGAACCACATGCCACAGAGAGAACAACGCTGAAGTGATGGCATTACAGCTCTACAACATAGTGGCTGGACCTTGTAAACAATCCTCAGCTGAGAAGGAAAAGGAATCACCACCACAAGCGGTGAAATGAAAGGACCAATGAACTCATTGATCTTCAGTTTTCTGTTGCTCTCCTGACAGGTAGGCTGGCTAAGCTTTCCCACTTAAACTCTGGTCTCCGCCGATACTTGCAGGCCCTCTGCTTTTCCCCTGAAAGTCCTCCCCCCCCCCACAATACCGCATTCATGGCTCAGAGTCGGTTTAGTTGAACCCCTTCTCCTGCCTTATGGTGGGGGTTCGAGGACTCTCTGTCACTTCCAAGAGGGCCAGTCTGGAGGGAGCTAATGCTGCGTATGTGGCATGCCCCACCAGCAGGCCTTACAAAAAGCCATGGATTTGTGTACGCCATTGCTGTTGCGGGAGATGGGGGGTGGGGAGGGGGAATCAGGTTGGAGATGGGGAATAAAGGGTTGAGAAGCAGGGCCTTGGTGGGTTGCAGGGGAGGGGGAGGGGGAGGGCAGGCCCAGCCCTTGGCCTCCTCATGGCTGGGAAGTAATAAGGGATGGAACTGGGTCAGAGGCACCCAAAGCACGTTGTACCCACACACCAGGTACCTCTTATCATCTCCAGTGTAATCCACTTTTGGATATGGGTTGGCTCTAGCCCTGCTTACCTGCTGGACCCTGAGAGGTGGGCCAGTTGCTGGGCTGGACGGAGTGTGGAAGGACTGTTTTTCCCCCCTCCCACCAACAACTCCGATCAACATAGACGGGCGGTGGCCTGGAGGGTGAGGGATGCTGTGCCCCGCATATATGCTCAATTGGGGAATGGGGCCTGGCACGCCCCCTCCACCCCCCAATGCTGAACCCAGGGGGGTCGGGGTGGGCCAGTTCCACTCTTCTGTTGCACCTTGTCTTTGCCTGCTGCCTACAGGGGGCCAGTTTCTAGCAGCACCGTAGCCCAGCATTCTGCTTGTGAATAGCCTAGTAAATAAGTTTATAACAAAACTGACAGTTGAATTTATTTTCTGATTAAACTGCATTGCTGTATAGCCTTGGAGGGGGTCAGGCATGATGACCCCCCCACCCTTTCTGAAGAGACGTACTACGTTGGGTCCTCCCATAGAAGTGGATGGAGTCAAATTTGGCAACTCGGTGGTCTGGGTGCTTTCCAGCTTCCAGGCTCATGGAAGCCACTTGGAGTTTAGCAGCCCTTGCCCAGTTGGTAGGGTACTGCACTAGTTTGCTGCCCCAGTCCCCCTTCCCCACAGTTTTCAATCTTTATTGTTTGTTAAATTACGAAAGTTTGAAGTTAGAGGGTGATTTAGTTCCCTTTACCCCCCACAGGCAGTCACTTTTTCATGTAGCAGGCCTTAGTAGAAACAGAGTCACAGGATCAGAGCCCAGGTATGGGGCCTGGCAAAATATCTCCATGCCTGTAGAAACATAAATGGCCAATAAACCATTGCAGATTTTTTCTTTAAATGTGAATGGGCTGGGTAATCCTGTGAAATGCTCAAGAATGATCACTATGTTTAAAAAAAGTCAGGCGGGGATTGTCTTTATACAGGAAATGCATATGACTGTTAATGAACATAAAAAGTTGGCCAACAGGGGATTCTCCCAGGTTTTCTCATCTTCATTTGCTAGTGGTAGGAGGAGAGGGGTTGCTATACTGGTATCAGGCCAGGTGCCCTTTCAGGCAACCCAGGAGTGGGCAGACAAAGAGGGATGTTTGGTGATTGTCCAAGGGCTTACAGGACAACAAGGTCACCTTGGCAAATGCCTATTTCCCCCCGGGTCATCTACAAAGACAATTCGCTATCTGCTAAGAAAGGTGCTGGAAATGACCAAGGGTACCCTGATTTTAGCAGGCGACTTCAATATTGCTCCTAGCCCTAACCTGAACTCCACCAGCACTGCCAGGGGCAGACAACCTGCCCCACACAAGTTTTTTAAATGGTTCATCCAGGAGATGGGCTGTCTGGATGTATGGCATACCCTCCACCCTAGAGATAGACGATACTCGTTCTACTCAGCTGTCCACGGTACATATACCAGGATAGGCCACTGTTATACACAAAAGGAGAGCCTGGGGGTCCTAAGGGAGGCTGCCATGGGGGATATTGCCCACTCTGACCAACCAGTGATAGCGCACTGGGAAATGGGTCTCGAGAGGCATAAAACCATGTGGAGACTTAACCCAGTTCACCTTAAGAATGAGACCTTCCGGGAGTTCTTAGGTAACAAGATATGAGAAATCCTGGAGGATAACACTGACCAGGGGACTACTCTGGCAATCCAGTGGGACACGCTAAAGGAGGTTCTCTGGGGTCATTTATTACAACACACCTCAACTCTAGCTAAACAGCATAGGGAAAGACAATTACAACTGGAACAGACTCTTAATTTCCTCCAGGAGGCCCACCAACAGGGGGATCAGTCATGGCCCAGCTTAAACACACCAAGCAGGAGCTGGATAAGCTATGCTTGCAACACACAGAAATAGCATTAGCATTCCTTAGGCAGAGGTATGTGGAAGTAGGTCCCAGGGTCCCCCACCTATTAGCTTTTCGACTCCACAAACAGAGACATCTGTCCACCATAGTCACCATTAGGGACCCAGAGACAGGTGTCCTGCACACGAGGCTGGGTAATATATCACGAGCATTCTGTGACTACTACAAGAAACTGTACACCTCTGACCATCCATCAGATCTTGGTGCTATCGATTCCTTCCTCACCCCCCTAGACCTCCCTAAACTTAATAGTGATCAACAGAGGGGTCTGACCACCCCCATAACCCAGATGGAAATTTGAGCAGCCATCTCCCTCCTAAAGACAATGAAGGCCCTTGGCCCTAACGGCTATGGCACAAAATTTATAAGCAGGTAGAGTCCCTGGTTGGCCCGTTCATGACATAGGTCTATAATGAAGTGCTGCAGGGCCTAGGTGACCCCCCAAGCTGGTCATACACCACAGTCTGTGTCATCCCTAAACCTGATAAAGATCCTCAATTATGTAATTCCTATCAACCCATCTCAGTACTAAATATAGATGATAAAATTCTCATGTCCATAATGGCAAAGTGCCTAGATGTGGCCCTACCCCACTTGATTGACCTGGATCAAACAGGCTTTGTGAGCTTTAGATCCACTACAGACAACACTAGAAGGGCCCTACACCTGGTACAAGAGATGCAGTCCTGTAGAACCCCCTCAGTCCTTCTCAGCCTAGATGCTGAGAAGGCATTTGATAGGGTCTCTTGGCCCTTTTTGTTCACCACTATGACCAGGATGGGAATCCCTGCTCACTTTGTTTCCATGATTAGGGCACTATACTCCTCACCTAAGGCCTGTGTCAAGGTCTCCGGGCACCATTCTGACTATATCCCCCTGCACAGGGGTACCCACGAGGGCTGCCCTCTGTCCCTGGGACTCTTTGCCATATTAATAGAACCCCTGGCCCAAGCTATCAGGCATTCCTCTCAAATTACTGGGATCCACCTGGAGGGGAAGGAGCATTGCATTGCTTTATATGTGGACTATGTCTTGCTTTTCCTGGCCAACCCCACACAGTCTGTCCCAGCTGTGTTCAAAATTCTGGAAGAGTTTGGGTTAAGTTTGGGATACAAATTAAATACCTCTAAAATAGACGCATTACCATTCCATTTTACTCCACAGCTAGCATTCAAACAGTCCTATCCTTTTTGCTAGGATCTTGAAAAATTGAAATACCTAGGCATTTACCTCTCCCACAGTGCTGCAAAACAATTATGATCCTTTTTATACCCAACTTCAAGCAGACCTGGCTAGGAGGGGAGTTCTCCCGCTTAATGTAGTCTAAAGAGTGGAGGTTGTCAGGATGGTGAACCTCCCCTGGGCCTTATATCTCTTTCAAAATGTACCAATACACATCCCAGCTAAAACATTTCAGGCTTGGAATAAGGCAATAATGAGGTTTATATGAGTGGACAAGCATCCAAGAATATGGTGCTCAGTCCTCTCTATCCCTAGATGGGCAGGGGGGCTGGCCTTACCTAGCTTTAAATTATACCATTGGGCTTCACTTCTCTCCTTCATTGCTACCAGCTTCATGCAAAGAAGCCCTGCTATATGGATGGAGACTGAGGAAGGTCTACAGTACTCCCATTTAGGGACCTGGTCAGGGCAATCTTATACCAAACTCAGCCTGTTTCCTCCCAGTTGAACCCAGGTCCATGGATTGCACATCAGCTCAAAACCTGGAGTGAGATCCACAGACAGCTTGCTTTATCCCCTCTACCTGATTTACTAATGCCCGCTTGCCTTACTGGAGAATTTCCTACCAGCTCAGATAGACCATACATTTGGGCAGTGAGAGACTCCATCTCGCTTCCCTTCTGTAATTATTAAATGGGAACACATTCAAATCCTTCCAAGAGTTGCAGCAGTCTCACAGCCTGAGGCAAGAGGATTTCTATAGGTTCCTACAACTGAGACATTTTTTTTACTCCCTTCCACCTGAGCTACGTAAAATGGAGGGCTCCCCCCCACTAATCATTTTATTAAAGACTACCACCACTGCCACTGCAATTCCCCATGCTATCTCTACTCTCTACAAGGCCCTTAATGACACCATTGGGGCAAACACGCTGGGGGTGCTTGAGAAATGGAACATGGAACTAGGACTGGACAGTTCTGCACAGCAGTAGGATAAGGGTTGTATCTTATCATCTAAACTCACATACTCCCATGCCTGGAGACTTTTTTCTTGGCAATTAATGATCAGATACTTCCGAACCCCAGCAATAACAGCCCACTAATCAACCACAAAATCAGCTGAATGCTGGCATCAATGTGGGATAACACCGGCACATCACACCCACGTGTTTTGGTCATGCCCAATCATACAGCCCTTTTTGTCTTCCCTGAAGTTGGGAGCTAGCTGACATGCTAGGAAATCCAATCACCCTGTCAGCAGAGCTCTTCTTACTACAAGACTTCTCCAGAGAATTTAGGGACTCCCAAACAAGCTGTCTTTTGGGGAGAACCCTCATGGCAGTGAAGGAAGCCTTGACGAGACACTGGCTTTCTCCCTAAGCTCCTACAATACCTGAATGGGAGAAATAGTGACTCATATCTACAGGGCAGAGAGAATTTCCCATCAATTAAATGACTGTTCTGAACTATGCTCACTGAAGTGGACCAAATGGATCATTTACATTATGGCAAAGGACTCTAGCTTCGTGCCCTAATCTAGTGAGTCCACTGGGCATGTGGGGGCTTTGTCGCTGGGGTGGATGGTGCAGGGGAATGAATCAACCGGGACGAGCTGGAGGGAGGGGGAAGTACTTTGAAAGTAAGAACAGATTTACAATGTCACATTTGGATTTACCTAAGGCCTTAGCTGATGAAATAATGTCTCTCTTGAACTCTGTATGGCTCTGACCTGCTCTTTTCTTGTTCTGTACATGTCTAACAATGTGTATAAGATGAAATTGTGACTGTCAATACCCTGTAACCTGTGAAAAATGTTACCAATAAAAGTTATATTAACAAAAAAAAAAACAAGTGGCAATTGATATCTCATGAGCGGGGTCATGTTCTGTTTATACAACATATGTTTGGGGATTTGTCCAACACAACACCCCCCACCTTCCCCCCCTCATCACACTCTCCCACATAGAGGTTTTGGCCCCGGTGACTTACTCATGGTCCCCTCAACAGAACTGCCCATATTCCCCCACCCAACACAACACACAGCATTTGTGACTTAAATACTTGTTAGTCCTGTCATTTTCACACCATTCTAAAACAAGCACTTTCCCATTTTTTTGCCTTAATGTAGCATGACTGAGCACTGCCAATAACAGTAAATGAAGTGCTGCTATAGATTTTAAAATAAGGTACTCTCTATGCAAAGAATAACAGAACTGTGTTTTTTCTGTTAACTTGCCTTAGTTTTGTGTAAGAGACCTTATCTGGTTGATCCTGCCATTTACAGGTTGTCATATCATAGCACTTCTTTCACTTTTCATCATCTCATGTAGCTACAGCAATGCATGTTCATGCTTCCTTCTCCTGTTCTGAAGCCGTCAACTCACTCACTATCCTGACGGTACAATCGGGAACTTCTTTTCAAGCTGGAAAGTTAAGTGTGCAAATATGCACAGTTTTCTAAGGTTACTGACACAAACTGCCTTAATGCAAAGGTCTGGCAGTGTCTCAAGTGTCAGTCTTCATACCGCTTGGTCACGCTTCATTTTCAGAGGAAAGTGAAAGTACGGTAACTGTACACTTATGAAATGGCGGAGTGACAGGATCAACCAGATAAGTTTTAAAATGAGTACATATTAAAAAAATAGTGGCAGGATCAATCAGATGGCAAAGAAGTGTGTGTGTGTGGGGGGTATACAGGTCCTAGACAGCAGCCCATAACAGAAAGTGATATAACTTTTACTTTCTTTTGAATGATGTATAGGAACATAGAGATATCACCATGACATATAGGAACATGGAGATATCAGTGATATCTCCACTTCCTGCCTCAGATATTACTTTTTATCCCCTGCATTTATCCCCAAACATATGTTGTGTGTGTGTATATAATATATATATATATATATATATATATATTAGACAAAAATCCATTCTTGCTTCAGTTAGGGTTGTTCCACAGTGACAAAAACAGGAAATTCACTGTTAGGGTTTGACCCCACATTGGACCCCTCCAGCCTACCCCCCAACCAGCATCAGGGTGCTGCTAGGTCATTGGCCCTAACTCTCACTCGCACGCGTAAAGAAGCTGAGGAATAGGGAATGGAATGGGGTGAGAGTTAGGATCGATGACTCCAACGCCGCACCCTGATGCCAGTTGGGGGGGTGAGCTGGAGGGGTCCAAGGGGGTTTCAACCCTAACAGTGAATTTTCTCACTTTTGTCGCTGTGGAACAACCCTAACTGATGTGTTAAATGGAGTTTTTTGCTTCTAATTTCCCTTCTTTTGAGAAATATGACGTGAAATAGGAAGTATCGTAGCAGCAGGAGCGCGGGGCCCTTTTGGCTCCACGCCCCATTACGGATATCTTGTGACATAGTAAGAGGAACAGCAACGAATACATAAGCGCCAACAAGGCTTATTATGGTAATGAAAATGTAAAGGGTAAAGGAAACGCTATAGAAACGAAAGTGCAAAGTGATGTCAAGGAACAGTGACGTAAACGGATATTGAAGTTTATCATGAAATGCAACTGGTAAATATAAACAGTGATGGCAGCTGTATTTTAAATGGAAATGTTATGTCACAGGAAAATAATGCTAAGGGAACAGAAATGGAAACGTAAATGCAAGTGCACACGTAAACGCAAACCATGACGAGCACAGGCATGGTACTGCAATTGTAAATGCAAATGGTAAAGTTAACATGAAGAATAACACCAAAGGAAACAGAAATGGAAACAGGAGCAGAAGCACATACGGAAACGCAAGCTAAAACAAGCACGGGCACAGTACCACAATTGTAAATGCAAATGGTAACAGTAAAAGCAACAATAACAGCAAAGGAAACAGAAATGCAAAAGGAAATGCAAGCGCATATGGAAACGCAAACTGCAATGCGCACAGGCACAGTAACGCAATTGCAAGCACAAATGGTAACAGTAACAGCAAGGAAGACGCAAAATGAAAGAGAAACAGAAACGTAAATGAAAGGGCTGTTGGAAACACAAATAGCAATGCACACAGTGGCATAAACAGAAACAGTAGTGGAAACACAAAAGGTAACAGTAAGGAAAACACAAGCACAAATGAAAACACAAAGGGTAACGCACACGGTGGCGTACACGGGAACGGTGATGCAAACGGGGACATAAACGCAAGTGGAAACAATTAACTGTAAAAGTAACAGAAGCACATACCCTGTTTTTGCTGAACAGGTACCTAGAGAAACACAAAGAATGTATGCATTGTAATGGGCATCGAAGCTTAAAACGAGCATTGGAAGTACATAATTGCTAATATCTCAGCAACCGTACAACATAGAAAAAAAAATTAAATGTCACAAAAATCATGATTTTTC
This sequence comes from Neoceratodus forsteri, assembly GCA_016271365.2. NCBI lineage: Eukaryota > Metazoa > Chordata > Ceratodontiformes > Ceratodontidae > Neoceratodus > Neoceratodus forsteri. The sequence continues at coordinate 835,449,264 of CM057456.1, read as the reverse complement.
TGGCTAGGTTTTTGTATTATGTAGCCCTTTATGCAGCTCACAACAAAAAATCTGTATCTTGCTTCGTTTTCGAGATACGAGCCCCGAAAGGTGCTGCGTACGCCACCATGTTAGTCTATGGGAAAAAAGCCAAATTTGGAGTACCATAACTTGGCAACTGTGCAATATTATTTCACCAAACTACCAAAAGGCACATCTGTGAGATGTTGGCTGCCTTCTCTCCAAATTTCAGCTCAAAAGACCAAACTGTTATTTTGCAGCAGGGTGGCAAAGAATTCCTGTCATTTTGGCCAAGTCTGAAAAAGTAGTGTCGCAATTTGTGGCAATTTTCGCAAAATTTTACAAAAGTGTTGTGCTTGCAATACTACTTTGCGACACTACTGGATCCAGAAATGTGAAAAACATATTTCTGGGGTGTTTTACCCCAAAATAAAGACATGGCTAGCATCCTCAGGGTCCAACTAGGTGAACAAAAAAAGAATTGTGTCCCTAGAGGGTCCCGAATTTAAATGGCAAGCATTTTTCTGATCACCAACTGAAAACAAAATGGCAGATTTGCGATGCTACTAAGGTCATTTGCAACACTAAAAAGTGCATTTGCGAAAGTGTCAAACTTTTTGTTAACTTTTCCCATTGACTTATAGTGGGAACTTGTTTTTTGAATAACTTTTGAACCGTTCAATATTTTTTCACAAACTCTTCAAAAGGCACATTGGGTACCCCAGTCACACGTTCTCTGAAGTTTTCAGACCTGTCGCGCAAACCATGAGAGCTGTAGGTGAGAGCAAAGAATTAGCAAAAAAGCGTAATTACTCACTTCGTTATCGCTTAATAACTCCGCAGCCATATATCCAACCAGTACAAAGCTTGGCAGATCCCAAGATCTACCATGCCTCATCGTGCAGTACCAAACATCAGGCAGATCCTTTAATGGTGGCAAGTTATTAGTGCAAAATTTGACCCTTTAACCTTAAAAGTGCTACTCAACCTTATGGTAGCATCTGCCATGCTACATATATATATATATATATATATATATAATATGGGATACATGATGGTATGAGTATGGTAATATTGTCACCCTGCAGTGTAGTTTGATATCTCACGAGTGTCAAGGCACTCGTGAGATATCCAAGCTCACGATGCAGGAGTGACAATATTTGCCATACCACACGATCTGCCCATCATGTATTCGATATATACAATAGGGCCAAGAGTTTCAGAAGTTTTGTTATGCTGTCTTGAGTTCTGTTCCTGTTAATGTGTTTGCTCATTATGTGTGTGAGCTTTTCTGAATGGGCTAGCAGTGTTATAAACTCTGAGAGACACATGAGTGTGTTTTGCAATGCTAAATGAGTTAATTTTAGATAGAAATGAGAAAATACTTTTGTGAAGTTGTATTGTGTAGCAGTCTGGCTGCAGTGAAGTAAACACATCACAGTAATTGTATGAACTGAGAGGCAGAGTGCAGAACAGCTGATACTGTTTTCAGTGGTAATTAGTTAGCTGCAGGCAGAGTGCAGAGTTTTCTGTGAAATTGTGCTCTTTAGGATTCTGGCTGCAGTGAAGTTAAATTACCACAGTAATTGTAATGGGTGAGAGACAGAGTTTGAGGAACAAGGAGAGTGTGTTTCAGTGGTAGTTGAGTTAGCTGCAGGCAGTTTTAGACTGTTCTGTGAAGCTGTACTGTTTGGAATTCTGGCTGCATCAAGTTGAGAGCATTACAGTAAGGTAGTTGGGGGATAGATGTGTTTTGTAATGCTCACTGAGTTAGCTGTAGGCAAAAGTGGAGACCTCTCAGGTAGTTCTGCATTTGTGTCTATGGTAACAACAGCACAGGTGTTTTTTCATGCTGAGGAAAGCTGCCTAGGGTGATGATATCAGTGACCTTTTGTGACCTGTGTGTGTAAATGTCTCATATCATCACAGTAGAGTAGAGGGTAAAAATATCACACTGCAGTGGATGATACGTTGTTTTATCTCACTCATTTACCACTCACCCCTATTGTGTGTGTGTATATATATATATATCACCCCCCCCACTGGCACACACACACACACAGGCAGAAACATACACGCAACACACAACTATGGGGGCAGTACAAGGAAATACAACCAATCACAGACAGACCCGATCTCCGCAAACACATAGACAGAGTGCAAGCTGTTCAGAGGAGGGTAAACAAAATGGTACAGGGTGTGCAGCAGAAAAGATACAAGGAGAGACTAAACCAGCTTAACATGTATACCCTTAAAGTACAAGAGGATAGCGTATTTCAGAAAAACACAAATACAAGAACAAAAGAGCACAATAATGTACAACTTCTTCCAGGAGAGTTGTCTTAATGAATTCCCATGAAGTATAAACATACATATATATTTTGTAATCTTTCGTAACAGGCTGACACCAACTAGCTACAAGTTCTTGTTTTCAGGACTGAGCTGGAAGCACTAGGCACTTAAGTGACTTCCTCAGAGTCAGAGTATACAGGTGGAGCTTGTGAGAATCAAACTCAGGTCTTGTCTACTAGATGTACCAACCTCATTCAGAGGTAATAACACTAATCTGTAGGCTATACAGGCACCTGGCTTCTCATGGGCAGGCATATATCACGATCCAGTTGATGCTCTCTAACTCTAGTAAGAATGCTTGTTCACAGATGAATTGAAAAAATGTTCTGTTCAGACCCGATATGGCTGTGGATAGCGTTTAGGATCACCAACACTGTAGAAAAGAATATGCAAGGTCTTGCTACATTGCAGTCACATATAACAGATACTGTAATAATTACAGAATTGTGCATACATGGTATAAACATACATAAAAACATAGCATTTGACAGCAGATAAGGACTGCTTGGACAGCTACACTGTCCATTTCCACATCTCATCAATAAGCTGCAGATTCTAGTTAATGAACAGGTTACTTCCTCCTACTCCCCACTAGAATAGCCTTATGCCTCTCATGTATTCTATCATTCTTCCACTGTCCCTTAGTTCACAACCTCCTCAGGAAGTCTGGTCCATGCATCCAGAACCCTCTGTGTGAAAAATTTCTCTTTAACATTACCTGTGAGGCATTCCCCCTCTATCTTCAAATTGTTGCCCTTTGTTGTTGTACGTCTTTTTCTGAAAGATGGTATCCTCTTCTACTTTGTTAATTTCCTTCAGATAGTTGAAAGTTTGTACCATATACCCCCTCTACTCCTTTATTCAAGGGTATAAATGTTAAGCCGCTTTAGTCTCTCCTTATATCTTTTCTGCTGCACACACTGCGCCATTTTGTTAACCCTCCTCTGAACAGCTTGCACTCTGTCTATGTGTTTGCGGAGATTGGGTCTGTCTGTGATTGGTTGTATTTCCTTGTACTGCCCCCATAGTTGTGTGTTTTGTGTGTGTGTGTGTTTCTGCCTCTGTGTGTATGTGTGTGCCAGTGGGGATGGGGGTTGGGTGGTGTGGTGTTGGGGGGGAGCCGGAGTTAGGGTTGAAAACCCTAGCACCAAATTTCCTCGCTTTTGTCACTACAAAAAAAAAAAACTCTTGCATTAATGTAGTTTTTTGCAATAAATTTCCTGACTTTTTCAGAAATAAGAAAAAATGTTATTTCTCTCACTACACCTTTGAAAAGATAACGTAAGCTTAACATAATGCTTTTTATAAACAATACCTTACCCAGCTTCAGAGGCCATCTCTGCAAAGCAGCATTGCATCATGCAATCCTAGTGACAGACATTGACACCTATTTCTAGATATTTCACAAAATGACTGCACCATGTCTCTCTGCTGCCCATACTGTTAAAATGCAGAAAGCAGAAGAAATTTCTCAAGAAATCACAGAAATTTAAGAAATAGGTAGTACTGTGTGTGGCTCCTACTGCAATGCTAAAATTATAACCCAAAGGAAGCCATCATAATTAACACTATATTACTTTAATACCAACTAGTAAGTTGCTGTGACAGTCATGTTTACTATAATGTCAGGTATGCTATTACCTTAAACCTCTCTAGGCAATAACTGTATTATATACATATCTAGAATAACGAGACACATTCTTGGAAAACTATTATTTTTTATATAAAATGTGTATAAAAAATTATAAAAGTTGTATTTACAAAACATTTTGAAAACACAAATAGAAAAATAAATACATGTTTCACTCACACGGTGGGAGGAAGGGAGAATAAATAAATAATACATTAAATAAAAGTTTTTGCAAAATAAAATAAAAGTGTTCCTGCACACTAAATAAATAACCAGTGGGTGGGGATATACAACTATAAATAAATAAAAATTTCTTTAAACTAAAGTATTTACAAGAACTGGCCAGGAGTGACAGAGAGGTGTGGGTCATTCAGGCTGTAGGGACTTGGGAAGATGACGGTGATGAGGAAGTGGAAGGCTGCTCGGGAGTAGGTGTGGCTAGGTGCCCCTCTTCTGCAGCAGTTGTTGACAGTGTTGTTGGAGGGGCACCTTCGAGGGGCTCTTGCTGAGGTGCTTCAAGGGCTGGTCATCCTCTAGATGCTGCAGGTCCTGGTGCAGAAGCTGGTGGATTGCTTCTATGGCATCCAGCTGGTTCTCAGCCAGCCGCACCATAAGACCGTGTGTGGACTCCAGTGAAGCAACAGAGGCCTCCTCCAAATCCCTGAGTGACTGAATCACTTTGGTGAGGCCCCTGTTGCTCTGTTTGAGCCAACAAGTGGCAACTAAGGCCGCATGTCCTACACGCCCGTGGCGCTGCAGCAAATCAATAATTTCAGACCCTTGTTGTATTATTTCTCCAGTCTGGCCAACCAAACAATTTAGCTTTGCTGCAGTGTCATGGGCGTGTTCGGCAGCAGTCCTGTTACCACTCTGCACAGTCTCGAGCAGCTGTCTGAGGGTACTGCTGATGTTATTCAGAATGGCAAGTTGCCCTGTGTAGACAAAAGAAAAAGAAAGACTACACGTCAACAGATGAAAGATTTCTGCAGTTTTCTGAAAATGTGGGGGGGAGAAGAAGGGTGTGCGCTAGTCTTTTTGCTTTGTTTGTTATTTGTCACCATCTAGCAGCACCCCTTATGAGAAATGTGAATTCCAGTGTGTAGTAATTTAAAGGTTTGAGCAGCTATTTTTGGTTTTATGGTTTTACTTGAATTTGGGGAGTTTATGGTGCTCCTCTATAGCATGCTCCCTTTAAAATGTCTGTGTTATATCCCTTCTGGAAGCACAGTATAAAGTGAGAAGTTAAATCACCTGTGCAAAATCCCTGCTGGGAGCACAGTATAAAAAGCAATTAGCTAGTAGCCATTGAGGCACTGGAAGGTTAGGGATTAAATCGAAGGGCCCCACCTTGACGTTGGTGATTTAGCTTACTCAAATTGGAATTCCAGTCTGAAACTAAGAGGACCCTCTCCTCACATGGAGCTTGAAAGTAAATATAGCCATTTTTGGCATTTGAAAGTTTAAATGTTATGCTATGTGGGGGGGGGAAGGGTGTGCGCTAGTCTTTTTGCTTTGTTAGTTTTCTGAAAATGAACTACACAAAACTCTGTGTTTGCAATATATATAATAGCTCAGATGTATTCACATCTATGGTACTTAAAAAAAAAGGTGTGTTGACTTAAGAATACTGTTATCTATGTTTGTTATACACACAGCTGCCCTCAGCATTACAGATACAATGATAGACATATTCCACCAGAATTACATTCTGTTAACCGCAGAATAGGTGCCTATTGATGCTGTTCCTTAAACCACTTTATAAATGACTATATGCAGTATGTGCAAAAGTTGTACAATAAAGAAACATCAGCACCTGTACATACTTGCACTTCTACCACCCTACTGTACAATGATGTTATGTAGAACCACATGTCTGCACTGTGGTAGTATTGTCACTATGAAATGTACAATGACACACAGTAGTACACAGTCAGTTATACAAATTCATGTTCACTCTGTTTGAAAACTTGTTCAAAAAGACACCAGATTTGAAACTTGACTACTTAAAACACCAGAACACCCCTTGCAACACAGCTATACAGATATAGTCTATTTCAGTCACACAATACTGCGCTGTCACACTCCATGCCAACTTTATGTCTCTCTACACCATTTCAGTGTAGGTCTGTAATGGTATGGTGTAACTGAGACATTGTAACTCAATAAGTCAACCAGTAGAGACATACCATAAAAACACCATTAGTGCAGTACTTTGTGATCTGTTAACACTTCATCAGATTTATCAACCTCATACAATACAGTTCAAAAAATTACACTGTAACAGTTTTTAATGACATAAATCACAGATAAAGACACAATAACTGAAGCTCAACAGTAAATTTAAGACCAATGAAGATGATAATAAAAAAATTATTTTATACTCCCTGTTTCTGCATACTTGCTGATCCATTATTCTCTATGTGATTCAACTTCTTGAAGAGAAATATATGCAAGCAGATATAAAATTGATAAAACCCACACAGGTCAGCAGCAGGCAGACAAGTACGATGATTTACCATATTAACATATACTGTACTCCTTATTGCATACTTCATAAGAGGACATTCAGCATGGCATGTAGCATTGTCCATCTAAGAATAGCTATGAATGCAGTACATATACAACCTAAATAACATTTTTCTTCTGCCTTTTCATATACAGTTTCAAAAGAAAAAAATGTAATATCTGATATATAACATTTAGTATGCTGATTTAACATTACACAGTCCTTCCACATACCACTGTCTTATGTAATACTGCTGTCTAATTTTTTCATAGGTCCATCCTGTATACCGTGTGTGTGTCTGTGTGTGGTTGCCCCTTACTTAACCCATCACTGAACTGGGAGGAGGAGAAATCGTAGGAGACAATCCAGGAACCATATGTTATGAGTTTATGAAAGACGGATCTGCTACTGACTGCTGATCACCAGACTTGAGCAGTACTTACTAATCGTGTAGCACCAACATGAAGAAGGACTGGAACAAAGGATGCACACAGTTGGAACTCCAGATTGCAGAGTGAAGAAGTCTGGAGCAAACACGATTAACCCATACAGAAAAGGCTGCAGCACAACCAGTTACGATTAACAACTGTACAGGGGATATGATCAAAAGGCAGCAGGACAATGTAGCACGACTAAGAATATTCTAATGACTAATGATAGGAAGACCCAGTGACACTTTAGGAAGAACATATCACCTGGGGTTGTGGACAAACTGCACTACTATCAGTAAAAATCAGTATACTCACCACCCTGTACTAATCTTTAAAAAGAAAGTCACAAAGATAATAAAAAGTACTTACATTCCTCAGCTGGAAGCCCACCTGGACCTGCAGCTGTTGAAGGTTGACCTGCTGCTGGAGATTCTGGCATTACCTCCACAGAGGGTTCTATCTCCGTGATCTCTATGTCGTCTGTGGAGTCTTCTCCTCCAGCAGCACCCTCTGCAGATGGTTCCTCCTCTGTAAAAACATAGTAATAGAAAACAATTAACTCATCTCTCAATATTAATATCAGTATATATAAATATATACATCACCACTACCACTTGTACAATATCCTTAACCTTGACAACTGCAATACTATGTAGTGTTGCATTCATTACAGTATACACATCTGCTGTATTAATCAGTACAGTAACTAGAATTATTAGCAGCTATATACAATCATGTGGTCTTCAATTTCACATTGTGACACTGTCTTACTTACAAAAAACACCTTAACAGCTTTATACTAATTATAATACTATATACATAAATAAGTAGTTCTTCTGAAAACAGTTTCTCATTAAATATTTCTCCTACTACATAATATAGTCTAAAAATTGTTCTCACTAGGAATTCCCAATCTAACGATAATTTTAGTACTAACATGATACAAACTAGATACGTGAATAAATTACCTCAACAATGAGCTACACAAAGTATTCTCATGCCATATGACAGACATACTACCTATTCACTAAAAATACAGTCATCAGTACATTATTCAGACCCACCAGCAAAGTCGAGCACCAGTAGCTGCTCGACTGGAGTCCCTCGAGCCGCACCTTCCGGGAGTGGTTGCAGCTGCACATGATGGGAGGATGCAGGTTCTGTTGGTGTTGTGGCTGAGTGAGAAAAAAAAAGTGAATATGATCTTTAGCAATTTCAGCACTAACATTAATATCACTATATTGTTTTATTAGTTTGATTTGCACAATAACTTTGCACCACTTCTCTTTGCTATCCTCACTATCAAGTAATTTGCCCACTCCACATCACATGCAGACCCCAAACCTACAGTCTATCCCTAGAGTACCAGTTTCAAACTGCAGTACAATACAGCTACCATACAATCAGTCATCAATGCAAAGAACTGTACTGATGTTCTAGAATCGCAAACCTATTTTCAGTGTCCTGTGTTGTCCTGTCATACCGTTCATTACATACTAACACTAAAGCTAAGCATTCAGAGCTCTGACATGATCACATACATCTCCACTACCATTTAACACATAATACCCCATCTCTGATTTCTAAAGAATGCACAAAACTTTGATATTTAAGCAATAAGGCATGCCAAGGTGTGTGTTATCGTGTAATAACGTCACTTCTGGGGTGGGTTGAAGCACAAGGCAAAGCCAAGTGTTTTCACCACCCCAGGACTGATGTTATTACACAATAACACACACCTTGGAGTGCTTTATTGCAATTATACAATGGCTTGATGTTATACAAAATAAAAAAAAAAATTACAAATGTTTTTTAGTAGATTTTTAGTGAGGCAGTATATCTTTGTTTCTCAAGAGAAGAGCAAATGGTAAAGGAGGTCATCCATACAGTGATGTTATTGTGTAATATCATCACTGTCTCAGGCACCCACTGACAAATTAGAATACAGGAAATTTCCTTGCCATTGTATCATTATAAGTAACAACACCCTCAGCTTGCAACGTGAGTATGAACACTGTGAAAAACATACAGTATGGTCCAGACTGTTTCCTACTGTACTCCTCTAATACATACCATTTTTGGAAATCTCTGAAATCCCTGCTCTCTCCCCCACCCAACCTGCACCCCTGACACTGCTAATACAGGATTCCCTCGTCTCCGACCCAATCCTAGTAGCTGAAGCTTTTAATACTCACTTCGCCAACTGCGCTGATAAGCTCCTTTCCTCCCTCCCCCACACCCACTCTATGGTTCCCCCCCACCGCACCTGCACCCCTCAAACTGCCTCTGCAACCACACCGTTCACCTTCCACACTGTATCCCAAGCAGATGTTTTTTTTTCCCTACGGGCGCTAAACCAAAACAAAGGGAAATGCCCACGTCAATGGATGCAAAGATGCTTTACCTCTCTGCTCCAGCCATAGCCGCCCTACTAGCCGATCTCTTCAATCTATCCTTTGCCCTGGGCAAGATTCCAACACCCTGGAAGCTGGTCACCGTTATTCCCATGCCAAAAGAAGGTGACCTTTCCTCTACTGGAAACTTCCGACCCATCTCCCTTCTTTCTATCCTGGCTAAACTACAGGAAAGGCTGGTTCTGTCCCAACTTTCTCTGTACCTAGCCGCCTCCTCCTTTTTTACCCCTTTCCAATCAGGCTTCCGAAAATCCCACTCTACCACCACCTCCCTACTTCGAGTCACAGACGACATCCTCACAAGTATGGACAAAGGACACATCACATCAGCTATTTTCATTGACCTAGCCAAAGCCTTTGACACCGTCTCCTACTCCCTACTCCTTTCCAAACTCACTTATGCAGGGCTCTCCTCTCAGGCCACAAACTGGTTCCATGACTACCTAGTAGGCAGGAAACAAGTAGTCAAAATATCCTCCCACACCTCTCCCCCACTACCTGTCCCTGCAGGGGTACCCCAAGGCTCAGTCCTGGGCCCATTACTCATCTCTGTCTTTTTAAATGATCTCCCTACAGCATGCTCCTACTCCTCCATTCAGATGTACGCAGGTGAAACTGTCCTATAGACATCTGGCCCTACAACAACCTGTGTAGCTACCCGACTCCATTCAGATGTACGCAGATGACGCTGTCCAATACACATCTGGTCCCACAACAGCCAGTGTAGCTACCCGACTCCATTCAGATGTACACAGGTGACGCTGTCCAATACACATCTGGTCCCACAACAATCAGTGTAGCTACCCGATTCCATTCCGATGTACGCAGGTGACACTGTCCAATACACATCTGGCCCTACAACAACCTGTGTAGCTACCCGACTCCATTCAAATGTACGCAGATGACACTGTCCTATACACATCTGGCCCTACAACAACCTGTGTAGCTACCTGACTCCATTCAGATGTATGCAGGTGACACTGTCCAATACACATCTGGTCCCACAACAACCAGTGTAGCTATCCGACTCCAAAAGGATTTTAATGCCATCCAGAACTGGTTTAGGTCCAACCAGCTGTTTATAAACCCCAAAAAACTATATCCCTAACTTTTGGCACTCCACAAAGACTATCCCATCAAACCCCCAGCACCCCCTTCAAAACCCTGGATGGTACTCCCCTGGAAAATTGCACAAGTATCAGATACCTGGGAGCATACCTCTCAACCTCTTGCCTCCTGAATCTGGGACAAGGCTTAAAAAAATCAGGGACAAAGACCCAAAATCAGGGACACATCTTAAGAATTAATACTGTTATTCAGAATGCTCATAGAATAAGAGGAATTGTGTTAAGATGCATTTTCTGAAGAAGAACAAGTCTGAATCCTTAATGTTTGACATTATTTTGTGATTTTAATCCCCACTCTTCTGTCACAAAAACACAAATTTTACAAGGGACAGAGGAAAATTTTTAGACAAAATCAGGGACATCCCTGAAAATCAGGGACAGTTGAGAGGCATGCCTGGGAGTATGGCTAGATCAGCACCTAGATTTCTCAGCCCACATCTCCTCCCTACACAAGTGGCTGCTCCCTAAACTTGACGCATTGCACAGCAATAAAAGCTGCCTCCCCACACAGACAAGACATGCCATAGTGCAAAAAATTATCCTTCCCGTCATTGACTACGGTGATGTAGTTTACTCCATCACCCCCAGGTACCACCCTGGCCAGCCTTGACACCCTATTCCACTCCTTCTGCCGCCTTATCCTTGGCTGCCCCCAATCAACACACCACTGCGACCTTTACAACTCGTTAGCCCTACCATCTCTTCATGAGCACAGACAAATCAACTGCACCAGATTCGCTACCAAATATTGGTCCCACTCCCTTCCCCCTTACCTGACCTCTGTCCTCTCCCAACAATCATCACCTATTTACTCCCTTAGAAGGTCAGACCCTAAACTGTTCCATGTCCCGTTCATGCGCACAACCAAAGGCCAGGCTGCTTTTAACTACCGCATACCCCAGTTCTGGAATACCCTACCTGCCCCCATCAGGCATGCACCTAACACCCACCTACAAAACCAGTTACTCAGGACACATTTCACCTCCAGCTGCTCCTGTTTCAACTAAGAATGTTACCAAATATCTCTCTGCTGTTAATCTAATATGTTTTGTACAGTACCCTAACCCCCATGTCATTATACTGCTTATGCCAATTGTATTGTAAAATACCCTTGTCTGTATTTTTCACCCTAAATGTATGTATATGCACTTGCTCTCTCTGTACTGTATAAGCAATTCCAATTTATGTATGTGGGTCTCAGCCTCCAGGTCGCATCTGGAATCAAGCATGTTGCTCAGTATGGTTTCCTGGTAAAACTCGTAAATAAATAAATAAACAATCACAAACTACATATGTCTGTGTTTCAAAATAATATACTGAGAGCATTAAAATGTTACTACATGTGATATCTTCAAGATTGCATACATTACCATACTACCAGACAAGTCTCATTATCTGCTTTCAGGGAACTAAACAAATGTTCCCCCTTGCCTCTTTGTTAAAAAACAATTTCACTACAAATACAGTCCTCAGTTCATAGTTACTAAACTGTTATTGTGATATACTCTTTCTTTACATATCACTATTTTCAGAAGTATTATACAACATATCATATGCTTTAAAGTTCTAAAAAAATGAGAATACTTCATTTGAATACAAAATAAAACAACTTTGCTAGTCACACACTTACAAATGATAGATATATCACATGAGGCTGTATATTAACATCACAACAGTTGCAAAGATATACGCACAGGTGTGATGACGATCACCGAATTCCAGTTTCCCTGCATCCACCCAAATAGCATAAGCTATGTTGTACCACTCCCAGACACTCCTTTGCATATCTCCTGCCGCTGCCTTTGCTTCAAAAAAAGGTCTGACGGGTGATCTTCCACTTCCTGTGAGACTCGTCTGGAGATTTTGTCATCTCCTGTCTCCACAAGGCACGACTAACCTGAGGAAAAAATAAAAAATTAAACTATGCTGAGTGTTTTGTCTAACACAAAAATGAATAACTTTACAAGGACCTCAACCTCACCATTAAGTCACCAACTCTAACAATATGGACTCATATGCACAGATTATCACATATGAAAGGAATAATACATCACATGCTTTGTTGCAGTGCTGTAATTCAGACATGTGGCGGAAGGGGTTAACATTGTGCACAAGGTCAAACACCAACTCCATCCAATGACCCAGTTTAACCATTTTACCAGAACAAGAGACATCCTTTAGTTCATTTTCTTACACAACACAATACCCTCTAGGTATAAATTACATAAAACATTTGTGTAACAAGTATGTATATAAATATGAAACTATTATTGTTTTACTTTTTTTTATTTTACAGGAGTTCCTCCATATATACATCTACATCTGTTAACACTGCTGATAGTAAATGTATCTCATCATACTTCAATAACACCATGGTCCGGATAGACACACTGCACCAGGGAGGAGTGCAAGCCTGGGCGCAGCATAGCTGGGAAGTGCCGTATCATGTCCTGGGTGATGTTCAACAGTCCAGCACCATGGCTCAGTACCATTCAATATGCTATCATGGCCACCTGCATTGTACATCCTTGACTGATGCTACACTATCGCAAGTGGCAAGAAAGTAGCAGGGGAATGCACCAGCACAACTGCAGTTGTGATAAGCAGAGGAACTGCAATATTCTGTAATGAATATGGACATGGGCCCATAATACATGAAAGCCACAAATGGGTCTATTAGTTTGTCATAATGGCCCCATTTACATACAGGTGCACCGATCCCTGGCGACTTTCACCTGGCACCCTGCCAGTCTTCAGTTGTCAGGGACTAGCACCTCTTGCACCTCACTGGCAAAGCACCCCAGTACCCAATTACAGAAACATGTATAATACTAAATAAGTAATTAGATCTATCACTCCTTCTCCAGAACACTATACCCAGCCCAATCATAAGCATATGTATAATTAAACTAAAATAAATATATCCATAGTTCTCCAATGGACTGCTCCCAGCCTAATCGCATGTTTTGCAAAAATGCAGTCATCCCCAGCAGTCCACGGGGTGCTCTCCCAAGCCCAATTGAAGACATTGTAAAAGGAAAAATCTGGTGGTACAATGGTACACCCCTCCCCACCTGCCCACTCAGACCCACCACCGCACTCTCACCCACTCAGCAATGTGTGGCAGGTCCCCACCCACAAGTCGTCCATCCGCCCGCTGACTGACAGAGTACACTAAAGCTGTATGCCAATTGCTGCAAAGCGTGGATCAATGGGCGTGCACACCATACTGTACAACACATTCTCAAAATGAGACTAGACCTATTCATATATCAGGACTGTGCCGTACACTACAGTACACACACCCATTACCCCAATGGCCACACAGCCATAGTATATGCTGTGACTCAGCAGCTGAGCATACAGTTTTGCATGTGGGGAGCTGCTGCCTGACGCGACCAGCTGGGAGCAGGCTGGTGGGTCTCAGTGGCTGGCTGGAGAGGGGGGTACCACTGGCTCACCAGCATTTTTCCTTTTACAGTTCCCACAATCAGGCTTCACAGTGAGTCTACTGCAGCAGCAAGGACATTTTTATTTTATTTCTAGTCTACAGAAGACCATGATTAGGCTGTGTATGGTCCACTGTAGCACCAAGGATCAATTTATTAATATGATACAGAACTCACAGTTGTCATTGATAACATCTATAGCCATGGAAAAAAATACTGAACTCTCAATCCAATGAAAGACCTGCCTTGCCCCATGTGTGTGTCAGGCTGAGGTTAGTCACATGCATGATGATGCACACATTCACATGCTCCCTAACAGCCTGAACAAGGGCCAGCACCTCTCTGTCACTCCAGGATTTCGGCATTGTCTATCTGTAATAAAAAAAGACAAAAAGACATATCAGAAAATATTATTAGATATAATATTAATAGTGTTGCATCTTACATCTGCTTCTCTTTCTTAACACTCACAATGAGATATGTTTAATAACTAATAAATTCTGAAGTAACAATGACTCTATTATTAAACTACATCAATGCGCCCACTCCCCGACATTAACAAAACAGTATAGTAATCAAATATTGACACCTGCATTCACAGCTGCTGTAGTATCTCCTTTGAAATTATGTAAGCTCTATTATTCATATACTGACTACATAGTGTAATAGGGCAGACCAAACAGCTGCACACCATGCAGGCACACTGAGGGTACTTCCCACTATTCCCTACACAACAGAAATAGTGCTACAACCAAGTATTAATACCCAACAGGGTGGACATTATTAGAGAACACCACACCACCTAGCAATATAATTACACCTGACTGATCACCCTGTATGGTATTATTGCACTTTCAAAATGGTCGCTGTGTGAGATGTATTACAAATATATATGTTAGTAACTTTTCATACTAAATGTTTTATTTAGTTGTAAGTAATGCAAGTAATCCTGTCACCTCTTTTGTTGTCTTCTACACATCCTGTTTACACTCACCCCCCGGCAACAAGACACATAGACACAGTATTGACACTTTTTTCAATTTTTTGCAGACAGGCAGTAGCAGCCAGTCAGCAACATCAGAGGTCACCATGGCTACACTCACTCCCCCAACCCCTCACCAGCAGACACAAGCAGTATTCAAATTTGAAAATATTTATTTCACTGCTTTTCAAGTTTGTTTCTTTGCAGCTATTGGACAGCCAGTAGTGAGGAGCTGATGAAGTGCCTGAAACTTAACAAGATGGTAATACAACATGACACTTTGCAAATGAACAACCAAAGGTAAAAGTCACAGCAGTCACAAAAAATAATATTGCACTACAAAGAGCAAGCAACCTAGGTTAAAAGTAAGAAATCTAAATTTTTTTATCTGCAGACTGGCATAGCAGTTATAGAAAAGTGGCACATTACATAGTAAAGACCTTAGAGGTCTCAGTAACTGACAGCCAAAACATGGTACCACATCAGTACACCAATTCAGGGTGCCCACACATAATGTTAGCTAATGGTGCACCTTGAATTAATAGTTCTTTCAAAGTGGGCATCTACTGTACATTAATCCACCCTTCCGCTATTGGTATGAGGCAATCAGAGAGCTGGTAGTGTCTACATCATTTTGTAAGAGCTCAATAAGGAACGGTGGACAAGACAATGGTCCCTCATAAAATACATCCTCCGATACTAGAGCATTATTCAGTTTAGCATCAGTGTAGTAACCTGCTGAATACTCAGGTTAAACAGAAAAGAACAATACTTACTTAACAGTAGAGTATGTGCAGAAAATCTCAAAAATTATAATTTATCTGTTGAAAGAAAAACAAAAAATGTATTACAGAACTGTCAAGCAACACATACATTGTTGACAACAAAAGACAATCACTGAGTTAACAGTGAATACATCCCTAGCAGCACACTGTATAGTACATCGACAGCATACATGTTTTTATGCCATAAACCTCCCCCTTTCTTGCCAGTTCACCTTCAGAAACACATATAACATTTTCATCCATACTTAGAGATTGCATTCCCCCTTAAAACCAACCATACTCAACCGTTAGAAAAAATTTATATCATAAAAAAATGTAAAATAGTAACAGTACACACACCCCACATCATACCAGCAGATAACACACACAAAAAAATACCATTTGCACAGCAACATCCAATCAGTATATCACGTAACTCCCCCAAAAACACACATGACATCTTAAGTAAAAATGAACATCCCAATCAACTCATAACAATTATTGTAACACCTGTCTGCTAACAAAATACCACACTATCTGTGTTTCCCACAGACTCACTCTTTAACATACGCACAACAATGTTCAAGATGCAAAATATTCTATTTTTGACCATTTATATTAGCTCTAAAAAGAGCTGTTTTTTGTCAGTGCATATGTGATGTGCTTGATAGGCACACTTGTACAGGTACACGATCACAGAACTGCAAGGATACCATGTCAAAGGTCCCCAACAAAAATGTTATCACCAGTGTTACAGAGATGCACACCATCTTTTAGATATAGCCAATATTTGTCATAAGTAATTTGGGGGTGACGAATGGTATGCATTCCCATAACACGAAGGAATCCAGATATTTGTATGTTAGACTTCCTGCATGATCTTTCAGGTGCAGGACAGTAATCCTCACTTTTCCAGGCCATGCACTGTGTAATGTCTTAATACAGAATTTTACAAGCTGGTAACATACTGATAAGATGCTACAAGTCAGACTGTACAGCTTCTATTAAATCAATTGCCCTTTTGTTCCCCAAATCATTGCCTCCAAGATGTATAAGGAGAATGTCTGGTTATGGGTGTGTCTCCAATAAGTGGTACATGGTAGGCATGAGTTGCTCCCACCTCATGCCACCCTTCCCAAACCAAGACACTGAACATCCGGGTAGGTGCAAATCATTGCCAAAATGACTAGCTCTACTGAACACTGCTGCCCTTTCACAAAACTTGATCCCACTATCCATACAGTCAATGTAGATTTTTCTCCCATGCTGAGTGAGAAATCTTAAAAACTCAGATGTAGAAATATCACAGTTGTGTCTGTCTGACTACCAAGCACTACCAAGTCTAAACAGCACAATGACCAGTATGCAGTTGCATCATACAGATAAATACAGTCAAAACAATCACAAGTAATAACCTGTTCCCAGATTGGCTCATACAGCCTAAAAGATCTAGCTATGTATGTAAAGCCTCTTTCTATTGGCATTATATTTATAAAACATTATTTTTTTGTTCTGGTGGGTCAATAGTGTCTTCTCATTGGCAGAGTTCATGACTTGCCAACAACACAAATGTTCATTGGTCTAACTTACTGGCCATTATGCTCTGTCAAAGTAAATTCCCTCTCTTTCTCAGCCAGCAGCTTGAGTGGTGAGTGGAACCATACCTTTGTACTTCACAGACATAATGTACAACAGTTTACAACTCTACTATATTAATTAGCCTATAATAGTCTCCTAACTGCAGTAGAATTTAACAGTTACCAATGCCTACTAAGAATTACTGTTATTCTATATGTTAAGTAAAATATATTTATCTGTGTCTGTGTTTTAACAATTCAAATGTACTATCAAATTAACTTAGACAGTACACAATTTCTTTTCTGAGATAGGATTGTACAACTGGGAAAACACACACATATGTAACCAAATATTCCTAATGTTGTCAGATAATTAAGTAATTCTCAAAAAGTAACCCACCACTAAAATGCAGTACATCTGCTTTAGACACTAACTGTTAAGTTGTCAGATAGTGTCACAGAAAAATGAGAAACTGCTATTGCCAATATTAAACCTGAAGCACTATTTCCAGCCACAAACAATAATTCTAAGAGTAACACATTTGACAAAACTCCCAATCAGCAAGTTTAAACACTATTTTTAAATATAGAAATACAAGCTTTAACATAATTCCTTAGCAGTTTTTTTTCTGGGGCAATTCTAATTCTTGACAAACTATTAACATGGCTTTTCTAGAAGTGTTCTGTGACTAAAACACATGGAGGGAAATACCATGCATTGGCAAAATGTTTTACACTTTTATGAGCATAATGCAATGAAATGTTGATACTGAAAGAAAACCCTGTACATCACACCAAAAAAATCAGAAAACAGTGTCAAAATCAAATACTAAACATGGCACAGTCCAGCCTAACTTGTTAATAAGTGAAATACCCACTCCATCTAACTAAACACATACGTTTCAGCAAGTTTAATTTAACTTAGTAAAAGCACTCACTGTTATCTCCTAGAGTATTTGCTGCTTGAACACTGAGTCTAAAATGGCCCCCAGAGTGTTATTCTTTAATTCTATTGGCTCAGAAAAGTCACATGACAAAGTTAGCAATTTATTTGATCACAAGCATGCAAATTCTTTGACCATAAATTGCATTGCTTGTCAGGATCGCCCGCGAGCATGCAAAATCTTTGATCACAAGAATAATGCGAGCCTTCGTTGTCAGAGTGTGTCTGGTTGAGAAAAAACAGTAGATTTAATAATTTTGGAACACAGTAAACCCTGAGGGGGTTTCTAGGATCATAAGAAAGGAATATAGTGTTAATATTTATTTTTACAACGTTTGCAAATAATTCCTGCATTTTTACGATCTTTGACCGTGAGCATGCAAATTCTTTGACCGCGACTCAGTTTGACCACGAGGATCGACCGTGAGCATGCAAAATCTTTGATTGTGAGAATAACGCGAGACTTCATTGTCAAACTGTCTCTGGTTGTTAAAAACAGTAGATTCTACTTTTTTGCAACACAGTAAGTACGCCTGGGCTTTCAGAGCACTTATAGCTAAGAAATATAGCATTCATATATATTTTTTAAAGACTTACAAATAATTCCCACATTTTTGATGATCTTTAATCGTGAGCGTGCAAATTCTTTGATCGCAACTTGCTTTGCCCGCGAGGATCGTCTGTGAGTTTACAATTTCTTAGATAGAGAGAAAAACTCGAGATTTTAGGAATTTAACATAAGTACTTGTAAAAAACTAAATTTTAAAAATACATTCTCACCATGGTATATACACACATGTCTATTAACACATTACAAGTGATGTCTACCATGTTAAGTAAGATAAACAAGCTTCTATTGTTATTTAATATTATTTCCACATTCTTTGTTTGTGAGAGTGCAAATTCTTTGATCGCAATCGTCTTTGATGGCAAGGATAATTCGTGAGGCAACAAATTCTTTGATTGTGATAAAAAATGTTAAATTAACAGTTTAAAACTCATGTAACTTTCTATAGCTTCACTTTCCCACACAATTCACATCACATAAATATAAATATGTCATCACAACAAGCAAGAAACCTAATATATTACCTCCAACACAAGATTATTTACACCATTAGCACCTTCACACACACACACCCATAGCACTATAATTACCACCATTGAGTAATAGCACCCTGGCTATCCCATCATGATAGTGTGTTAACATAAGTGGTTGGAAAGATGTAACAACTAACATTTAACAATTGCGTAACTTTCAACTTGCTAGTACCCAAGTGCATCTACTAATGAACTCGCTAAACGTATTCTTTTGCCAAGTATTACCATTTTACAATCTCACCCAATATTCAGACCCCACTTCAGTGCACAGAATAACTAAATGTTTCCACACAAAGTGATACAAATCTTAGCAAAAAAAATAGATTGTTTGTAATTATACTATGCTCTCAATTCCTTATGCAGTATTTGTTTTTTATTACCATATGGTACATGTTTCTTACTACTCTATATAGAGGATAATGTATGGTCCTCTATCGTTAACCGGTCAGTTAACAGTCGAGAGGTTGCCAGGGTGACCATGTAAACCTCGAGAGCGAAGCTCGAGAGGTTTACGTCGCCATGGCAACCTCGAGACGGTTAAAATTGACCGGTTGCTGATAGAGGGACCATACATTATTTTTTATAGTGTATGGTCCCACTATCAAAAAAAAGGGCTTCGTTTTTAAAAGTCACCGCTCGTGACCTTCAGTCCCTTCCCCGTCGGTTTCCCTTCAGTCGGTTTCCGTGTCGAAAAAAGACAGCGCAAGACATCGCAGCAAATATTCTATCGATGCGGGACGAGGATCGATAGGTTAACAACATATCTACGTCACATCGATAGGTTAACAACCTTAGGAAATGATGATTTCCTAAGGTTAACAGCGTTCTAACATACATTATATATTCTTTTTACTTTTTTAGGAGATTACAACCCTGAAGAGATTGAAGAAATACTTGAGCTCTTTCATCATGGCCATTTGCCATAAACCTAGAGCACAAAGAAAAAGTGTTAGCTGTACTGCTTGTCCATCATCATGCCATGTAAGAACCAAAGGTAAAACTTGTCACCAGAAGCAAGAAAAATTGTCTTCTGTTCAAAGTAGACATATAATTAAACATACACTTTTAAATAAAGACAAAACCTTCTCTGGTAAAACTACAAGTAGGCTTCCTAGAGAAACAGTGTAGTTACAACGTCCAGCACTGTCATCAACAAAGCATAGACATATGAGACAGAAAAAAAAATGCTAGACGTGTGAGATCTGCTGCTGCACGACACAGCAAGGCAAGTTTTTTCAAAAAGCTTGTCCAAAGAGCAAAAATTGAACGTGTGATCTCAAAAATAGTGAGACACAAAGGGAACAGACTGTGTACTAAGATCTCATTGATGAAACTGTGCTTAAGAGTAAGATGATTTGTCAATGTGGCTCTAGCAATACGTTCCCATTTATGGGCTGAAATGATCTCAGCCATTGATAAATTGAGTGTAAAGACTGAGGAGATGAGAAACAAAATATTGTCTTATGAACACTTAAGCAGACAAAATATCTCTGCTGTGTTTCAAGGAGACTGGCTTCATTCAGAGT
Organism: Neoceratodus forsteri; assembly: GCA_016271365.2. Taxonomy (NCBI): domain Eukaryota; kingdom Metazoa; phylum Chordata; order Ceratodontiformes; family Ceratodontidae; genus Neoceratodus; species Neoceratodus forsteri. The sequence goes on along the minus strand of CM057456.1, from coordinate 835,428,462 downwards.
ACTCAGAAGCATTCTTCTGGGAAAAGACATACCATGCACACAACAGAAACATCAGTTTCACAATTGATGAAAAGGGAAAAGTGCAGAATGTCTTAGCTCTATCTCATGAAACCCTTCACTTGAAGAATGACAATCAAGTTGAACGGGTTGAAAATGATCCAAAGTCGTCAGCTAAGAAATGGGCATGTGACAACACATGTAATGTTAGAGAAGAATCAATCATGTCTATTCAAAGTTTCCTCTCAACATTTCTAACCACCAAGAGATCTGAACGACATACACTGCTTCACACCATTGACAAGTGTGAGATTCGGCCTCACAAAGGCCTAATGGGTCACTCCCTTGCATGCTTAGAGAGCATGAACTGTGACAGCACATTCCATCACTTCCGTATGCTGGCAGTGCATAACTCTGGCATCCAAAAATTTGTACAAAGGTTATATCGAGTAAGATCTGTCATTCAAGACTACGTGCAATTCCAAGCATTGCTCGATGATGGAGATGTGGAAGGACTTACAGAGTTAGTAAAACAGTTGCAAAGAACCCATAGATTGAGGTCTACTGCTACTGTCCATATACAAACAAACACAGTGCACACATCACTGGTGCAAGAAGACCACCTTATGAGACATTTTGGTTTTGAGTTTGCTAAATTTGAAATTAGCAAAACACAAAACTTTGATGTAATCTGTGTATCATGTGAACGCTTGTTCTACAAACACTTATGTGTCACAGTGGACCTGCAAAACATTCCATGCTGGAATGTTATGTGGGGGCATCTCCATGCATACCTTCTCTTAAAGTCTGACTTTGAAGAAGTTGCAACTGTGTCACTCTGTTCTTACTTCATAACAAGATTAAGAGTGACAGTTTACCTCCTCATCTGTACTTGATAAAATGGAAATTGAACCAACTCCTGATGAGATAGCAGTCTTGAACTTGTTTGAAAGGATTCTCATTCAGACCATGAAGCCATTTCAAACAATCATCAGACTGAACACAAAGATGCGAGACCTACCGAACAAAGAACTGGTATGCTCTCTCAAAGGTTCTGTTGTCTACTTGCCTTTACCTTTGCAAGAAGATGTCAGCACTATTTCTCAGGACAATAGTGTAGTTATCTTGGTAAATGGTGTACCAACAAAGGCAAAAACAGTATGGCAGGACATAGTCAATGTAGACAAGGTAAAGCATGCTTTGCAATACCTAAAAGAGCACAATTGTTTTTATGCTGACATTGACATTGATGCATTTGGTGGTCTTTCTACAGATATTGCCGCAGAGAACTCTGACAAAGCAATACTGGAGAAGGTTGACATCGCAACTGTACACAATGTGTATATACACCCATTGCATGGCAGAGACCCAGTAATGGATAACACTGATTTATATCAAATGAAGCAAGTGGAGGGCAATCCTGTAAGTATATGGGAGGCTACTCTAGAAGTTTGTTGTTTTCCTGATCTATTTCCACTTGGCTCAGGTGGTCGATTAGATGAATGAGAACTTCAAGTACCAGGAGCTGAGTATAGGGCCTCATGAGTACTACATAAGGATGGCAAGTTTTGGAGAAATGTTGCATACCTGTTCCACCTTCTTTGGAAAAGTGAACTCAGTGTCCTCTCTGCTGTATTGCTCATAAATTGAGACTTGGTACAGAATTCAACAATATGACAGCTGCACAGTTACTACAGAAGTTGCAGACCAAAGATGAAACACTGCAAGTCAGTCTTTCTTCCATTTTGTCTAACATGTGTGGTATTAAGGAATATTGGTACAGATGACACTCTGAGGTAATGTGCATGCTGAGAGAGTTTGGACCAGCAACATGGTTTGTAATGCTGAGTTGTGCTGAATATTATTAGGATGATCTACTTGATCTTCTCAGATGGGCAAACTCTGACGTTGAGAATATACAAACTATGACTCTCAACAAACTATGTTCACTTGATCCAGTAACAGTTTCATGTGACTTCCACCACTGGTTCCACAGTCTTTTGAAGTTCATACTGTCTAAGACAAATCTTCCTCTCGGCATTGTTGAGCACTACTTCTGAAGGGTTGAGTACCAAGCTCATGGAGCTCCACACATATGTATATTACTGTAGATAAAAGATGCCCCATGTATTCGAGACAACTGACATTCTAAGCTTCATATTGAAGTATGTCATATGTCAGATACCAGACAAGCATGACAGTGCAACACTTTGGGAACTGGTTCAGAAATTCCAATGACACCTGTGTGGCAAATATTGTTGTAGGAAAGTAAAGAACAAAGGTCAGTGGTATACTCGATGCTGTTTTGGCTTCCCACGGTGAGCTTGCCTAGCTGCTTCTCTGAATGATGTATTTTCAGCCATTCGACACCACCTGAAAGCAAAGTCAACAAAGCGAGTCTATGTACTACCTCGCACTGAATCAGAAGTCTATATCAATGACTATAGTCCTTCTCTTCTGTTGATGTGGCAGGCAAACATTGATGTTCAGTTTGTTGCTGACAACTCAATGGCTCTTGTAAGATATGTCGCCTCATACATCACTAAGCATGAGCAAACAAACCTGCAAGAAATGTGGGAAGAGTTGTCTAACTGTGATAAGTCAATGTCTTCCAGGCTTTGGTCACTGGGACTTAAGACTCTGTCACACCATGAGTGTGGAGACTATGAAGCAAGTTACCGACTTACAGGTGTATGTCTAAATGGCAAGTCAGACTCCATTTGTTTCTTGAATGTGAATCACAAGCAGAACAGGCATCGTGTCCTTAAGAGCCATGAAAAGATTGAGGATCTGGCTGCTACAAGACCAACATCCACAAATATTCTCAAGAGCAACTTAATTGACAACTACTATCCACAGCTCCACAGTGCTATGGATGATCTGTGTCTCTTTGAAGTTGCTCAATGGTATGATTACAAGTGGGGTGTTTCTTCTGACCCAGAAAAAGGCATATATAAAGTCACTGGGTTTGATGGCTCACTTGTCATAAAGTGCAAACCATGGCTAATTGACCACTGTAAACTCACCTTGAGCACAACAGAAAGCAAAGAACATTATTACTTTGCTCTATTGTTTCTGTTCAAGCCTTGGAGATCAGAATCTGAATTGAAAGGATTATCTGACACATATGAACAAGAGTTCATGGAAACATATCATGCCTTCCAGAGTCATGTCTCTGAGACTTACATTGACAGACTTTAAATGGAAAAAAATCAGCTAGAGAACACAAGGAAAATTCTAGATGATGACATACCAGTAACATCACAGGAAATGGTTGATTTTAAAGGAGAAGGGACTCTTGGTGCTCCTCTTCCTCCTAATGACCCAGCTGTGCTAATGTCAGAGGTACAGGGCACAATGCAACAAAGCATGCACTTGTCAGAGTCAGCTACAGACATTGTTGACAAGTTGAACTCATGCTGTGAAACACGCTATTCAGCACAGTACCAAGCAGTGTATTTGTGAGGAACAGACACCAATCAGGATGTTTGCTAATGGTGCTGCTGGGACTGGAAAAAGTTTCTTGATCAAAGCTATAAGCAAAGGTGTGCATGAGCTTAGCAATGCAGCAACATCTGTTATTGTTGCTGCTCCTACAGGCTTGGCAGCTTATAACATAGGTGGTATCACACTTCATAGGTTATTCATGTTGCCAGTTGAGCATGGGAAGAGTGATGATTACAGAAAATTGTCATATGATGTTGTCTCTGAACTAAGGTCAATGTTTGACAAGATGTATTTGCTGATAATAGATGAGATCAGCATGGTTTCAAATGTTTTCCTCACATATGTTCACCTATGTCTACAGGAGATACTAGGTACCAATGATGACATACCATTTGGTGGCAAGAATATTCTTGTTCTTGGAGATCTCCTTCAGCTGGCTCCTGTAAATGGCAAACATGTTTTCTGTAGTCTTTCCATTGAAGAGGCAAAGAAAACAATTGGATGCATAGGTGGAGTCAATCTGTGGGAGTTCTTCTCATATATTGAACTCTCACAGAATATGAGACAGCAAGGTGACATGTTTTACAAAGCATCACTTGATGTGGGGAGTATTGGTGCACTGTCACCCACCCACATTGAAATGCTAAGACAGCGCATGCTCACAAGAAATTATGCTCCTATTCAGGATGCATGTGATATCTTTGCACATGTATAGAAATCTGGGGTACATGTTGTATGTCTATTCCCAAGACTTAAGCAGTGTGCAGAGTTCAATGAGATCATGATGCAGAGAGAACAGCAACCTATTGTCACTCTCCCATGCATAGATACCATAGATGGTGTCACCCTATCATGAACAATGGTATCAAAAATGGTTGAGTGTCTCAGAGAGCTCACAATTGATGTGTCACGCACAGCTGGCTTGGAAGCTGTGCTACCACTGTGTGGAAATGCACGTATCATGCTTCACAGAAACACTGATGTTGAGCGAGGTCTCATGAATGGAGCCATTGGGTATATCCATGAGTTCCAGTACAATATGCAGAGCACAGCTGTGGACTTTGTAGTTGTAAAGTTTGACAATTGTGAAACTCCTCACCCAACAGACAGAGTAACAGTCAAGTTTGAGCTTGTGAAAGACATATATTTGACAAGGAAACAATGTCCATTGTGTGCTGCTTATGCAGTATCCATACACAAGTCACAAGGCCACAGCCTAGAAAGTGCCATTGTAGATATAGGCAGTGGTATATTCAAGGATGGGATGTCTTATGTTGCCTTGTCTCGTGTAAGACAATTGTCTGAAGTACACAGAGTGAATCTGGCAGAAAGTAAAATACGTGCTGACACAAAATGCATAGTTGAGTACAACAGATTACATATATTGTACCAACCAAATGCTCCTTTGCTACTAGTTCCCAGATATTCATCCGGTACAGCTATCACAATGGATGAAGGACACAAACTAAAAAGAAAGCACACTAAAACTCCACAGTCATCACCTCAGCACTCCATTACAGAGCACTCTCTGCATAAACAACTCACATCTCCACCTGCGAAAAAATGTATTGGAGTCAACACACTGCCAATATTTGACAGCAGCACAGGAGTAAACTGCTATGCAAAGGCAACTATGCAAGCAGTTCTCCACATCCCACAGTTTGCTAATGTATTAAACTCAAGTCAGTTGACACCTCTGTCAGAAGCATTAAAGAGAGTAATTAGAGGTACTCAATACCAGTTCCCCAGTTTACAAAGCTTGACTCCTCTATGACTAACTCTTGGAACATATGCAGGACAATCAATGTTTGCTGTAAATGCACAACAAGATGTCACATAGTTCATGATGGGAATGATAAACAGTTTAGCAGATGATGGCATTGATCTGCGTCAACACTTTAAAGTTGACTATGTGTCCAAGTACACATGTTTGTAATGCAGCCACAAAGAATCACAAAGAACTCAGGATATGCTCTGGCTGTCTGTCTATGTCCCTGAACAGAGAACTGTGAAGTTCCACAAGTTATTTGCAAATGCAGAAACTGGTTGGCTGTGCCGAAGATGTGGTTATTCTTGTGTTTGCTCTCTGAGAGTTACATATTCAAGTTCATACATAATTATTGTATTACAACACTTTAACTCTCAAGACATGAAAGTCACAACACCAATTTCACACTTCATTGCTGGGAGAACTATGTTCTCAGGAACTCAGTTTGTCACCCATGCAATAATCTTCCATCACGGCCTATTAATTCTGGACACTACATCACTTGGCGAAGGTTCAGAAAGGGATGGGTGCAGTGTAATGATACAGTATGTACTCTGAAGAAAAGACTTCCAAGGAATCTGAAAGATGCATATGTCATAATTCTCCGTTGCACCAACGTTGCACAACGTATGGAAAAGTGATGCTATCTAATCACAGCATCTAACTAAACCAGTATATCTGCAACAATAACATTCCATGTACATATTCCATCCAGATATAATTGTTTAACACCAATATACACATGTATTTTCCTTTAATACAACAAGTTACACCTTTATCAAAAACTACTGGTGTGTAAAACCACCCACGGTGACCTATGTGTTCTTGATGTTGCACAAAATCACCACAGCCCATGTTAATTACTTTGATTTCTATGCCATTGCAGAAGATACCACAACAGTACAGCAATGTAGCTACCTGTGGTACACAATTACTTGTTTATCACACTGCTATCCTCATACATTGGATACAAAACAACACTTTTCCCATAATTCATTGCAATGCAATTTCCACAAACATTGTATTGTAATATTCAGCATTTGCAAGTTTGACATACTCACTATAAAAACTGCATTGTTGCTGTTCAAGTAGACTTGAGGGTATTGAACTGTTATCAATGGACAGTAAGTTAGTAATATCTTTTTTGCAGATCCCTTACTTAACACTCAATGTCTAAGCACATATACTGTGGCCCGGATATTCAAACTGTGCCAGGCTGTGGTGAAAGCCTGGGCGCAGCTCAACTTTGTTGCGCAGGGGTGTGGCCTGGGTGATATTCAACGGAGCTGCACTATGGTGAAGCAGCTTTGAATATAGCACCCTGGCCACCCCCACTGTGCATGGCGCAGTGGCACTGTGCCAGTGCAAGTGTCCAGAGTGGAGCATGGAGAAGTGCTGGCACAAGTGCCACTGCGCCATGCACAGCACCTGCGATATTCAAATGGGGACATGCAAATGGGGCCATAATTTATGCAAGGCACACAGGGGGGCATTTGCATCTCATTATGGCCCCATTAGCATGCAGGTGCACCCATCCCCGACGACTTGCACCTGGTGCCCTGCCAGGCAGCAGCCATCGGGGACCGATGCCCCCCTGCAGCCCAATCACGGGCATTCCTGTACGAGAAAAGAAAAACCATCCAATATCCCTGGTGGTCCAGTGGACCTCTATGTGCCAGATTGCGGGCAACTGTACACTCCCCCCAAGTCCAATATCCCTGGTGGTCTAGTGGACCGCACTGAGCCCAACCGCGGGCATCTGTAATCACACCCCCCAAGTCCAATATCCCTGGTGGTCTAGTGGACCCTCCACCCACCCACCTACTGAGCCCCACCACCCTGCTCCCCCATCAGCCAGTGGGCGGCAGCACCCCACCTACCTGCCGCCCGCCACCCGCCGACTGACAGCTCAGTAGGGCTGCATGCCCATTAGTTCTGGCATGAGCCAATGGGCATGCAACCACTCTGACAGTCCAGATATGTGAATGAATTCATTCACATATCTGGACTGAGTAGTGGAGTGAGCTGCACACCCATTGGCTCATGCTGTGAACCAATGGGCGGCAGCTCTACTGAGCTGTCAGTCAGCAGGGTGGCAGGTGGGTGAGTGCTGCCACTCACCAGCTGATGGGGAAGCGGGGTGGTGGGGCTCCAGTGGGTGGGTGGGTGGAGTGAGTCCACTAATTCCTGGGGATATTGGACTTGGAGGGTACGATTACAGATGCCCATGGTCGGGCTCAGTGCAGTCCACTAGACCCCCAGGGATATTGGACTTGGGGGGAGTGTACAGTTGCCCATGATTGGGCACATAGAGGTCCACTGGACCACCAGGGATATTGGACCAGGGGGGTTTGTGACAGGGAAGGCCCTCATGTGGCATGGGGGGCACTGCCAGGTGTGGCAGGAACTCGGGTGGCCACCCACAGGTGGCAGCTGCTGTGTTGCACCCTGCAATGTGGCAGCTCACCCGTGGGTGGCCATCACTTGTTCCATTTTTTCCTGGTGTAACTTTGTGCAGGTGCAGGTAGGGGTTGTGCATGCATGACTCTGCACATCCCAGGCTGAATATCGGGCTGTGCAGGTTATGCATGGGCATGCCCCCCCCACTTGTGCCTGCATACATTACTGATGCACTCCGGCGCATCAGGATTTGTGCGGCGCACTTTTCCCTTTTAAATATCACGCCAGACGCATCAGTGGGTTGTGCATGGTGCAACACTGTTGCACCATGCGCAACCCTTTTGAATATCTGGGTCTGTGTATTCAGTTGTTTCACAGTACAATGTTACATGGCAATGACAAACTCACTTACTTATTTAAATGCTTTTCAGAGATGCAACTACTGTTCTCCACATATTGTGTTGAGAACTCTACTTGTTTCAACAATACACATCAGGTTAAGTTCTCATTCCTTTTCCTGCTGTTGTCTACATTCTTGACCTTGACTATTGTACTTACTAAATTGACTTCCACCAAATCCAAGCAGACTCGAGGGCACTGGATATTACACAAATGTCAGTTAGTGAGTTATGTCTTGGCAAATGTAGTTATCACACTCATGTTAACAGCATAACTATCTACATTGTGGTATCATCTGTAGCACTAAACTGAAATTGTTGAAAACAATCTGATAGAATTTTCTGTCACAGTACTTGCACTCTGAACGCTGAATATGACAAACTCTAACAAAAAAAATGCAACTCAGACTTGTACATATGTATAATGCTGAGCTTCAAATAACATGTACAGTATATAACTTAAATAGATGTTCACGTATACATATTTGTTTTAAAAAAAGAAAATAGAAACATTTTATGAATACGTTAATTAACTGTGCAGGATTATCTGGCACTGTTCTTGGATTCTCAACGCTGAATATGACAAACTATAACCAAGAAATGTGACTCAGACTTGTACATATGTATATTATACTGGGCTTCAAATTGAATGTACAAAAGTTAACTAGACTTAGAAATATGAATGTTTGTTTTTATAAAAAGCGATATACAAAAATCACATCATTCCTTTATTTACTGTGCCAAAGGTACTCTATCCATGCATTTAATGGTATTGCATTAAGTGCTACTGTAGATATGATTCATACCTGATTATAGAGATCTATGCATGTGATTATCTGGCCTATTTCCACTGTACAATGCGTTTATATATATCTATACAGATGTCTACAGCTCATAACTGAGTACAAAATGCTCACAATGATTGTGTACTTCTGCTGTACAATGCAAACAATTGGTGTGCTCTTGCTTTAACAGGATTGTCCATATTTTTGGAGGTCGGATGAGGAATTTTTCCCAGTTCCACAAATAAAAAATACTTGTAAAAACACCTCAATTAGCAGCTTAACCAACAATCTCAACATCAGTAAAAAAATGGATGTGAAATGAGTATCCTCACCACTCCATAGCATACTTAAATATGTAACAAATGTGTAATACTTCCATCTTTTTTTCACTTCTTGATATTGTTAGATCTACTTTAAAATAAATAACTGCAGCTTTATCAAAACTAGTAGCAACACATATGTAGATATCACTAATAGGGTACAACAGTACTCAAATGAGAAATGAAAATGTCTGTCATTTAACTAAAACACAAAGAAAACAGCAACAAATTAAACTTCATAATATGTTTCTTGATATCAAACTAAAGGTCTCTACTCACATGTAAAATATTCCCACCAGCTTTCACACTGTTAGAATAATCTACACGTGTGGTTATCCTATGGGAAATGTGTGAATACACTCATGAGAAACATAAAATGTTTCTTACTATTTCATGTGAACATGTAGTCAATAACTAAATGCCATTAAACATTAATTAGGTAAAAAACTAACAATATTCTAATCAGTTGCACAAAATACCAGTAAAATGTTGAAAGCCACATGTTAAATAACATTTTGTTAATCTCCATTCTCTTAATATCTAAGTGGTCAGTAAATGTGATAATTAAATACTATCAATAGACACACAACTAATACCACTCAGCAATAAATGTAATAAAGATAAATATTTGCTAACTAAATATTCTGTAACATTAACACCCATATAAACCATTTACCAAATATATACACAATCTTAATTCTAAACCGCTATTCATATAGAAAAGAATACATATAGAAAAGAAACAGTGTAGATAAAGTCAGTGAAGTGCCAACAAACAAAAAACATCCCCAAAAATGATCATGGATATATACAACAAACTGTTTTTTTGTCCATCTCAAGAGCAACCAAACAATTCGGACGAAATATATATAAATAGTTAAATAATAAACTAATTATTAACCTTATGCTATGTCTCCTGAGTTTTATTTTTAAGCAGTTACTGTTATAGAGTTGTAATACTGATCTACATGTCTTGTATTGCACTGTGACTGCATAACCCTGACTATGCAGAGAAAGTAGAAAACTAGAGAGAGGATCTCCTGGGATGGACCAGGGGGGTGGGTGGGACAGACACCTAACTAAGTGTATAATGGAACAGATCTCACATGGTGCAGAGTCACAATAGTATCAGTTCTTGTCAAGTTATTTGTTCCATTCCCACTCACCACCTCACAGATTATGGAGAGAAATTGTGAGGATCACAGTGTACTCTGAGGATCAGTCTGCAATGGAGCATCTCTAGTACTAAGGCTGTGACTACACCTGTGGATCCAGTCATTGCAGATTTCACACAAAGTACGTTAATTGCCCTCTCTGTCTCTATGCATACACGTGGAGATGTGTCTTGCTGTGGCTTGCTGTGTGGGCCACATATTGAGCCCAGCTCACAATGACTGGAACTTGCAATCTGCATAGTCATTTTTGGACGTGTGTACTGTCTATTAACCACAACTTGTCATCCAGGTTCTTGCAATCTATGTTCAAGATTCTACATACTTGCCACATGCACCCACAGCTCACCAGACCTGGTTGCATGTCATAACACACATTGCAAGTGTGCCCCATTCCAAGATACCCTCAATACCTGACCCACACAACATCCAAGAACAAATCAAGTGTGTGGTGTGTGTAGTAGTGCAGATGGCACATGGCTGCTGTGCCACAATAGTATCACTTGTTCTCAACTTAGTTGTTCCATCCCCAGTCACCAACTGGGGGGTAGGAAGGGTTTACAGAGGAACTTATGATGATGAGATTGCACTCTGACCACAATTTTTCAATGAAACATCTCCAGTACTAAGACTGTCACTACCTCTATGGGAGCAGTACCATCTCACATATAATGGGGAGAAATAGCGAGGATGACAGTGTACTCTGAGGATCAATCTCCAATGAAACATCTCTAGTACCAATGCTGTGACTACATCTGTGGATCCAGTCATTGCAGATTTCACAGAAAGGAGGTTAATTGTCCTCTCTGGCTCTATGCATACATGTGAAGGTGTCTCTCACTGTGAATGCCATGTGGGACACATATTGAGCCCAACTCACAATGGCTGACACTTGCAATCTGTGTAGTGAGTTGTGGACATGTGTACTGTCTATTAACCACAACTTGTCATGCAGGTTCTTGCAATCTGTGTTCCAGATTCTACATAAGTAGCAGCCACAGACACTGCCAGCTATTTCCCCAAATGTCTCTGATATTTCCGGATATATCTAATTCTTTCTCCATTTCCACAGTAGGGGCAGCAGAGAGAAACTCTTTAGAAATTTAGTGAAATATCTGGAAATATCTGGCAATGTCTGTGGCTACAACTGTACTTGCCACATCCATCCACAGCTCACCAGACCTGGTTGCATGTCAGAACACACATTGCAAGTCTGCCCCATTCCAAGATACCCTCAATACCTGACCCAACAACAATGAACAACAAATCCAGTCTGTGGTGTATGTGGTAGTACAGATGGCACATGAGTGCTGTGCCACAATAGCATCAGGTATTCTCGACTTATTTGTTCCATTTCCAGTAACCAACTGAGTGGGGGGGTGGAAGTGGTTTAGGGGACAACTTATGATGATGAGAGTGCACTTTGAGCACCATTTTCCAATGCAACATCTCCAGTTCTAAGACTGTCAGTACTTCTATGGCAGCAGTAATTGTACATTTTTAAATGAGTAGGTCGGTAGCCCTCTGTAGCTATATCTATACATGTGAAACTCCACTTGCTGTGATTTACCATGTGGGGGACATGTGTTGAGCTTAGCTTGAAATAGAGGGCACTTGCAATTTGTCTAGTCTCTTGTGACCATGTGGACTGCCTATTCAGAATAACTTAGTATACAAGTTCTTGCAATCTATTCTCCACATTCACCATGCTTGCCACATACACCCACAGTTCACCAGACATGGTTGCATGTCAGAACACACATTGCAAGTGGGCCCCATGTCGAGCTACCCTCGAAAGCTGCCCCACAAAACAACCAACAACAAATCCAGTGTGTTGTGGTACAGATGTCACATGGGTGCAGTCCACAATAGTATTGGGCATTCTCAACTCATTCACTCCATTCCCAGTCACTGACTCAGGCCTTAGAAGAGAAGCAACAAGGATAACAATGCACTCTCAGCATCATTTTGTAATGCAGCATCTCCAGTACTAAGACTGTCAGTACGTCTATGGGGGCAATCATTGCAAATTTTGAAATGACTAGGTGATAGCCCTCTGTGGCTCTATCCATGCATGTACAAGTGGCACTTACTGTGAATTACCATGTGGAGGAGGGGGCACCTATTGAGCTAGCCTCGCAATAGGGGCAATTGCTATCTAAGTTGTATCTTGTTGACTTCTGCACTACCTATTGACAGCAGCTTGTATGCAGGTTCTTGCAATCTGTGTTCCAGATTGCAACATACTCGATCCAATAAATATGAAACAATACATTAGCACTGCAATTTTCATCCACAAGACATGCTGTAAACGCCCTCCAAATTTCAAGTTAGAAGACCAAACCATTTCTGAGATATTCAATGGTAAACATTGATGAAATTTCCCTATCTATTCCATTATGAAAATCTGGCCATCTTGTCCCTCCCTCACAATCAAAGATGGTGATCAAAGAATCTCACGATCAAAGAATTCACAGGCTCATGATCAAAGAATTTGCAGGGTCATGACCAAAGACTAAAAACTGTTGTAATTATAAAATTTCAAAGAATTGTGGTAAACCACCACCACGGTTCATGAGGATGAAGCCCTCTGAGTACAACCCCCCCCCCATTTGTCTTCCTAGGACATCCCTGAGCTGAGAAAATTGATATTTTTCTGGCCATCTCGTCCCTTGCTCGCGATGCACGATCACGATCAAAGAATCCCGTGATCAAAGAATTTGCAGGGTCATGATCAAAGAATTTGCAGGGTCACGACCAAAGAATAAAAACTGTTGTAATTTAAAAAATTCAAAGAATTGCGGTATACCACTGCCCATGGTTCATCAGAACGAAGCGCCCTGAGTGAAACCCACCCTCATTTGTCTTCCTAGTACACACCTCGGTTGAAAAATAATTATTTTGAATACGGCCATCTTGTCCTTCGCTTGTGATGCACAATGGCGGTCAAAGAATCTCGCGATCAAAGAATTTGCAGGGTCACGATCAAAGAATTTGCAGCTTCACAATCAAAGAATGCAAACTCTTCAAATCTAAAAAATTTAAAGAATTGTGATAAACCACCACCATGGTTCATTAGAATGAAGCCCCCTGAGTAGAACCTACCCTCATTTGTCTTCTTAGTACACCCCTTGGCTGCAAAATAATTATTTTTAATACAGCTATCTTGTCCCTCGCTCACGATGCACGATGGTAGTCAAAGAATCTGGCGGTCTAAGAATTTTCAGCCTCACGATCAAAGAAATTGCACGCTCATGGTCAAAGAATGGAAAAGTTTGATATGTATTTTTTCTCACCGATTTCAACCGAACCAACAGCACGCCTCGATAGAACGAAGCCCCCCTGATCAAAACCCACCCTCATTCCTGTCCCTAGATCACCCCTGAGCCAAGATATTTGTGAAAATAGGTCACGATGCACAATGGCGATCAATCTATCTCGTGATTAAAGAATTTGCAGGCTTATGATCAAAGACCGTTAGTGAGCCGCGAACAAAGATTTCAAAATCATATAACTCTATTTTTTTACCAATATGCCTCAAACCAAAGCCATGCCTCGATAGCTCGCGGTCCCCTGAGTAAAACCCATCAAAGTTTTACTTCAGGAGTGACACCTGAGCCGAGATATTTGTGTTTTTCTGATCGGAAAACTAAAAACAAAATGGCGGACCTCGCGATCAAAGAATTTTGAAATTCCTTGAGGACAAAGATTCTTGAACCGTGAGGCTACAAATTCTTTGAGCGCCATGTGGGACGAGATGGTCAGAACCCCATTCTTAGATCACAAGATATACGTATAAATTTTCCAATGACTTATAATGGGAACTTAAACGTGCCATAACTTATGAATTCCTCCATATTTTTTCACCAAACAAAAAGCGACATGTTCGGCTACCAAAGCTCTTTCAAACAAGCCATCTTACAGAGTGGCATGCCACACGACAGCCACGCAGGACCACATTCAGAATGCCAAAAGGTGCCTCCAAAAATGGATAATCTTGCATTTTTCAGCGCTTTCGTACACAAAGACTGGCACTTTGACCGAAATGCAATTTGGCAAATCAAGAGGTTTACCATGCCCCAACATGCATACCAGACTTCAGGCAAATCCATTGAATGGGTCCAAAGTTATTAACGCCCAAACTTTTGACTTTAGTATGTAACTTACCGCTGAACCCTAACTATAGTGGCGCAACCGCGCCACTATAATATATACTGTATGTGTATATATATATATATATATTTTTTTTTTTATGGCAAAAAAATCCATTTAATGCATCAGTTAGGGTTGTTCCACAGTGACAAAAGCAAGGAAATTTGGTGTTAGGGTTGAAAACCCTAACTCTGCATTCACCCCCCACCTCCCCAGCACCACACACACACACACACACACACACACACACACACACACACATATGCAAGTAGGTCGGAGGACCAAGGCAACACAACCAATCACAGACAACCAGCAGCAGGTACTGCATGATCAGTGGAGAGCCACAGCAAAACTGAGGCCATGCACACCAAAAGTACACACCCCTAATTGCAGGTGCATACAACGTACCACACTTAGGAGTTGCTTGGCATTACCTAGCAATGCTACACACCCCACCACATCTGCTACTGCACCCGGTCTGCAGAGCCAGAGCAAAAGTAAGGCCTTGGACATGCATGGCATATCAAATGGATTTCAGGTATGTACAATTGAACACAGTTAGGCACTGTAGCCCTTCAGCAGGCAATGCGCCACCTTCTGATACCAGGAACTGCATGCTGACTGGACAGCCGCAGTAAAAATAAGGGCGTGCACATTACCAGTACAAGTCCCTCATTGCAGCCGTACAGAGCTTTGTACACTTAGAAGTTGCACAGTCTTAGCTACACAATGCCCACCCCTACCACTTGTTGAGTCTTGACTGCAAAGCCACAGGAAAACAAAGGTCACAGACATCAATGGTACACCTTCCTGATTGCAGCTACACTCCAGTTACCACAGTTGTCAGTTGCATGCCCTCAGTCAGGGAATGCTCCCCAAAACCACAAGACCAGATACTGCATCCTGAGTGGGGTCTTATACCAAAACTGATGGCATGGAGATCAGTGGTACACCTCACTCATTCAAGTATACTCAACTTAGCACAGTTAGGATTTGCTTGGCATCACACCAGGAATACCATCATCCTGGGCAGGTACTGCATCCTAAACAGAGAGTTACAGCTAAACTGAGTCTATGGGCATCCATGTTACACCTATGCCACTTCAGCTACAGTTATCGTTGCATGCTTAGGAGTTGCATGGCCTCAGCCAGGTAGTTTCCCCCAACACATAGACCAGTTACTACATTCTGAGTGTACAGCCACAGCAAAAATAAGTCAATGCACATCAATGGTACACTTCCATCACTGAAGCTGCTCACCTGTTAGCAGCATTAGAGCTTGCACAGCCTTGTACAGGCAATGGCTTGCTGAGTCTCCAGGTTCTGCATCCTGAGTGGATAGACACAGAAAACATGCAGCTTAGCACAACACATGCTCAAATGCTACAGTTGTTGTCTTATGATGATGCATGTGTCTTGAAGTATATTTAGACAGTTGTATTATCTTTCTGTCTACTCATAAGTGTACAAACATCTGTATACCTGCAATCATGGGGTTTCATTGTTGATGTAAAGTCATGGTGCAGTAGCGGGTGTGGTGGGGTGTGTGGCATCGCTAGGTAAGGTCATGCAACTCCTAAGTGTGGTACGTTGTGTGCACCTGCAATCCAGGATGTGTACATTTGGTGTACGTGGCCTCAGTTTTGCTGTGGATCTCCACTGAGCATGCAGTACCTGGTCGGGTGGGTGGGGATGTCTTGTAGTACATTTAGATAGTTGTATTTTATTTCTGTCACCTGCTGCTGGTTGTCTGTGATTGATTGTGTTGCTTTGGTCCTCCGACCTACTTGCATATGTGTGCGTGTGTGTGTGTGTGTGTGTGGTGCTGGGCTGGATGGGGGGTGAATGCAGAGTTAGGGTTTTCAACCCTAACACTGAATTTCCTTGCTTTTGTTGCTGCGGAACAACCCTAACTGATGCATTAAATGGAGTTTTTTTGCCATGAATTTCCCTTCTTTTTGAGAATGAAGACTATAAATAGTAAATGGAATGTGGTGGTGAGAGTGTGCAACACCAAGGCACTATGCTCACAACACGACATTTACTGTATCTGGTTATGTGTTAAAAGTATAATGTATTTCCTGGTTCATATATGTTTTAAGCTGTTTCAACCTATCCATACCTCGTTTTGCTTCTACTTGTGCCACAGTAACTATCGCTACGACACATAATCAATCATGTAGTGACATCATGCATACAAATAACATACATTACCACCACATAATATATGTGTGTTGGGCTATATTAACCTCTACGTACCTCTTGCTGATTTCCGTTTTTCTAACAGTTAGCATTGCTATTACACACACCAAATCATCTTGTAAGAGTGTAACTTGAAATGGCCTGTGGTTCCAATACCTGATACATGTGTGTTGGTTCTCTATCAACTTGTGCATACCTTTTACCACTTTCACTTGTGTTACTGCACACTTTAGTGATGACACACAAAGAAAACATGTACTGAGAGTGTGGCTGTCAAGGTCTTGTATTCACAAAAGCTGATGTATGTGCATTTACATTGCTTAAACCTGTGGACTACTGTGCCTGATTTACATTTCATAACACTTATAATTATGTATTTCACTAGAAAGTCATACACTGTAACAACAGACCTACGAATCTCACACTGACAGCATCTGTACCATTTCTATTTGATACTCAATCTAGATGTACATACCTTTGAATGTTTTTGTTTCTGTCACAACTAACATTGCTATGTCATGCAACAAATCATATAGTGGTGTTACAAGCCTTGAAGAGTTGCAGTGTGAACACTAGATTCATGTTTCTTTGTCATTTAAACCGTATGGACATGCCTCTTAGTGGCTTTTTATTTACTTCTAGTTACCATTACTATGCCATACAGCAACTCATGTTGTGCTGCTCTTTAAAATTCTTTCATTTAGCAGTGACTCATGACACTGTGACAAAAACATTTAATGAAGCATCATGTTTATGACAACTAGACTAATAGGTGTGCATTCTCTTGCACGTTGTGGTTCTCTAACTTAACTAGATACATAGTGTGAAATGCAGTGCATACATATCATGATACCCTTTTGATACCAGTTATAATAAATAGTGAGGCTGTTAGAGTTTCACTTTCACTGTGGTCATCTCTAATGTCCTTGTTTTCTCTTATTTCATCAGCAATGGGCTTCCTTGCTAATAAGTCAATTAAACATCAGCAGTAGTCATGTTAATGGTCTGTCAATCATCTTGTAGCAGTGCACTGTAGCAGAACGTGTAGCCAAGTGCCAGTTTGCCCTGGAAAGTGATCAGCTGACAATTATACAATGGCAAGAAAGAATCCTGGATTCTGATTGGTCAGTGCATGCCTGAGACAGTGATGATATTACAGTATAACATCACTGTCATTGATTAGCATTAGCTTTGCTGGCTGTAGTCATAGAGCTTTTTTTTCCTCTTCTCTAAGAAACTCACTAAAAATCGACTAACAATATTTTTTAAATTTTTTTTTAATTTGTATAACATCGAGCCATTGTATAATAGCAATATGCTGAACAATGTCTCACACTGTTTTAAGAAATTTGTAATAATTCTACTGATAAGCCACCGTTAGGGATTATGTTAATCAAGCAATAAGGCATGACAGGCTGTGTGTTATTGTGTAATAACGTCACTCCTGGGGTGGTGGAAGCACTCAGCTTCACCTCGTGCTTCAACCCACCCCAGGAGTGATGTTATTACACAATAGCACACACCCTGCCATGCCTTATTGCTTAATTAACCTAATCTCTAACAGTGGCTTATCAGTAGAATTATTACAAATTTCTTGAAACAGTGTGAGACATTGTTCAGCATATTGCTAAGTACTACATTCATGTTAACTATAGATAAAGATAGTGCTGTAATAATATCTGTAATCAATCAGACAAATGTATTTGTCAGACTGTTTTGATAATATCAGTAAAAGCACTCATTTCAAATACTATGTATATATATATATATATATATATATACACAGTATATACTGTGTATATATATACTGTATATATATATATATATATATATGTGTGTGTGTGTGTGTGTTTCCCAAAACTCACAGCAATACAATATAAATGGTTTTCTTTGCAAAAATAGATTTGTATAGTAATTTTTTTTCAAAGTAAGCATATCAACATACAATTATAATGAGGCACAGTAAACAAAGTGGTTAATAAAAAATAGACCATTATTAAATACAAATAAAAATAAATGTTGCGATATTTACCAAAAAATAAAAATATTCTTATAACGGATCTCTTTAAAAAAAAAAAAGAACTATTCAGAAAGTACACAAATTTTTCAAAAACAAATGTGGTATTTCAAAAAATAAATAATTATCAAAAGAGTAACAAAAAATAAAGTATGTATATTTACAGAATTTACAAAAGAACAAGAGAGGTGTCCTGCTGCTTGAGGCAGTCCAGGGCAAAAATTGGACACCATGTGGAGGTGCACAAGAAGTGGAAGCTATTGCGCCCATTAGGGGAGATACCAGACTGGCTGTGGAGGCTGCTCATGATGGGTCAGGGAGGGTCACTGCAGGTGGCGAAGGAGAACCAGGGCTGGTGGGTGTGATAACATTAGCTGCTGTGTCCACAGGCTGAAGGACAAGATTAACAGTAGCCTGCTGCACTGTCAGGAGGGACAGTAATTTTTCCTGCCAATCCTGCAGCGAGGCAATTTCCTCCTTGAACTCTTTCTTCATCTGGTCAATCTTGTCCTCCAGCCTGTGGACACAGCTGCAGTGCACCCGGCACCATTCCATGTGAGGGAGATCTGTAAAGAGACAAGAAAAGTAAATAAATATGTAATTGTTACAATTGTGCTTTATTGCTTGTGCTTAACCTGCAAAAGATTGGCTTTTTATCTTACTAACATACTAAAATGCCAGCAGAATAGGCCTAACGGTCTTTCGTGTCTGCTCATTTGGTCAGCCCCCACCCTGGGAGCTGACCTTGCTGCCCCCGTCTCCCTCTTCAGCTTCTCCCTTCCCAGTCCCGGATATTCTCCTTGCACTGGTTTTTGCTTCCAGAACCCTTACCCTGTACCTGTCCCACCCTCTCTTGAACCCCTCCACCATTTCTGCCTCCACCAGACCCCTCGGCAGCACATTCCATGGCTCCACCACCCTCTCAGCGAAGTAGCACGTCCTCCTTTCTCCCCTGAATCTCCCACCCTCCAGCTTCCACCCATGCCCTCTAGTTGTCCCCCTCCTTCTTTCGGTGCACCCTGACTACTCCTTACCTATTTACCCCCTTCATGTACCTGAAGGCCTCTATCATGTCCCCCCGGTCCCTTCTCTCTTCCAATGTGTACATATCTAGCTCTTCGAACCTCTCCCCATAGGTGCTATCCCCAAGCCCCAAATCATTTTGGTTACCCTCCTCTGGACCCTCTCCAGGAGTTCAATGTCGTTCTTTAAATGTGGCTTCCAAAACTGCACGCAGTAGTCGAGGTGCGGCCTCACCAAGCAGTTATGCAGTGGGAGTATCACTTCCCTCCTTCTGGAGGTGAGCCCTCTAGCGATGCATCCAAGCATCCTGTTGGCCTTTACCACTGCTCTCCTACAAGTCTCCGAGTTTTCATCTTGACATCCACCACCACCCCTAGGTCCCTCTCAGCCATCGAGACTTGTAGCATTCCCCTTCCCAGGGTGTACACTTGGCCCAGGTTTCTGGCTCCCAGGTGCAGTACCTTGCATTTCCCTGCATTGAACCTCAGCTTTCACTTTCTAGACCACCTTTCCAGAGCCTCCAGGTCCACCTGTAGGGCCACTCACCCCTCCTCCTCATCCACCACTGCCCCCAGTTTTCAGTCGTCTGCAAAGAGACTCTTGTCACTCCTGATACCCTTCCTTATGTCAGAGACATAGGCGTTGAACAGAAGGGCCCAAGCACCAATACCTGACGGTCTCCACTAATGACTCTCCTTGGGGATTAGACTATCCCACCAACCACGACCCTCTGGGTCTGGTTCTGCAGTTAATTTCCTATCCATCTGATCATCTGCTTCTCCACCCCCATTTCTTCCACATTATCCAACAGTCCCCTGTGAGGTACAGAGTCAAATGCCTTGCTGAAGTCAAGAAAGAGGATGTCCAGTGGTATACCCAGGTCCAAGGCACTCATCACCCAGTCATATAACTCCACAAGGTTTGTCTGACACAATGTTCCTGGGTCAAATCCATGCTGTCTATCATCCAGGCACCCCAACTTTTCCAGGTTCACCCTAGTCTCTCCATGACAATGCCCTCCATCACCTTGCCCACCACTGCAATCAGGCTGATGGGCCTGTAGTTCCCTGACACCTCCCTTGATTCCCCCTTGTGGATAGGCACTATATGCATCACCTTCCAGTCCTGGGGCACCCACCCTATCCTCAAAGAGATGTTGAAGAGCTCTGCCAGGGGTTTCACCAGGACATCTGCCAGTTCCTTCAGCACTCTGTGATGTACTGTAATTTATCCAGACCTGGTGCTTTCTCCATCTTAAGGGACATGAGGGCTTCCCTCACTCTCTCTGCCATGATTTCCACCTCTGCTACCTTATCTCCCTGCTTTGCCTTCCCCCACCTTACAGTGCTGCCCCCCAGACCCGCCGATCGGTATGGGTCCCCCCTCCTCAATTTTACCACCTCCTACCATATATGATGCAGCCCCCTCATTTTCCTTGGTGAAAACTGAGGCAAAGTACTCATTTAGTACCTCAGCCTGCTCCCCCAGGACTTGTGCCCATCCCTCTCCTGTTTTAATCCTTCTAATCTGCCCCTTCACCCTTCATTTTTCCCCAATGTATCTAAAGAACCCCTTGTTCCCTCTCCTAATTTCCCTGGCCAGGTTCTGCTCCTTCCTTGTCTTAGCCACCCTCACTACCCCAGTGGCCTTTCTGGCCATCAACTCATACTCCCTTCGGTCCCTTTCACTCCTTGAGCACTAGAATTGCCTATAGGCAACCTTCTTTCCCCTCACCACCTCCTGAACCTCCTTGGTCAACCAGCAGGGTTTTCAGGCCCTACCACATTTTTGTCTTACTCATGCGCAGGCACTGGTAGCATTCTGCACCCCTCTCCTGATGATTTCCCACCTACTGTCAGCGTCCATGTCTGGCCCAATCCCATCCAAGTGCTCCTTAAGGACCCTTCCCATTTCCTTGAAATCCAGCCCCCTGAAGTCAGTTACCTCCATCTTTGTGCAGCCTTCTACCCCTCTTAGGTTCAGGCAGAACCACACTGTGGCATGGTCGCTCCCCGGCAATGGGTCCCTTACCTCCAGGCCCCCAGTCTGGTCACTGTCTGCCAGGACCACATCCAGTATCCAATCCTCTCTGGTCGGTTCCCCCACCTGCTGAGTTAGGAACACATCCTGAAAGACATCCAACAACCTCTGTTCCCTGGCTACCAAGGATGTCATGGTCTCCCAGTGTGTTAGATTTAGCATAATAGCTGGTGTCCAGTGCAGTGCCTTTAACAGAGTTCCAGGTATAAGTATGATAAAATATTGCTAATGTTCACCCTGGTAATACAGTGCACCAGTGATACCCAATCACGTGGATTGTAAGTGGATATATTCCTGTTGGTACACCGGTATCCCCCCATACACACCCTATGCAGCCAGACAAGCAACTCCAGCCACCCCTCCATGAACAGCAGCTCGCACCTACCCACTCGCAAGGATACCAGCTGACTGACAAGTCACATGTATACAGTATGGCTGAACAGCCATGGTTCCAGAGCATACTACAATGCTGATGCACACCATACCATACTACACACTCTCACTATGTTAATGGATCGATTCATATATTGAAATTTATTAATATGGAATGGTCTACACACCCATTGTTACATGCTTTGGAACAATGAGCATACAGGTACAGTGTACACTGTCAGTCAGCAGGTGTTCACATGCGTTATGAGTGGGGAGTTGCCAACCGTCATTCACTGCAGGGGGGGGGATCGGGGTTGCATTCATGAGTGGTTCTCTGGGGAGGGTGGTACCCATGTACTGCTAGTTAAATATTCATATTTACAATTGACCATGATCATGGTGGAAGATGTGCATTGTACATCAGGGATAATATTAATAATATTTGATTATACATATGCCCACAATTGGTCTTGAATCAGTGCAATGCATTACTCAGAACATACCTTTGTTCCAATGTACAAAATTAGGCATGCACAGTGGTGTGACGTTTGCAGTCCCTGGTACAAAGCTGCGGTTGCCACACCCAGACATGTTGAGCGCTTGTGTTTCACTCTGCAATATGACAATTCAGCTTTGGGTGTGTACCCCTGGATCTCTTATTTTCCTGTCTAATGTTTGAGTATCAGTTTATGGTGGCAAGAAGGATTGAGATACTATATACCCACCAGATCCCGAGATGAATATCAGGATATGCCAAGTATGCTTAACCATGTCCCCCCCCCCCCGCACTTGTGCTGGATACATTAGTGATCAACCCCAAAACATTAGGGTTTTAACAGAAGAATATAACATGATGAATATTGTACATGGTGCAACACTACATTTTACCTGGTGCAACACTGCTGTACCATGTGGAACCCCTTTTAATATATGTGGCCCATGTTTCTGTGATAATATTGGTGAAATTAGATACTTTTAACTTAGTAATGTTTTCTTCCTCTACAGCTATAGAAGAAGACGTTTCTTTTAAATAATTTATTAATGTTAATAGTTGCCTCACACAATTTGTAAATGATCAGGGTTTGTATAATTAGTAGACAATTAGTGATGTACAGCACAGAGTAGATAATAGGCTGTGAGACTAACAAAACAGTAAATCTTAAACATACGCATTATGCCATCAGGGTAATGTATTCATGTAACATACACTACAGTATGATTGGTCAGATACTGTAGTTACCAACATGTTTTCTGTGTATATTAATTAATTTTCATACTTACGTCCAACACTGGTTTCAGACTCCTCCTTCACCTCCACCACCGCCGTTGCGACTGCCTCCCTGGCCACTGTAAAATAAATAAGTACATTATTTAATAGTAGCCATTTAAATATGTCAATGTGTAACAATCCTTTAACTGTCTTATATACAGATAATTTTTGAAATATTATCTAGCTATGTACCATTGTTGTTAATGCGTCTGCCTAGTAGATGTGTAAAGAAACACAATACAAATTCAGAAGTACATAACTTTTTCTATTAATGCAGACATAAACATTAACTCCGTGTGAGTGTACTAATACAACTAAGCAGCATAGGGCAATGTATCTGTCCCATGTCTCCATCATACTGACATAAGACACACATAAACCAGGAAATGGAACAATCATGATATTTACTAATGCTATTGTTTTCCAATCCCTGTTTCTTTGTCGAGGCGCAGTACTGCTTAGCGAAAAAAGATAATAAATATGGTACATTATCATCAACCTAAGGCTAGTGTGCTTTCATCTCAATAGAAATACTTTACAGTCACATAAGTACATGTATTAAAAGCTGTGAATGTAGATGAGGATAACGCACAGAACTGTCACAGTGCTATAATGTATGCAAATCACATATTAACTGCCATTTATCAGTAGACACACAGGTTTATTATGCTACTGTTCACAATTTTTCATGCTGTTATCCACACTACACAAGTTCTGAACTGTTGCATTTAAAAAGTATGTACCAGAGTTCCATAGCTGTGAGACATGCAATTTAAACTTGTGCTTTGCTTGCCCATGGACATTTAAAAGGTGATCTCTGGCTCCAGCTATCCAGCAGACTAAAGTACCAGACCTGCATCCTAGCTAAGAAGACATCACTGGGCCTTATGCCCCCTGGAGTCCAATCAATATTGACCCCACAGCGTGTCCACCGCCTAACTAGAAGAACAAACAGTCTAACCTTTACAATACCTTGCTGTCGGACCTCCCAAGCTCAGCGTTCTTACCTTGTCAGATCCTCCACATGGTTCAACTTGCTACCTACAGAAATCTCCAACATTGCCACGATTGGTGCTTTTAAGTGTAAACTGCGTCAACACCTCGTGGCTAGTGCCTTCTGTGATTGCTTCTTATAATCCCCTCCAGGCATACTACCCTCAAGCATCCCTCCTCACTGCCTCAGCTCCTCCTCCTCTCCTACCCCCCATTACTGGGTATAGGATAAATCTGTCTCCTTTTCTTTTTCATCCCCACCTTTCCTCCTCCCTTGCTGTTTCCCATCTACCACATACCCAATGCAATGCCCTCCCCATTTCTCCCCTCCTCCCTCTTCTGTCTCCCATACCACTCCTTCACCACCACTCTTCTTTCTCTTTTCCCACTAACCCACTCCTAACAAAGCTTCACTGAGCCGCCTGTGACTTGTACTGTATAATTAACTCGCAACACAATTCCTTGACAATGCCTTTGGCTGCTATATTGTAACCTTATTTGTCTTTTTTTTGAAAGTTCCATTGTAATGATCGTGTTATGTTTTGTACCTTATTGTCCTTATTGCCTTGATATGGAACCTTTGTAAAAGAGCCCTCGGCTCTAAGGCGTCATCTGAAATACAAATAAATAAATAAAAATAAAATCAGCTGAGAAAGACAGTAAAAGCATCTCTTATGGTTGCCATGATAAAGTTAACCTGTTAAGCTCAGCTCTTGAATGTTATCATGTAATCCTATCAACTACCTGAGGTGATCATACCATGACCATTACCCGATTCCCGTACATTAAACACATGTGATATCATCTGTACATTTTTTGTTAAATAAAATAATGAACAAATGGTATTAATAACTCTTAGTTACTTGTCATATTTTGTAAGCTAGTGAATGTCACTAAAACACAACTCATACTGTCTACTGTTTCATACTGTGCAACAAAAGTATCATGATACACATAAGCAATAAACATATTTACAGACTTACTTATTACTTAGCAACACTAATAGGCAGAACAACTGAGTAGTGCAAATGTGTTGTCTGTTAAATTCAGAGACTGACAACACTTATAACATTAACATTCACAGTAAAGTTTATTTCTTCATATGTTAACAACTTCTTAAATTAGACTTCACTGCAATACTTACAGTATATCTAGCAAAGCCGCAGAAGAAGTCAATAGGTTGTTAGTGAGAGTCATAGTAAAGGTGTATGTAACAGGACAATGAAACACACAATGTCTTGTTACAGACGATCACAAATCTGATGCACAGTAACCACTAATAGTAACAATTGAACAGAAAAATGTCAACTATCTGCTTACCGTCTGACTCAACAAATATGATGGAGTCAGTATCAGAGACCGCAGCCTCCACAACTTCCGCTTGTGCTGGCACTACCTCAGCTGTGGTTTGGGGATGCCTGCAATGTGCTGTTAATTAAACATGAAAAGGAGACATAGTAACTGTATCATATGTATGTTCATGTATTTAACACCAGCAACACTTTATAATTTTCAACTGTCTGTAAGCTAACATTATCTAGATTTAGAATACACAGTCATTGTTCATCCACACAAACCATGAAGTGTTTAAACAGGAATACTGTAACTAAGCAAGATATTAACACTGTGGCTTAATTTTTAGTACTTGTACAGTGCTACTTATATAATGCTGATAGTAGTTGAATCTAATATATACTGTACAATCAGTACCCAGACCTGCATAAGAACAGTTATTAATCTAACAGTTAAAGCCCAGTATAACAGCACAAATGTGCTTGTCCTACTGAGTAGTTCACATTTATATCTACCTCAAATCTGTTTCAAAGACATAAAATGATGCCTATATACTGACTGTTGATTTACATAGAAAACAAATGTATTTTTCTCAACACATGCGCCGTGATAGTGCATTTGCATGTTACTTACAATCAGACATTGTTTTGTTGGTATGAACCTATAAATAAAAAACACTGCCTGCTTTTTTTCAAACTGCAACAGGGTGTAACAAAATGCTAAGTGCAGTACCACTGTGCTGTACTACAGTGTTTACCAGCCAATATAGAATGGCAGTGCACTATGCATCACACAACTAAAAATGGCAGCATAGCAACCTGCATTGGACATGATACAGTAGCACTGCAGCAGCACAAGTCTCAAGTGACGAGCACAGATGTGCACCAGCAGAAGTGCAGTCCCGCAACATGTACTAGTTCAACATTCAGCAGTCAGTATATGTCTCATCATGTGTGCAGTGCACAAATGAAACCAGTAAGATAAGATCATGCCCCATTTGGATACAGGTGCACTGATCCCCAACAACTTCTGCCTGTCACCATGCTAGGGTGTTGCCATTACAGAGCAATGACCTGTAATGTTCACCAGCAGGTTGTGCAATAGAGACCACACCTAGTCTTTAAATAGGATGTAACCCTTCTGGTACAGTGTGTCTTCACAGCACAGGTATTGTGAAGTTTGTAAACTCTTATTTATATCTCCTGTACCAGTGTAGTTCAGGCTCAGCCCAACCACGAGCTTAGTAAAGTGACATAGATATGTGCTACCACAATGGATAATTCAATAACCCAATCACAGATAGTATAGAAATAGTACTATCCATGTAACACCACCACCATCTGAATGAAACCCAATTGCATGTAAGTTCATAACAAGTTCAACATAGTAGTCCACAGCCCCCTTACTCATCCACCCACTGAGACTGAGAGTTTCACAATGTAGACCCATGTGTCCAGCCACAAACTGATCAGTCATAGGTAAGCAATTTTTTTGTAGTTGTTTAATGTACAATTATATTCTTTTCTTATTAAGATATTGTTGCTTTACTTACAGTGTGTCAGACGTTCCCCTACGACTGGCTTCCCTGCAGCCTCCCACAGCTCATAGGTGAAGTAATAACAGCACTTGTCATTGTCTGGTATCTCCCCTGCACTACTCTTTAAGTGGTAGAAGTGCTGGCGCAACAGCTTCCACTTCTTTTTGCACTGTAACGATGTTTTGTTCTTTACTTTGAGAATCATGTGCAAATATGAATTAATCTTCCTCCACATGGTGTCCAACTTTCTATTGGTACTACACATTAAGATGCGTGCAGACCCTCGCGCCTGGACTGCCTCAAGCAGCAGGCACACCTCTCTCACACTCCAAACTCTCATGTTCGCAGTTGAGTAGTAATCTACAATAGGAAAGACATATAACACTCCATTACTATTATGTTAATGTGCATGTGTATGAGTATGCGTTGTAAAAACAGTGTAATGATAAATTTAAAACTACACTTTTTCTGGTTTCTGTTCTTATTATCATAAATGCTAACATATAGTAACAGCAATCCTTCTATCTTATTGCATTCTCAACATAAGCTACCTTGTGCTATAAGATGCAATATTAAACCAATATGATATGTCAGGCTTTGCATACTGGTGCGTTAACGGTCCATATCGGGTTGTTTTGAAGTACTTCTCATAGGCAAGCTGTTCCACCACCCACAAAAGTTCTACAGTGTCGCATATGCACTTTTTAGTATCACATAGCACAACATGTCAGCCGGGACCTCTAGGTGGACACCCAAGGTACAATACCACCATCTTTCAACATCACCACCCCACGCATAATTGAGTGATTTCTATTATAACAATATGTCTGGCGGTGCATTGGACCTTACACCCTTTCCCAATCGTGGGTTTTCTGTATAAAAGAATGACCATAGCAATCCAGTGCAGGTGCTCCACAGCCAATCAGGTGAGATGGTAGTACCCACTGGATCACCAGGGATATCTTTCACATATTGATCTGACAATCGGGTGTTAGTGCACATATGTGCTAAGCGGCAGGGTGGGTGTTGTACCCGGCTCTTGCTGACTGGAAGATCACCAGATGCAAGTCGCTGAGGATCAGTCCATCTGCATGTAAATGGCCCATAATGACATGCAAAGAGCCCTATATACACCTTGCATCCATCATGTGCCCATTTGCACACCCACCGCTGAATAGCACTGTACTTGAGCCTATCACTGCTGCAGTAGCACTGATACATGTGTCTGCTCTTCTGCAACCACTTGTCCTGCCATTGTACCATTTAACCATGCACAATGTGACTGGCAACAGTTAAATATTCAAAAATGCTGAGCCATGCCACATAAGCACTAAATTTCACCCTATCAATACCCTGGCATATCCCAGTTGCACTTTTCTCAGACTTGCACCTCAGCCTGACACAGTCTCAGTAATCCCGGTTTATGTTCAGAATGTTTAATAGTTTGACTAATCATTACATAAAATGACATTCAAAAAGAATCCCTGTTTCTAATAAAAAGTTTCAGTCTGTCTTAGGTGTATGATGAAACAAGAGAGTTATTTTTAAATACAACAGTCTATTGACTATGTCTGTATGTATGACGCCATTCTGAACAACTGCATGACTATGAATACATGTAACAGTGTAACAGTGGCACAGCATGTTTTTTGTGTCAGTGTAATCAGTGCAGCTTTTCTATTTTTTGACCAACTTAATGGGCTCTTAAAAGAGCCTTTTGTTTAGGATTCTGTCTGCTGTAACAGCCTGGTATTTTTAGAGGACTGTGAGTATTTCATCTCGAAGGTCTCCCAGAAAAATGCAAGTGCTAGCATGTGAGAAGTGCACACCATTGGCTAGGTAGAGCCAACCATTACAATATTTAATTTGAGGATGACGTATGGTGTGCATCCCAGCCATGCAGAGGTATCCAGATATTTGGATGTTTACCTTTCTGTGAGCTCTGTCAAGCAGGTACATGTGCTGTTCTGCTTGTCAGACTTTACCCTGTGTAATACCAGAAAATATGATTTTACAGGCAGGCAACGTGTGTTATAGATGCAAGGTCCAATTTTGCTTCTGTGACTAAATCTATCCACCTTTTAGTGCCCAAATCATTACCTCTGAGATGGATCAGCAGTATTTCTGGCTGAGCTTGAGTAATCAGAAGTCTGTGCATCGTTGGCATGAGATGCTCCCACCTCATGCCACCTCTACCACACCACTTGACAGAGCAATTTGGAAGCTGCAGATCTCTCCCAAAATCACTCCTCTGAGCATACTCTGAAGCATGCCTTACTCTGCTGCTGACCACTACTCACACATTCAATCTGATGTTTTCTGTCATTCTTAACTTTTCAACTGAGAAGTGGACTGAGAGCTATCAAAAAAAATTGTTTCTCCTGCAGTGGCTAGCCACAAGTGAATGTGAAACTAACTTTTCCCTCTCTGCTTCAACACTGAATTTGTGGGCTGATACTAAACAGACTGATTTGCCATGTTATTGGTTAATGATTTACCATGTTTGACCAATACAGTGCATGCACTGAGTATTACTACACTGAATGCCTGTTCTCACTGTCAAACAGAAATGCAGAAATATTTATTAGAGGGAAAATGCAACATTGCTATTGACTACTTCAAACAATTACAGCTGAACAGAGAAAGGTGATTGGTTGTGTCTCTTGTTATGATGCATGTGCTGCTTGCTTCTGCCTCCATTTGCAGCTCTCTGTGCTAGAAAGTACTGATTAAGACTCTGACTTTAAACTGTTATAACTTTTTTAACAGTATGTCAGGTAAATGATATTGTCATAGTCAAATACAGCATGAAAAAAACATTTTGTTTAATACTATTTTTGTACTGTTAATGGTCTTTATGCTGATAGAAAAGTTGATTTGAAAATGTGATGTACTTACAGACTAAGAAGCAGGGTGTCTCTGGTTTTGTCAAAGATGTCTGCTATGTCCTTCTTCACTGTTCGGTGGTTGTGATTGGCAGTTCGACATGGCCTGATATATGCAGCGATACATTGGTTGCAGTGTCTGTCAGTCAAATACCCACCTGTGTGTGATTGGCTGACTGTGAAAGGGGGTGTAAAATAATTGGCATTTGTGAAAGTGCTGTGCGTGCCACACTATTATTCGACACTTTCATGTGTGCATCATTACTTTGTGACACTGCATTCGACAATGTCGCACGTTTGACACTACTTTTTTCGAAAGTGTCGCATGCACAACATTATATTTTTCGAAAGTGTCACACGTTCAACACTACTTTTCAGATTTAAAAAAAAATTTTATTAGTTAGACCAGTGTGGATGTTTTACATTGCGGCACTGTTTGAATTTTCACATTTTTTGATGTTAATTGTCATATCATTATTGATGTTATGTTTGTCACTATTTGAAAAGACTGTCTATTGCTTCCCTGACTTTCACTTACTACAGTAATTATTTGAAAAATGTTTACTGGGTAGCAGTATTTTTTGTTCTTATATGACATAGAGATGGTGCATGATAGTATGTGATGTTAGAAATACACTAAAGACGTGGATTTTAATTTTCTTTTTTTTTCTGTACTTCCCATACAGGTGTCTGATTGTTCTGTAAGATTAGTGTACTGAACTGTGAATAGTGAAGCACAGAAGATGCCAGCTAAACTCAAACAGAAGTCTATGCAGAGATGAAACAGGCATCACAGTAGTTCACTGTTGCATAAGGGTGATGTGAAAGTCAGTGATGCTTGTTCAAGACATGAAACGATTCATCATCCCAGTAAAGGAGTGGATTCAGAGCTGTATCATTCTGTAGAAAAAGGACATGCTTGCTCAACAACAAGGAAACAATGTGTAGCAAAGCAACAGTTGTGTAGATCTGTAAGCAGAAAAGCTACAGTTGCAAAGACACGCATAAACACACGTACTATGCAGCACTGAAAATTTATTGCTGCTGATGCTTCTCTGAGGAAGCAGAAGTATTTTCGATCTCTAGCTTCTAAAGCCAAGATTGAAAGACTTATTGCTGCTGTGATGAGAGGTGAGCGCAGAAAAATCAATAGTCATTTCAGCTTGATGAAATTGTGCTTGAAAGTACAAACATTTGTTAATAGAGCAGTTTTTGCTCTTCAATGTTTGTGGCGTAAGATGTCTCATGTACTTGAGCAGTTTAGGAAAACTGTGTATGATGTAAAGATGAGGCTACAATGATATCCTATCTTGAACCTCCACAGTTTCTGTGATGTTTTCACAGGACAGTGGCTGCACACACAGCACTCAGAGGCATATTTCTGGGAGAAGTCATATTACTCTCAGAAAAAGGACAGCAAGTTGTTCATTGATGAGTCCAGGAAAGTCTGTAATGTGCTCAGTGTGTGTGATGATTCTATGATGGAGTCAGATGATGAATCTGAAAAAACTATTCTGCCTCGTAAATGTCACTGTCTCTCATGGACATGTGATGACAATTGCAACCATAGGCAATCATCATTTGAGAAAGTTGAGCACTTTATCAACCTGTTTGTCATTACTGACTGTAAAGACAGACATAAACTGTTTGAGAGCATAGACCTATGTGAGATCCGTCCACACACTGGACTTATGGGTCACTCCCTTGCATGCATAGATAGTGGTGTTTGTGACAGTGTCTTTCACCGTATGCGCATGCTGGGAGTACATCAATCAGGGATGAGGAATTTTGTGTACAGGGTATATGAAGTTCATCGAGTTGTCACTCAGTATACTTATCTGAATGAGTTACTGTTGTCTGGTGACATGCCATTCAATTTTTGAAACAGCTGCGACGTGTCAGCAGTGTGACTGATACTGTGGTTACTCATGAATCTACTCCTGATGGGAATTGTGTGTCTGTCCTAGAAAATGATATTCTCAAACAGTTTGGGAAATCAACTGCCAAATTTGAGTTGGCAAAGAGACAGAAGTTTGATTCTGTATGTGTGTCATGTGAACGCCTTTGTTACGAAAAACAAATGGTCACAGTGAATCTGGAAACCTTGTCACCATACAATGACATGTGGTTTTGACTTTCAGCATTTCTGCTGTTAAAGTCTGACTTTGAGTTAGACCCAATCATTGTGATATGCAAGCACTGTTTTTCCAAAGTGAAGTGTAACATTCTGCCACCAAGGTCAGTCTTGAACAACATGGAGACACAAGTGACACCAACTGAGATTGCGACAATGAATATGTTTGAATGGATTCTTATTCAAACAATGAAACCATTTCAAATTGTTCTACGTAGGAACATAAACACATGGAATATTCCACAAAAAAGAACTCATCAGATCTCTTAAGGGTTCCGTCATGTATCTTCCACTTTCTCTGCATGAAAATGTGGAGGCTATCTCCATTGAAAACACTTTGGTCATTCTTGTTAATGGTGTGCCAACAAAGTCTAGGGTGATTTGACAGGATGTTGTTAATGTTGAGTAGCTGAAGCTTGCCCTTACTCACTTAAAGAACAACAACCCTTTTTATGCAGACCTTAATATTGATCAGATCACTAGTGTGCCTCTTGATCGTGATGAGTTGGAAAGCACAAAGCCAATGATTGAGAAGGTCAATGTGGAATCAAATGACAATGTGTACGAACAGTACACAATTCATCCACTACATAGGAGAGATCTGGTAGGGGGACAACATTGATTTCTATCAAATGAAACAGGTGGAAGGCGAGCCTGTCAGCATTTGGGAGGCAACACTGGAAGCACGCTGTTTCCCAGACTTATTCCCAAAAGGGTCAGGTGGTCATCTGGATGAAAGAGAAGTGCGTGTACAGGGTGCTGAGTACTGAACAAGCCATGTGCTCAGTAAAGATGGCAAATTCAGACAGAACATACAGCATCTGTTTCATCTCCTGTGGGAGAGTAAACTTAGCATATTGTCTTTGTCTATTGTGCATACTATTAGTCTGACTACTCCACTTGATGAAATTACAGCTGCACAGTTTCTTGAGAAATTGAAGCAGAAAGATGAAAATGTGCAAGTTAATTTGTCTTCTATTCTGTCAAGTCTATGTGGCACTAAAGAATATTGGTACTGCAGACACTCTGAGGTGATGACAATGCTGTGAGAGCATGGTACAGCCACATGGTTTGTCACACTCAGTTGTGCTGAGTATGCCTGGGATGAGGTCATAGAACTGTTGAAGTGAGCAAACTCTGCTGCTGAGGGTATTGCATCAATGACTCTCAGAGAGAATGTGCTCACGTGATCCTGTCTCTGTCACAACGCATTTCCACAAGCGGTTCCATGATATTCTGACTTTCATTTTGTCAAAGGACAATCCGCCTCTTGGTGTTGTGGAACATTACTTTTAGAGGACGGAGTATCAGGCACGAGGTGCTTCTCATAGTCACATGTTGCTGTGGATCAAGGATGCCCCCCCCATATAGGTGAGCATGAAGCAGCACAAGTGCTCACATTCATCAAGAAATATATCACTTACTGCATTCCGGACAAGTATGACAGTCCAACACTGTGGAAGTTGGTGCAAAAGTTCCAGCACCATATTTGTGCAAAATACTGCCACCGGGTAGTGAAGAACAAATCTGATTGGTACACAAGATGTCGTTTTGGATTTCCTAGATGTGTCTGTCAGGACGGTTGCATGAATGATCTGTTTTCAGCAATGCGACACCACTTGAAGGCAAAATCAACCAAGAGGGTATGTGAGTTACCCAGAGATGAGAAAGAGGTGTACATCAATGACTACAACCCCACTCTTCTCCTAATGTGGCAAGCAAACATAGATGTTCATATTGTGGCTGACAACTCATTGGCTCTGGTGCGGTATGTCACTGCGTACATAACTAAACATGAGCAGACTAGCTTGCAAGATCTCTGGGAAGATATTGCTAGTGCAAGCAAGAGCCTGACATCTCAGTTGTGGTCACTAGGCTTGAAGACCCTTTCACACAGAGAATGTGATGTTTATGAGGCTGGTGATTGCTTGATTGGTACACGTCTGTACAGCAAGTCTGATGCTGTCCGCTTTCTCAGTGTGAACTACAAAGAGAAGTGAAAGCGTGTACTTATTCCTCATGCTGAGATTGAGGAACTGGCTGTCAATAGACCCTCTTCAAGACATATCTTGAAGAATAACCTCATTGACACATACTACCCTGTAGACATGAAGACATGAAGACATGGATATGTGTCTATTTCAGGTGGCTAAGTGGTATGACTACAAGACAGATGTCTCACCCGATTGTACACGTGACATTTACAAGGTCAAAGGAGTGGATGGCTGTCTTGTTAAGAGACATAAGCCTTGGCTAATTGACCACTGCAAGTTACATCTAGGCACATTTGAGAGCAGACAGCATTACTACTTTGCTCTGCTATTCCTATTTAGACCCTGGAGGAATGAGGCTGAATTGAAAGGTGACTGTGATACATTTGAGGAAGAGTTTAATTGCAGTTATGAGACATTCAAAAGTCAATACTCAGAGATATACATACAGAGTCTAGATACTGAGAAGAAGCAGCTTGAAAAGGCACAAAAGCTACTTGAGGAGGATAGTCCTGTTAGCTCACAGGACAAACTTGATCCAGAAGGACAAGGTATCCTTGGGGAACCTCTGCCTCTGAATGCCTCAGAAGTACTCATGTCAGAAGTGGAGAGTGCCATGCAACATGGTACACACTTCAGTGCTGGCCCAGCTGAGTTGAGAGACTCAATAAGCAGCAGTGTGTGTTTTACTCTGAGGTAACTGATGCTGTCCGGCATGGGATACTGCATGATGAGAAGAAATGTGACTGTCTTGACTACAAACCACTTTTGATGTTTGTTAGTGGCTCAGCTGGTACAAGGAAGAGTTTCCTTATTGAGGCCATCATGGCTGAAATACAGAGCTTGACAGGGTCAGTGATGCCTGTTGCTGTTAGTGCTCCCACTGGATTGGCAGCATACAACATTGGTGGTATGACGTTACACCGTCTGTTCATGTTGCCAGAGCAGCATGGCAAAGCAGGAGAGTATCAGAAACTGTCATTTGAGGTTGCATCTCAGCTTTGTTCAATATTTTATAAGATGAAGTTACTTATCATTGATGAGAATACTACAGTCTCTAATTTGATGCTTGCCTGTATACATCTACGTCTACAGGAGATCCTGGGGACTGACTATGAAGATGCATTTGGTGGAAAAAGCATTGTTGTATTGGGAGACCTTTTGCAGCTTGCACCTATGAATGCAGAACATGTCTTTGCAGCTCTGACTGTGAAGCAGACCAAGAATACACTTGGCTGCGTTGGAGGTTTTAACCTGGGGGAGTTATTTACCTATGTTGAGCTGTATCAGAACATGCACCAAAGTGCTGACATGACCTACAAGGCACTGTTGGATCAAGCTTGTACAGCTTCTCTGTCACCAGAACATGTTGCAATGTTAAATGGGTGAAGAATCAGAATGGACACTACATCCATAGAAACTGCATGTGATGTTTTCAGTGATGTGTGTTCCATGGGCACACGCATTGTGTGTCTTATGCCACGACTTAAGAAATGCACTGAGTTCAACAGTGTCATGTTGCAGTAAGAAAATCAAGAAATTATCACACTGCATGCTGTTGACAGTTGATGGTGTCATTTTAAGTCGGAAGCTGGTAGCTAAGATGACTGAACGACTGTCTGAATTGAAGTCAGATGTTTCACGCACAGCTGGTCTAGAAGCTGTACCTACAGTTTGTAAGAATGCATGTGTCATGCTACGATGCAATCTTGATGTGGATCATGGTATGGTAAATGGTGCCATGGGTAACATCATTGACTTTGCCTACAATGTTCAAAATACATTTATCAAGACACTTGTCCACTTTGACAACATGGAACATCCTGTCCAGATTGATTGTACCTGTGTTAAGTTCCAGATAATGAAGGATATCTATGTGAACAGGAAACAGTTCCTAATATGTGTTGCATATGCTGTTTCCATTCACAAGTCTCAAGGCTTGAGTTTGGATTCAGCAATGGTGGACATAGGGACAGACATTGTCAAAGATGACATGAGCTACGTCGCACTTTCACGTGTACGTAGCCTTTCTGGGTTGCACATCATAACAGTCACACCTCAGAAGATACGTCTGAAAAGCACTGTATCATTGAGTACAACAGTTTACATACTCTATACCAGCCACAGATGTCTTTAATACCACTACCAATGTACGTGGTTGTCTCACATCCTTCAGTCGCATCTACAGTTAGTAACAAAAGAAAACGAGCTTGCGCAACTGATGAAACTGTGCAGAGTTCTAAGAAGGTCACAATGTCAAATACAGATGCAGAGCCAGCTGTTGTTCAGAAGTCAGTTGGAAAGGCTGTTGTGCCTGTGTTTGACAACAGTACTAGAGTTAACTGCTATGCTAATGCAGCTATGCAGGTCTTTCTCCATATCTGCTTTGCAAGACACTGCACTATCAAAGGAGTTGAAGCAGGTTGTCAACATGGCTTCTGATCAGTCTAAGAATGTGCAGTCACTAACACCTCTGCGGCAGGTGCTGGGCACATATGATGGATGCAGTACGTTTGCTGCAAACATGCAGCAGGACGCTACCGAGTTTATGATAGCTATCATAAACAGCCTGGATGAAGAAGGAACTTCGATGCATCACTATTTTACTGTGTCATATGTTACCAAGTACGTATGTCTGTTATGTGGTCATTCAGAATGAGAAACCACAGAAGACATGCTTTGGGTTTCTCTGTTTGTGCCTCAGAGTAAAGCTGTGAAGTTTTGGCAGCTGTTTACTATTGCTGAAAGTGGTCACCTGTGTGTGAGGTGTGGAGGAACATGTACTCAGTCCA
Source organism: Neoceratodus forsteri (assembly GCA_016271365.2). Classification (NCBI taxonomy): domain Eukaryota; kingdom Metazoa; phylum Chordata; order Ceratodontiformes; family Ceratodontidae; genus Neoceratodus; species Neoceratodus forsteri. The sequence continues at coordinate 835,391,474 of CM057456.1, read as the reverse complement.
TACGTCTCAGGACTTCATCTCAATATCTTATGCTAGTATTGCATATATTTGACTCCAATGGGCTCAGAGTTGACACACTCATCACTGATTTCAGAGCTGGTAGAGTAGTATTTAACCAAGCAGTGTTTGACACTCATGCTGTGATCTACCACTATGGCCAGTCTGTACATTCTGGACATTACACTTGTTTGTTGAAGTACAGAAGTCTTCCTGTGCTGTTGTGCTGTTATATCTGCACAGGGTTCTGAGGTCCTGCATTTATTCTCCTAGTTGATATCATCAAAGGTTAAAAAAAATCCAAAATTCCAACTGGACCATAATTTGAAACCAGCTGCTTAAATACTCACAAGCTAATTTAAAACATTATAATATTCTGACAGCACCAAGGCAAACAACATTAAATCAATGAGCACAAAAGTGGAAGTGCATGTGCATTGCTGAAGCATAGATATGCAGTACAAAACATTATTCAAAAAAAGATACTCATTTAACACTAATAAAGCCTATACATGGACAATACACAAACACTGAAAAATTAAGGTAATGTCATAAATCGAATATGTCATGGCTGCACTGAAAATATCAGATTTATTTTCATTCATGTTTTCAAAACCCAGAGACCTCATTTGTGGCTGTGCCACTCATGAGATAATCAAGTTCTGAAAGTACTAATGAAAGTAAATCTGATATTTTCAGTGCAGCCATGACATGTTTCCTATATACAGAATAGATAATCTACTGTAGAAATCATTACTTAAAAAGATAATAAACATTCTAGCATTTCCAAGAACAGTGGACACGACTTAGAAACAATGCCCTGAGTTGAACATAGATTGCACCAATTAACATATATTATACTTTGAGCTAACTTTAGCTGATAATCCTTTGATTTGCCTTATGGGTTAAATGGGCTACTGTGCCAATGGTCTTCATATTGCCTGAGCATAATAAATAACTATTTGCAAAAAACATCATTAATGCACCAGATTTCAGGTAACTTATTGCCACAAAAATAGGGAAATGTGGCGTTAGGGTTTTCAACCCTAACTCACCCCCAACCCCCCGAAGCTACAAAAGGAAAAAATCTTTACAGTTTTAGCCATCCTAAGTCTTGGCAAATCAGGGGTGGGGTCATCCTTGGGGTTTTCAACCCTAACACTCATCCAATTCTGATACTTATAGTGTTTAAATGTACAGAACTGAGTCTCCCCACATGTTACCAAAAACCTGTGGACCCTGCCTGAGGAAAACAGATCACATCTGACCTTATTTTCTCATAGAATGGGGTGAGCAGAAACCCTATTGTCACATTTCCCTACTTTTGTGGGGTTAAGTTACCCTAACTGGTGAATTAATAAAGTTTTTTGCAAAGAATTTCCTTTCTTTTTGAGATAGTGGACTGGCATCCTTGGTCACGCAGGTCCCTTTGGGACCTACAGTACATGAACAGGTGCAGATGTGCAGGGTCTTTTTGTCCCTATGCAATGGGAAGAATCTGTCCAACTACAGAAGTGCAGAGCTTGGCACATTCACTCTGTACATTCACTTTTAACACATTCACTCTTCACACGTTCAGTCTTTTATTATTTTTTTTTATTTTTGACCCCAAATGTTCACGATAGTAATTTTATGACTGCCCTTATAAACATGACATGTAGCATATAGAGTATATTGGCAGAAATGTCATTTTGCTTCAGAAGTGCGAAAATAATTCTAGTCCACTTTCTAAAAAAATATCACCTATATGTTTATGAGGTAGTGTGAAAAAATGGCTATGTTGAAGTTTTGGAGTCAAAATATTGAAAATTAGTGAAGTTATGCGTGAACGTTAAAATACTGCAACGTTCATTCATAACCTGGGCAAGCCTTTTTGTTACCCCACCTCATGAACCTGATAGGTGAAATATTTCAAATCCCCACTGGAATGTGATTCCCTGCCACCAAAACGTCATTCTGCACCACAGGTAGGAAAACACATTTTGGCAAGGATTTGAAAAATGACAGCTATCGCGATCATGAGGTGGTGTGAAACAAATGGCTATGCTGAAAATCTATGGTCAAAATATTTAAAATTACCACACGTTATGAGGGAATGTAGACAAATGTCAACGTATACTCATAACTTTGTCATTTTTATTTATTTATTTATTTGTTTAACTGGCTGCGTGAACTGATCCCAGTGACCATTTTCAGGTATGACCCGAGACATTAAGCTGGCACACCGAACATGGTACAAGACACATATTCAGGTAGATAAGCACACTAGCAGAAACAGTGTGATTAGTGCACAAATAGTGCATCATGAAGTGATAGCAGTACATGACAATTGAAAGTGCACAGTGGTGCAGTGCTATCTTACTGTAAGACATCCAGTACAGCATCAATACATTATGCAAATACATATACAGATAACTATAAATCTAGGTAGTAGAATGGGGTAGTCAAGCAGCTCCTGGGTGTGAAGAGGCAGTCAGCACAGGGGTCCGGAAAACGTGGCTGACCCTGCAAGGAGGGATATTTTTTAAATCTCAATCTTTTTATTAGCACCAATAACAATTAGTATATTGTATGTGAAGCCTGCTTCCTTCCACATATGGAGGTGCTTACAAACAATGGACCCTATGCACTAATGTTCAGAGTGGTTACTTGGCACATATCTGCAGTGCGTAGCCACTCTGCTCCCATTGTGCCCCCCATGTGTGATGCACGACCTGGGGCAAGCAGCCCCCTATGCACTCAATCCCCTGGCTGTGCAGACAGCAATGTGCCAGTGGTGGGCAGGGGGCATGCCAGCACTATGCGCCATGCATTAAGGTGCATAGTGATGCCTGTGGGAGTGCAGGGAAGGGCCCAGGTTACGGCAGGGGGGACCCTGCTGTAACTCCTATATGTGCAAGCATGCACTCAAGACTCTGCCCAGTCCAGGATGGCAGTGGCAGCCCTACGCCCCAACAGCAATGTCCCACATGCCCCCCACACCCCCCTGCAGTGGTACCCCTTCCCCATGCAGACTGCAGTGTCAACCACCCCCTCAAGGTGTCATGTCGGGACAGCGAGGGGTTGCGATCGAGACACTGGTGAGTTTATATCAACCCTTACAATGTGTATTGCAACCCCGGAAAGCCTTCAGCATTGCTCGCTTATGGTTGATTACATGACGTGGTAGAAGTGGGAGTGTTTTGCAACCCCCTAAGTCCACTATAGGATGTCACTGCCCCCCGTGCCACACACTGGTGCCACGCCCCTGTCTGTGCAATGCCCCCCATCACAGCCCTGCCCCATAGGCATAACCCCCCCACCCACACCCCGTGGCACTGACAGAACCCCCCATCCCATCACCAGCCGGTCAGTGCCGTGGCTCGGGATTGCTGGTGGCACTGCCCTCCACACACCTCCATGGTTGCCGGCCATATGACATCTGCAGGGGTGTGCAGCCAATGTGCACCCTGCCATGTAAGGGATCTGCTGTGGGATCCGGGATGGGCATCCGATTGGATGCCCGCCCAGGTCTGCAGCTCCAACCCTGTCTGCTCCACGTGAACCTGTGCACCGGGGGGGGCAGCGGACAGGTGGCTGGTGGTCATGAATGCCACCAGGTGTGCACTTGTCGGCAGGTGTGGAGCTCCGTGGGTGGGATATGCATAATTCCCACCTGTATATTCGTTGGGCTCTATGTTTTCATCCTCAATAGCATTTTCATTAAACTAGAATTCAAGCATAAATAAGGGATTACAAATCTTTCTTTCTTCCTGTGTTATCTGATAGAAACCCTGCAGAGAACATTTGCACTTTATGATCAAGTTCTGAGCAGGTTGGTTAAGCAGAAATAAAGGGTAACCTGTGCCTTTGCTCCTTTCCATGGACACTTCCTATCATTATTGGCCTAGCACCTTCACTTCCAAGGAGAATGCTCCCTGTCCACTTGATCTGTCTTAATTTCCCTTATGGAGGAGTTTCTATCATTAATAAATTTGTGTTCAGGGTGCTTAACATTCTCTTTATAGTAAACAAATACAGTTACCGTTACACAATTCCGGCAGTCATGCAGTCATGCCCCATTCATTTTCTTAACAGATGTAAACATGAACTATAAACTAAAAACATGGAACAGAATCAAAACACGTGTGTGTGTGTGTGTATGTGTGTGTGTATTCCATACCAGCCCCCTCCCCAGAACAGCAGTCCTGTGATCTAACTGGACTTTATCTTCCTCCACATAAACTGAGTAATGAAACACTGGACTTTTCACTGTGACTCAGTTGGGTTCATATAAGCTATCCAGACCCTCCAGGCCTCTCTGAATCTGTCCTCAGTCAGTCAGAGTTTTGCCATAATCTGTGCAATCTGGAAAATCTGAGACACCCTTTCACTCCACACTGCCACTCTTGGGGCCTCCAGGTCCAACCAGTGGAGTGTTAAAGTCTTGATAGCCACCATAATCATGCATCTGAGAACTCCCTCCCCTGCCTGGGTAGGTATTCCTGTAACCCTCACTCCCAGTAAATAATGTAAGTAGTCATCTGGCATCTGCACTCCCATATCTTGGAGAGCTCTTCTCTAATGTGGATCCAGTATGCATCCAATTTAGTATAAGCCTAAATATACATGTGCAGGAGTATTCCTTTCTCTCGCATCCCCGCCAGCATCTATCTGTTGCCATTGTCCCAAAGTGCTTAGTAATAGTTGGGACACAGAAAAATCTATTAGCTATTTTCCAACAAAATTCTCTCCAGCTCTGGGAAGCGGACACCTTCCACCCCCTCAGACACTCCCTCCACTGCCCTCAGAGATAGGTGACCCTGCTTCTTTCTGCCGTTTGTCTCTCAGGCTCAAGCGAGAGTACCCCCCAGTTTTAAAAGCAATTGGTACATCACAGAGATATATTTGGATCTATCTCTAAGGATCATGGACCAAGGAGGGACTTACTATGGATTTTGTACAGGGGTTGTGATCCCAGTGCCCAAGGAGGGGCAGACAGGCTGCTCCATAAGATTGGTGCAGTTGAGGAGAAGGCCTTTTGTCCCATCCATGTTGTGACCTGAGGGCACTCACGCATAAGGCTAGATGAGTTCTGGAGGCCTGGTAGCACAATTTAGGCTTCAGTAGGGGAATGAGGGGAGATGCATGTTTTATTCTAATAGATTTGTCCATGAGGCAACCTAGGAGGTAGCTGTGATGGGCCAGAGGGGGGAACCACCCAATCATCTAGTAGAGGGTGTAGTTGTGAGTTGAATAAGCTGTCATTAAAACAAACCTACAAATCTTGTTAAAGGTTGTGTTCAGCCTGATGAACCCAGAGGATGTGATCTCAGTGTATATGGAGGAGCAGTAGTCCAGTAGGGGGAGTAAGGTGCCCTGGGCGATAGCGAGCCTTGACTCAGGGGTCAGGTAATCTTTAAGCCCGTATACAACTACTAAGTTCTGGTTTATGTGCCATACTGTAAGTTCAATATGGTCACCAAAGGTCAGAGCAGGACTAAGGGTGACTCTGAAGTATTTACTATGCCCATGGGGGGCCATCAGGGGATAGGATTGTAAGAGGGGAAGTGTTTCTGCCTGGCCTGGTTAGCCTGGGTTTAGATCCAAATGTATGGCTTTTGTCTTTTTGGCATTGACCAGTAGCCCGTTTGTGAGGAACTACTGATGGGTGGCACCATAGTTTGCTAGAGTAGAAGAAAGGTTGGCCGATGTTTTGTCACTGTGGAATAGGATTAGTCGTCGGCATACAGAAGATAATTGCAGGTGATGCCATCTTTTGAAAGGGAGTTTACAATAAGGGGAATAGGGAATATGAGAAACTGAGGTAAGTGTGGTTCAATGAATTTCAATGAGGTTTTGAACTTGATGCATAACTTTGTCATTTTTACATATTTTACCCCAATTTTTCAACGTAGCCTTTTTGTGACCCCTCCTCATGAATAACGGCAGTGAAAATGTTCAAATCCCACCTGAAAGGTAATTTCACGAAATGATCGTGGAATCGCCTTTTGTGCCTGATTAGCATAATTCCACTGCATTGGTCAAGAGATGGCTTCCTAAAAAGGCCATGTTGAAAATTTGGGGTGAAAATATGCAAAAATGATAAAGTAATGCATCAAAATTCAAGACCCAATTGAAATTAATTGAACCACAGTTACCTCTGTTTCTCATATTGTAGTCGGCAGTTCCAGCAGCAATATGTGTCTTCAATCGAAGAGTGTATCTTTACCCTGGGACCTATTCCAGTGAGTGACGGTATGTGTGGGGTGTAGTGGGGGTGTTGGGTGGTGAGTGGGAGGTCGGGGTGGTTGGGTCAGATCGGTGAGGGACTAATTTATTTTTTACAGGTAAAAAAACATAGAGTGACAGTTGTTTTTATTACAGCTAACATTAGTGTGGGGACTGCGATCGGAGGGAGGGTGGTGCCACTAGACAACAGGGAAACATAATATGCATGAGGGGACAGTGACTGGAGGGCAGGGGGCACCACTAGACACCAGGAAAACATAACATGCAGGAGGGGACAGTGATCAGTGGGTGGGGGCACCTCTTGACACCAGGAAAACATAATATGCATGACGGGATGGCGAACAGAGGCAGAGACTGCACTAAACACCAAGGAAACTTAGTTTGCATGAGGGGACAGCAACTGGAGGGTGAGGGTACCGCTGGACAGCAGGGAAACATAATATGTATGAGGAGATGGTGATCAGAGGGTAGGGGGTGCCACTAGACACCAGGGAAACATAATATGCATGAGGAGATGGTGATTGGAGGGTAGGGGGTGCCACTAGACACTAGAGAAACATAGTATGCATGAGGGGATGGTGATCGGAGGGTAGGGGGTGCCACCATGAGACACCAGGGAAACATAATATGCATGACGGGATAGTGATTGGAGGGTAGGGGGTTGCCACTAGACACCAGGGAAACATAATATGCATGAGGGGACAGAGACTGGGGGTGGGGGTGCCACTAGACACCAGAGAAACATTATATGCATGAGGGGACGGTGACTGGAGGATGGGGGGTGCCACTAGACACAGGGAAACATAATATGCATGAGGGGACAGTGACTGGAAGGTGGAGGGTGCTACTAGATACCACGGGAACATAATATGCATAAGGGGATGGTGATTGGAGGGTGGGAGGTGCCACTAGTCACCAGGGAAATGGTGACTCACTGCTCTCAGAGCAGCCAACAGCACGTGTTCCAGTTGTGACTGCAGAACTCAAGAAAGTCACAAACTCCCTGATCTAGTGGCTTTAATGGGGGAGGCTGACATAGATATAGCAGCCATAACAGAGACATGGTACACTAATAACCCTACCTTATGGAATTCCTACCCCGTGGAATTCTCTACCTTGACAGAAACAAGATAGCCTAGCCATTGAGGGTTTTAAAGCTGACATCAAAACACATCTTTTTCTTCAAGCTTTTAATGGTACTTGATTGATCTGTTGTCTGTGAAATTGCATTAATGTGTTATGTTTGTCTGTAATGCTACTGGACTGTTTTGTTACACAACATTGTTCAGGTGCCCTGAGCTCTAGAAGGGCACCTTTTTACAAATAAAAATGATGATGATGATGAATAACCACTCATGAGACACAACTACTGTATATCAGGATATGCCATGCACATGAGAGATAGGGAGGGAAGGAAGGGGATGGGGTGGCACTTTACATCAAAGAGACAATCGAGGTGACAGAAATCCAGGCCAAAAATGAGGAAACAGAGGAGCTGTAGGTCACCCTTGAGCCGGGTAATGGAACATCTGTTAGAACAGGAGTGATTTACAGGTCCCCAGCTCAGGGGGAAGGGGTGGACAAGTTAATGCTGGAGTCAATATACAACATGATGGATAAGGGGGAGGTTCTGATTATGGGCAATTTCAACATGCCTGATACACACTGGTCTGTCCCAGCAGGGGCCTTGAGCAGGACTAGGGACATTGTGGAGTCCCTACAGGGAGCATGCCTCAGACAACTGGTACAGAAGTCCACCAGGGACAGGAATATCCTGGATCTAGTGCTCACCAATGGAGATGGGATCATGGATCTCCAGGTGGAGGGGTCCTGGGGTCCAACTACCATCACATGGTTTGGTTCAAGTTGCACACAGGAATACAGGCCACACATACAAAAGCTAAAATCCTAGATTTCAAGGGAGCTGAATTTGCAGAGATGTGGAGGAGGGTTAAAGAGGAGTTGGCTAAGGGGGGACAGGAGGGGGCATGGAGGCACAATGGGCTCACATTAAGGAGTCCATTATCAGGGTAACCAATCAATGTGTGAGGGTGAAGAATAAGGGCAAGAGACAGAGAAGGCCACTCTGGTTTTCTAAGGTGGTGGCAGATAAAATCAAGGCCAAGAGGGCAGCCTTCCAAAAATTCAAGGGGACACAAGAGGATGGGGACAGAGAAGAGTACCAAAAATGTCAGAGAGAGGCAGAGGCAGCAGTGAGAAGTGCTAAAGCACAGACAGAAGAAAGGCTAGCACAATCAGTGAGGAAAGGGGACAAGACATTCTCTAGATACATCAGTGAGAGGAGGAAGTCCAGAGGGGGTATAGTCAGACTCAAAGGGGACAATGACGAGAGAGTAGAAGGGGACCTAGAGAAGGCCATACTCTTTACCAGGTACTTCTGCTCAGTCTTTACTAGAGAGGGAAGGGGCAGGGACACAACTGGAAAACAGATGTGCAGAGGGGGAAGAACTGAGCTTCACAACATTTACAGAACAGAGGGTCAGAGAGGAACTTACAAAACTAAAGGTGGACAAAGCAATGGAGCCAGACGGAGTACATCCAAGGATCCTGAAGGAACTGAGGATGGAGCTGGCAGCACCTTGGGCAGCCCTATTCAGCGAGTCACTGAATACTAGGCTGGTCCTGCAGGACTGGAGAAGGGCAAATGTGGTCCCTCTTCACAAGAGTGGTAGCAAGGAGGATGCAGGGAACTACAGGCCAATGAGTCTCACCTCAATAGTGGGGAAGATCATGGAGACTCTGCTTAAGGAACATATTGTGGATCACCTGGTATCCACTGGAATGCAGGATCCAAGGCAGCATGGGTTCACAGTGAGAAGGTCCTGTCAAACAAATCTGATAGATTTTTTTGACTAGTTGACAAAGGTGGCAGACTAGAGAGGAACAGTGGATGTTGCCTACCTTGATTTCAGCAAGGCCTTCGACACAGTCCCACATAGAAGGCTGGTAAACAAACTGAGGAGTCTAGGAGTGGGGCACAAGGTGGTGAACTGGGTCAGAAATTTGTTAGTGGACAGAAGGCAGAGAGTGGTGGTAAATGGCACACAATCAGAAGAAATGGGAGTCACCAGTGGGGTGCCACAGGGGTCAGTCCTGGGACAAGTCCTCGTCAATGTCTTCATAGCGTAAGGGTAAGAGGGAAAGGTATGTCTGATTGCAACAGAATAGGTATTCTTCCAGGGGGCATAGAGAGAGAGAATGAAAAGAAACCTGGAAAAGCTGGAGACATGGTCTGAGGTATGGCAGTTAAGGTTTAAAGCAAAGAAGTGCAAGATCATGCACGTGGGGAACAGAAATCCTGGGGAGAGCTATATTTTGGGGGGTGAATTGTTGACAGTCACAAGAGAGGAGAGGGATTTAGGGGTCATTATATCAGATGACCTGAAATCCACCAAACAGACTGCAAAAGCAGTTGGGAGCGCTACTGGGATGTTAGGGTATATAGGGAGAGGTATTACAAGCTGTAGGAGGGAAGTGGTGATCCCACTGTACAAGACACTGGTTAGGCCTCACCTAGATTATTGTGTGCAGTTCTGGAGGCCGCACATGCATAAGGATATTGACTGGGTGGAAACAATGCAGAGAAGGGCAACTAAGATGGTGCAGGGTCTGCATGACAAGGCATATGGGGATAGACTTAGGAACCTCAATATATACTCATTGGAACAGAGATGGGAGAGAGGGGAACATGATTGAGACTTTCAAATATCTTAAGGGCATAAATAAGGTGGAAGGGGGTAGTGTCTTCCAGTATAAAAAGTACAGTAGAACTAGAGGGCATGACATGAAATTGGAGGGGGGCTCATATAAGGAGTAACGTGAGAAAGTTGTTTTTTACAGAGAGGGTGGTGGATGTGTGGAACACCCTGCATCAGGAGTTGGTGAAAGCATGTACAGTGGAGGGATTCAAGAGGGCATGGGATAGGCACAACGGAATCATACATATGAGGGGGGCATAGCTGAGGCTGCTGATCTAGTAGAGGCAGCAGGAGCAAAATGGTAAAATGGGCAGACTGGATGGGCCTAGCGGTCCTTTTCTGCTGTCAGCTTTTATGTTTTTATGTAAGTCCTGCTGTTCGCATACAGAGAATGTGAGTCAATGGCTCCTCTCGCTAAGCTAGTCACCCAGGATTTCGGGGTGCCCAGAAAAGGTATTTCTGGCCATTAATTAAAAAAAAAACACAGGCAACAGAAGCTAGCTAAACAGATCCCATTTAGTTAGGTTCTGGTGTTTGTTTTTAAAATGATGGCATTTTTATGTATTTTCCGTGCTTATTAGTTTGAGGAGAAAAGAAACAAGATGGTGGCTCTCACTACAGAAAAAAATGTGTCGTGCTGCGAGAAGCAAGTGGTGAGAAACCAAGAAACAGTCTTGCGACATGCCAACACATCATTTTTGGTGTAGTCAGGACATAATCCCAAGAACCCTACTGAGCATGCTCAGAACAAAAAAAAAATAAAGCCTTATAACTCTGGAACCATTTAATAGTTTTTCACAAAACCTTTGAAAGGCACTACCTAAGGACATCATGCCTGCGTCCTGAAAGTCTGGGGAAAAATTCCATTCTGTGTATGCTGTAGGTGACAGCAAAAAAAAATAAAATCGCATGTAAAATACATGAAAAAAAATGTACATCTACAGAAAAATGTCATACATGGATCTCAGAAACCGCACAAACTGCCATCACAAAACTTTCCACAAATTTAGATCTTACTTCCTAGACAACCCATACAAAATTTTAGCTGATTACGTCAAACTCTGCCAAAGCTAATGGAAAGTCAGGGGTTTATTTATTTATTTATTTATTTGAGTTTTGGTGACTGGGTAGGACCACTGAGACAAATACAGTCCCTTTTTAAGGTAGACTCAGGGACATATATGGTACAGTAGAGCAGAGCAATTGTACAGGGAGTCAGTACATTAACATTGAACACCCTACTCAACCCTAACTGTAGGGGCGCTACTGCACCCCTATAATTATGGTGGAAGGATCCATAAAGGGGGTTTCAGAAATGTTCCCCAGGTCAGTATCTCTAATATGTTTAGAGTATGGGCAACATAAGAGAAAGTGATTGAGATCATCACATTCAGTTAAATAACAGGAGCAGGTTTTTTTTTTTTATTTTAAATTTGTTAAGCGGGTAAGGACACTGGGCAAAGCTCTTCTTCAGGTCTGACCTGGACATTTAACAAAGAGAACAAACAATTTACTTACAATCATATAAAACAATTACATGCTTTGACAGATAACAAATAACATTTGAACTTTACCTTGAACCCAGTCAAGGAACTAATATATCTTAAAGACAGGATATTTTCCATGAAATATCATGGAATCTATCCTGTCTATCGAAAGAAACATGCTGCTGCATCTTAAGCCTTGATTATGCAGTGCATCTCTCAAATTTGGGAGACTTTATTTCTAATAAGTTCATACAGAGGAGTTATTGAATTGTTTGACTTGGGCAAGCATTTGTTGTTTGGATACATCCTGCAGTCTTAGGTTAATTGTATCAAAAATAACCTTATGGTCTAGGCCAAATTGATCTCTTCATAGATAGTGTAATGTAAGCCATTAATGTATACAGTGTCTCTAATGAATTTAAATTATAGGAAAACAGTAGCGCAGAATATATTCTCTAGAGCTTCCAGAAAACAAATTGCAGGAAGTCTGGCGTCGGGCATACTGAGTAATCTTATCCAGTATTTTACAATTCTAGCAATAAGCTGCACAGTAAATTGGAGAGTACCAGTTTGTGCAAGTAAAAGCACATTGGAGTAGTCTGAGGAACTATCAAAAGAGACCTGAAAAGGTACAATACCTTCTCAGTACACTCACAGACTGCGCCATACATTCCATAGAACAGAATGTATCACAGACAGATTTTCAGAACACGATGGACAAAGTGCTTTAAAATGCATTGGGTAAGAAATGACACAGAATAATGTATAAGTGCCATACATTATGAATTTTTTTTACATACTCGAAGAGTGTGATACCACATTAGTCACCACTCTGAAGCACAAGTGGTTTGTGATGGTATCGCACACTGAGGGTGTGTAAAAAAAGTGAATAATGTCTACACCCCATAGTTTGTTTTTAAGAATTGCTGAATTGCTGTTTTTTTTTATTGGAAACAAAAATACTAGCAGTAAAAGCATTGTGAAAGTTTGAAGAATTTATTTGTTTTGTCCATTCAATCTCTTTAATAATGAGCATACTGCATAAACACAAACATTTACATATTGTGAAGAAGTCTCTTTGACAAAACACGTAGATGTGTACATTTTGGGGGTGGAAAGAACTCGCACTGAAAATGTGACTGAAAATGAAGATAGTAACCTGAAACACACACTGAAAAGTCTAGTAAGAGATATTTTAATTTTTTACCATGATAATTCACAAACTTTGCAACAGTTGTTTGGTTAGAGACTTTTTGTACTCAGGGCAGAGGTTTTGTAGCAAACAACTACAAGAAATTGGGTTTTGTTTGTGTGGCTTAAAAGTATACAAGGGAAAAGTGTTTCCTTTACTTAAATGGGTATGATTGAGAGCAATGCCATAATAGCTGTCAGGTTATTATGGTGAAAGACAGTAGTTATGGTATTTGAAAGAGCTTCCATCCCAGTTATTAAATATCCTAATCAGTAAGTCTAATTCTTTTGTACACTGTGGTACAACACCTACAACCAGGACAGTGAGTCTCTGAGTAGCATGGCTGTCAAGGTCATAAGAACATCAAAATGTGCAGGATGGAGCCAGCCCATCAACGCAGCAGTAGGGCTATCACTCATAACGGATGACCCGGGTTTGGGAATGAGCCTGGATTACTGGGGTTGGGCTAGGAGGGGGGAGGATTGAGTGTCCCAGTGGACACTCTCCTCTTCCTCTGGGGGGGGTCACTGTCTTCACTACTATACTGCCACCTCGCTGACCACAGGTGGCAATACAGCTAAGGTTGCCGGGGTGGGAGAGAGGCAGGCTAAAAGCCGGAGCAACATGCACACTTAGCGAGCCTATGCACCTTGGTTCTCCTAGTATGCCTGCATCTCAGGAGCTAGGAGAAACTAAGACACAAATGGCCCCAGCTGAATGGGATGACTCCACCACTTCTCACACAGGCTTCACAACAATGACTGTGGTTTCTCTACAGGCTGCAATGGCTTGAGTTGCCCCGAGGGGACTGTAGCCTCCCTGGACCATTATAAAAGAGCTCTGCTGTGTGTGTGGGGTGGGGGGTAAGCTATGGGGATATATGGCTGGAGAAGGGTAGGTCCCAAAGAAAGTGAGTTATGAGGCTGAGGTTGAAGATGGGGAAAAAGGTGGTTGGTTATTGGAAAGGGGCTCATAAAGACAGAATATAATTTAAAAAAAAATTGGGGGGATAGGGAAAAATGAGACTGAGATTTTTAACTGCCCCATTAAAATGAATTATAAAATGGGTACAGATAGTTACGAATCCTGATTGGCTAAGACAGGATTCTATCTGTGTATTTTATGAAGACTATACCACAGGTAAAAAAAAAAAAAAGTGCCAGTGCCTTTGTCCATAGTGCAATCCAATATCCTTGAGAGTGATCGAGTTTTCAGCCACCATTTGGCAAGTGATTGGCCACTGCTTTCATCCATTCAATTGAAATTAAAATTAAGTGGAGCACTGCACAGAAACCTGAGAACATGTTTATTTAAAATAAAAAAGCTCCCTGTGATTTTTTTTCCCAATTTGCAGCCCTTAGTGGACCCACCAGTATTGTCTTGCTCTGACTCCCAACCCACTGATGGTGAGACCCACAGGAATTTCACAGACAGTGCTACCATAGATGGCATCATGCTGTTGGCAAGACTGAAACAAATTTGCAGTCTTGCCAGTGGCCTAGTGTAAGGACCTAATGCCTTGGTATCACACAGCTTGGCACAGCACAGCACCACTAGTGACAACTGGGGAACATGCAATGACTGCGAAAAGCAGAGGGACTATATAACATAAAATTTAGGATTTTGTTTACTAAAATACATTTGTTTTTCCACTTTATCATGGTAATAGAGATATACCCATTTTATAAGCACAATAACACACTCCGAGGTGTAGTTTATTCCTAATAAATGCACTTCACTGGGCAGTAAGGCACTCAGTCTGTGGCCTCATGTCTCACTATGCCCCTAGGCATGCTTTTATCCAGAACAAATCACACCCTGTTGTGTGTTATGCAAGCAATAAGACACAATGAGGTGTAGGTTATGGCCTGATAACAGCATGCCCCAGGTGCATTATGAGGCACAGGGTGCTTGCACCGAGTGCCTTTAGCACCTGGGGCATAATCTTATCAGGCCATAACCCACACCTTGGAGTGTGTCTCCCGCATAAAAAAAAAAAAACATAAATCTCCAACGCTGTTTTGCTGTACGCCGCGAGTGTTACATTGCCAAAATTGATTTTCAGAGATGTACACTCGCACTAACGGTGATCACCTTTCTGCGATCGCCATATGACATAGAATCTTTCTCAGGTACCCATATTTCAGTTGGTTTATGTGGACTTTGTTGTGTACCAGCTTTCCATCTGACTTGCATTGCAAACGAATGTGGACAGGAGGAAGCTTTTCTACAATGTAGAAGGGACCAGTCCAGGAGCAAAGCAGTTTCTTGGTGGTGCCCAGAATAAGGACAGGTTGGTACAAGTACACAATGTCCCCAACAGAGAATGAAGGCTCATGTGACTTGGCTGCTGACATTTGCTGCATTGCAGATGTTCTCTGGCCCAACGTGGTGATTGCAACACGTCTGGCAAGCTCAAGCTGTTCCAGCATTGGAATAATGAAAAAAGAAGCTGACTTAAGAACCTCTAGCAGTGAGAGATCCCTGCCCAGTGGAGTTCTTGGGTGACATCCATGGACTAAGAAGAATGGTGTGTATTCTGTGCTGTCGACACAAGGGCTGGTATTGTAGGCAAATTGCACAAAGGGAACAAAATGGTCCCAGGTGTCGTGAGTCTCATCCAGGTACTTGGAAAGTGTGCTGAGAATGGTAGACATCATTCTTTCACTCTGTCAGTTGCATTGTGGATGGTAACTTGTGGTGTGTGCCTTTTTTATGTCAAGAAGTTTGCATGTTTTTCAGACAATGGTGGAAAGGTAGTTAGTGCCTCTGTCTGAATGTAAGTATGATGGGGTACTGTGACGACAAATGACTGTGCTGAGAAAGGCATTTGCCACAGTGGCATCTTTAATGTCTTTTAGGGGGATGAGTTCCGAATACTTTGTTAGGTAATACATAAAAACAAGGATGTATTTGTTGCCAAAGTCAGAGCATGTTGATAAGGGACCAAGAATGTCAGTACTGACTCTTTGGAAGGGTTCAGTGGCTATGGGCATTTGTCGGTTTGGCAGGAGGCTTTCTTTGGGAGCAGGGCTGGCAGGATTTTACAAATCGGACAATGTCCCTGTTCATGTGAGGCTAGAAAAAGTGAAGCCTTGTCTTTTCGAGAGTTCTGTGTATTTCCATATGACCTCCAGAAAGTGGAGAGGCATGAGTGAAGAGAGAGAACTTGATTGATTAGAGAGGCTGGCACAACCAGCTGTACATGAGTTCTATCCATGCGATGACCCTTGCCTTCCTTGGTCCAAATGTGAAAAAGCACACCGTCATTGAGGAAGTACTGCGAAGCAAAGAAAAGTACATCTTGGCGATGTTTCTTTTGTAGCAGTAAGGTTCCAGACTCTAAGTAGGTGATTATGTCTGTAAATTGAGTGTCAGTTCTTTGTTGCATTTTAACAGTTGCTAGGAACAGATCAGATGTAGAGGAGATGAGAAGCTCTTAGGCTGCTTGCAGTAACTGAGGATTTGTGTGTCTTTCTGTAGAAGTAGTTGGTAGCAGCAAAGCAACTTGAGGTGCTGTAGGAGTGTCCACAGGAAGCACGTCTGTGGCATGGAAGAGAAGAGCTTGTAAGCAGGATTCTTCATCTGTTGAGGATGATGCAGAGGGATATCATCTCCAGTTTACACCATCAGCATCTAACATACTAACATACTAACATACTAAAATGCCAGCAGAATAGGCCTAACGGTCTTTCGTGTCTGCTCGTTTGGTCAGTCCCCAACCTGGGTGCTGACCTTGCTGTCTCCCTCGCCTTCTCTGGCTTCTCCTTCCCAGTTCGGATATTCTTGCTGCATTGGATTTTGCTTCCAGAACCCTTCCCCTGTACCTGTCCCACCCCTCTTGAACCCCTCCACTGTCTCTGCCTCCACCAGCCCCTAGGCAGTGCATTCCATGGCTCCACCACCCTCTCAGTGAGTAGCACCCCTCCTTTCTCCCTGAATCTTCCCCTCAGCTTCCAGCCATGCCTCTAGTGGCCCCTTCCTCCTTCCTTGAAGCACCCTGACTGTTCCTCCCTATTTACCCTCTTCATGTACTAAAGACCTCCTATCATGTCCCCTTGGTCCTTCTCTCTTCCAATGTGTACATATTTAGCTCTTCGAGCCTCTCCTCATAGTCCTGTCCCCCAAGCCCCAAATCATTTTGGTTGCCTCCTCTGGACCCTCTCCAGGAGGTTAATGTCCCGCTTTAAGTGTGGCCTCCCAAACTGCCGCAGTACTCAAGGTGCGGCCTCACCAAGCAGTTATACAGAGGAGTATCACTTCCCTCCTTCTGGAGGTGATCCCCCTAGCGATGCATCCCAGCATCTTGTTGGCCTTGGCTGTTGCCCTCCTACAAGTCTCAGAGTTGTTCATCTTGACATCCACCACCACCCCCAGGTCCCTCTCAGCCATTGAAACTTGTAGCATTTCCCCCCCAAGGGAGTGAGCTCAAAAAATAGTGTTTACAAATTACAGTTTGCTGCCTTAAAAAGAATCCTGCTTCCTTTACTATTGTGCTTAGGCAATGTCGAACTCAACCCAGGACCATTAGACCCCTTTGCTTCTCCATCAGACCTGGCAGGTATCAAAGGAATGTCTTTTATGCATCCTAATGCCTGTAGTTTGCTGAAAAAGTTCACCCTTATCCAGGCTTGGGTGAGCCACACCCTACCTGACATCCTAGTGATCACTGAGACCTGGCTTAGACCAGCCACCCCAGACAATGAAATCAATATCCCAAATTATTTACTTTTCCAAGCAGATAGGTAATCAAGAGGAGGTGGGGTGGCAATTTATGTAAGGGACAAATACTCAATCACATGCATAGATGCATCATCCTCCCCCAAAGAATTTGAGTGCTTGACCCTAAAGATCGAACTTTCTCCTTCCAGTGCACTCTATGTAATAGGGTGCTACAGGTCCCCTTCTGCTGGGCCTCATCTCCTGTCTCACCTCAGTTCCATACTGGGGCTCAGTTCCTTGGAAACCATTGTTCTAGGTGATCTGAACTACGATTGGCTAGCAAGTGCATCAGCTCCCTTGAAATCCTTTTGTGACACTCTAGGGCTATTTGTTTGCATACGGTCATGACTTGAAACATTCACCGCGATGGCAGGAATTCTTCCTAGCCAAAACTGTTAACAGGGCATATACTATTTTTTACGATATTTTAAGTGAGGCTTTAAATAAGCATGCACCCTTGGTGAAGGTGTGGGTCAGGAGCAGCACCTGCCATTGGTTCTCACCTGAGCTCAAAGCTTTCCTGTTAGAAAGGGATACTTTATGGAAAAAAGCCCGAAGAAGCAAGAATGACTCGGATTGGTGTCTTTTTAAGAGAGTACGTAACAAGTGCACCAAGTTGGTCAGAGAAGCTAAGGCCGCCTACTATCGTTCGGAGCTTGCCTCTGCCTCAAGAAAGCCTTCAAAGCTCTGGAAAACATTAAAAGACATGTCTGGACATGCACCTGGTAATTACATTCCAACAAAAATTAAGTCCGGTGACAGTGTTATCTCTAACTGATCGGAGATATTGGAAGCCCTCGATACCATTTTGCAATGGCAGGGCTAGCATTTGATACTTCTCCTTGCAATGACCTCCGCACAGCTCGGGCCCCACCCATCCATGAGTCCCCCTCTACCGAGGAGGCCTTCTCCCTCCTGCCTGTCTCTCTAAAAGGGGTGGAAGACCTACTGCTGCAACTGGACACCAGGAAGGGAGCAGGCTCCGACTTCATAGAGCCATACTATCTGAAATGTGCCTACCACGTGCTTGTGGTGCCAATCACCCACGTATCCAACATGTCACTCTCCCAGGGTAGCCTCCCCCCAATGGAAAATAGCCCATGTCATTCCTCTATTAAAAGCAGATGACCCCTGCGATCTAAATAATTACAGACCGATCGCCCTCCTCCCCATCCTGTCTAAATTACTAGAAAAAATAGTGTGTGGCCAGCTAGGGTATACTTAGAATCCAGAAACCTATTCAACCTGGTTCAGTCTGGATTCAGAGCAAAGCACAGCACCGTAACAGCCCTAGCTAAGGTGACCAACGATAGGCTCCTAGACCTTGACAACAAGAAGAACGTCTGTGCCATTTTCTTGGATCTTAGTAAGACATTCGACACAGTCGATCACAGCCTGCTTCTTTCCTCCCTAAGCACCTTAGGACTGGATCATAAATCTATTTGCTGGTTTGCAGACTACCTTGGAGAATGGAAACAGCAGGTTAAAGCTGAAGGTGATCTTTCTCCATTAAAACCTATGCTGAGGGGCGTGCCCCAGGGCTCTATCCTTGGTCCCCTCCTCTTTGCAGTCTACATTAACAACAACAATGACCCCATCAAAAAAGCCAACATCCACTTATTCATGGACGACACTGTACTGTACTTGAGTTGTCCCATGCCGGAAGCAGCCTGTGAAGACCTCTAAGCTGAATTTAACCTTCTGCAATACCAGTTCATTAACAAAAAGCTTTTGCTCAATGCGAAAATGACAAAAGCCATGCTCTTCTACTCTCCTTGCATGTGGTAATTCCTGCTTGGGGGGAGCTATCCCACAAATTACCACTGTTCTTGGAGAATCACAAGAGTATGTAGCTAAATTCAAATATCTAGGAGTTTGGCTCAATCATAAACTTTCCTTACCGACCATCTCGAAAAACTACAGAAGAAACTAAGGCAAAGATTAGGACTATTCTACAGAATTAACCACCTGCTCACAAAGGAGGCCAAGATTCAACTGGTTCAAGCTACCTTCCTATCTTTAATAGATTACGTGGACCTGCTGTACAGCTACTGCACTGCCTCTGCACTGGCTAAGCTGGACACCCTCTACCACAGAGCTATCAGGTTCATTACTGGCCTTCCACTTTCCACACACCATTGCTCCCTCTACTCATCGTTAGGCTGGACTTCCCTTCACTATAGAAGGAATAGAAATGCCGCCCTATGGGCCTTCAGAGCGGTAACCAAGAAGCTCCCCTCATATGTCTCAGATTGTATTCCCCAGTGTGTGTTAGGCACCTACGCTCTAAGGAGCTATTTCCTAATTGCCCTCCAAGTTCCAAGGGTCAAAACTCATTTCGGCAAAGCTGCTCTAAGCTTCCCTTTACCCACATTGTGGAACAGTTTACAAAGGAACTTGAAACTGAGCTGTCCCGTTAGCCTGAATATCTTCAAGGCGCTCTACGATCGCTACATGAAAGCACCTTGCAAATGTTTTCCTCACCGCTAGCCCACTAATTCCGCAACTCCCCCTTTCCATCCTGACGCTCGCCATGTTTCTACCCCTGGCTCTCACTCTTTCCCCATTTACTCTTCCTGCTGCACCCACCCTTCTCTGTCCGCTCCAGCCTGGCTAAAATCCCACCCCATCCATAGTAGTGTCCCAGTTATCTACCTCTCCTCTGTCATTATCATAATAAACAAGTACACGACAGCCATCGTCACTTTCAGTGGTTTTAGCCCAATTTTTCCCCCAGTCGTCGGTAATATATCCCTCCTCTTCTTTACCTCTCTAACCTACCACCCCATACATGGCCTCTTTCCTCTATATGTGTAGTTGCCGGCTGCCTCACTCAAAAGATCTCTGCTTACAACCCCTGTATGCCTATGGTTGATTGTACATCTGCTGACTTCTTTCATTGTAAAATAATGCTGTTTTTTTATTATTATTTATTTCAACCTTGTACTGTACTGTATACACTGTATATACTTTTTCTTCCTTCCTTGTATATTATTGCTTTTTGTATACCTGCTTCTGTACTGTACTTTGATGTATTCATGACCAGGTCCACCTTGCAAATGAGCCTTGCTCAATGGTGCCCGCCTGGATAAAGATTTTGATTGATTGATTGATTGATTGAGCTTGACCTGGTCTCTTACTGTATTTCAAAGTTGTAGCTTTGCAACATGGTGATCCATCGGGTGAACTTGCCTACTGGATCCTTCATTTTGAATACCCATATTATTAGGCAGAGTGATCAACAATAACTGTAAAGGAGGAGTAGTGAAGGTAATAGTCAAATTTCTTTATGGCAAATATCATGTCTAGACATTCTTTTTCTGTGATGCCTTAGTTCTGCTCAGCTGAGGAAAGACAGCATCCAGCATAGGAGACAACTCGTTCTGTTCCATCTTGAATTTGACAGAGCACAGTGCCCACTGCAAAGGAACTAGCATCAGAGTAGTGCTTGAAGGGTTGGTCTAACCTTGGGTAGGCCAATACTGAAGAAGGTATTAGGATTTGTTTCAAGGTTTCATAGGCCTCTTTACATTCGGAAGTCCAATTATAGTCACATCCCTTTTTGGTGAGGGCATACATTGAAGCTGTGATCTTAGCATAGCTGCAAATGAACTTTCGGTAGTAGTCAGACAAGCCCAGGAAAGCTTGATGGTTTCTGAGATTGTTAGGCTCTGGATAGTCTTTGACTGCTGAGAGCTTGTCTGGGTCAGGAAAGATGCCTTGAGGACTCACAACATGTCCTTTGAGAAGTTGCAGGTGCTCTGGCAAAGTTCTGCTGAAGACAGTAACATCATCCAGGTAGACTAGGCAAGATTTCCAAGACAACTCACATAGTACAGCTTCCATAACATGTTGAAATGTGGCTGGACTGTTCTGAAGACCCATAGGCAGACATTTGAACTGAAAAAGTCCCAAGTTGCAGCACCGTGCTGTGTATGGATGAGAAGCTGGATCAATGGAGACTTGGTAGAACCCACTCTGAAGGTCTAGAGTGGTGAGGTAAGCAGGACTGGCTACACCAAGACTACTGGCTCATCTGTGAAGTTGCAGCATTTTTGAAAGACTGCACCACCATGCTCCGCCGATAAGGTATTTCCTGGAAGGAGACCTGATGAATGCAATGTGGGGGATCCTGTGACGATGCCAACAACACCTTGTGGAAGTGGTTCAGCTCAGATCTTGGCAATCAAAACCATTTCTGACTTAGGAGGCACAGTGACTGTGTCTATTGCTGCAAGCTGCCTCCAAGGATCTAGTGACAGTTTGTTTGAGGCATAGTCTAGGATGGCTTTGTGAACTTTGAGGAAGTCCAGGCCAAGAATTAGTGCAGGTTGAAGATCAGGCACTATGTAAAACTTGACGGTAGCTCACTGTGAACCATAGTGTAGCTTGAGATGGACCACACCTGTGATAGGTACTGTAGCTGTGCTTGCTGTGATAATGTTCTTGAGGTCGGCTGGAGAGACATTAGGTACCTGATGAATAGCTTGGTTGTTCAGAATACTGCTGTCGATAACTGATATTTCTGCTCCTGTGTCAATCAAGGCATGAGTGGACCAATCTTCAATGGTTACAGGTACATAGTTGGCTAGGAGAGATGATCTGAGGACAGGTACTTTTCCCCTGGCAGGGAGAGTGTGCTAGAGTTAGCAGTAGGAGGGTGCACTTTGTTTGAGCTGCAAGAGTCAGACGGGTGGTCAGTTGTTGTGTTCCTCTGATCCTGGGAGTAGTTGCAGTTATCTTGCTGATAGTGCTGTGGTGGGCACCTTTGGTTCTCTTGATATCTGTTGTACTTTAGCTTTCGGCAGACAGCAGCAGTGTGTCCTCTGAATCCACACCACTGGCAGGTCACAGGCTCATGTGAGGGTGGAGGTGGAGGTGGATCAGGTCACTGTCGAAATGGTTGAAGAGCATTGACAGAGGTAGCAGAAGAAGCAGTTGAGCTGAGGTGAAGACTACGTTTTCCTGTGCAGCCAGGCTGTGTTGTAAATAATCATTCAAGCAGTTCAGGCAAACTGGAATGATGACTTTTGGGTACCAATGATGCAAGCAAGTGAGATGGAGTCTAGACAGAAGAAGGCCCGCATTCTTCACCATGTGTGGCATTTTTGGTTATTTGGTCTGCCACTAAGGACCCCTTACCTCCTCTGTGGTCTGCCAGACCCTTTGGTTGCTGGTGGTGAGGACCCCTTGCTGGACCGTGCGAATAAACTGGAAGGATGCAAGCATAAATGCATAAACAATTTATTCAGCAACAGCATCAGGTACATCTTCACTCTATGAAGTTCAGACTCTGATTGACTCACTGACTGGCTGACAGATAGCCTAAGGGGGTTTCCTAGCCGCTGCTACACAATAATTAGCATAAAAAAATTAGCATAATGAGATAATTGCTACAAATTGTTCTAAGAGCACTTAAAGGGATGGCAGCTGGTATCTGTCCCATACAAAAGTACAAGTGTACTCCACAGTAGATGAGGGTCACATCCAATGCCAGTTTTACAGATTTTTTGTATACAGTGCCCACAGAGTGGACCTTGATGCAGTGGCACTACTCTTCTGTAATGCTCCCTACACTGTACACAGTGGTTCAAGCCCACCCAACAGCAGGCAATTAGTTACAGCCCCCCCAAACCATATTCACTTATAGCCCCCCTCCATATCACCATGTTTATTTTTTATTCTGTAATGATCGGGGTTGGACACCGGATTCATCAGGTAGTTGGGAGGAGAGGGCCAGTGTTTTTATTCCCTGAGGGGCCAGATTGGGCATCAGACCAGTCAAGTAGTTGGGGGGGAAGGAGAACATGTTTGTTTATTCCCTGACAGGCCAAGTTGGTCTGGGGATTTGTCATGTTGTTGAGGGTTGGAGGACATATTTTATTTTTTATTCTCTAATGGTCAAGGCTTGGCCCTGGACTCATCAGATGGTTGGGTGGAGTGGAGAAGGATTTTATTCATAGAGACCAAAGGAGTAACATACATAACATCAAAGTAAGAATTCATTTTGAACATAACCATCCTTTCATTAATGAATACATGCAAAGAACAAAATAATTGTTTCATTTATAAGAGATTAGGAATAAATAAAACAGACAAGTAATTTTAGAGCACTTAAAATGAAAATAAACATATCAAATTACATATTTGATTGTGCTCCCAAGCATCATTCATCTGTACATCAGAATACTACTACTAATAATAATAGAAGAGTATTTTTATTTATAACCCTTTTAAAAGAAGCAGCTAGAATACAACTGGATAACAGAAAGTAAAAGTAGTTATATAGAGGATAATGGATGGGCATCAGTGAGCAACAATGCTGTGTTCACTTTGAGAGGTTGTCATGACAACCAGATAGACCTCGAGAGCAAAGCTCAATAGGTTTATGGTTGTCATGACAACCTCAAGAAGTGAACTCAGTGTTGTTATTCACTGATGCCCATCCATTATCTTTTAGAGTATATGGGCAGCAGTGTTCACCAATGGAACACTTCTCAAGCAGGACACAGCAATTTTAGCAACAACAACAACAAAAAACATCAGTTGGAAGTGTCACAAAACTACCAAAGAGTACAGTGAATGGTAACTGCGGTCCTCCACATTGCACGCTTTGCTGGAAAGGGAACATTTAGAAAGGTAACTGGAAAAAGAGAAAAATTACAGTAATTGTTATTATATGTTTGAGACAGAGAGAGACGGGGGTAAATAAAGTGACAGAAATTGCTGAAGCCTTCGACGATTGTTCGTTTTTCCTCCTTTCAATTGCCAGTAGAAACTTGCTTGGAAAAAAAAGTCTGTATCATCAGTGAGGCTGTCAGGGTAATGGGAGTGCGAGTGTATTCTAACTTGTTGTACCATTGAAGTGATGTACTCAGGATGGTGCAACAGCAGTTTGATGTCACTACGATGGTACAACAACGCTAAGAATTCATTAAATTCCATCGGTAATAGCACTATCCCATACACTATAATTCCATGTTCTTCAGGGATCAGGATCAAGTGGTAGTAGGTTGAACTGGGGAATTCACAAAAAAAAAAAATACCACTAACAGCTTAATCTGGTTCAAGGTCAGTTGGCATTCATCTGTATCCCCTTTCCCAGGTCATGCCTGAAAATAGACAGAATTTGTCTAGTGCACTTACCTGGTCATCAAAAACTAAATACATCAATACTCAGCCACTTCAGCTTCTTCCTCAAAATCGGACCCAATTCTTCAGGTAGCAGCTATTTATTCTAAAAAATCTCTTGCCTACATCAGGGTCTTCAAATATCTCCATTTTATCCAGGAAAGTGATTTTCAGATGAACAGAAGCAATTAAGAAGACAGGCACCCCAGCTTCCTTAAATTCTGATAAAATTGGTAAGAAGCGTTTCCTTCTACGCTGTGTGAGTAAACAAAAATCTGGATAAAGGTGCAGTCTGACTCCTGCATACCTGAATTTTTTCTTTTGTCTGGCCATCTATAGCAGTTTATTTCTCTCAGCAAGAGATTTAAATGTAAGGATAATGTACTTAGCACCTCCTAATTGTGTAACATTGATAGATTCCAAACCCCCTTTTTGAATACTTTTGGGAAGTGGATGAAAAATGGATTCTAAAACCAAGGGCAGATCAATGTTAAAGAGAATAGTGAGAGCCAGTTGTACCTCCTGTAGCTGGGAAAACAATAAACAACAGATTTTCCATTAAGTTAACATTTACAACACACTCTAATCTTGAAAACATAAAAAGATGATCACGGAAGCTTACATTCACAGCACTCTTAATAGTCAGACTCCTCACAGTTAAATATTTTATTTCTTTTTCATTACTTTCCACTGTCTTCTCCATCCCCTCCACTCTAGCTTCAATCTGTGTACATCGGGCTGAGCTATCAGAGCGAAGGGACTCCATTCTTTGGGCTGAGGACCGTGCTTCTGCTTGTAAATCTGTTAGAATAACACAGATTGAAGCAAGAGTCAGCTTGCCAGGCATTTTTGATTTCATGCTCACCTTTGAACATACTGGTGATGGGGAGAATCCGATCCCGGTTGCTGTGAGTGAACCGACAGCCACTCAGGCCGAGACATCGCTACACACTACTTTTGGAAACAGAAACCTCTCCATCTGACTGGCAGGACTTTCCATCGGACACTCTCTCCAAGACAAGAATATTTGAATATGAGAGTTCTTGCTTAATTTAGATGGTGTTTTAGATAAAAAAAAAAAAGGTTCTCAACTTGTTGAGCAAGCAAGTAAACAGCCATGTAGCATCAGTCTACGCCCAACAGGTATTTTGTTTTTTATTCTCTAACAAATTGTGTTTGGGTTCATCTGTTACCTGTTAGGTAGTTGGGGGGGGGATTTATTTTTTTAATTCCCTGCTGGATTGGACACGAGAATTAGCAGGTAGTTTGCAGGAGGGAGGCAGATTTCATTTTATTCCCAGATGGGCCAGGTTGGGAACCAGACCATTCTGCTGCCCAGCAGGTTGGGTTACAGCATGCATGGCAGTGGTAGGAGCAGCAGTTTAGTAACAGCCACAAACCTCCTATGCAGTGTTTGAGCCCCTCACTGTGACATGAGTGGATAGACATGGGTAGAGCAATGTTTTACTACCCCGCCTATTCCACCTCTCAGTCATTACTTTGCTGGTGCTTCTCCTTATTTCCATTTGACTTAATACATGGGACAGGTTTGGCACAGGACCCATCAGGTAGTTGGAGGGCAGGGGACAGATTTTTTTTAATTTTCTGACAGGCCAGATTGGGTACTGAACCTGTCAGATTGCCGCAGAATGGGGGCAGCTTTTTTTAAGTCCCTGTAATGGCTACATCAGATTGTTAGGGGGAAGAGGGACTTTTATTTTTATTTTCTGACAGGGTGGGTTGCATATGGGACCATAAGGTAGGTTGGGAGAGAAGGACATTTCTTTTTATTCCCCGATGGACTGAGTTGGATATCAGGCCAGTCAGGTAGCTGGGGGAATAGAACCAGATTTGTTTTATTTCCCAGTGGGTCAAGTTGATCATTGGATCAATCTGGTTGTTCGGGGTATAACAGCGAAACAATGAAATTTGAACAACGAAGACCATTACAGTGACAAATTCCACTGAGTTTGATGTTGTTGCTGTAATGGTCCCCATTTCTGAATTTCACTGTTTCACCATATTTTCCCCCATTTCGAACAAACTCCGACTTGGAGTTTCTTACATAGAAATGGGAGGGGTGTGGGTGGTGATGCCCCCCCCCCCGCAAAAAAACACTCGGTGTCTGACAGGCAAAATTTCACCTGTCGACATTGTTGATTTTGCCAATTCACATTATGTTGTCGATGCAGTTTGGTAGAACCAGGGTGGGGGACAGATTTACTTTATTCCCTGATGGGTTGGGCACTGGATACATTAGGTAGTTAGGACAGGAGACAGATTTTATTTTTATTCCTTGACTGGCTGGGCTGCTCACTGGACCCCTCAGGTAACTGAGAGATGGGGCCAGATTTTATTGTGTTCCCTATCCACCCTGTTTGGGCACAGGACATTCTATTCTGTTCTATATTCCCTGCATTACCAGTATGGAACTCCTGTACCTCGTAAAACACTTTGGGATACAGTGCGTATGAAAATCATGTTGGCAAATTGCTTCACCTAACCCCCTCTTGCTCCAGTAATGGATATGTTCTGCCATCCTTTGTTTTCCCAGTCACTGGCCAGGCTACTTGAGTTGACTGGAAACTCAGTTGTTCTTTTTATTATACCGAGAGGCTGAGAGAGATGCTTCCTAGTTCCCACAAGCATCAAATGGTTCCATGGCTATGCTATTCTTTGTCCATTTGCATTGCAATACTTTAGTAACACAAAAACTCTCAGTTTTATATCGGCAATTTCATTTTTTTTTTCAGAAAAGTAAAGGTTAGCTTTCAATTCATTCATGAAGTTGCGCAAACCGAGAGTTAATTGTACTTCCCCTCTGAGCTCATTCACTGTCATTCCTGCCATCACAGTGGGGGGGGGGCTAAATGACTCGAGAACTTCTTCAGTGATATCACCTAGGTAACCTGTGTGTTCATGAGAGAGTCACCACCCGCTCAGCAGGTTCTCATGCACTCTTCTTGTGGCAACCAGAAAGTTAGCAAAGCATTACAGATAGCTGGAAGAAGCAACTGCATTATTACCCTTACTCATTAATAGCTATAAAATGTGTATCCCAGTCTTCCAATGCATTTCAATGGAACAGCTGCAAAACACTTCCTGACATATACCTTGTTCACAAGGCAAGAATTTAAATCGCTGCTGTGTTGATTGTTGTGGCCAGTTTTTCTGAAATGCTGTGGAGAAACATTCAGATGGCATGGCCCTGCAGCGCTGTAGATGCTTCCAGTGAAGTTCCACCATTTTGAGTAGGGTTCCAGCGTGGATGGTGTGGTTGAGTTGGGGTGACACTGCCAGAAAGTTTCAGGATGGGTCTTCCAATCCGAGTTCAGCTAAAGGTTGTTTTTGGTACTGTAAACACAGCTGAACTTGGGGGAGTGGTTCTTTTTGTAAACCGAGGGCTAAAAATTGCAGAAAACACTATCTCAGAGTCCAGCTGTGGCACTGGGCATGCGTTTGTGCATCTGCATGAGCTCATGCCCAGTGTCATGGCTGGACTCTTAGACAGTTTTTACTTCAATTTCTAGCCCTCGATTTGCAAAAAGAGCTACTTGTTCAAGTTCAGCTGTGTTTAAACTACCAGAATTAACCTTTAGCTGAACTCGGGTCTGAAGACCCAGCCACAATCCTTCTGAGTGCAGGCTGGGAAAAGCCTGTCACAACATTGTGGATGGTGCCAGCTGTTCATACAGGTGAGAAGAACGGCACAAAATGCCAGCCCGCTATACGATCCCAAGAAAAGAGGGATTGCAGTGACAATGCCACACAGCAAGTAATGCAGAAAATGGTGGTGTCCAGATGTGCACAGTGGCACCGATCTGGCCCCTGTGCACCACCAACAATGGCACAGAGTTGGCTGTATGAATGGGGCTTTTGATCCCATTAGGAACTGGTCTGCTATGCAGACCTGCCCTAGAAAATGTTGCACTTTACAGCTTCTTGCAAACCATCCAACTTCTGTCATGTCCCTTTCAGAATAATTGAAATTAGGTTTTTAAAGTTACTTGGCAAAATGGTGTAACATTGATCAGTAAATCATTAACCATTTGTTGCTTCCTGATGACAGAACTTTGTCAGACTGCACTGCAGTAATATTCAGTTAGCCAGAAACCTTGACTGGATAATGATTTATTTCTTGTTGTTGAGTCAGTTTGCCTAGTAATTTAAAAAAAAAATCACTTTAATCATTTAGAAAGGTATCCAACAGAAGTTAATGAGGTTAGGGACAGCTGGTAGTGGGACGGGTTTTTGTACTGCATTTCAAATGCAATCAAACAGCATGTACATGAAACTTGGTGGGTGGGCAAAAGTGGACTACTCATCTATTATAGAAAATGAAAAACTGACTACTCTGAAGAATGTCTCTATTCTGCCACCTTGGGGTTCTTGTAACATCACAGAACAACTTGAGTGTCACCTTTATGGCAAAGCAATGTCACCTGACCCTAAGTGGCAGAACAGAGCCATTCTACATAGTCACTTGTTAATTATTCTATATGTAATCCCACCCCATATGCAAAACTTCATGAGCCAAAAGCAAGTGGGATTTGCTATGGAGGTGTTATTACACAGGGCTGAATTTATATGGTAATGATCTTATGCAGAAGAATTATCAGTGGTCACTCAGGACATTATGGAATTATTCAAATTCCTACCAGAGTAACCCCCCCATGTTTTAATTTGTACAGTAACTGATTTTTGTTTCAATTTACAAATAGGTTTGCCCCCACAAACATCACCCCAAAACAGCCCCCCTCACAAGAAACATTAAATTCCCTGTAAAAATTATATAACACTGCTATATTCCCCATTTTGATTTATAAATTTGATGTGAACTCAGCAGATCACTCAGCGGCAAACTTATTTCATTTCAGTTTGGCACACCATCATGCTTTCAATCATAAATATTGTGTCTCTTTTAAAACTAACGGCTTTTTATTTTTTTTAACATTTTTGTACCCAGGAGGCTATCCCAGCATAGATGTGATATTTTCCAGTGAGTTGTTGCTTTTTGCCCCATCAATACAGCTGGAAAGACTGAAACACTGAAAGGATAACTTGTTCAGGGCCACCACAGTCTATAAGTGGCCCTGTTGGGATTTGAGCCTGTATCTTCTGGAGCTCCTGACGTATCGCAGACATGCAGAACCAAGGCAGCAGTGGTGGAAGACGTATGATTCTGCTACTCCTTCACACTAAAACCAAACAAGTAATCTTTAAATATTGAATTCCTTTATAGCTTTACTGTGATTCAGTTCATTACCAGGTTTTATTTGTGTCCCCTGACAAGATCCTGCTATAGCTGGCACCAATGCAATGCATAATAAATTTCATTTTAAAAACGATATTTTTCATGTTTAATTTAGTTGTCCGATCTGCAGCCTGCAACTATACTGTAGGTTTATAGCAATGGATCCCTTCTGCTCTGCAGGACCTGGCTGTGCTCCTGCCCTTTGCACCGTCTTTGTGATAAGAAGAGCTACAAGTAACAGACTCTATTGATTGCTGGTGCCAAACAAGCTGATGTGCCATATATGTGTCAGCCATCTCCCACCAAACTGCCACTCACAGAGGCACACACACCAAGAAAAACTGGAGGTAGAATCTTGCTGCTATTGACCCCTCATCCACTCACACAGCAACATAATGACCATCCAATAATTAAGCATTAAGGCAAGACAGGGCATGTTGTGACACGCAGCAATCCTACTAGTGGTTACACATGGGATTCTTACTTTCCCTCCATCCACATCTGCTGTATTGAGGACTTGCAATGGTATGCTCAGCTAGGATGCCCCAGCCAGATGTGATGTGCAAAACTCTTGTGGGAGGAAAAGGACTGACAGTGGCTGAGAATGGGCTGGAAGTGTACCGACCCACAGAGGCGAGGCGAGGCTATGAATTTTAGTTGGTGGCACTTTATCCAAAGGGTCAGAGCACCTTACAATGACAAAACACATAAGTAACAGTTAAAACAGTTTCAGAAAAGTTAATACATTAATGAAAAATACAGTTTTTTAGTAGTCTGAGTAGAATTGGCTAAAAAAAATGTTTTCAGGGTGGCTTTGAAGGCCATCATGGTGCAGAGGGAATGGATGCTCAAAGGACGTGTATTCCACAACATTGGGGAAGCAACCTCAAATGCCCTGCCTCCTGACTGCTTGAACTGAGAGCGGGGCACCAGAAGCAGGCTCACATCCATGGCATGGAGGGGATGGCTAGAGGTATTAGACAACAGGAGATCTTTACAGTAAGCAGGACTCGAATACTGTAGAGCCTTGAATATTAAGCAGATCTTGAAGGTGATGTGCCACCAAATTGGAAGCCAGTGCAGAGAACATAGGACAGGCATGATGTGGTCACTTTAAGAAGTTCCTGCCACTAGCTGAGCTGCACCATTCTGGAGCAACTGCAGATGATGCATTAAATCTCCAGATATCCCTAAGTATAGAGTGTTACAATAGTACAGTCTGGAGGGAACAAAGACATGGGCAATCATCACCAAATCAGCAGGCATTAGATGTGGCTTAATCCAGGTGATGTTGCAAAAGAGAAAAAAAGTCTTTTTGGATTACCACCAACACCTGTTGCTCTAAAGTCAGCTTGCTGTCCAACAGGACCCCCAGATCATTTACTGCATCTATAGCTTGAAGTGTTTGCCTATTTAAAGAAGGGGAAACAAGTATCAACACATAGATACATAGATACATAGACAGTGTCAGCAGATAAGGGCCTATGGCCCACCCAGTCTGCCCGTTTGAGCTTGTAAGTTCAGTTTATGTTTTCCTAGAAGTCTGTTGCCCCTTACCCCTGACCTCCAGAATTCCTTTATGTCTATCCCATGCATTCTTAAATCCCGTGATTGTTTCAGCCCCCACCACTTCCTCTGGCAGGGTGTTCCACTTGTCCACCACCCGTTCTGTGAAGAAATTCTTCCTCACGTTTCCTCTGAATCGTCCTCCCTCCAACTTCATCCCATGCCCTCTAGTCCTGGAACATCTTTTCACTTAAAATAGTGTATTCCTGCACCTGTTCCTCCTGTAAGATACTTTTATGTCTCTATCATATCCCTCTCTCCCTCCTCTCCTCCAGGAGTACATGTTCAGTTCCTTCAACCTGTCCTCATAGGACTTGTGATGCAATCCATGCACCATCTTTGTTGCCCTCCTCTGAACCTTCTCTACCCTGTCTATGTCCTTATGTAGGTAAGATCTCCAGAACTGTACACTGTACTCAGGTGGGGCCTCACTAGTGTCTTGTATAGTGGAATTATGACCTCCCTTTTCCTGCTGGTGATGCCTGCTTATGCATCCCAACATCCTATTTGCTTTACCTGCTGCCTTGTCACACTGTTTCCCTACCTTGGGGTCATCAAGATGATAACCCCAAGGTCCTTTCCTACTTAGTTGCATGCTATATCCTCACCCCCAACTGATATATTGTGCCAGGGTTTTTTACTTATCATTATCTTGCTTCTTTGCATTGAATTTCAACTGCCAACCCCCTGACCATTCTTCAAGTTTCTGCAGGTCCCTTCTCATTCTGTCTACGCCCTCTGATGTGTCTACTCTGTTACAGAACTTTGTGTCATCAGCGAACAGTGAAATTCTGCCTTCTAGGTCCTGTGCAATGTCACTGATGCAGATGTTGAATAGGACCGGTCCCAGACTGATCCCTGTGGTACCCCACTGGTCACTCTTCCCTCTGTGGAATGACAGCCAGTTACCACCTCCCTCTGTGTCCTGCCACCCAGCCAGTTACCTACCCACCACACTACTATCCTGCCCACACCCATATTCCCCAGTTTATGTAATAGTCTTCTATGTGGCACAGTGTCAAAGGCCTTGCTGAAGTCCAGATAGGCCATGTCCACTGCCCTCCTCTGATCCACCTCCCTAGTCACCGAGTCAAAAAATTCAACAATGTTGGTCTGACATGACCTCCCCCTGGTGAAACCATGCTGCCTTGGGTCCTGTAGTCCATTGACAACCAGATGTTCCACCAATCTCTCCTTCAGTAGTGCTTCCATGATCTTTCCCACAACGAGGTGAGGCTGACTGGTCTGTAGTTCCCCTTCCTCTTTGTTCCCACTTTTGTATAAGGGGACTACATCTGCTGTCCTCAGTCTTTGGGTACCTCCCTGTTTCCAGTGATCGGCTAAACAGGATAGACAGAGTTCAGCCACCACCACCTCTCTTAGTTCTTAAGAACCCTGGGGTGCACCCATCTGGCCCCATTGCTTTATCAACTTTTATTACTTCCAGTTCCTTCAGGACCCTTTCTTGTGTAAAGGGACTTGTGTCCATTTCTGCACCATTCTCACCCCTTGTACTCCCTTCAGACCCACTACCCTCCTCTTCCTCAGTAAAGACTGAGCAGAAAAACCTGTTCAATATGTCAGCTTTACTGTTGTCATCCTCCATACATCCCCCATCCTCCCCATTCAGTCTCACTATCCCTTCCTTTGTCTTTCTTTTTTCACTTATGTACCTGTAAAAGGTTTTGTCCTCTCTATCCACTGATTTTGCAATGTGTTCTTCTGTCTGAGCTTTGGCTTCTCTTACTGACCTCCCTGCCTCCCTTTGCTTCTCCTGGTACTTCTCCCTATCCCCTTCTGACTGTGTCTTTTTGTATTGCCTGAATGCAATCTTTTTGGCTTCACTTTCTTTGCTACCTCTTTGGAAAACCATAATGGTCTCCTCTTCCTTTTCCTCTTGCTAACCTGCTTAATACATAATTCTGTTGCTCTTGTAATCCCCATTTTAAATACTGTCCACTGTTCCTCAACCCTGATTCCTGCCCCATTCCCCTTAATGCCTCTTTCAAGTATCTCCCCATTTTCCCAAAGTCTGCCCCCCCTAAAATCCAGGATACGTGTTTTGTGTGGTTTGGTTCTGCTCTTTCTGTGATTTCAAACCACAATGACTGGTGGTCACTGTTCTCCAGGTGCTCCCCCACTGTTACCCTCATCACACTGTCCCTGTTTGTGAGCACAAGGTCCAGTATTGCCTTCTGCTGCGTTGATTCCATGATCAGTTGCTTGAGGAAGGCACCCTGAGTCCAGGATAAATCTGCTCCTAGTTGATGCTGCTGCTGGGATGCTCCAGTCCACATCTGGAATACTGAAGTCTCCAACCAGTACTACCTCACCCTTGTCTGCCATCCTTTGGATAGCTAGCATCAGCTCCCTATCTGTTTCTTCCTCCTGGGCTGGTGATCTATAGACCACACCTGTGCAGATGGCTGGCCCCATTTTCTTTCCAACAACCACAGTATCTCTCCCCATTTTGTTCCTCCTGGATCTCTGTGGCCCTATGTATCATTTTCACATACAGTGCCACTCCTCCCCCTTCCTACCTGCCCTGTCTCTTCTGAATATGTTGTAGCCAGGTATGGCCATCTCCCAGTCGTGGTTATCATTACACCAGGTTTCAGTGATGGCCACAATGTCCAGGTCTGACTGCCCCATGACAGCCTCCAGATCTTCCATCTTGTTGCTAAGGCTCCTGGCATTGCTCACATAGCTTTCATGATTTGACCTCCTAGACTGTTTCGCTGTTCTAATCCAGCCCCTTCCTTGGTTGTCCTTTATCCTTGGTTCTCCTTGCTGTCTGCCCTTCTGCTGAATTTTGCCCCTTTCTGCCTATCCACCTCTTGGGTGCTAATCTCCATCTTTTGCACACTGCTTTGTGAGAATAGCCCTCCTCCAGTTCACTGGTTCCACTGCTAGCTGTGGGGGTGAGCAAGTATGGGTATCCTCCTTGCTGGCCTGACACCCCTTTGCTAGTTTAAATGCTTGTCAATGTAGCATTTAAACTTATCATTGAGTGCTTAGATTCCCCTCCAGGATGGATGCAGGCCGTCAAGCAGACAAACCTCCATCCCTGCAGGTGGGTCCCCAGTCACCAATGAATCCAAACCCTTCCTCACAGCACCAGTTCTTCAACCATGAGTTAAAGTTCCTGGTGCATGCACCTATGCTGTCCTCTCCTCACAGGTAGTACTTCTGAGAAAGTGACAGAAGTAGCTACTTGCTTAAGACCCCTCCGCAATTTCCTAAACTCTTCCTGAACTTCCTTTGGTTCCCCATTTGCCAGGTCATTAGTACCCAGGTGGATAATGACATCTAGCTCACCCTCCCGTCTTGCCTTCCCAGTGATCCCCAGGATCTTTCTTCCATCCCTCCATGCCGTGGCACCTGGTAGGCACCTTGCCTTCCTGTCCTCCCCCTCCTATGTTCCTAACTGGATCCCTCTTATGATGGAGTCCCCCACCAGGATTCACTTCCTCCTCTTCTGGGGTCCACTGCTCTCCCCGCTGAGGTCACCTCCTTGGCTAACCTCCACATCCTTTCCTTCCACTTCTCTGGGTACCTCTATTTGGTTGTCCCCATTTGCCAGTGTGGCATATGAGTTCTTGAGTGGAATAGGATCTGGGATGTGCCTCTGCCTGACCACTCTAACCCTCCCTGAGCCCACTGTCATCCAAGTGCTCCTCGTTCTCGGCATCCTTTGAGGCAGTTGCATTGGACTGGGTGGTCTCTGGATAGGGGTGATGGTACTCCTGACCCAGCTTACTTCCACTCTGAGTCTGGCTACCAAATCCCACAGTCCAGAGAGATGCATGCAGATAGGGCAGCACCTCAGTGTCCAGAAGGTCTGCCTGAATATGGCTGCCCCACAGCCACTGCATTGCACCACTCCCCACATTATACTGCAATTATACTGCAGTTCCACTACTTGTCTGTTACTGAAGCTCTCCTAGTTCCCTTTTTATTAATTTACTGTCCTAAAAATCCTGCCACTGATCCTCAGATACTTTTCTTTTTAAAAAAAGAAAATCAATAAATAAGTAAATGAGTCAAACACTTGTGCTGAGGGTGGGCTTCTTCCCCCTTATGCCCCTCCTACTCCACACCCCTTACTATCCCCTGTGTTTAGCTCCTGTCAATCAGATTTAACAGGGCATATAATTAAGATTGGGGGGGGCGAAAATTTGCAGCAATTAAAGACAGCAAAGAAATACATCACCACTATGTTTTAAATTTTCAACAGCCCAAAAACAATTCTAAGTAAAGACAGCAAAGAAATTACAGTGTCACTAAAAGCCCACAATCCAAGTTTAAAAGGAAAATAGCAATTACCAGTTACTGTAAAGCACTGAATTGAATATGTTTCCTTCCCCTTCTGGCTTCTTCTGAGAAAACAAAACTCACTTGCTACCTGAACTCTGACTAAGCCCCACCTCCAGTTATCACATAGCTGAGGTCAGAGGCCTTTACTGACCCATGTCAATGTGGTTCACTAATCAATACCTTTCTTACCTGGGTTGAGACACAGCCATTTGGGGGCCATCTAGCTGTTGACCTCCTGAGTACACTGCCCAAACACTGAGGCTGTGTGTTTCCCATCTGGAGTGCAAGATAGGTAGAGTTGAGTATCATCTGCATAACAGTGAAACTAAAACCCCATGCTGCCTTATGATCTCACCTAGCAGCAACCTGTACACAACGAACAACATGAGTACTAGGATCAAGCCTTGAGGAACTCCACAGGCTAGCACAACCACTCCAGAGATGAAATTACCTAGATAAACCTGCTGCATTCTCCCATAATGTAGGGCTCAAATCAGCATAAAATAGTGCCAGCGAGTCCCACATACAGTAGTTTCTCAAGCAATCCAACAGCACATCGTGGTCCACTTTGTTAAATGCCAGTGAGAGGACTAAAATGGAACAAAGCCCTCAATCTCCAGTTAGGAGAGCATGACAATAGCAGCCTTAATGTTGTGACTGAGCCTAAATCCTGATTGAAGAGGCTTATAGATATTACATTGTTCCAGGTGAGCCTCCAGCTGCACTACAACTACCCTTCTTGAATACCTTCCCCAAAAAGGGAAGGCTCAAGACAGGCCTGCAATTCACAAGATTGTCAGGGTCCAAAGATAGTTTCTTCAGGAGGGGCTTAACAACAGCCCTTTTCATGGCTGAATACAAGACATACCCCCATAAGAACACCTTACAGTCTTGGTTCAGATTGCCTCCAGAGATTCCACACTGCTGATCAGCAACCAGGTAGGCACAGGGTCCAACAAACAGTAGGGTGGGCATAAACCTGAGATCACCTGAAGCACCACCTCTTCAACAACCTGATGGAACTGAGCTCAGGTTGGCAGATTGCCCCCCTCCCAGAGTGGGTTCAATCGATCTATGTCAGGCCATATGAGGAAACTGCTGTTCAAATGGCAGAGACCTTGTTAATTTACATGCTGCTTGCATGAGAGGAGGCTGTGTATACCCTTGTGAAAGTACAGCAGGGGAAATTGCTTTTTATAGTGCTCACTGCTTTTAATCTGCTGCTAGAAGGAAGCCAGGTTACAGCCAGATTTAAACACTGCCCTATAGCTTCTGCCAGAGACTTGGCAGAGAACACCAGGAGGAAGGAGTTGCTGTGTGATTGAACTTCTCTACTCGGACTAAAGAAGTAGAACTCTACTACTGGGACCTTCAATTTAGGGTAAAAAAAAAGTTAGTGTGTTTGCCTGAGTTGGCTGAAGTGAACTGTTATCTGAGCAGTTATCTAGGTGTAAATCTCAGGTGGCTGAAGGGGATTGTTATCTGTGCATTTTAACTAAGTGTAGAAAGATCTGTTAAGTAGGGGGAGTGGCTTCACTAGAAGGAAGCCAGGTTACAGCCTGATTTAAACACTGCCCTAGATAGCTTATGCCAGAGACTTGACAGAGAACACCAGGAAGAAGAAGTTGCTGTGTGATTGGACTTCTCTACTGGGACTATATTGCCCTCCTTCCCTTCCCTTCACCACCCACCCAAAGCCAGTTTTACTTTTATAGGCACAGGATTTGACTGACAACAAGAACTTCCTGTTTGGGAGCAGAAAGTGAGTGATCACAGAGCCACCAAAGACTCACCATCCTAGAAGGACAAAAGTAGCTCTCCACCACCCCCAGCTGCTGGAGGTCTGCCTCTGAGCAAGTAAGGGGACTACTGAGAAATATAGGATCTTCTTTTCTCAGAACAGGAAGATCAGGAGCTTAAAGGGCTCAGAGGCAGTAAGTAAGTAGGGAGAAAAAAAAAACAGAGAAAAGAATAAGGATTCTAAACAACAGTGAAGGGGCCAGAAATAAGACATGATGGGAGTGGTGCAGAGCAGTGGCTGTGGAGCAACAGTCTTCCGAGAGATGTTCTGGAGGATGCGGTGTTGTCCCATCTGCAGGCACCTCTCTGGGCTGAGGAAGAGGTTGCTCATATCCAGGCTGAGTTGGCCAGGATTTGTGGGACCTCCTCTCCCATCCAGAGACTACCAGGGCCACTGCCATTGCCTCTGAGGTTGCCAAGAAAGAGGAGTGGTTGGACCACAATGGGCTCAGAGAGGGTGAGGGTGGTAGAACAGAGGTGCATCCCTCCAGTTGTACCTCTCCACAATTCATATGCCATTCTGGCAAAGTGTGGTTCCTCTAAGGAGGCACCCACAGTGGATACCAAGGAGGATGCTGGGAACCTCCACAAAAGAGACCCACAGGAGGGTGGCATGGGACCCCACATGGAAGGAAACAACTCCTGGTGGGGAACTCCATTGTTAGGAAGATAGAAATGGGGAGGAAGGGGAGAGGGAGGTAAGGTGCCTGCCTGGCACCATGGCTTGGAGGGACAGAAGGTGAATCCTCAGGATCACTGGACCAGCTGCACAGGGGAGGGAGCTGGATATCATTGTCCACGTAGGGACAAATGACCTAGCTATGAAAGGGATCAGAGCAGAGCAGGAAGAGTTTGCAGAGTTGGGGAGGGGCCTTAGACAAGTAGCACGCATGGTAACCTTCTCAGAGGTGCTGCCTGTCAATGGCGTAGGTGAGGCTAGTGTGCTCCACATCATGGGATTCAATCAGTGGTTGAAAAACTGGTGCACAGCTCAGGGATTTGGCTACATTGGGGACTGGGGGTCCACCTGGAGTGATGCAGGCCTATACTGGCATGATGGTCTGCATCTGTCCAGGAGGGGAACCAGGATCCTAGGTGATAGGTTTAAATGATTCATTGGCAAGCATTTAAACTAGCCAATGGGGAGGCACTGGAAAGGAACAGGGAAACCCTAGCCCCCTCAAAAAGTCAGGGTAGTAAGTGAGGTAAACACAAAGATAGAGATGTCGATAGGGAGAAGGGCAGGGGTAAATGGAGAAAGTGACAAAGGCAATAAGGACAGGGATGGGGCAAAAAGGAGTAAGGCCATCAGAAAATGGAGGGTAATGAGTACCAGTGCCCATAGTCTGGGCAACAACTCCCTGAACTGGTGGCCTTGATGAAAGAGGGATGCCTGGATATCATATCAGTCACAGAAACATGGTACACAGAGAACCATGACTGGGATGTTAACATACCAGGGTACACAACCCACAGGAGAGACAGGGATGGGAGAAGAGGGGGAGGAGTAGCTCTCTTTGTAAGGGAAGGGATAAAAGCAACTGAACAAAAGAGTAAACAGGGAGGAGAGAAGGCACTGTGGGTCACCTTAGAGACTGGAAATGGCACCACAACCCACACAGGTGTTGTATACAGACCCCCATGTTAGAGGGAGGGAATGGACAAGGATATGATTCAAGGCATTCTTAGGATGGCAGAGAAAGGGGAGATACTGTTGATGGGAGACCTGAATATGCCAGATGTTAACTGGAGCACATTTGCTGTGGCCACATCCAAGAACAGGGCCGTTCTTGATGCCCTACAGGTGGCATGCCTCAGACAGCTAGTTTTAGAACCCACTCATGAGGGAGCAATCTTAGACCTCATACTCTCAAATGGGGACAGTGAGAGGATCTCAGATCTAGAAGTGGATAGCCATCTGGGACCAAGTGACCATCAAACAGTGTGGTTCATGATAAACTCAGCTACAGAGTCAAGCCATACAAAAGTGAGGGTACTGGACTACAGGAGGGCTGACTTTGGCAAGATGGGAGAGTACCTCAGAAAAGCACTAGCAAACAGGCTAGAAGGAGGGGTGGAACAAGAATGGGGAAACATCAGATCTGCCATCACAGAGGCAACAAGCCTTTGTGTGAAGCAAATAAACAAATCAAAATGAAAGAAAAAAACACTATGGTTCTCAAAAGAGATGGCAGGGAAGGTCAGGAAGAAAAAGATAGCATTCAGGAAGTATAAGGAAACACAGAAGGAGCAGGACAGAGAGTTGTACCAGTTAAGGCAGAAGGAAGCATGGAGGGAAGTCAGAATAGCAAAGGCCCAAACTGAGGAAAAGATAGCCAACTCAGTTAAGAAGGGGATAAAACCTTTTATAGGTACATCAGGGAGCGTAGAAAGACAAAGGGAGGGATAGTGAGGCTGAATAGAATGGATGGTGGGTGGACAGAGAGGACAATGAAAAAGCAGGGATACTGAATGAATATTTCTGCTCAGTATTCACAAAAGAGGAGGAGGGAGGTGCCTAATCCAATTAACAGAAGCACTTTGGATGGGGGGGGGTCGATCCCAGACTTTCAAAGAAGAAAGGCTTCTGAAAGAACTCCTAAAACTGAAAGTGGACAAAGCAATGGGGCCTGATGGAATTCACCCCAGAATTCTAAAAGAATTAAGAGGAGAACTAGTGAAACCACTGACCACCCTTTTTAACAAATCATGGGAGGATTGTGTGGTACCTGAGGACTGGAGGAAAGTGGATATGATTCCCCTTTACAAAAGTGGGAGCAAGGCAGAGGCAAGAAACTACAGACCTGTTAATTTGACCTCAGTGGTAGGGAAAATGATGGAATCACTACTGAAAGAAAGAATTGTTGAGTTTCTAGATGCCAGCGGGGGGCACAGGACCCAAAGCAGCATGGGTTCATAGCGGGAAGGTCCTGTCAGATGAATCTAATTGATTTCTTTGACTGGATGACCAAAGTAGTAGACCAGGGAAGGGCTGTGGACATGGCCTACCTAGACTTTAGCAAGGCATTTGACACAGTCCCACACAAAAGATTATTAGTCAAATTAACCAGCCTGGGAGTGGGTCCCAGGGTGGTAGCCTGTGTAAAACATTGGCTGAACAACAGGACACAGAAGGTAATTGTAAATGGAGTTCACTCTGAAGAAAGAGGGGTTACTAGTGGGGTACTGCAGGGCTCAGTACTGGGTCCAGTCCTTTTTAATGTCTTTATAAGTGACATTTCAGAGGGACTGGAAGGAAAAGTATGCCTCTTTGTAGATGACACAAAGATCTGTTACAGGGCTGACACACAAGGAGGCATGGAAAGGATGAGAAGGGACTTAGCAAGGTTGGAGGAATGGTCAGAAGTATGGCAGCTTGGATTCAATGCAAAGAAGTTCAAAATAATGCACCTGGGAAACAAAATCCCAGGGGAAAATTACACATTGGGGGGTAGTAACAACAACAAAAATGGAAAGGGACCTTGGGGTAATCATATCAGATGACCTTAAGGTTAGCAAGCAATTTGAGAAGGCAGTAGGGAGGGC
Source organism: Neoceratodus forsteri (assembly GCA_016271365.2). Taxonomy (NCBI): domain Eukaryota; kingdom Metazoa; phylum Chordata; order Ceratodontiformes; family Ceratodontidae; genus Neoceratodus; species Neoceratodus forsteri. Next base: position 835,350,512 of record CM057456.1, on the reverse strand, counting down.
TGGGGGAATACTTGGATGTATAAGGAGAGGCATCACCAGCAGAAAACAGGAAGTTGTTATCCCTCTGTACAGACAGTTGGTGAGACCCCATCTGGTGTACTGCGTCCAGTTCTGGAGACCCCATCTCCGCAGAGACATAGACAGGATAGAGGCAGTCCAGAGGAGGGCAACTACAATGGTGCAGGGCCTGCAAGAGAAGCCATACGAGGGCAGACTAAAGGAGCTTAATATGTATACCCTTGAGGAAAGGAGGGAGAGAGAGAGAGGGGGGACATGATAGAAACTTTTAAGTACCTCAGTGGAATCAACAAAGTCCAAGAGGGTAGCATCTTTCAGAAAAAGAGATGTGCAAGAAGAAGGGGACACAATTTGAAGATGGGGGCAGTTCAGGGGCAATGTGAGGAAGTATTTATTCACAGAGAGGGTGATGGACGCATGGAACAGCCTTTCTGAGGAGGTTGTGGGGTCTAAAACTGTGGGAAAATTCAAGAATATATGGGACAGATACAAGACAATTTTTGTGGGGGGTAGGAAGAAATAGGCTGTTGGTTAACTAGGATCTGCAGCTTATCCTCTAGGTAGGGAAGTGGACAGACTAGGTGGGTCAAGTGGTCCTTATCTGCTGTCAAAGTCTATTTTCTATGTTTGCTCTAGTCTGTTGGAGAGGGACTTGTTGCAGAGTTGTCTGGGTAGTGTAGTTTATGCTCATTGAGGGACTACACTACCAGACGTGCACATAGCTGCAGAGTGATTGTTTTTATACATTTGGGCACAAATATTTCTGTAATCACTGCAGGACTTACTAAATATAAGGAGCACATAACATTTAAGCTGCAAAAAGCAGGTCTTGTAAATTAGTTTTGCTGTAGATGTGAGTGATTGGTTGATACCAGTGATGTGACCATGACTTATTTCCTCTTTCTTAGACTATAAAATACTCACCCCATAGCGAGTGGGTGTGCTAATTTATATGCTCCTTGCATGAGAGGAGGCTGTGTATCCCCTTTGTGAAAGTACAGCAGGAGAAAATGCTTTTTATAGTACTTAGTGCTTTTAATCTACTGTTTACACTAGTCTGTTGGAGAGGAACTTGTTGTAGAGCTGTCTGGGTAGTGTAGTTTATGCTCATTGAGGGACTACACTACCAGATGTGCACATAGCTGCAGAGGGGTTGTTTTTATACATTTGGGCACAAATATTTCTGAAATCACTGCAGGATTTACTAAATATAAGGGGCACATAACTTTTAAGCTGCAAAACGTGGTCTTGTAAATTAGTTTTTGCTGTAGATGTGTGTGATTGGTTGACACAAGTCACATGACCATGACTTACTTCCTGATTCTTGGGCTATAAAATACTAGCCCCACAGTGAGCGGGGCGAGCATGCAGCATCGTGCGGAGATGTACACCGAGAGAAGCGCATCTGCGCATGTTAAGCATGTCTGGCAGGTATGCCGGGTCCAGGAAAATGGACCTTACTCTTACTAAATGCACCGAATGATAGGTAAGCAAAAAGCTATTATAAAGAGTTAAAGTGTGCAAATTTCATGCTGGAGGTATATCTAAACAAACTGGGATAAACAGTCTGAAAGAAATAGTCTCAGAAATACCCTGATGCATAATTTTTAACATCAAAACCCAGCAAAAACATGGAGAATGTAAACGTTGCAGATGTGCTAAGCCTATTAGTTCAAGAAGGATCTATAAAAAAATACCAAACATGTTTAATGTATATACCAACTCAGCTCTCAATCTTACAGATGGATGTGTGTACTAAGTGCCATCTAATTAAAGAACTACATGCAGAAAATGGCCACCTAAGAGTTGAGCTAGAACAAACAAAAGATATAGCAAATATACAATCCTTTATAAAGACAGTCGAAAATGAGGCACCAAATTTACAAATGTAAAATGTTACAAAAAGGAAAAGACCACAGGCAAAAATGATGATATCTCAGATTCTATAGGAAGTGAGAGGACTCAAAAAAAGGGAAGGGACAACCACACAACAGATAAGACAACATGGAAAACAGTTACACATAGAAAAAAACAGAAAACAATTACATCTTCGATTGAAATTCCAACTCAAAACAGATATATCCCTTTTGATAACAGAGAAGCAGTATGAGAAAAACCTGTATACTTAAGAATTCCCAAAATTCTATCCTTTCAGAGAGATTAATTACAGGTGATTCTATCATCAGGTTCACTGATTCTCATATTTGTAGCACTGCTAAAGAATCTACCACTGTATCCTGCCTTCCTGGGGCAAAAGTAAAAGATGTAGCTGATGTATTACAAACTATAAACATATCCGAGAAATCTGTGATTATCTTACATGCTGGAATTAATGATGTAGATAGGGAACATGAGAAAGATAATTTTGTTGAATTATTGGAGCTGGGCATCAAATACAAAAACATGGGTCATCAGATTGCTATTTCAGGAATCCTTCCTGTTCTTCAATCGCATTATCAAATAAGTCAGACAATTCAAAGAATTGATTAAAGGCTTCAGAACTGGTGTAGAAATAGTGACATTGTGTTCATTGATAACTGGGACTGGTTCAAAAACAAACAAGAGCTATATTCAAAGGATGACTTGCATCTAAATAAATATGGGGCTGTACTTCTCACTGAGAACATTGAGGAAGCCTTAAATTCTATGTGCATAAATTGACTATCAGCAGAAAAACATAATAATAAAAAATTTTCCTCCAAAAATGAAGAGGGAACTGAAATATATAATAACAAAACCAAGCAAATCAATCATACACATTCTAAATTTGATAACACATAGAGAATATTGGATGGGAAACTATGCACAACCAGTGTGTTCTACCACAGAGGGGTTCTGATTCCCTCTGACCTCGAGAATGAAGTTCAAGAGGTCCATGGGAATCAGAACCCCAAGGTGGCAAAACACACTGGTTGTGCATAGAGTTTCTCATCCTGTATTTTTTAGAGTGTATAGTACTGTGTGAAATATGTGTTTGTGCGTTCTTTTGCTTTCAAAATAAAACTGACTCATGGAGTCTCTAGAGGTTCTAGAATGTTGTTCTACCACAGGAGGATAGTATCAAATTCCATGACCTTTGAACTGTGGCACAACAGAATTTTGAAAGGGATGGAATTCTATGCAGAACAACACTCCACTATACACTATAAATAATTATTTAACTTTTTTTTCCTTTAACACCAGGGGTATAAATTAAAATATAGATGATCTCTGTGCATTAAATTGAGGATAATGTATGGTCCTCTATCGTTAACAGGTTTGTTAACCGTCGAGAGGTTGCCAGGGTGACCATGTAAACCTCGAGAGCGAAGCTCGAGAGGTTTACGTCACCATGGCAACCTCGAGATGATTAACCAAACTGGTTAATGATAGAGGGACCATACATTATATTTTATAGTGTATGGTTCCAATTAACTACCAAAACAAACTACTATGGCTTACTTTTAGCCCCACCGTGGACGTTCTGGGCCATTTTCTGGCCACTGTGCTGGTTTCGGGAATGCCGTCGGTGCGCGAGATCGCAGGTACATGCATGCGCAGATGGGCTTCATTTGTAATCCCATCGCTATGACATACTCAAGCGAGGTTTATAACCATTTACGTCATAGCAATGGGATTATCGAGATATAATTTTGCCGCTTTTTAGCGGTAATAAGGGCGCATCATACATTATTACCTACTAATCCATATCACATAATAGCAGTTTGTGAAACATGGTGGACTGAGGATGATGATTGCTGGGGAAAGAATTTAGATAGATATTATTTGTACATATGGAATAGAAACAACAGGCATGGAGGAGGAGGAGTAGCCTGTAAAAGATCGATTACATTCATTAGACATATCACATAAAATAAAACTATCTGCCTCAAACACTGAATTGTTGTGGGTTAAAATTGGAGAGGGACAGAAACAATCAATAGTCATTGTGTCTATCTATCGACCCCCATCTGCACCAACTGAAATCTCTGAAAGAACTTATGGCAGAATTAGAAGCAGCTGGAGAAATGGAGGACATACTGGTCCTGGGAGACATTAACATGCCAAGTATTGACTGGGTAAATAATATAGCTTCAGGTCCGATGGCAAAAAGATTTCTGGAACACTGTACCCAAGCCAATCTAGTGCAGCATGTTACATTTCCCACAAGAGAAAGTCAGATTCTAGATGTGGTACTTATATCAGAACAATTACAAATATCCAATTGGAACTAGTGATAATTCTATAAAATATACACTTATATTTAGTCATACCAGTGTAAACAGTCTAACAAAAATCTTCCTTTATAATAAGGCTGACAAGACCAAGATATTACAAACTCTAGAACTACTAGAGTGGATCTTGATACTGAATGACAAAACAGTGGATGAAATGTGGAACCTGGTTAAAAATACCATTCTTGAAATAAGTGAGTCCTATATACCACAAATCAAAAAAAAAGAAAAGAAAAAGTCTCAAAAACTCTATATGGTTTAATAAAAAAATTAAAAAATTGATAAAAAAGAAAAGAAGATACCACAAGAAGTACCAACAAAATCACCCAGTAACAATAAAAAATAAGCTAAAATCAGTATAAAATGTCTGTAAAAAAAGAAATCTGTAAAGCAAATAAGGAAGCTGAACTCAAATTAGCCCAAAATGTGAGAAAGGATAATTATAAGGCTTTGTATGCTTATATCAATTCATTTAAAAAAACAGCAAATAAAGTAGGACCTATAATTTATGGTAATGAAATCATAACATCAGATCTTGAAATGGCTACTACATTTAGTCATTACTTTTGTGAGGTATTTGGGTCTAAATCGACTGTACAGAAAACTACAATATACAAACATGCCCCAAAAATAGAATTTACCTTGGACGAAATTAAACAAAGAATAAAAACTTAAAACCTAATGCATCCCTGGGTCCAGACGTCCAGACAGAATATCTGCCTGTATGTTGCAAATTATGATGGAATCCATGGCTCTTCCATTAAAAATTATTTTCGAAGCCTCTGTTAATACTGGGAACATACCATCAGATTGGAGACTAGCTCATGTAGTCCCGATCCAAAAAAAGGGAAATAAGACAAATATCTCAAACTACCGACCAATTAGCCTCACTTGTGTAATTGATAAAATCCTTGAATGCCTAGTTAAGGAGGCCATGACTTGTAATATAGAAAACAGTGACCCAGACCAGCATGGTTTTGTTAAAGGCAGAAGCTGTACCGCCAATCTAGTGTCCTTCTATGAGAACATTAGTAAAGCCTTTGGTGAAGGGATACCATGTGATGTTGTCTATTTGGATTTTAGCAAGGCTTTCGATCTGACACCATATTGGGCAATCTTAGAAAAATTGGAGACATTACAAATAGAGCCTCGGTTTGTCATTTGGATTAGAGAATGGCTAATGAATAGAATGCAGCATGTATCGCTAAATGGCCACCTATCTAAAATGGGTGCAATCAGGAGTGGGGTGCCCCAGGGGTCAATGCTGAGGCCGTTTCTCTTTCAGATCTTCATATCAGATCTCACAAAAAATATGAACTGCTGAAAAACCAAGTATGCTGATAACACTAAAATTGGTGGCCCCTGCAAAACCATAATGGATGTAAAGTCTCTCCGACATGTCCTAGATACCGTATCCAATTGGGCACTGAAATGAGACTTGAGGTTTAATTTCTGTAAGTGTAAGGTAATGTATTTAGGCAAGAAAAATAATAATGCATCTTACACTTTATGTGGAAAACTATTAGCCAATGCACCACAGAAAGAGATCTGTGTTTTGTGCTGTGCGATAAATTCAATACAGATGCCCAGACTCATGCTGCAATAAAAAAATGTAACTCAACTATTTGGTCTATAAAAAGAAACATAAGAACAAGAGAAAAATCTGTATTGGCACCATTGTATCGTGCTTATGTGAGACCACAGCCTGGAATATGCATCTCAAATATGGTTCCCTCATGGAAATAAGAAAGAGATAAAATTGAAAAAGTGCAAAGAAAATACACAAAAATCATTGTGGGTATGAAATATCTGGAATATAAGGATGGGCTGGATCAATTGAACTTAATGTCTGTAGAAAATAGGAGAATGCATTCTGATCTATTTTTTATGTTTGACCTTATGCAAGATCTGATTTTATTACCTGATCTCAATATTTCCTTCAAACCTGATAGTAAGAATACAAGAGGTCATCCCTTGCAAATAACAGGGAAAACTTTCAAGCATACATGTAGGAATTATTTTTTTACTATTAGAATTGCTAATCTATGGAATTCACTTCCGGAAACCATTATAATAAGTAAAAATAAAACTGAATTTCAAATCAAGATTGGATAGATATATTGCATCTGGAGCTAAACTTTCTCATTTTAGGGATTAGTATACATCAAAACATTTATGGGCTATGCCTACCCGCTCAGTACACTTTTCAGTATGAAGAAAGAAACAACTAAAGTCTTCCCATTTTTCAGTGGAAAAGGCTTGATTAGACTGCAGACAGGGGATTAAGCAACCTGTCTGTGGTTTGAAAAGGCTGAGAGGGCCAATCCTTATTTGCAGCAGTCATCCTTAACAGGAACTCTCTCTTGTTTAAGGAGACTGCCTGCTGATACTCACCATAAAGACCACACTACATGTAAGACAAATAAAAACAGCCTTGTAGAAATGACTCAGGCAACAGTTTCAAATGAGCAAATTGGAACTTTATGGACCCTTCTGATGGTGCCAGAGATGGTAGGTTAAAAATGTAAACAATGTAACAAGAATACTGATTTAAATTGCCTATTAACTTACAACACTACAAAGCTGCCAGAAAGGCCTGTACTCGTGAGGGCCAGCGTGCCAAAATCTGCCATTTCAATGTGGAGCTCTCAAACTCATGGTAGGATGGCAGGAAATTTTGGGACAACATTAAAGACCTCACAGGCAAAACCAATAAATCCTCACCTGCTATGATTGAAGTCGATGGCAAAATTACCCAGAACCCCAAGCTTATTGCTGATATGTTCAATAATGCCTTCACTGACCACACCAGCATACTTCCCCCTGACTTCTTTGTTGTACCAGCCTGCAAAGTTGAGAATGATAATGCTGTCCCGCCCCTCGGCACCCCACTTTCTATTTCAGGAGAGTCACCTTATCAGAAGCCAAGAAGTATCTGAAACGGGTGCTTGGTAAATCTACATCCAGCAGTGACTCACTTGATCTCAAACTTCTTAACCTAATCCTTGATGCAGTTCTCTCACCACTCACTAAACTCCTGAACATGTCACTCTGCCTTTGGCAGTTTCCCCTGTGGTGGAAAGCCGCCATAGTAATGCCTGTCCACAAAAGCCGTGATCGTACTCAGCGCTCAAACTACCACCCAGTATCAATCCCTCACCCCAATCTCAAAGGCCTTGGAGCACATTGTCTCAGACCAGGTAACTGAGTACCTTGAGAAACATCAAATCCAATGCCCACAGCAGCATAACCACACCTCCTGAAGAAGGGTTGTGATGAGGCTTGAGTGGTGTGGTGTGCTAACACTCTGATTCTAGCAATAAAGATGTTAAATTTGGAATCCATATGACTGGTTTTGGCTTCATTGGGGACTGGTGGTCCACATGGAGGGATACAGGCCTGTTGTGGCACGATGGTCTGCATCTGTCTGGGAGGGGAACCAGGATCCTAGGTGATAGGTTTAAATGCTTCGTTGGCAAGCATTTAAATTAGCGAAGGGGGAAGCACTGAAAGGAAGCAGGGAATTCCCAGCCTCCCCCAACAAAGCAGGGTAGTTAGCGAGGTTAACACCAAGGTAGAGAGGTCAATAGGGGGCAGGGCAGGGGTAAATGGAGAAAAAGGCAAAGGCAGTAAGTACAGGAATGGGGCTAAAAGTGGCAAAGCCATTAAAAAATGGAGGGGGGATGAGTACCAATGCCTGTAGTCTGGGTAGCAAGCTTCCTGAACTAGTGGCCTTGATGGAAGAGGGACGCCTGGATATCGTGGCAATCACAGAAACCTGGTACACAGAGAACCATGACTGGGATGTCAACATACCAGGGTACACAATCTATAGGAGGGACAGGAAGGGTGAAAAAGGAGGACGAGTAGCTCTTTACATAACAGAAGGGATCAAAGCAACAGAATTAAAGGATAAACAGGGGAGAGGAGGCACTGTGGGTCACCTTGGAGAAAGGAAATGGCACCACAATCCGCATAAGGGTTATATACAGACCCTCATCTCAGGGGGAGCACATGGACAAATAAATGATAGAAGGTATCCTTAGAATGGCAGATAAAGGGGGAGATATTGTTGATGGGGGACCCAAATATGACAAATTTTTAACTGGAGCACATTTGCTGCAGCCACATCCAAGAGCAGAGTCATTCTCGATGCCCTACATGGGGCATGCCTAAGGCAGCTAGTGTTGGAACCCACTCAGGAGGGAGCAATGTTAGACCTGGTACTCTCAAACAGGGATGGTGAGAGGATCTTGGATTTAGAAGTGGGTAGCCATCTGGGAACAAGCAACCACCAGACAGTGTGGTTCACAATAAACACAGCCTTAGAGTCAAGCCTTACAAGAGCAAGGATACTGGACCTTTGGAGGGCTGACTTTGACAGAATGGGAGAGTGCCTAAGGAATGCACTAGCAAAAGGGCAGGAAGGATGGGTGGAGGAACAATGGGACACAATCAAAACTGCCATCACAGAGGCAACAAGCCTTTGTGTGAAGCAAATAAAACAAAATGAAGGAAAAAACAGTATGGTTCTCAAAAGAGATGGTGGGGAAGGTGAGGGAAAAAAGATAGTACTCAGAAAGTGTAAGGAATCACAGAAGGAGCAGGAAAGAGAACTCTATCAGTTAAAGCAGAAGGAAGGGGGAAGGCAGTTAGAATAGCAAAGGCCCAAACCAATGAAAAGATAGAAAACTCAGTTAAGAAGGGGGATAAAACCTTTTATAGGTACATTAGTGAGTGAAGAAAGACCAAGGGAGGGATAGTGAGGCTTAATAAAGGGGAGTGGGGGGTGGGCAGAGGGTGATAGTGAAAAGGCAGAGATACTGAATGAATACTTTTGTTCAGCATTCACAAAAGAAGAGATGGTGATGTACCTAAACCAAACAATAGAAGCATTCTGGACAGGGGAGTCGATACCAGTCCTTTCACAGAAGAAAGGGTCCTGAAAGAACTATTAAAACTCAATTTGGACAAGGTAATGGGGCCTGACGGGATTCACCCAAGAATTGTGAAAGAACTAAGGGGAGAACTAGTGGCACCACTGACTACCCTTTTTAACAAATCATGGGAAGATGATGTGGTACCTGAGGACTGGAGGAAAGTGGATATGATTCCCCTTAACAAAAGTGGGAGCAAGGCAGAGGCAGGAAACTACAGACCTATTAGTTTGATCTCAGTGGTAGGGAAAATGATGGAATCACTACTGAAAGAAAGAACTGTTGAGTTCCTAGAGGCCAGTGGGGGGCACAGGACCCAAGGCAGCATGGATTCACAGCGGGAAGGTCCTGTCAGATGAATCTAATAGATTTCTTTGACTGGGTGACCAAAGTAGTAGACCAGGGAAGGGCTGTGGACATGGTCTACCTAGACTTTAAAAAGGCATTTGACACAGTCTCACACAAAAGATTAATAAACAAGTTAGCCAGCCTGGGAGTGGGTCACAGGGTGTTTGCCTGGGTAAAAAATTGGCTGGACAACAGGACGCAGAGGGTAATGTTAAACAGAGTCCACTCCGAAGAAAGGGGGGTTACTAGTGGGATACTGCAGGGTTCAGTATTGGGACAGGTCCTCTTTAATGTCTTTATAAGTGACATTGCAGAGGGACTGGAAGGAAAAGTATGCCTCATTGCAGATGACACAAAGATCTGCAACAGGGTTGATACATGGAGGGGGGGCTAGAAAGGAGGAGAAGGGACTTGGCAAGGTTGGAGGAATGGTCAGAAGTATGGCAGTTTAGATTCAATGCAAAGAAGTGCAAAGTAATGCACCTGGGACACAAAAGCCCAGTGGAACAGTACACAAAGGGGGGGGGGGTACTAACAACAACAAAAATGAAAAGGGACCTGGGGTAGTCATATCAGATGACCTAAAGGTAGCTAGACAATGTGAGAAGGCAGTAAGGAGAGCTTGGGGGATAATGGGATGCGTAGAGAGAGGCATCACCAGTAGAAAATAGGAAATTGTTATCCCTCTGTACAGACAGTTGGCGAGACCCCATCTGGAGTACTGCGTGCAGTTCTGGAGACCCCATCTCTGCAAGGACCTAGACAGAATGGAGGCAGTCCAGAGGAGGGCAACTAAAATGGTGCAGGGTCTGCACCAGAAACCATATGAAGAGAGGCTAAAGAGGCTTAATATGTATAGTCTCGAGGAAAGGAGGGAGAGGGGGGCATGAGAGAAACTTTCAAGTACCTCAAGGGAATCAACAAAGTCCAAGAGGGTAGCATCTTTCAGAAAAAGAGATATGCAAGAACAAGGGGGCACAGTTTGAAGATAGAGGGGGGATGGCTCAGGAGCAATGTGAGGAAGTATTTTTTCACAGAGAGGGTGGTGAACACATGGAATGGCCTTCCTTAGGAGGTCATGGGTTCAAAAACAGTGAGGAAATTCAGGAATGCACGGGACAGACATAAGGCAATTATAGTGGGGGGGTAGGAGGAAGTAGGCTGTTGGTTAACTAGGATCTGCAGCTTATCCATTAGGTAGGGAAATGGGCAGACTAGGTGGGCCAGGCAGTCCTTATCTGCCATCAAGGTCTATGTTGCTATGTTTCTATGAGTGTCTGACCTGATTTTCTCTTGGTTGTGCGATTCTGTTGGATTGTGCAGCATGGATTTTGCAAGGCACATAGTATCACCTCAGCATTACTTGAGTTCATGGGCTACATCTCGACTGGGGTCACTTAGTTTGGGCAAATTACATCGACCTCACTAAAGCTTTTGACACTGTCAACCATACCTTACTACTTGACTCACTCCACACACTGGATCCCTCACAAAAAAGCAGATGACTGGTTTGAAAGCTGCCTTAACTGGCAATCCCAGCAAGTTAAAATAAGTGGCATCCTTTCTGACTGCCAACCAGTGTGCTCTGGGGTCCTGCAAGGGTCCATCCTGGGCCCACTTCTCTTTAATCTTTTCTTAAACACCCTCCCCCAGTCAGCCCAGATAACATAATACTCAACGTGGATGATGCCGTACTTTTTCGCTTGTCATCCTTATCCTCTCTAACTTGAAACGGATCTTGAGCTCCACATCTCAGCGGTTGCAACTTGGTTTACTAAGCACAAACTCCTCATGAATTACAAAAAAACAAAATCCATGTTATTCTCTAGACCACACAACAGACACAACTCACACCAGCTAACTATTCTAAACAGCCTTTGCACACCTCTTGAACCGGTCCAGTCCTTTAAATATCTAGGAATAACCCTAGATAGCTCTGTGACCTACACTGCCCACATAGATCACGTTGCTAAGGCAGAAAATACCAGGATCGGGCCCCTATACAGGCACAGGCATTGTATGACCCCTAATGCCCTCCAAATAACATTCAATAGTTCTAGCCTATCCATGATTGAGTATGGGTTAGTTGTCCATGGGGCTGCTACAGATACTACACTGAAAAGAGTAAACACAGTACTCAATAAATCATGCAGGCTGATTACTGGGGCCCATAGACTTACCCATACCTGTGACCTGTATGCCCAGGCTAGCTGGCTACACCTAAAGGGCAGGTTAAAATACCAGACCTGCCTAACAGTGAAAAAAATCTGCCTTGACATTTCCTCCCCAATCACCCAAATACCTCTTATCCACACATCCCACCCACACTGCACTCATGGCATGTCCAAACAGACCTACCAAGTCCCCTTCTGCTGCACCTCACAAGTGCAACGGTCCTTCATATACAGGGCATCTAGCTGATTAAATGACCTCCCTTCATTAATCCTGGATGAGGTCAGGATTGGGCCTTTTAAATGCAAACTCCGACAACACCTCACAGCACTTAATAGCTGTGACTGCCTCCCCTAAGTGTCTCGTCCTCGAACTTCTGTACAATCCCCTCCTCAGTGCCATCTGCCACTGTCTCCTCTCTCCTCCATCAGTCTCAAATGTTGCCTAATATCTTAGGCTATTTTAGCCACCCTCCTCCTGTCCTTTCTTAGTCTCTAACTCCCTCACCTTTTCCCCTTTCTGCAGCTCTCTCCCCCCACACTATCTGACTCCTGTCTCTCCATCACAACCTCTTACCAGCCCTCTCCACCCCCGGCTATTACACCCCTCCAATCCTCATCCCCACCTTTCCTACCTCCCCTCCCCACACTCCCCTTTAAACCGATTCTTGCTTCCCCCCTCTCATTCCTGACAAAGTCATACCTTATGGCTGCCTTAATCTGCAACCTTCCTTCGCAACTCAAATTACTTCATTTATTTGTCATTTGATCCCTTGTATTAACTTCGTTACCAGTTGTTTCTCTGTTTGCCATTGTATGTGATTGATTGTTTTATCTTTTGTATTGTAAACTCTCTGAAGGGGAACCTTTGTAAAAGAGCTTCAGCCCAAACATATTTGTAATCCGAGACTCAAAAAAATAAACATACTGTATATGCCACATTTCTGAGACTCCTTATACTTCTTCCATAGGCTATCCCACCTGCAGAAATATTTAAGTGATAATACTCCTTATATTTCTGCCACAGGCTGTACCGCCTGCAGAAATATTTAAGTGACTGAAGGCTTAAACCTCCCCAGCACTACCTTGTAACTGTGTTGTATACACCACAGGCCAACACACTTGTTAATGTACTCTAGAGACTTTAGGCTTAAACCTCCCCGACCTTTCTTTGTGACTACTGGGCCTATCCCAGTCCATAGTAAGATCACAAGTCTTACAGAGGACAGTCAGTATTTGGAACAATTCCCCCCTAAGCTAGCCCACTGATCATGCCAGATACCTAACCTCATTATCTATTACTATTGTAACCCATCCCCTTCCTCATCTGTCTAGGGGCCGATGTTCCCGAAGAAGGTGGTTACCCATAGCAATTCTCTCCAAAACTCCCTCAAAGATTTCATTGAAACAAACAAATTTATCTTACCAGGCAGATGCCTGGTAATGCCTTCAGATGCCTTCACCCCCCCATACCATCCGGAAGGAGACACAAAATTCATTCTGAAGCTGGAACTCACTTGCTCCTCTGGCCCCGGCCCCTGGAAGGTTCAACTGGAACTGTGCTTTAAGGTTCCTTAAAAAGGCTCCTAGGTAATACTAAAACTAAGGATTGATTTCATCAGGTCCACACGGTCCTGCTGTCACACAACTCAATAGCTGAGAGGGACCTAGGGGTGGTGGTGGATGTTAAGATGAACAACTCTGAGACTTGTATGAGGGTAGCAGCCAAGGCCAACAGGATGCTGGGATGCATCGCTAGGGGGATCACCTCCAGAAGGAGGGAAGTGATACTTCCTCTGTTTAACTGCTTGGTGAGGCCGCATCTCGAGTACTGTGCGCAGTTTGGAGGCCACACTTAAAGAGGACATTAAACTCCTGGAGAGGGTCCAGGCGAGGGCAACCAAAATGATTTGGGGCTTGGGGACAGGACCTATGAGGAGAGGCTCAAGAGCTAAATGTACACATTGGAAGAGAGAAGGGACTGGGGGACATGATAGAGGTCTTCCGGTACATGAAGGGGTAAATAGGGAGGAACAGTCAGGGTGCTTCAAGGAGAGGAGGAGGGGCCATGAGAGGGCATGGGTGGAAGCTGGAAGGGAAGATTCAGGGAGAAAGGAGGAGATGCTACTTCACTGAGAGGGTGGTGGAGCCATGGAATATGCTGCCTAGGGGCTGGTGGAGGCAGAGACGGTGGAGGGGTTCAAGAGGGGGTGGGACAGGTACAGGGGAAGGGTTCTGGAAGCAAAATCCAATGCAGCGAGAATATCCGGAACTGGGAAGGGAGAAGCCAGAGAAGACGCGGGGGGCAGCAAGGTCAGCTCCCAGGGTGGGGTCTGACAAAACGAGCAGACACGAAAGACTATTAGGCCTATTCTGCTGGCATTTTAGTATGTTAGTGATTAAAAGACACCGAATCAAGAGAAAAAACTGCTCTCTTAAAACAAATGAATTTATTCACCTGGGCCCTCAGTGATTATGAAAGAGCCCAGGTGTCCTGTTTGCTTAAACCTTTATAATAACTCAGCTCCATGGGGCTAACATATTCTTTTTGTACACAGTGGAGAAGGAGGCCTCATAAGGGCAGAAACTTAAACAGGCAGATGTCATATGACTCAAATATGCAGGCTACTGATCTTCTGCAAGACCAGAAACACTATTATCAAAAGCGTGACGCTCCTAAAAAACACCCTGGTACCAATAAATGTCACCCAAATGAACTTCACTTTATTTCCTAGGGGCCCTCAACCCTTTTCTTAACTGGGGTGCTCCTTCTCTCTATGAACCACTCCCTTCACTCTGAGAAGCAAACAGCTTCACCCCCAGGATTCCCTGGCTCTCTCATACTAGCCCAAGGGACACGAATGGTGCAGTCTGCTAATACATCAGCTGCCACCATTTCCTCTAGCACCAATGTCTGCTGGTCCCTGTATTCTGGCTTATATATCTGGTCCACATGGTCCTGCTATCACACAACTCTTCTAGTGCCTGCATTGCTTTCCTTTCACCCAGATCTTGGTGCACATTAAAGTGGTGGCCTGAACAGCTAGCCACCAGCAGTCTCCTTCACTTTCATCCAGATGGGTAAAGAATTCTCCCAGTCCCCTCACTTAGCCCCTGAGCTTCCCTGCCACTCCAGGAATGAGGAAGGCCGCTGCACTGGCCCCCTTCCTGCAGGAGCCCTGGCACAGCCCCTGCGGCCCTGGCAACTCTTAGGCCTTTAACCTCTTCCAGGAGCCCCGTGAATGTAGCCGGGGACTGGTCTTCCTTCTTACACCCAGCGCCCATAGATCCAGGACCCCAACTCAACCGCTTGTTGGGGCTACCTACCACCACCTACAGAAAGCCCAGCCCAGGACCCGGCACCTCGCTGCTGCTTAGCTGTCCTGTCTAAAGGAAGGAGGGGACACCCCTTTCGCACTGCCCTACCAGTGCCCTTTGGTCTGCTCCCTCTATCTTCTCTTCTCTCCTCTCCTCTCTTTAACTGCTCTGTCCCCACTATTTATATACCCTACCCTCTGCTGCCCCCAAGTGGCAGCCAACAGAAATGACTCTCCCAGGACACTTACACAACTACCTAAACCTGGGAGAGTCAGGTGGAAAATCCCAGGGGGAATGCAAAATTAAGACACTAAAGTGAGACATAAGCCCCCTCAAAATTTGAGGGGGGTTACACTCTCCCCCACCCAGAAAATCATTCCCTCCTGGGAATGATGACAGAGGGCCCTAGCAGATACCCCAACCAGCAGCCTAAGTATGAGCACTCCCCAGACCACTGCCAGAATGCCCATCAACAGGTCTAAAGGACAAAAACCCTGCCTAATCCCCCAAATACCACAGTCCCTATACCTAACACCCAATTTTTTCTTACTTACCTGTGCCAGGAGGTACAGTTCTTAATAATCGCAACCACTGTAAAGAACAAACATTTCAACAATGCACAATCAAAGGTTCAAAAATTTTAGAATGGTTGTACATTATGAGGTAGGTGTTAACAATAACAGTTTTTCACCCCCCCCAGATTGTACCACCCACTATAACAGCTAAAGAAACCCTATTCAATCATACCTATAAACATGTTAAGCTCACACCAAACACTCTTCCATACACACACCACTCATACATAACCCCCAAAGGTACTAAACACACTTATTTATGATGAAGTATTTTGTTAATTTAGAGCAAATTAGAAATTACTTTACCTTTAGAGAATATTAGCTAAAGTCCCATTTTCAGTATACAATTACCCCTTGCCTGCTCTGAGGATCAACTTCCTGGCACAGTCCCAGAGTCCCTTAAAGGATCCTTAAGTGGCAGGTCCACCTCCTGGTGGGAAATAGAATTCGGGGTCCAGCTTGGTAGTAATGTCCCCAAAAGAGTCTTTGGAAATGATGTAATACTTTACCCGACACCCAGTCAAATCTTGGACCATCGCAAAATGCTTGAACAACGTAAGTCCAGTCCATGGGGCAGAATGGCACAAGGACCAAGCTTTTTGAAATAGTTCCTGAGGTGAACAGCCTCCAGCTCCTGGTCAATATTTCAGCTTCTCCAGTTGCTCCTTGTAGACCCACTCCTCACACATTTCTTCTATGATGTTCCAAAATCTCGCAGATACATAAGAGTAATCCAAATGCAGATACTTTATTTGCATTCCCTTTCTAACCCATCTCTCAGCCTGACTACAGTCAGGTAGATTTCTAACACTTGTTCTCCAGGCCATACCTGACTCTAGGCAGTTTCCCTTACGATACATTATGTTTAACGGATCACTACGATTTAGTCCATTCATCCTGAACCTGAGGGTCCTTGAGCAAAGTGGAAGACATGGGATGCAGTCAGATAGGGTGATCACAGGGCAGTGATATGGCTTTGGATTTGCACGATATATCTTATAGTCCAAAAACTGAAACTTTTGATTAAGCAGCTTCTATTCATCAAAACCGTCATCCTCTGAGACAACTTCTCTCTCGAAGGTCACTCCAGGGCTGGCTCCAGGAGCTCCTAGCTTAATCATGGGTCTGATTCTCTCAGGTGCTGATGCAACTGACCTTGCAGACAGGGCCGGTGGGCTGTCCCCCAGACAGGGACAGAGTCAGGCACCCTGGGCCCTGTGGGGGTCACCTGCAGGTTTTTTTAGGCCCCTGCCCCTCCCTCTGCCATAGGAATAGTGAGAAGCCAGCAAAGAGGGGTGGGGCAGATGTCTATGCCCCTCATCACCTCCTTGATTCCTTTTTCCAGCACCACTCTCCTCCTCTATTGATTCTACCATAATGTCCGGGGAGGGTTCATACACCTTTTCCCGTACTGGGGATGGATCTTCCAGGGAGAGCTTCTCGAACAGCCCTGGCTCCAAGCTTCCTTGTGACCACAAAGAAGAGGGTCCTTCAGAAGTGCTAGGAGAGTACCCCCAATGGAACACTGGTGGGTCCCTGTCGAAAATGCTTCCGGGGCAGAACTGGAGCAAATGGTGCAGACAGGCAACCATATGATGCCCTCCCCCTAAATCCACATCTGACACAGTGCTCATCCAATTGCCCTCTCCCTCTTGCATTCCACAGCCAGGCAAGGAGTGATGTAGGCACTGTAGACAATGGCTCCTCAGGGGAGGCACATCTTCCACTTTAAATCCTCTACCAGCCATTTTAAAGAATGGATTCATTTAACTGCAGCCCACTTTTCAGCTCTTAGTACCAGTACCAGTGGGAAAATAAAATATTGCACTCTTACTGTTTGTCTAAATCTTTTCAGCTTGTTCACTGCTGTAGGCACATAGCTCACTCTCACTCTCACTCTCCACCACTACAAAATGGCACCTGTTCACTGAGCTGTTTTCCTGTCCACATGCTTTCAGCCAATCAGAATTCTGTAAGCAACCATGTGACCTGCCAGTCATGCACAGCACCATTAGGGAGAGCTTCTGAGGCCTAGCACCAGAAGGGCCTACTACCATGCCACCCGCTATTTTTCTTTTTGTACTGCACCACACAGTCTAGGAGGCCAGGATTGGACCTGCCAACCCTCTGGTCCAGGGATTTGATTACTTTAGGTTTGGGGGGCTGCAAGAGATCCCAGATGAGCACCACATGTAACCCACTCCCTTCCTCATCTGTCTAGGGGCAGATGTTCCTGAAGAAGTGGGTTATTCATAGCAATTCTCTCCAAATCTCTCTTGAAGATTTCATTGAAACAAATAAATTTATCTTACCAGGAAGATGCAGGCCTTCAAACCCCCCCAATACCATCCAGAAGGAGACACAACATTCATTCTGAAGCTGGAACTCACTTGCTCCTCCGGCCCCAGCCCCTGGAAGGTTCAACTAGAACTGTACTTTAATGTTCTTAAAAAGTCTTCTGGATATGTCTTCAGTTAGGGGAGAGGGAGAAGGAGCCTTTAGCTGGTGGCTATGAGTGTAAGTAGATCTGAAAGATTTTTCTAGCTGGTATTTCTGTGTGTTTGTAACTATATTTGAGGGCTGGTCCTAACAGCCATTTATTGTGCTTTTACATTTAGTTTGGGCAGGAGTAAGGGATTTTAGCAGACAAGTTGGTGATTGTGTGAAGGTGTCACTGCCAGAGGACTCCTTGGCTGATTGTGTTTTGACACAGCCTGTGGTGTACTCCACCCGCCACCCACAACCCACCCACCCCAAGGCTCACCCTACATTTATTGGGTGAGTCCCACAAGGCCTTGCAACATCCTAATCCTATTAGGGTGATGCTTGGGTAGTGCTGGCTACTGCATCTTGGGTACTGTTTGTATCGATTGCTCAGGCATATACTGGCTACTGCTGGGAAAAGGGTAGATTGATTGAGTGTATATGGATTGGAGGGTACTTTTATTGCCAAGGGGGGCCCATATAGCCACACCTAACAGTGAGGATGGGATTGAATGATGCAAGAGCTGGTATCTTCAGGAGGGTGATTGGGTGTACGGGGTGCTGGGCAGCCATAATATTGAATTGGGCATGGAGGTTTGAGGGATGTCCAGTGTGTTACCAGTTGGCAGGCCTCAGACAGGAGGTTGCGGGGATCAGGAAGCAGTTGGAGGGAGGGAGGAAGGGGGGTGAGTTGGAGAGGGAAGGGGGGCAGGAACCATATGATGATAGGCGAGGACAAAATGGAATACCCCATGATATAGGGGTGGGAGTGACAGGACTAGGACCACATGGTCACTCCGTGGGGGAGGGACATGAAAATACCAGTGTACAGTCTTCACTCCAAAAGGAAGGGGTGGTCCAGAGAGGAAGGGGGAAGGGGACAGGAGTGGGCGAGCTTGGGGCAGGCATCACACTTCCAAATTGCTTCACCCTGCTGTACCCAGATGATGATGTGGAAGAGGCTGGCTGGCAGGGGTGCAGGATGACGGGGAGGGATTGGTCAGGTGTCTGAGGGGGGGCAGGGGATAAGAGGGTGGGCCTGATCCAAAGGAGGGGAGGGCATGGGGAATGTGAGACCAGGGCACCAGATGGGTGGGGAGGGGGGCAGGAGCCCGGGTCTGAGGGAGGTAAGGCAGAGGGGGATGCACAGAACAGAGTCAGGGTGGATGTGGCCAGGACCCAGGACAGGGCAGAGTTAAGGAAGGGAAAAAGGGACAAGGAGGGGATGAGGAGGGGAGCACTCTGGGAAGGCCAGCTCCAAGACTGGAATTTCCAGAAGAGGGGGGTGTAGAGAGCACTAGGGCACAAGGGTCATTACTGCAGAATCTGAGGAGGAGAGGATGGGGAGAAGGAAAGCAAGAATAGGAGGCCTGGGTGGAGAAGTCAATGGCAACAGACCAACTGGGGAAGAGTTAAGGAGGGCAACTAGTGATATTCTGGCTGTGGGGGTGTGAGGAGCAAGCTGGGAGAGGGAGACAGAAGAGGGAGCCTAGAAGGGCACAATCAAACTAGTGATGCCCAGGCTGTGGGAGGGGTGAGGAGCAAGCAGGGGGCCATATTCAGGAGAAAGAGTCTGGAAGGGCACATGCAGACCTGTGACCCCAAAGTTGCAGGGGGTGAGAGGAGAAAACTGGGTACATAGGCAGAAGAGGGAGCCTGGAAGGGCACGCACAAAATAGAGACACCCAGGCTGTGGGGGGGGGGGTGCAAGGAGCAAACCAGGGGATGTAGACAGAAGAAGTAGTATGGAAGGGCACAAACGGGCTAGTAACTTGGGGATAGAGGTGAAGGTGCTCCTGCTGGGTGACTCCATGATTAGAGGTATCCAGTGGGAGGGGGTTTGGGAGGGAAAAGGCAGCCCAGTCAAGATTAAATGTATCCAGGCCTATCAGTACATAAGGCCAAATTCCAGCTATACTCAATGGCAAGGGAATGCAGAGGATCCCCAGACTTTCTAGTTCACCTGGGAACAAACGATTTATAAGGGAACAGTGAACTGGAGATACAGGCAAGTTTCAGGGAATTGGCCAGGGTTTGCCACTCTATAGGATGCTCAGTCTCCTTTTCTGAGATGCTGCCAGTACCAAGGGCAAGCGGGGAAAATAAGCAAAAACTTAGGGGGTGAACCAGTGGCTCAGGGAGTGGTGCAAGTCAGAAGGGTATGGATTGATGGGGGACTGGGGTGATACATGGGAGGACAAGGGGCTATATGCCAGGGATAGGCTGCAGCTCAACCTGGAGGGGAGGGAGATCCTTAAACTAAATTTTTTTGGATTCACTGGTGATTGGTGGGGTTTAAACTTGTAAAGGGGGGAGGGATAGAAAGATTGAAAGCCCCAGCAAGGAAGCTTGAGGGTTCAGGACTAGATCATGCAAAGCGGGCTGTGGGTAGCATTAAAAGACCAGGGGGAACTGAGGGGAGAAGAGAGACGGGGGATTGCGCTGGGCTGAGAAGACTGGAGAGGGGGAAAGGGTCAGGTGGAGGACAGTCCTGATCAATGCCAGGAGCATGGGCAATAACATGCCAGCACTCCAGACAATGCTAGTTGAGGGTGCAACAGACTTGGCAGCAATTACTGAGACACGGGCCACCCAGAGTCATGATTGGGACCCAAATTTAGAGGGATACGCAATGTTTAGGAAGGATAGGGTGGTGTGGCATTGATAGTCAAAAATGACATAGTAGTTGGTGGAATCAAGGAGGCAGAAGGAGATGTGGAGGAAATTTGGGTAACCCTATAAACGAGGTGGGGGGGTTAAAGATTAAAAATAGGGGTGGTGTACAGACTCCCCTGCAATGGAAGCGGAACTGGAGGATGATCTGTCTGAGAACATCAGGGGTCACTGTGGCCTCGGAAAGGGCAGGGTAGTGATCATGGGCGACCTGAACGTGCCAGGGGCTGACTGAGGCACTGTGACATCCTCGGTGGCCAGGGAGCAGAGGTTGATGGATGTCTTCCAGGATGCCTTCCTAGTTCAGCATGTGGGGGAGCCTACTAGGCAGGATTGGATTCTGGACATTGTCCTAGCAGATAATGACCAGATAAGGGGCCTGGAGGTGAACAGCCCGTTGGCAGGCAGTGATCATGCCACGGTCTGGTTTCTTATGTTCCTAGGGGGAAAGGAAATTTGCACTAACACAGAAGTAATAGATTTCAGGGGACGGACTTTGAGGGCATGGAAAGTATTCTTAAAGGGTGCTTGGATGAGATAAGGCCAGACATGGATGCTGGTAGCTTGTGGGAGACCATTAAGAAGGGGGTGCAGGAGGCTTCGACGGTCTGTGCAAAGGTAAGGTGCAAGCAATGTAGGGCCAGTAAGTCATGTTGGTGGATCGGGGAGGTGCAGGAGGTGGTGAGGGAGAAAAAGGCTGCCTATGCACGCTTAAAGCACTCAAGGGGGGCTAGGGAGAGGGGAGAGTATGAGTTCCTGGCTAAGAGGGTCACCAGGGTGGTAAGGGGGGCCAAGGCAAAGAAGGAGCTTAACCTGGCCAGGGATATCCGCGGGGGGGGAAAGGGGTTCTATAGATACATAGGGGAGAAAAGAAAAGTGAGGGCACAGATCAGCAGGATTAGAGCTGGGAGGGATGGGAGCAGGAAGTTGGGGAACAAGCAGAGGTGCTAAATGAGTACACTGCCTCTGTCTTTACCAGGGGAGGTGGGGGATCTTTCCAACCTGATGGGAGGGTATAGAAGTCCACTGAACAAGGAGGTCAGTTGGAGACTGAAAGACAGGATAAGACTAGGGCAGGGGAAGGGTCGTATCTAGAAGGAGAGGAGAGGATGCATGAAGAGAGGGGATGGGAGGGCAAAATTACAGCGGATAGGGTGAGAGAGGTGCCAGGGCCAGATGTGCTGCATCCAAGGGTGCTGAAGGAACTGGCGGATGCGCTGGCAGCTCCACTGGCCTCACTCTTCAACATCTCCCTGATGACAGGGTGGGTGCCTCAAGATTGGAAGGTGGCTCATGTGGTGCCTAGCCACAAGGGGGGTCCAGAGAGGAGAACGTCTGTTGTAGGCAAGGTTATGGAGGGCTTTGTCAAGGAGAGGCTCGGGGGGGGCAACTGGAAAGGTTGGGTCACCTGGATGACAGGCAGTATTGTTTTGTACCGGGGAGGTAATGCCAGACTAACCTGGTGGAGTTTTATAACTGGGTGACGGATGCCCTGGACCGACATAGGCTGGTGCACGTCCTCTATCTGGATTTCAGTAAGGCATTTGATTTGGTACCCCACAACAACCTATTAACAAAGCTGGGGGGATGGGGGTGGGGGGAATGTTGCTCAGGTGGGTGGAGAACTGGCTTACGGGGCGAATACAGTGAGTGGTGGTTGGAGGGATAGTCTCCTCCTCCAGGAGGGTCATCAGTGAGGTCCCCAGGGTTCAGTCCTGGGGCCACTCCTGTTCAATTCCTATGTCTCGGACATAGGGTGAGGTGTTAGGAGTAGGTTGAGTCTCTTTGCGGATGACTCAAAACTGGGAGCACTGGCAGACAGGCAGGAGGGGAGAGAGGGGCCCTTCAGGGGAATCTGGATACCTGGGGGGGTGGGCAAGGAAGTGGGGTTGAAGTTCAATGCAGGGAAATGTAGGGTGCTGCATCTGGGGGTAAGAAACCCGGGACATGCATACACCCTGGGGGGGACCACACTGCAAGTCACATCTGGTGAGAGGGACTTAGAGATAGTGGTGGACAACAAAATGAATAACACAGAGAATTGTCGAAGAGCTGCAGCAAAAGCAAACAGGATACTGGGCTGCATAACCAGGGGGATTACCTCCAGGAGGAGGGAGGGAGGTGATCCTCCCTCTGTATAATGCCCTGGTTAGGCTGTATCCTGAGTACTGTGTGCAGTTCTGGAGATCCCATCTTAAGAGGGACATAGCGTTGTTGGAGAGGGCCCAGAGGAGGGCAACCAGGATGATTCAGGGCATGGAGGGTAGGACCTAGGAGGAGAGACTGGATGAACTTAATCTGTACACACTGGAGGAGAGGATGGACAGAGGAGACAGGATAGAGACTTTCAAGTGTAACCCCTAGGTGGCGCTATCCCAAGGGCTACTACCCCTGCCTGCCTGGCTAGTAGCAGGTTAAGGGATCTGAGTTCTGAAACGGGTGCCTCCACCCAGAGGTCAGGGTTGGTAGTGGTCAAGCTAACCTGGGCACAGCCCTCCAGGACACTGTAACCCCCCCCTCTTTCCTTACTAGTGGCTGGAACAATACACAATAATCACTTTCACAATACCCCTGATACACCACAGAAGTACCCACACTATTTACACTTACCACCAGGGCTTTTCTCTGGCCCGGCCCTGGGGACCCCCTGTAAAACAAGGTTCTACACAGTAAATAACAGCAGTACAGTTCTCTTGCACAAACTGGAACCACAGTCAGGGTAAATGCAAACAAGAGTTCGATCTGATTTATTTACAGGGCTTGAACAAGGGAGGGGCATAATCAGGTTAATTTGTTTAAAGGCTCTATCAATCAAACAGTTATGCATGCACTTCAGGGTCCACAAACAGTCACACACTCTGGGTACCCAGATGGAGAATGGTGAGCTAGCCAGGAACCTTGCAGCTGGCTGGGGCCCTGTGATGGAAGAAACCAACATGCACAACACACATTATTTGTAATCCAGAGCCGGAGGGCTCAGTTTGTGAAAAGAAATCAAGAAGACAATCAGATGACACACTTTTAGATTAGGCTGTTGTTGCAGGGAGCTACCCTGATGATTACTCACGATACCCAAGACTGGACACAGGCTGGACAAAAATCGAGACAGCAGGTGGTTACTCTGGAGTGCCAGGAGAAGCAGGGCCCACACGATTTGCTGAGGCATCATTCCTGTTCAAGCGTGGAGCAGGGGGTTGATCCCCAGGCAGGTCTCTCGTTGGTGGCTTTCTCTGTGCAGTGGGGTAGTCTGGCAGGGCCAGCATGGCATGGCCCAGGCCGAATGGAAATGAATGCGGATTCAGTCTGATTAGGCTGGATAAAGCTTCCAGCAAGCAGAACACAGTTCACACAGTGGGGAACCAAATCATGACCCACTTTCAATACACAGCACATTTACATGTAAGGAAATTCTACTGTACCAGGCAAACCGCTCTCCGGTTATGATCGCAAAAAAACTGCACAAACCGGGGATTCAAAAGCAGCTGGAAATCCTGACAGGCCGATCGCATTCAGCAAATCTTTGGACTTCTTCAGGTTAAAGCCTGGTCACAGTCCAGTGGCTTAAATAGTCCTCACAACTCGGATTCAGTCCGAATAAACTCTATTTTCCCTCTCAGGGACAGCAGGCAGACAGGCAGGCCAAAACTCAGCCCTTTCACAGTTCTCCCATGCAAAACTACACAGAACTGCTGCTCAAAATCACTTGAGCTGGTACTTCTTCACTTCTCAGCTCAAAACTGAAACTAGCTGCAGTAGCCTGGGAAATTCCCCAAGACCTGAAAGGTTCGGTTGTCTGATCCTCCTGTCAGTCACAACAAAGGCTCCCCCTTCAGGAGCAAAAAGGTGCAAAAAGCCCAAAACTACAATTCCTTCAGATTTTGACTCTGGACAGCTCCTGTAGTCCAGCTCCATTTTAGGTCGCACCAGAACTGATTGGTCCAATTCGCAGTCCCGGGCCGAATGGTGGGGATAAACAAAACAGTCCTTGCTGCAAATGATTTTCAGCAAATAGTTACATCTTTCAACAGAGTTCCCTCTCAGATTACTTATGACTGCAATCCAGGCAGCTCTTAAAGAGACAGTGCACAGAGGCTATACAGGCATTCTCTGGCAATCACATTTAAACTGCTAAAATGCAGGACACCAGCCTGGCAGTGAGCATTTAGGCAAGCTCGAGGAAGACTTTTCAGGAACCCCAATTTGTAGGGTGGGGTTACACAAGTATGTAAAGGGGGTAAATAAGGGCGGAGCCAAGTGTTCAGGCTTAAGAAGGGGGGATCTACCAGGGGGCACAAGTGGAAGCTGGAAGGGGGGAAGTACAGGGGGGAGCACAGGAGACACTTCTTCACAGAGAGGGCGGTGGAACCATGGAACACACTGCCCAGGAGTCTGGTGGAACAGACCACAGTGGAAGGATTCAAGAAGGGTTAGGACAGGTAGATGGGAAAGTTGAGGCCAGGGAGGGCCACTTCTGGGGCTGGGGAGGTGGAGGAGTGAGCTCCCAGTAGGGGGCTAGCTTCCGAGCAGACATGATAGACTATGGGGCCTAGTCTGCTGGCTTTTACTATAATACTATGATACTGCTACAACTAAGGACTGATTTCATTAGTGATTAAAATACACCAAATCAAGAGAAAAACTGCTCTCTTAAAACAAATGAATTTATTCACCTGGGCCCTCAATGATTCTGAGTGATCCCAGGGGTCCTGTTTGCTTAAAACTTTATAATAACTCAACTCCACGGAGCTAACATATTCTTTTTGTACACAGCGGAGAAGGAGGCCTCTTAAGGGCAGAAACTTAGACAGGCAGATGTCATATGACTCAACCATGCAGGCTACTGATCTTCTGCAAGACCAGAAACGGTATTACCAGAAGCGTGAAGCTCCTAAAAAACACCCAAATGAACTTCACTTTATTTCCTAGGGGCCCTCGACCCTCTTCTTAACTGGAGTGCTCCTTCACTCTGAGAAGTGAACCGTTTCTCCCCCTCTGTTCCCTGGCTCTCTCATACTAGCCCAAGGGACTTGGATGGTGCAGCCTGCTTATACCTACGCTGCCACCATTTCCTCTAGCACCAATGTCTGCTGCCCCTGAATTCTGGCCTATATACCTGGTCCACACGGCCCCGCTGTCACGCGGCCCTTCTACTGCCCACATTGCTATCCTTTCACCCAGATCTTGCTGCATGTTGAAGCGGTGGCATGAACCGCTAGCCACCAGCATCTTCCCTCACATTCATCTCCCTGTGCTCAAGCTCAGCAAACCGGCACGGGGAAACCTAAAGGGCCTTCTGTGACCTGCCTGGCCAAATTCATCTGGCTGCCCCAAGGCCTGTCCCTCCAAACAGGCCCCATGTGGGTAAAGAATTCCTGCAGCCCCCTCACTTAGCCCCTGAGCTGCCCTGCCACTCCAGGAATGAGGAAGGCCACTGCATCAGCCCCCCCTCCAGCAGGACCCCTGCCATAGCCCCTGCAGCCCTGGCAACTCAGGTCTCTACCCTCTTCCAGAAACCCCCTGCATGCACCCAGGGCCTGGTCTTCCTTCCTACAGCCAGCTCCCCGGAGACCCAGGGCCCCAACTCGACCGCTTGTTGTGTCTACCTACCACCACCCACTGAAAGCCCAGCCCATGACCCGGCACCTCGCTGCTGCTTAGCCATCCTGTCTAAAGGAAGGGGGGAACCCCTCTTTGCACTGCTGTACCAGTGCCCATCGGTCTGCTTCCTCTACCTTCTGTCCTCTCTTTAACTACTCTGTCCCCACTATTTATATACCCTACCCTCTGCTGCCCCTAATTGGTAGCACACAGAAACAACTCTCCCAGGACACTTACACAACTACCTAAACTGGTAGAGTCACGTGGAAAACCCCAGGGGTAATGCAAAATTAAGGCCCTAAAGTGAGACATAAGCCCCCTCAAAATTTGAGGGGTGGCTTACATTGTATTGAAATATTTATCTTTTTTATCATATAATAATTTTTATTTATTTATTTGTTATTTTCATTCCAGAGAGAGAAAGAAAGAAAAATAAGCATAAAGAAAACAGTACAAATACGTAAAGCTGCTAGCTTATATGTTGGTTTTCAAAAAATATAATTTTTCTAAACCTCCAGGGCCAAAACTGCAATCATATTTAAAGAAAGAAAAACAAATACATATACCAAATGGCAAGTAATAACCTTGCCCTATCGAAAAAATTCCTCTTCTTATAACCTTATGGTCTTATGGCAGTCACTGGCAATTAATTAGCTAATTCGATAATTAAATTATGGAGCTTTAAACATACTTACAACATAGTTCCAAGCACAAAGCATTTTAACAAAACTTTAAACATATTTCCAAGCATATTTCCAAAAGCATTTTTTTTCTTAAAATTCCGGTAGAGTATTTTCCACTGCTGTCACAGCAGCCACACGTTCAGAATTAGACTCTAAGTCTGATTCCTTATCTGAATCTGAACCATACACTGTGCCTTGTTGTGGTTTTTCCTCCTATCTAGATCTTACAAATTGAGTAAGTTGATCAGGATCAAAGAAAACATAGTTATTGCCTTTATGAACAATTTTAACTTTGCCTGGGTCCTGAAGAGAGAAGGTTGTACCAAGATCTAGAATTTCTTGTTTTAAATTGAGGAACTGGTGCCTCCTCTGCTATGTCTCATAAGCAAAATCTGGGAATATAGAGAATCTTACTCCTTAATATTCTAGCGCTTTCCTTATTCTAGCCAGTTTCAAGATAGAATCTCTGTTAGTATCAAAAGGCAAACTGAACCAAAATTTGAGCCTTAGTGTCATTGTTTTTTTTTCTTGAAGTTGTTCTATAGGCTTTTGTTATTATAGGGGGATTATCTTCTGGTAGTTGCAAGGTTTTCATCAGGATTTCTCTTATCATTTCCCTGATTTTGAGGTATTCTTGATCCCAGGTATTGGGAATACCTAAAATTCTTAGATTCCGATAGCGATTAGCATTTTCCAACACTTCGATCTTCTCATTAAGTGTACACTGTGCTAATATCGTAGCTGACGTGTTAGCTGCTAAAGATTTTACTTCCAGCTCCTGTTTTTCTATTCTCTTGTGTATTTGTGAATTATCTTCTTTTATTTCTTTCATTTCCCCCTCTGTATTTGCTACTTTAATACACAGATTTTGTATAGACAACTCTGTATTGACAAACCTTGAATCTATCTTGGCCATCCAAGATTCAATACTGTTCAAAGATTTAAGAATTTGATCCCCTTGGGTGTAGCCAATGCTCTGCAGCCTACATTCTTTATCTTGCTTCAATTCAGGTCTCTCAGGTAGCCTTTCTGCTACACTTGCAAAAAACACCTGAGAAAATAACCCCTCGGCTTGCAGCACTTTGTGTGTGTTATCCTGATAATATTCCGTTTGTCGCTCCTGCCCTCACTTTTGCTTGCCAAAGTCTGTGCCTGCATTAATATCCATAGTGCCTGTAGTATCCACAGAAGGTGACTGTGGTAGCTGTAGCTCCTTCGATACTTTCAAATCCTTCACTGTCAGGTTTGTCCATTGTTGTGTTGCTATAGCTGACGAGGGTGGTATGCGAAGACCCGGACCCTACCGCTGCCTGCCCCCCTCCTTAATCAGACTAGACGAGCCAACTTTGAACCACTTGTCGAGCGGGCTACATCAGATGAAGGAGACCTCACTTGAAGATGATGAGCCTCTGTCTTTGCGTTTTTTAACATCATTATCATCCATTCGTATTTCATTTGTACTGCTCGTACCGCTTGTATCGCTGTCCTCTGGCCATCGAACACTAAACACTAAACGCTAACAGAGTGCAGACTGCACGCCAAGATGCTGTGGCATCCTACACCAGCAGGTGCTAACCATTTCTGACATGAGCAGCTTAGGAAGCACTCACTAGTTAAGGCCCTAAAGTGAGACATAAGCCCCCTCAAAATTTGAGGGGGTGGCTTACACTGTAGTGCAATATTTAGCACTCTACAGCCTTAACACTCAATGCGTTAGAAATAACTTTCACCTTAAAGAATTATAACTTTAGAGGTGGTATAGTGCAATGGTTTAAGGCTCTGAGCTGTAAACCTGGAGACCTGGGTTTGAATCCCACAGGCCCCACTTGTATATTGTTTGACCCTGAGCAAGTCACTTAACTTCCTTGTGCTCCCAGGTCACACCTGTAAACAAGCTTTCAGCTTAGTGTGTCTCTTCCTAGTAAACAAAAAAAAAAAACTTCACATTAAACTTATGCAAACTAAAAATATTTTTAGTACTATGGTGACCTCTCCCTGAGTCCCTTGAGCTTGAGTTTCTTCTAGCAAAAGTCTCTTAAAGGAATACCCATTGAATTAAATGTCCCTTCTTAAAAAACAGATAAACCACAGGCCTTTTCTGATGCTGGATGATGAAGTTGGAGATGATTGGTGGACTTCTGGCGGAGATGATAGAAACATAGAATTTGTCAGCAGAAAAGGACTGCTTGGCTCACCCAGTCTGCAAAGATCATTGATCACTGGAGACAGACAGTACTAAGCTTCTCTTGAACTGTATTGCTGAAAACTGGTTGTTTATATTCTTGATGGAAAAACTTCACTGTCATGTAGGTATCTCAATGAAGCAGGCAACAGCTAACCTATCCTTGGTCTCACTCACTGCCTTACTGTCTCTGATCTGGGATACAGGTGATACCTTGTTACCTGTGCTTCACTAGAGGGCTAGTCATCAAGACCATTCTCTTGCTGTAGGCCTCTAGAGCCTAGACTGGTCTCATCAATCCTGTCTCCCTGCTCAATCTCTCTGAATCAGGGCTGTGCAGCCTCTTTAAAACCTTAAAAATTCTGAATAAATTGACTCCTTATCAGTGAGAGGCTGAAGTCCTTCTCCCTTCCCACATCCTCAGTCAGCTTCTGTGAGCCTTTCGAATTCTGCAACAGCAAAAGCCAAAATAAAATGTTAGGTTTAAAGCTCCTGAAGAACTCACTTTTGGGATCCACCCCTTTCCCCTTTGAAAAATATCAAAACTGCACACCAGTGCTTTAACATGTTGAATCGCTTATTAAAGTTCCTCCAAGAGCTTTCACACTTTGGATGGTTGGAAAACTGACCTTTGGGTCTTTCTACTGAATACCTTTGGTTCACATTGGCTCCAGGGAATCCTAAGTCACTCCTCACTGAAGTTTCCCATGTCTCTGAGTTTACAGTAGGTCTTGCACCTTTTCCCACTGGTTACACTCTGTGAAAAAATGTTATAAAATTGGGCACTTTATGTCTTACAAAAAAGCTCTTTAGGATGAAGGCTTTACTTTTGTCATTTGTAAACATAGCCGCTTCATTTACTTAGCTCCAGCCAGAGGCTGCATCAAGGCTCTGTAATTGAAATCTACCCCCAGGCACCAAGCACCATCTCTAGGCTGCTTTGTAATTTCCCCCATAGTCAAAAATGGTTGATTCCCTCTCCTCCTTCACACTGGGAACAGTGCTCCTTCCAGAGCTACCAATCCCCCTTTCCAAGTCTCTTAAACCCATGAAACTTTCATATGTGTAAGTACACCTTCAGATCTTTATATGGTCCAAATCTATTAATGTTTCGGGTGTAATTCGTCTCAGAGAAAAATAATGTTCTTTTCCTGCATTTTGCAATGTGCGTGTGACTGACTTCAGCCTCTCTGACATCATATGGATCTGTCTTTTTAAATGAAATTTCTGGGACTGGCTCTACCTGCTCAGCTAAGGTTGTAAGGTGTAATATGTGCTGCCATGGATTTTTTACATAAATATGCTGATTTATTTTCCTCGTTTTTGTGTGCTGTCTGGTACCTGCCTGCACCTCATGTGCCTGAGTACAACATGGTGCCTTATTACACTGTGTGGAACATTTATCTGCCCGCCAGTGTACCTCCTTCTATTTATTCATTGATAATGCTGACCAGTCCCTAAAAATATGCCTGCTGTTTCTCGCCTACCAATTAATTTATTTGAAATAAGGAAACTGTCCCTCACTGCTAGAATGAGAGAGGCATGTGTAGCTAACATCCTTTCTACTCTCACACTCTCTTGCAGGCAGCTGCCTGCCGTTTCAGCTGCACTCATGGTTTGGCATGTGATAGCATCTCAACTCATTCCCCTTGCTCACTTGGTACTAACGGCAGGGAATCCCCTACATGTGTGATAGCACTTGCCTCTTGCCTGCTCTCCCTCCTCACAGCATAATTAGCACTGCAAACGCTGCTGCCATTTAATTGCTATTTTATTTAATCACAAGGCTTTTTCTTTATTTCATATGCAAAATGGGCATCAGTATAATTTTATTCATTAATTATAAGCTGCCTGATGTAGAGTGGATACTAGGGTTGCTCAGATTCTCTAGAATCTGATTCTTTTGTATCTGTCAGAATTTCTGATTCTGTCTCTTGTTCTGTTTTGCTTCTGATTAAGGTACTAGAGTCATAGTTGGAACTGACATACAGACTCCACCACCGAATACTGGCCCACATTTGCAAAAGCTCCCCCTCCACTCCTAACACACAAAAAGCCTCACACTCCCTTCCAACACTAAACAAAAATACCTTGCCTGACAACCCCCCATGTCACACACTCCCTCCCTGACCTACTTTAGTGGGATGCTTTCTGGAATTGCTGTGCTATGTGTGGTGGATTGGACAGCCCTGATTAACGTCCACCCTCCAACTGGCTGTGCTGGTCAGTCAGTCTGTTGCTATAGCGAATGATGTGACTGTGTGTGTCCAGAGCAGGGATATAGACCTGACAATACTCACTGTGTGGCTGCTGCAATGGTTAATTAATCCTCCTATCCTCCAAAGTCACTTCCCCCCTCCATGTGCCTCAACCCCCACAGTCATCACACCACTCAGAAAGCTGAGTCCAGCAAGTTCTGAACCAATAAGTCTTGTGATCTAGCTTGAGACTATGACTGGCATGTGGCTCCCTCAAGTAGTAGTACAGTACTGCTCGCTGCCTGGTGCCGACTAAATATATGCCCCATTCTGTTCTTCATGCAGAGACAGACCCAAGAAGAGAGTAACCATGAATCTGTGGAGACAGTCTAGCAACACAAAACCCTGTGGTTTTGTCAGTCACTCTACTCTTACTGTGAAGAATAATGTAATTATCTGTGCAGCACCAGACTGTGCATCAGAGAAAGAGTAAAAAGCTTTGGGACATCCTAGTTTCCAGTTGCCTTGGTGGCGCAGCTGGTAGTGCAGCTGGACTGGTATTCCAGGTGGCCTGGGTTCAAGTCCCAGCTAGGGCACTTATTTCTTTCTCTCTTCTGTTTGTATGTGTTCCATAAATATGCACAACACTCTTGTGACTGAAAATGTAATTATCAGTGCAGCATCACATTGTGCATTAGAGAAAGAGTAAGCTGCTTTGGGATATCCCAGTTTCCAGTTGCCTTGGTGGCACAACTGGAACAGTATTCTGGGTGGCCTGGGTTCAAATCCCAGCTAAGGCACTTATTTCTTTTTCTCTTTTGTTTGTCTGTAAAGAGTTTCGACTGGTATGGCCATGTCCCAGTCATGGTTTTCAGTGCACCATGACTCAGTAATGGCCACAATATCCAGGTCGGCCTCTTCCATTGTGGCCTCTAGGTCTGCAATCTTATTTTCTAGTCTTCCGGCAGTCACAGACTGAGCTTACCGGATTTTGTTATCACTCCATTTGTTACCCCTTGTTTCCTTTTTGCTTTCTCTCCTTCCCCCCTCTCTTTTTAATGCATCCTGTCCCATTCCCCCTTCATTTCATCCACCCTGCTTCCTGTATTAATTTGCATCCCTGGAGAATCCACTCTTCTCTGGTTCTCCCTACTCTCTACTTCAGCCTGGGGGGGAACAGTTTCTGCCTACCCGATCTCTTCCACCACCCCTTGGCTGGTTTAAATGTTCATCAAAGTAACATTCAAACTGTCCACTGAGGACTATAGTTCCCCTCCATGATGGATGCTGTTCATCACCCCATATAGGCCCTTATCCTCCCAGGTGGGTTCCCAGTTCCCAATGTAGCTGAACCCCTCTTCTCTCTACCATATTTTCAGCCATGAGTTGATGCTCCTGGTGTGGAGATCCCTCTCCTGCCCCCTTGTCGTAAATAGGCAGCAACTCAGAGAAAGCCACTGAGCATGCTACCTGTCTAGGACCCCTCTCCAGCTCCCCAAACTCCCCCTGCACTATCACAGCCCTGTCCCTAGACAGGTCATTAGTCCCCAGGTGGACAATGACATTCATCTCTGCCTGCCATCTTGCTACCATAGCGATCCTTAAGATCCGCTTCCCATCCCTCTGGACCATGGCATCACATGGGCACCTAACCTCCTCTCCCTTCCCGTTCCTATTCCCAAATCTATCCTCCTTACAACTGAGTCCCCCACCATAAGTTTCTTCCTCCTCCTCTGGAGTAATGATCCACCCCCTTGGGGAGTCTGCTACAGAGGACCCCCACATCCTCCCTGGCCTCTACCAGAGGTGCCTCACCCTGGCAGTCCCACCTCTTCAGAGTAGCATAGGGTGTGTGTAGTGGTACAAGCTGAGGAATGTGCCTTTGATCCACCACCCACCCACCCACACCCTTCCTGAGCCCACCATGGTCCAGTTGTTCCTCCTCCCTGGCATTCTTTGAGGGCAAAGGTGGCAGATTGGTGGGGAAACATGTCGCTGATCCCAGCCAACTCAGCCTGTAGTCTAGCATCCTTCTCCCTCAACATACAGAGGTGTGTGCAGATGGGGCAGCATCACAGTCTCCAGAAGTCCTCTGTGAAAACTGCCACCCCACAGGCACTGCACTGCACCACTACCAGTAATCCCAACTTCTATTCTCCCTGTGTTACCTAGAAATAATTTTGTACCCTTACCCCCGGATAGGGTGTTTCTAGTTTTCCCCTTTTGTTTGTTTGTTTCTATTTGTGTTAGCAGGTGCCTTGTTTAAAGAGCTAGTGTACTGCACATAATTAATAGCAACTTTCAGATGAAGTCAGCTATCACATCTTATTATCTGAAGCATTTTTTCTCTTCTGTTTGCTTTTCTATTTGTTAATTAGAAGATTTTCCACCTGGCAGTACTGGGCTGATGTGTGGAGCAGCACTCTGTTAGGAGGCTAAAAAAGTCTGTTCTGTTCCTCCCACTACATCATCAGAAATGTGACCAAACACATTGAGGCACCACAACCCTTGCAGCCTGAGCAGCAAATTTCACCAGTTACCAATTGAAATACAGGAAATTGAGACACCACTAGTAACCAAGAAGAGCCACTCCCTGCTGCTTCATGTGAAAGTGAAGAATCTGGCAGTGAGACATGGTTCTCCTTGGTTACTAGTGATGTCACAGTCAGTGTGGTCTCAGTGTTGATGATGCAGTGGGAGGAAAAAAACTAACTTATTTTAGCCTCCAAACAGAGTGCTGCTCCATACATTATCCCAGTACTGCCAGGTGGAAAATCTAATTAGCAAACAGAAAAGAAAAAACGACTTCAGATATAAGAAGTGATTGCTGACTACATCTGAAAGTTACTATTAATTTTGGGCAGTTCACTAGCTCTTTAAATCTCTTTATATACCTACCCTAGATATGGTGTTGCTCCTATCCCCAGTTTTAGCCTACCTTTTACCTTTCGCCCTTCCCAGTAGTGACTGTTACATAGACGTGAACAGGTACATTACCATTGTCAACCGGCAGAGTCCCCTGATTTCCTGCTTCCTTCTGCTGATTCCTAAAAAGCCAGTCAGCTGTTCCACCACTTGGCTGTTCCACAGTTTCATAATCTATAAAAAATTAAAATCTATAAGAAAGCTGCAATTATGTGATTCATAAAGGAGTATGGGGCCATATACACAGTCACTACTGAGTGCCACAGAGTATTCACAAAGATCACTTTGTGGCACATTTCAGCATGGCACCCCTGTGAGCTAGACACAAAGGGGTCACAACAACATCCCTGTGATAGTGTACGTCATTTCACTGATGTAGGGAATTAGCTGGTGGGGGGGGGGTCCTAGTAATCAGGGCACTGGTATGCAAGGAGGTGCTCTGCCATGCACAGCAGCTCCCCAGTGCCCTTACCCTTTCATCACATTTTCGCACCAACACTATGGGCAGAAAAATTGCTGAAAGCAGTTCTTTAAGGGGTCACTGTCTTGCAAGTCAGAATGCTTTTTTCAGCAGGGGGAAGGGTAGGTAATGCACAGCACCACTAAAGCAGAGCAGGGGCTGGGGCTGGGGGGATCCACTGAACACTAAAGAGTTAAATCAGCAAGGGAGTGGGTTGGCACTGTCTACCACTGGAGATTGGCAAGAGACCACATATTTTAAAATCACCACTGCTCGCAGGTGGGCCTGAAGGTCTTGAAGGGGGCATTGCCAGTACTGCCAAGTACCTAGGGCAGTGATCATGGCATGGCAGCATTGGCATGGTGCTATGCCATGGGTTGTCCCCTGTGTTAGTGCAGTTCCACGCTGGTAGTGGTCACATAGCCTATGTGTGACCACTGAAAGCTGAAATTACACTTTGTATAATACTTTGCAGTGCCACTGTCACAGGAGACATTCCCCCCCTTGCAGATAGTGAATCCTTTTTGTTGATGGCAGTTTTGGTGGGTGATGGTATGAGGAGCCCAGTACGCCCTCAAATTGTATTTATTTTATTTGTAATATGCTGTACCAGGAAATGTGCACTAAGCTATGATAGGTTATTTCCATGGGTTGGCTTGCTTGGACCTGTTTTTGTATTGAATGGGGTAATGTTGACCACAGCACCAGAGAACCTACCTTAAAAATGCAATGTGATCTTTTACTTCCACCTGGACAATGACCAGGGAGGGGCAGAAGGGACCTGGGTTTAACATCTCATCCAAAGGACAGCACTTCAAATGTGCAGCACCCCCTCAAACTACATTGCAGTGTCAATTATGAATATTCCCCCAGTACCTGGTGTGCAGCACCCCCTCATACTGCACTGCAGTGTCAGTTATGAGTATTCCCCCAGCACCTGGTGTGCAGTACCCTCTCATACTGCACTGCAGTGACAGTTATGAGTATTCCCCCAGTACCTGGTGTGCAACACCCCCTCATACTGCACTGCAGTGTCAGTTATGAGTATTCCCCCAGTAGCTGATATAACCCAAGGTCTGACAACTATAGGTATCTGTTTCTGTGCACTGTGTTATAGCTATGTCAACTTTCACATGCTCATTTGTACCTACTAAATAAAGTATATTGAATTAAAAAAAAAAGAGTATTCCCCCAGTACCTGGTGTGTAGCACCCTCTCATACAGTTATAGTACTGCCTTGGCCAAATTGGATCCCCTGTACCACAGGGCCATAAGGTTCATAACTGGCCCTCCTTTTAACACACACCATTGCTCTCTCTACTCTCTGTTGGGCTGGCATTCTCTAAAAACAAGAAGACTGAAAAACGCAGCCATCTGGGCATTCAGAGCCCTGACCAACAAGCTCCCCGGTTACATCAGCAACCTCCTAATCATCATTCATGGGTCCTTCTCGCTTAGGAGATACTCATACCTTTCTCTAGAAGTTCCCAGAGTTAGAACTCGTTATGGATCGCACTCAATGAGCCACATCCTTCCCTCCTTATGGAATCATCTATCAAAGTTCCTTAATTTTCAAATTTTACCAGCATAGCCAATTTCAAAACTCTCCTTAGACAGGTCCTTCAGGACCCCTGTGATTGCTACACTTAAGTCCTACTCCCTGTGCTGGCACCTGCTGCCACAACTCTCTTAGCCTTTATTTTTCCTATACAAAGCCATCATTCAGCCCAATGCAATCCATTTGGCCTTATGCTTCTACAGCGCACCTTGTTACCTCCCCTCTTCTACTTCCCGCACCCACCTCCTTACCTGTTTACCTACTCAGGGTTAGCACACGATATATATCCCTTGCGCCTTTGTAAGTACCCAGTGTTTATACCTGCTAGCCCTGGGTCTGTCACCTCTCAGGTATCCCCTACATTCCTTAATGCACTTAGTGTTAACAGTGGTGATTGCACTGCCTCTATGGTTGTAATTATGTAGGCATCTACGTATCCTTTGTATGACTTCATTATTCCATGCACCTCAATGCATCAGTGTAACTTGTGTGTCCTCACATTTACTCTGTACCTGTATGCTATTGTAAACCTGTCCAGGTCCATCTTGTAAATGAGTTCTGCTCAATGGTGTTTCACCTGATTACATAAAGATTGATTGATTGATTGATTGATTGATACTGCACTGCAGTGTCAGTTATCAGTATTCCCCCAGTACCTGGTGTGGAGCGCCCCCTCATACTGCATTGCAGTGTCAGTTATAAGTAATCCCTAAGTACCTGGTGTGGAGCACCCCCTCATTCTGCATTGCAGTGTCAGTTATGAGTAATCCCCCAGTACCTGATGTGTTGCACCCCCTCATTCTGCATTGCAGTGTCACTTATGAGTATTCCCCCAGTACCTGGTGTGGAGCACCCCCTCATACTGCACTGCAGTGTCAGTTATGAGTATTCCCCCCAGTACCTGGTTTGGTGCAACCCCTCATACTGCTCTGCAGTGTCAGTTATGGTTATTCCCCCAGTACCTGGTGTGGAGCACCCCCTCATTCTGCAATTCAGTGTCAATTATGAGTATTCCCCCAGTACCTGGTGTGGAGCACCCCCTCATACTGAACTGCAGTGTCAGTTATGAGTATTCCCCCAGAACATGGTGTGAAGCACCCTATCATACTGCACTGCACTGCATTGTCAGTTATGGGTATTCCCCCAGTACCTGGTGTGGAGCACCCCCTCATACTGCAGTGTCAGTTATGAGTATCCCCCCTGTACCTGGTGTGGAGCACCCCCTCATACTGCACTGCAGTGTCAGTTAAGGGTATTTCCCCAGTACCTGGTTTGGTGCACCCCCTCATACTGCTCTGCAGTGTCAGTTATGGGTATTCCCCCAGTACCTGGTGTGGAGCACCCCCTCATACTGCAGTGTCAGTTATGAGTATTCCACAGTACCTGGTGTGGAGCACCCCCTCATTCTGCTTTTCAGTGTCAGTTATAATTATTCCCCCATTACCTGGTGTGTTGCACCCCCTCATACTGCACTGCAGTGTCAGTTATGAGTATTCCCCCAGTACCTGGTATGGAGTACCCCCTCATATTGCAGTGTCAGTTATGAGTATTCCCCCAGTACCTGGTGTGGAGCACTCCCACATACTGTACTGCAGTGTTAGTTATGGGTATTCCCCCAGTACCTGGTGTGGAGCACTCCCACATACTGTACTGCAGTGTCAGTTATGATTATTCCCCCAGTACCTGGTGTGGAGCACCCCCCCATACTGCACTGCAGTGTCAGTTATGCGTATTCTCTCAGTACCTGGTGTGGAGCACTCCCACATACTGTACTGCAGTGTCAGTTATGAGTATTCCCCCAGTACCTGGTGTGGTGCACCCCCTCATACTGCACTGCAGTGTCAGTTATGAGTATTCCCCCAGTACCTGGTGTGGTGCACCCCCTCATACTGCGCTGCAGTGTCAGTTATGAGTATCCCCCCAGTACCTGGTGTGGAGCACCCCCTCATATTGCACTGCAGTGTCAGTTATGAATCTTCCCCCAGTACCTGGTGTGGAGCTAGAACTGACAATTTTCCATCATCCTGCCCCAGAGGTGAGTGTGCTGCCTTCTGAGCCACTGACAGTGATGATACCACCTCCCAACACTGTGACTATTAGGTTCCCTGGTGACATCATAAATAACAAGAACAAAACTTGCGATATCACAAGAGCCCCAAGATGGAATCGCATGCCTTGTTACACTTGTTTATTTAAAACTAGAAAAAGGGAGTGGTCCTGTTTTAGGGGAATACCACTATAGCAGTATCTTCCAATGTAGTGGCCTACAGTACATTATGTCAGGTGTTTTCCTCCTACCCCCTTCCCCACTCCCAAACAGAAATTTAGAACTATGTAAGCTACTGGAAAACTATCCCAATTTTATTTGTTTACACTAAATGTGAACCAAAAATCAAAAAATTAAAATAGGCCCGGTGGTGCTGAGGGTTGATGCACTGGATGCCACACCTCGCACCATGCCGGCGACCCGGGTTAGGAGACTAGCACGGGTCATCAGGGAATCGGCAGTGAGGCGATAGAGCACCTGATGGCAGCTCTCGCTTCTCTGGGGGGCTGACTGTAGGCTCCCACTGCAATGCTACCACCTAGGGGAGCCTGGGTGGATAGCGGGGGCAGTGGAGCAGCAGCAAGGGGACTGGGTGACTGTCAGCAGAGGGGCAGAGCAGGAGGTACGTCTCAGCGTGCCTCTCAGCTCATAGCCCCTCATTGCACGCCAACGTCAGGGGGAAGAAACCGGAAAAACACCTCATCCCTCCTAAGTGATGACACCTCCCTAGGACTTCTCTGACCACTTGTCAAGGCAGACTCTGCTGTGTCAGATCCGCACGCACACACATAGAGTACTGGTTTGGAGAAGGTAAGCATGGAGCATCCCCTCTCCACCCCTATCCAGGGGGTATACCAGGGTCTGCAAGGGAGTGTGTGTGGGATCGAGGCACTCTAGGGGCAGACCACGGCGAGGGTTGGGGGGTCCACTGAGGATGTCCAAATGAGTGGAGGGAAGAGGCAGGTTAGGCAGATAAGTACAAAGGTTAAAAAAAAAATTAAATAAAAAACTTATTTATTTAAAAAGAGTTAGAACTATTTCTTATAGTTATGGTACAGCATATTGATGTACTAGAAATTAGTGGTTATTGATGCATGGAAAAGTGGAAACAGTTTACAATAAACATTTGCTGCAATGGCTTCTGAGACCCCTCCTCATTCCTACCCACCAAAGTACATATTTTCCCTAAATGTAATACTCTGTTAGCAAGGGTAACTATTTATCTATAAAGTATGTAGATGTCATAGGGTCCATTATTTTGGGTCTGTGGCAGCTGAGTCCCTCACTGTCCCTCCTGTGATGAGGGTGATAACGATGACAGCAGACTTTCCTTGGATGAGTAGTATGAGAGGTAGTACTGCCTGATCCATGACATGATGTGATACCAATTTGGCTCTGCACTGACCATGTAAGATGTGACCTAAGCCCATAGTTCTTCACTGCATTTTAGTCCTGATTTCTATCACAGGGTGTTTACCCTTTTGTGACAGCATCTGTACATCCATGCGGCATGCATCTTGTAGCTTACTGGATCTTCTGACCTGCTCATTAAATTTTCATGAGGTTTTGCGTCTTACATTTGTGTTTTTATCATTCTGTTCCTCAACGTGCTTATGTTGCATTTGTTAATTTGCTGCATTGGTTCTTATTGCATTGTATCTTGCCTGTCGTTATTTTACTGGTTGTCGGGTATCCTCCTGGGTCATACCTGAAAATAGGCGAAACTGTGTCTAGTGTACTAACCTGGTCAATAAAGCTAATAAATAAATAAATAGAATGCAATTCTGCCATTGGCGAAAATATGCTGTGATGTCATCGATGGCATCACATCATGAGCATCGAGGAAGGGCTTCAAGAAAAACAGGTAGGGTACAGGAAATGAGTGCTATGAAAAAATGGTATGTTTCATTAAAATATAACTGAGAGTAATGAATTCCATGGAACTACATATATTCTATGTCATGATGGAAATTCTGCAGAAATGTCCACAGCTGTGGACACACAGAATTATAGAGGGCCTTGGCTATGGTATGGCATCTTGTGTTATAGTGCCATTAGACTTACTGAGTGACTTTTTTGTATTTAAAGAGTTACTAGCACCAAAAAAAGCAGGACGAAAAGTTAAATAATTTTAAAAGAAGTCCCTTATTACTTTTTGTTTCTGAGGTGTTCCTCTTCTTCTGTGTGCTCATTATATAGTTTTCTACCTAATAGCATGGGGGTGATGTGAGAAGCAGTGCATTACCGAGCAGCAGACATATCTAGTTCTATTCCCCCAGTACAACATCAGCATGTGACCTCACTCATTGTTACCTCACAAGCCCTGCTGCCCGATTGGTAAAATATATCACAAGTTATCAATCAAACAGCTGGATATTGGCTATTCTTGGTTAGTAGTGGTGTCACAAAGAGGTCACAGTGCTGGTGGTTTTACTGTACAGTAAGGAATGGAACTGACTGTATCAGTCTCCATGTAGAGTGCTGTTCCATACTTCACACCTAGTACTAGGTTAGGTAAAAAATCTTTTAATTAGCAAAACAGAAAGCAAAATTATACTCGAGATATAAAAAGTGATGGCCCACTGCTTCTAAAAATTAATGTTAATTCCAGTACACTAGCTCTTTAAAGATTCATCCAGGAAGGCACACTGAGCTGAAAGGCTTCTTTAAAGAGCAGCTTCATAGATCACGTCCCCAAACTTATAAGATACCTTACCTGGACCAAAGTTGCCTGCCATTAATATTTCCATTCATTTCTGCCTTATTTAAAAAATATATTAGAACGTATTTGGCACCATGGAGCCGACAGACAAAATGCTACCACTTCCTGATTCAGCTGACACATCCCACACACACTGACACATTTTGTGATGTTACTGCACGCAATTGAATGGGGACAGTTTTTATGTTGATTTTATCATGATTTAGAGTTCCGATTATAAGAAATCAAGGCGACCGCGCGACTAACAGGGACCCTGTTAGTTGAGCGCTTGCCTTGATTTCTTATTATTGGAACTCTAAATCATAATAAAATCAATGTAAAAACTGTCCCCATTCAATTCTATGATGTGAACCCTCATGCCATTCATATTTTGACATCACAAAACATGTCAGCATGGGGGCATGTCGGCCAAATTGTGAAGTGGCATCATTTTGGCTGTTTGCTCCATGGAGCCAAATTCAGTCTAATATATCTTTAAAACAAGGCAGAAATAAATGGAATTATTAATGGCAGGCAGCTTGGAGCCAGGCAAGGTTAAGGTATCATATATGTTTTTTGGGGGGGCGAGATAGTGCAAAGTCAGACCCTGCTCTTTAAAGGTGTGGTCGGGGGTGGGGGGGATAGATGGTGGCTACAATACCTTAAAATAAAATAAAAAAATACAACATATTTCCAAGACAATAAGGTTGAGAAAAAATGTAATATTTCTCCAGAGGCACTGAGCAATTCACTGTGAAACTACTAAAACTTTACAGGTGAGTGCTGCTTGTTATACGTAATCATAGCTAGGCAGGGGAGAGCTTTAAAGGGGGACATGTAGACTGAGAGAGGAGCTAGGTACTAGAGCAGACATGTACAAGGCAGTCATGGAGTAGGTGTTTCAGAGCTGAAGGGGAGGAGGCAGAGCATATGCAGAGGGGGGAGGCTGGAGCAAAGACAAGAAAGTCTGGGGGAAATGCAAACTGCTCAGCAGAGGTCTTGGAGAAAGGGAGGGAACAGAAGTGAGAGTCAGAGTTTCAAAGGGTGTACATCAGGAAGGGCTGGGCAAATAATGAGA
The DNA here is from genome assembly GCA_016271365.2 of Neoceratodus forsteri. Taxonomy (NCBI): domain Eukaryota; kingdom Metazoa; phylum Chordata; order Ceratodontiformes; family Ceratodontidae; genus Neoceratodus; species Neoceratodus forsteri. The sequence continues at coordinate 835,308,344 of CM057456.1, read as the reverse complement.
CAGCGGAGGTAGCAGGAGAGGGACCCAAACCAGATCTTACAATGATTGGTGCAAAAGTAGGAAATAAGACTGGGGGAGGGTATGAAAAGCTCATAGACCACATTACCATAGTCATAGATTCATAGGTTTTACTATAGCACTTTGACAGTGCTTGCATTGACATCCCCCACAGTGACAGCTACCATGCCGACTGTTGGCATTGTAGCTCCGGGGATGTCAGTGCTTTCCAACAGGGGACCACACCCCCTGAACCACCCATGCAGGGGGCTCCACCCCCACGCCCTCTGGTCTCTAGGCTTCTAACTCTGAGTCGAGTTGGACCGGGGGGGCGCTACACAGGGAAATGCACTGCCGGTGTCTTCTGCATACCAGCACAGTGACTCGCCACAGATAGGCAATTTCTGTTGCTGTGCTGGTGTTCGCTGTGATGGTGTCAACCTTGTGTCAGCACACAAGATTCATAGAGGTTACAAGTCATTGCCTAAGGGCCATATAAGACTTGACCAAGATGATTACCAGATTTCAAATTTTTTATTACCCATCTTGTTGTCCAAGGACAACTTGAAGCTCTCAATAGAAGTACTCATCATAACTTCTTCAGATAATTTGTTCCACATTGATACCGCCCTTTGGTTAAATCAATATTTTCTCATATTAGTTTTAAAGTTCTCACCATTTAACTGGTATTGGTGATATTGGCTTCATCTGTTAGTAACTAAATTCAGACCAAGAAGCTCAACAAGATCAGTTTTTTTACAGCGGGAAAGACCAGACACAGGTCACCCCTAATTCTGTAATATAAATGATAAAGTTCAAGTGTTTTCAGTCTGTTTGTATAGTTCATGTTTTTGACCTGGTTTATAAATTTGGTTGCTTTCTTCTGCACTTTCTCCAACATATTTATCTCCTTCACTTTATGAGCAGCCCAAAACTGGACACAATACTTCAAGTGAGGGCGAACAAGTGCAGTATACAAGGGCAAAATAACCTCTTTATCTCGACTCAACTCTTAATATTTCTAAGAATGCAATTTAAAATATTACTAGCTCAAACAACTGCAGATTTACACTGATCTAGCAATATTAAGGACGAATTCACCAACACTCCTAGGTCTTTCTCCACATCTGTTACTGTAATCTTTTCATTTTCAGTGTAGTAGTCAGCTTTTCAATTTTTTTTTGCCAACATGGATAATTTTACATTTCTCAAAATTTAATGTCAGTCCATTACTGTTAACACAATCACATAAATTATTGATTTTTGAATTGCATAGAAGACACATCCACATCATTTGTTATAATACTACCGACTTTAGCATCATCTGCAAACTTAGAAATCCAGCAATTATCTGAGGTGCGCAGAGAAGTGATAAACAGACTAAATAGAATGGGACCAAGAACAGAACTATGCGGCACTCCACTAGTAACAGGTGTCCGTGATGAAGACTGACCTGCTATAGTCACTTTTGCTGTCTGTTATGCAGCCAAGCATGAATCCATTTGACTATTTTATTATTAAGTCCAACTTCAATAAGTTCTATTAAAACCATATGAGGTAGAGTGTTGAATCCTTTGGAAAAATCAACATAAAGAACATCCACAGGTAGACCTCCGTCCAAGGCTTGATTAACATGAACAAAAAAATACAGCAAGTTAGTCAGACATGATCTACCAGATTGAAATCTATGTTGGTCAATGTCAGTCTTTCCTAGTGCATTAAGGTAGTTACAGATAAGGTCCTTAACACAATCTTCCATGATTTTACTGTTCACAGAGGTTAGGTTAATTGGTCTAAAATCTGAAAATATAGTCTTAGCCCCTTTTTGTGTAATGGAGTAATTGATGCATTTCTCCAATCCTGGGGCACCACACTATTTGATAATGAATCATTAAGTATATTGGATAGAGGGCCAGCTAACAAGTCAGCTAGATTTTTCAAAAGAAAAGGATGGATATTTTCTGGACCTGGGGTTTATGTAGATTTAGCTGCAATAATTTTATACAAATATCACTTTCAGATATAGCAATAGCATGTTAGGTAATGCAGTAATTTTTTGCTCCCAGATGTCTACTGGGATTTCTGCCTTCGCTTTGAAAATACTGATAAAATACTCATTAAACGCAGTTGCAATTTCATTGTTATATAACAGTAGCACTCCATCTACATCCAATTTAATCGGCTGTGTACAACCCTTGCATCAGTTTCTGATAAAACCAAAAAAACTCTTTTTATTACCTTTAACATCACTAGCTAAGGATACTTCATATATATATATATATTTTTTGCATTCCTTATACTAATTTTACATTCTTCACATTTGGATCTATAAGCCTGACAGGTGGTAGGTGATGAATTTTTTTACAACTTTGAATAGGCTCTCTTCCATTGTTTGATAAGTCTCTTAATTTGTTTGTTGAACCATACTGGGATTTTACCATTTTTATTGCATTTTGTTTTGGTTGGAACAGATTTAACAACTCAGTAGTTTAAAATTGTGATAGATTTCTCCCATTTGATTTATACTGACACACCAGTAAACTCATTAACCCAGTCCCAGTTCAATAAATAATTTCTAATTGCTACAATGTCATCCTTATTATAACATTAGACTTGTATTTGATTATTAAGCGGAGTCCATTCATAGATAATGTCTAACTGTACCATATTGTGACCACTGTTTGAAAAAAGCTCTCTCACATGACATTTTGTAACAGTCGTGTCTAGGTTTGTTAATATAATGTTGAAGATGTTGTCATCCCTCATTGGTTCTGCAACTAACTATCTTAAATTATTGAGGAGTGCAAATTCCTATAGTCATTGACCAGGGATTGATGTGGCAGAACACATATCCCATTTAATATCCAGAAGGTTAAAATCACCCATTAGAATCACATTTGATACAGAATCTATTTTCTCCAGATTATTGAAGAATTTAACAATTTCATCCAAAGTAAGGCCAGGTGCCCTATAAGTAACAAATATTATAGTTTTCTTCCCATTATTGGGATATACAGTAACCCATACTTGTGCCAATGAATTTGCCTCTGAGGATATGTTTAATTCACTAGTTTCCGGTAGTTGAATGCTGAGAGTAACAAGCTTTGGCAGGAAATATTTGTAGATCGCATCAACATGACATCAAAATTCGAAGTGATGCTCTCCAGCTGGATTCCCAGGTATCTGAAGGAGTGGGAGGGGCAAGCTGCCTGCCAGTCTCTGGAGGGCAGCTACTGAAGGAACCTGGTAGGGCCATGCTGAGTATCATTGTTTGTGAATTTCTGATAGAGGCAACTACAGATTGTACTTCAGTGAGGGGATGGCTACCAACTAGGCTAGAGTGAAGCTACCAACAGGGCCTGGGGAGGGGGGGTCATGCTGTGCATCATAGCTTGGGAACGTTTGATTTTTGGGAGCAATCTATGGACTGTACTTGAGAACTGATTTGCAACCAGCCAATCAGGAAGGTGGCAGAGGCTACCAACTGTGGGGTACTGGCTAGCCACACTCACTTAAATGTGAGGCAGGTACCCAATCTGTATGGGGGGGAACAGGGTACCAACCTGGCTAGGGGAGGGGGCAACTACCAATTAGGCCTTGCAGGGCAATTAAGCGCATTATAGTTTAGGAATGTTTGATTGTGAGATTGGCTATAGACTGTTCTATGTGGGTCAGACAACTGATTGTGCCTGGGAGGGTAGGCTATCAAGAGTGCTAGAGGGGATGGTTATGCTGGATTACTAACCAGGCTAGATAGTAGCTCAAGTAGCGGGTTTTTATGTTAAATCTCTGGGGCTGCTGCTGCCTACTCTGTCAAGGTCCCTTAAGTTCCTCTGTGCCACCATGGCCTTGCTTTATTAAAATATAATGGCTTTTGTGTGTTTTTCACAATGTATATGTGCCCCATGTGCGTCTCTGTACCTCGCATGTGCTTGAGTACATACTGACGTCTTGTGCCTGTACGTCTGGGATCATCTGATCCCTCTCATCTTCCTTCATTTCCTCTAACAACCCCTCATCAGCTGAGCAGAGAGACCAGCCGGGGCTGTAGGGAACCAGGAGCTCTTGCAGGTAACTCGGTCCCAATCCATGTAGTGCTTCATAGGTCAGAAGACCGACCTTGAAGGTGGTCCACCACTGTATAGGCAGCCAGTGCAGATTGTGCAGCATGGGAGTAATATGACTGGAACGCGAAGTCCCAGTCAATAATCATGCCGCAGAATTCTGCACCAGCTGCAAGCAGTGAACATCAATCCCGGGAAGCCCCAGGTGTAGGGAATTACAGTAGTCAAGGCATGAGGTTACAAAGGCATGGATCATCGTGAGCAAATCATCGGACGGAACAAGGTGCTTAATTCTGGTGATGTTCCTAAGATTGTAAAAGGAAGACTTGATGACTGCCGACACTTGCACACACAGTGTCAACTCATTATCAAGAACCACCCCCAGATTATGCACCCGTACAGAGGTAGGCAGTTGTAAATTGACAAGCCAAAGCCCAGAAGGTAACCCTACCACCGGCCTCTCTATTTGGTGCCCTGGATCCACAACCAACACTTCAGTCTTCCCGGAGTTCAATTTTAACCAGCTGGACTTTATCCAGTCATGGATCTCCACCAGACATCTGCTAAACATTGAGACCACACTATCTTTGTCAGGTGCAAAAGACAGATAGAACTGTGTATCATCAGCATAGCAGTGAAACATCAGCCCATATCATCTTACAATGTCTCTCAGGGGAAGCAAATATACTGTGAACAACATGGGGGACAGCACCAAGCCCTGAGGGACCCCACATGGCAGAAAGAATGGCTCAGAGGAAAAAATCCCAGACACCACCCTCTGAGACCTGCCAGCTAGGAAAGAATGGAACCATCAGATAATTGGATGAGCTAGGCCACAGATAACCCTGAGGTGCTCAAGCAGAACCCCATGGTCCACAGTGTCAAATGTTGAAGAGAGATCCAGAAGCACCAAGATGGAGTGGCACTTCTGGTCTCTTGCCATCAAGAGATCACTGAGCACCCAAACCAGAGCAGTCTTGGGACTATGTCTCTTCTGGAAACCTGACTGCAGAGGATCGAAGAGATTGTGGATGGTAAGATGGTTCTCCTGTTGCAGCGCAACCACTTTCTCAGTCATCTTCCCAACAAAGGAAAGGCTAAAGATGGGTCTATAGTTTGCACAGCTGTTTGGGTCCATAGAAGGTTTCTTAAGAAGCAGTGTCACCACCACCTCCTTCGGGGAGCTAGGGAACTCTCCAGAATCTAAGGAGCACCAAACAATCTCTGCAAGGACCAGGTCAATGGACTCCATACACTCTAATAATAAGCATGTATGGCCCAGATCCAAACTACAGCATGTTGGCCGCAAATTCTGCACAATCCACACGATGTCCCCTATCTCTAGGTGAGGTCTTACCAGTGATCTATACAGAGGCAACACCACCTCCCTCTTTCAGCGGGTGATACCCCTCTGTATGCACCCAGCATCCCAGTGGCCTTCCAATTTGCCTTGTTGCACTGCCTGGCCACCTTTAGGTCATCAGATATGATTGCCATCAGGTCTCTCTCTCCTGCTTGGTGGTCATCAGTAGCACTTCACCCATTTTGTACTTGACCCTTGGATTTCTGTGCCCCAGGTATATCATTTTGTACTTTTTCGCACTGAAATCTAGCTGCCATACCCTTGACTACTCCTTGAATTTTCTCAGGTCTCTGCTGATCCTTTCTCTCCCCCCCCCCAGAATGTCCACCCTACTGCAGATTTTTGTGTCATCTGTAAAGAAGCAGAACTTCCCCCTCCAGCTCCTCTGCAATATCACTTATAAAGACATTAAAGAGGATCAGTTCCAGTGCTGATCCCTGGGGCATCCCCCTGGTCACCCTCTGCTACTCTGAGAGAACTCCATTTACCATCACTGTCTGTCATCTATCCCCAACCAATTTCTTACCCAGTTTACCACCTTTGTTCTCTCTCTCTCCCTAAGCTACCCAGCTTGCTTACTAGTCTCCCATGTGGAACGATGTTGAACGCTTTACTGAAAACTAGGTAGACCACATCCACTGCTCCACCCTGATCTAATTCCTTGGTCAATCAGTCAAAGAAATATATCTGATTCATTTGACATGACCTTCCCCTGTGAATCCATGTTGCCTTGGGCCTTGTAACCCATTTGATTAAAGATATTCTACTATCCTTTCTTTCAGCAGTGATTCCACTAACTTTTCAGTCACTGATGTTGGTCTGACTGTCTTATAATTGCCAGCCTCCTCTCTACTACCACTTTTGTTAAGTGGGACTACATCATCCCCAAGTCCTCCAGAACCACTCCTGTTTGCAGTGAGCTGTTAAACAGGACTGTCAGATGTGAAGTCAGTACCTGTTTGAGCTCCCTCAGTACTCTTGGATGCTCCCTGTCTTGTCCAGCTGCTTTGTCAACTTTCAGATTAGCAAGTCTCTTTAGGACTCTTTCCTCTGAAAAAGGCTTGTGTCCACCTCCCTCCCTCTAGTGCTCATGTTACTTTTGTATGGCCCCTCCCATTCTCTTTCCTCTGTGAACAATGAGCAAACGTATTTTTCCGGATGCCTGCCTTTTGCTGGTCACATGCAGTACAGTCCCTCCAGCAATAGTGGAGAATACTGGACTTACCCAAGACTGATGCTATTAATGTAGAGTTCAAGTTATGGTACTCTCTGAGAACTACATTTCGGTTATTTTTTTGTATTCGTTTATTTGAGTTGGTAGGCTTTGCCCCCCACACTCCCTTTTAAAATAAGAAAAAACAAAGAAAAGGGTTCGTTCCTCAACTCTAATAAACTAATACAACATTTTACAACAAGCACAAGCCTGCACTGTGTTTATTTCTGTTAACTAAACTTCACTAATACAAATCAGATTTATTCCTGTTAGACCGATACACACACACTGTGATGTGACATCTTATGTGACATAAGCACATCTAGTTATGCATTTTTCATTGCAATCTGTTATTCTCGAACCACAGTTACATTATAGGTCCAGGGTAGGTCCGGTGTACTCCACTATCACCGTCCCCCCTTCCTTTTTTAACCTTACAATCCCTCCCTCCCCTGCTCTTCCTGTTTTCACTTACATATCTAAAAAAAAATTGTGCCCCCTTTAGTTACTGCTTGGGCTATTCTTTCTTTAGTTTGAGCCTTTGCACACCTTACTTATGTCTCTGCTTCTTTCTGTTTCCTCTGATACACCTCTCTATCCTCCTCCCTGTGTATCTCCTTATACCTTTTAAATGCTAACTCTTTTAGCCTTTACCTTTTCAGCCACCTCTTTCTCGAACCTCAGTGCTCTAGTTTTCCTCTTACTTTTGTTCACTTGCTTGGCACAGAGGTTTGTTGCCTTCACTATGCCCCTCCTCCCCCTTTTAGTTTTGACCGCTGTTCCTTCACCCAGGTCCCTTGATGGTTCATCCCTGAGGCATTTATCCATCTGTATAAAATTGACCCTCATGAAGTCCAGGACCCTCACCATTCTGTTGCTTGATTCCACAGCCATCCTTATATTAAACCATACTGTATGGTGATCACTGGTCCCCCTGCAATGTGGCCTCCCACTCTGACATATGCAACACTGTCCCCATTAATGAGTACTAGGTCCAGTATTGCCCCATCACAACTGGGCTTGCTGAAAAGTTGCCTGAGGAAATACCCCCCTTGCAGGGAGTCCAAGATGTCCCTGCTTCTAGATAAAGATGCAGCTAAGAGGCCGCAGTCTGCATCTAGCAGATTGAAGTCCCCCATCAGCAGCACCTCCCGCTTTCCTGCCATCTTGCTAGTGACATCATGATGCATGTGCACTCTCCCATGCAATGTGCATCCTTCCATGCACCCTTTCTCTGTCATACTCCTGAGCTGCCTTTCCCCTAGCTTCCTCTAGGGCCTAGTCCTTCACCATGCTCCGAAACCCGTACTGTCCCAGAGGAGGAGAGCAGTCCTTCAGATACTCAATCCTCCCTCCCTCCCTCCAGGCTAACATGCTGATACCCCAGGTTTGCTCCCAAACCTGGGTCATCAGCACCGAAAGCAGTACCACTAACATAGTGCTGGTGGGAATGCCCATATTTGGATATGTTATGGTAAAAAAATAAAAAGAGTTTGTGCAAATGTTTTTACCGCAGTACATATTTTGCTAAATACATATTCTATACCTTCAGAATGGCTAGTGTAAGAAAGACAAATGTTTCTAAGTATGCTAGTGCTGTGAAGAATGCAGAAATCCATTGATGGAATTAGTGTGGAATGACTATTCCACCGGTGGACTTTCCACTGGAATTTCACTGTTCATTCTATGGAATTCTGTCTGCTCTGATCCATGGAATTATATTCCTTGGAACAACCTTTTCCCTGCAGAAAATCATTCTTTGACCATTTTTCCAGAATATACAGAGATCCGAGGAATTTAATTTGACAGAAATGGAGTAAAGAACCCATTCAGCATTATTCCACCATGGAATTCCAATGTTCCACTTTTAAAGAAATTAAGTAGAATTTCATTGGAATTTCACAAAATTTCATTCTGATGGAATTTTAAAAATTCCACACAGCACTAAGGTATGCTTTTGTGGTCTGTCTTCACCCTATTTCTTAAGAAGTAATTATGTAAGTCAGATAATATCAGTGAGTAGATGGTGTATATTCGCAAGTACACTATACGTTGTTTGTATACATACAGTATATTATTACTTCTTAGGATATGTAGGTTATTCTTCTTATTTTGTAACACATTTTGTAATATTGGGCTTAAAATGCAACAAATACTTAACTCACATTCTGTCCACATATTAGAGCCCATACTGTTCATGTGCTGGCCTCCTCCTGGGTTCTTCTGTAGCCTCTATCCAGGCTTCCATTCTCTCAACCTCTGTACTGCCATCCTTCCCCCACACAGTTTTCTCTGTTGGTACTGTATTACTGCTCGATGTGCCTTGTTGCTTTATTTTGTGCTTGCAATTGTGTTATTATTGTACTGTGAGTGCACTTCATTTTGTACCGAGTAAAGTGACTGTGAAGTATCTTATTGTAGCTCCTGTTCCCTTACCCTGGGTCAGACCTTGAAACAAGCCTCTGCTCAGTGTACCTCTCCTGGTCACCAAGTTTCTAATAAATAAAAATAAACAGTCTACACATCAGCTGGTCACCTTTATAGTCCATTTAACAGTAATATAATACAACACAGAGTTTGTAAATCCAGGTATATTAGGAGCTGTCTATGTAGCTTGCTAGTTTGATATTTCAATTCCACTTATGTTCCTTGGCATTGGAGAGCTGCTGAATGGCTGTGGAGTAGCTGAGCAGCACAACACATTTTATGCTTGATGGTATTATTTGTCCGTTATGCATTCTTGCTGCCGGATTTGTTTTAGAGATGAGAGTTTTAGGATTTAGGAATTAAAATTGGAAACAGGTCCAGCAAAACACATTTTGGGTATAGAAAGCGTACTGTGTGACCCTGAGCAAGTCACTTAACTTCCTTGTGCTCCCAGGTTGCACCTGAAAACAAGCTTTCAGCTTAGTGTGTCTCACCTGGTAAAATAAAGGTTAAAAAAAAAAAAGTACTTGCAATATAACATCCATTGATTGGAAGGGAATATATATTCATGGAGCTCTGCTGCACTCCTGTGGTTGAAACTCATAACAGCCGACATCCGTGTAGTCAACCTGCGCACATTCGTGCAATTGTTTTATCAAAATAGCAAAACCTAGTGTAGTTCCTCAGCGAGCAGAAAACAGGTCAGGAAGCAGAGATTGCAGTGCCAGGAGAACTTGCTGCACCAATTCATAATTATGCCATGTGCCCGAAACTAGGACTGCAAAGCGAGAGGGATACTGGACTCTATATCTTATCGCAGCTGCTATCTTTCATCACCAGGAGATGGTATTCAGCTCGCTGTTGCCTGACTGTGGAGGGGAGATCCTGGGCAAACCAAAGCTGTTGACCTTCCTATAGGACTTGTTGCGTCTCTCTGACCTGGCCCAGACTGTGAGTCTTATGTAAGTAATTCAAGAACTTTATTATGAGAGGGCAAGGTGGTTTGCCAGCCTCTGGTTTTGGTCATAAGGAGCAGTGAGCCCTCTCAATAACGTATATAGTATTGTTGGGAGAGAGCCCTGCTATCTTAGTCAGCATTTTTTGCATAAAAATAATTGACATTGCACCCTCAGCTTCTTCTAGAAGGCCGAATATTAAGATATTATTTCTTCTACTATGGCCTTCCATATCTTTGAGTTTGGATTCAGTTTTATGCAGCCTTTGTCTCAAGTTGGTTATTTTGGTATCCGTTGTGTGTTTCAAGCCCTCTTAAGACACGACTCAGACTGTAGTATCAGAGATGACTCTATTAGTGTCCGCAAGGTCTCCACTGAAAGATTTGAGCTCTGAGGATAATTCTTGCAAAGCAAGCTTAAATGGATGTAGCTCCTCCATAAATTTTTTCTCTGAGAGAGGGATGCTAGCTTGGGTACTTGCTGAGGTTATTATGGCTTTGGCAGCAGTTCTGGACTGTCCTTTTGGTCTCTTTGGCCCCTTTTCTGGTGTTTGTGGGGGAGTGTGAGCCAGGAGCACCTGGTGCATTTCTGCTTCCATTATGTCTAGGCCCTGGATTGTATTCCGGTAAAATTTCTGCTTGTTCTCCTGAAGCTTCACCTCCGATGTGTCTGGAAGGCTATATGAAGCCTGAATAGTCGATGTTGGAGAAAAGATTGCAGAATAATTAGTGTTTTTCGGATGAGAGCTGGCATTCAGGTTGGGAGCCGGTCTGTGATGCTACTAGCCCTACAGAGTCATCATGTGATCTCAGGATTTAGGAATTAAATGTAGTCTGCACTTGAAGGTTTTTCTTTTGATCTTACAGATTGACAGGGCTAGGCTGTTGAACCCATCTACACTTGAGTACTGAGTACTGACGCTGGACCAGAACCCTGAAATGCCAGCCTGTTAGAGAGAGAGAGAGAGAGAGAAAGAGAAGTGAGGAGTGAGCAGAGTGTACAGAGATCAAGTTGAGCCACAGTGGTGGAGGAATAGTGAAGTTCCAGGGAAGGAGGAAAAAACAAGGAAAACTAGCAAAAAATGTTGGAGCTTTTAGGCAGATATGAGAAGTCCATTGGGTAGAATGACAATGAAAGCAAAGTAGAAGAAAGGATGGAACTGCAGAAAGGAATAATGAAGGCTGTGTTAAAAGTATTAAAGCTGAGATGTAGTGAAATGGTACAACATTGCTTTTGAGTTGTAGGGTTTAAACAGAACTACTATTAAGAACTTAAGTGCAATACCTAAGCTTATAATTGCTGTTTTACATGGTGGAGCTTGAAATTGAATTTCTTAAAAAATTGAATGTAACATAAGTCCAATAATACAGGATCTTATATACTTCAATATACACAGATATTAGAAACATTTATATATTTAATTAAGATAAAGCAGCATTAATGTTAAGCTTGAAGCATTACTCAGTCACCAAAGTACAACATCCGTTAGTTTGATGTCACAAGAGTAAATTTCTATACTAATTGTCAACTATACGAGAGCATTCTTCTGCACATAGAATACTAGAACCCCAGAACACCAGAGCAGAATAGTCAAGATAGAAATGCTGGTTGCTGTGATTTGAGAATCCAAACAGGTCTTATTGATCATACCATAAATTATCAGAGCATTGAGATGTTTTTTTACTGAAAACTACAGCATGGACTGCTTAAAGTGCTGCTAGACAGAGCACAGTATTTACTTCATTTAAAAATCAGCCATTACAGGAAGACAGGTTTTGGTGGAGAAAAGAAGCAATAAACCTGAGTAACAAGTGAAAATAATGTTACATATTTAAAACAAACAGTGTATTGGGAACCTCACCACTCCCACTGGCAACCTCCTCTCAAGGGCTTAGCAACCAGCCTGGTTTCCTTATGGATTCCCCTTGTGGAAGGAGGGAAAGGGCCATCCTGGCCCAACATGGAGTCACTAATCCCAAGCTTGGCCTGACTGGTGACTGCACAGGTGGAGGGTCAGTGCACAAGATGTCATGCACACCTGCCTCCGTGTATTTTCCTCCGTTTTCTTGTTCCCCCTCCCCATATCTGAAGTGCACTGATTGGCATGTGGAGGCATGCACACACAATGAATGCCCCGCAGCTCCCTCCCATTCTATGCTGCTCATGCCCCATCCTTCCACCAGGTCTCCACATGATGGCAGTCGCATGGTGATGCCAGCGAGCCTCCCTCCCTCCCCAGGAGAGGACAGCAGTCCCGCAGATGCTTGATCCTCTCCCTCCTGCCAGCTCCAGCTATATATATATATATTCATGGTCAGCTTGTTACTGCACAATCCTGAGGGCAGATCTTGTAGATTTATTAACTATCATCTAAGGTATTTTATTTAAATTTGATTAATTGCAAAATTCCAGTACAATGGCTGGACAGAAGAGATTAATTAGCTCACCAGCTAAAACTGCTGAAATTAAGCAACAGATTCAAAAAAGAAATTTGAGGAGCAAGAAGCATATGATAAAAAAAATCCAGGTATTTATTGTATTACCCCTGACAACCAGATAGAGCTAGAAAGCCAAAATAATGTAGCATGGATCAAAGTTGCAATAATGCCCAGCTGTTCTTCATTTCCTATTAGGGCTGGCCAATCACTTTCTTTAACTTTTGATCACCCTCTGCTTGCAGAGATCAGAAACCTAGAAAGTGGCACTAGCCATAAAGGGAAACATAAAGAACAAGGAGAGATGATCAATAAAAACCAAAATGTTGCCCTTACACCTGTGAGAAAAAACTTAACAAGGGTGTTGAATAAATGAAAAGGAACAGGTAGAGGTATCAAGTGGTGGTGGAACTAAAAATAGAGACATGAGACTGGAAAGTGGAGAAGGTGGACATGAACAATTCATTCACAACAAAAGATCTCTTTTTCTAAATGTGACCTCTTATGTACAAAGCCTTTGCTCACAGCCTTGTACAATGGCACCTCCTGATACAGCACATCTTTGGTCACAGTGAGAGGGCATGGAGAAGGATAAGTTAGTAGATTTAAACAAAAATAAGAGAGATATTCAGAACTGTCACAAAGAATTAAAGCTCATACAGTTGGAACTTCATGAAATAAAAGTGGAGCTACAGAAGAACAATGATTATTTAGGGCAAATTATCTCACTGCTAATCCAGCTAATAGAATCAATGAGGGAGGAAGAAGGAGGAGAAGGTCCATTAAATGAGAAAGAAGAGAGTACTGGTACAAAAATAAAAAATAAGGACATCTCTGATTAAAGCCACAAGAGGTAAAATAGCAGGCAGGAGAAAGGAGAGATAGGAAAACTGGTGAGATAATTAAACAATGGGAATAGAACAAAGGAGGCAAACCCAGAATGTTGCTATAGTTGTGTCCAAGGGGAAGAGATCTTGGATAAGACTTCCAAACTGAAAAACACGAATAAAGTGCAAGAGTAATTAGTTGGTAAAAATAAAAATATGAACAAAACAATAACAATAAGAAACAAGCATTTGTCAATGCTGAATATTTGCTTGCTAGTATTGGCATTGATAGTGTAGGAGTTAGAGAGAGATGTATAATAGGAATAGCAGTGAAGTATTAAACTAATGCCAATCCCCACCCCTGCCCTGCAGAGACTGACAGGCATTTGGGGGTGTGCCTTTGGGTCATCGGCCATAATGCTCACTCCACCCTGCAGACACCAACAGATATTTTAGTGTGTCTTGGGGTCTTTGGCCCTTACGCTCACCCTATTCCATAAGGAAATAAGATGAGATGGGTGCAGTAAAGAAGAATGGGGTGAACGTTAGGGCTGAAGACACCAAGGCACACCTCAATGCCTGTCACTGGCTGCAGGGTGGGAGTGGGGGGTGGAATAGCATGAGCATTATGGCTGATGACCCCATGTCACACCCTCGACACCTGTCAGTCTCTACAGGTTGGGTCCTTATGGTTCGAAACCCTAATGCCCCGGCCATTTGTTGGTATTTTCACTTCAAATTTTCAACATTGGCTTTTTTGGATCCAGTCTCATGAACAGTGGCATCATCAGTTCGTTACTCAATCCTGAAAGGTGATTTTGCATGGCGACTGTGCCATTCAGCACCACAGTTGCGAAAACACATTTTGGGCAGGACGTGAAAAATTACAGCTGTACTGTTCCTGAGGAGGTGTGAAAAAATGGCAATGTTGAAAATCTGGAGTGAAAATATGAAACATTGGTGAAGTTACTAGCGAGAGTAGAAGCTGCACAACACACGCCTGTAACGCAATCATTTTTGGAATTTTGTCACCAAATTTTCAACATGGGCACTTTGGGATCTCCTCTTATGAACAGTGCCACTGTGATTTTGTTAATCTGTCCTGAAAGTTGATTTCCCACTGCGACCGCGCCATTCTATGCCCATGACCTGGTCTTCCTAGCTAGCTCAGGTAATGTCTGTGCCATAAATCACAACCTACAAGCTGACTTCAATAAACTGCAACATTGGCTCCTGACAAATAAGCTCATGCTGAACTTAAAGAAAACTCAACTCATGCTCTTCGGCTCTTCTGCCGAACTCAAACAGTGTTCTGTCTCACTCGCATTGTCCCACTCAACGTCTTAAGTCTTGATGGTGTCCCAGTTGGCACCACATACTCCTTTAGGTACCTTGGAGTTACTCTTGACCCCCAGTTAAACCTGTCTTTACACATTCAAAATGTCTGCAGGGCAATAAATATCAAGCTTGGACTTGCATACTGGGCTCGTGGGTCCCTTACTGCTGCACGGCTTGCCCTTGCTAAAGGTTCATTCCTTCCCTCTCTCAGCTATGGGCCGACAATCTTTACCCTCAATGCAAAAACTAGCCTTGCTAAATGCGACGTGGCCTATAATACTATTTGCCGCTTTGCCCTTGCCATCCCTCGACTTACCCATCACTGTGATTTATACAATCGACTACACTGGTTGTCCCCCGATGATTATCGCTCATTTGTCTTGGGCTGCTTCACAGACAAAATCGTCCACAATGTCGCCCCACCTGCCCTGTCCAAACTTCTTCAGCTGGCTCTACTATTATACCTGCTAAGGTCAGCTGACTTGTAACCCCTCCTTGTCCCCAAAACTCATACACTGTCAGGTGATCGTGCCTTTGCTGTTTGTGCCCCTAGATTCTGGAATACCCAACCTGCAACCATCAGATGTACCCCCACCCATCCCATCTTTAGCAGCTCCCTCTGGTTTTACCTGAAGTCTGCCTCAGCCTGTTCCAAGGCTGCTTGATATCCCCTACCCCTGCTTGGACCCTGTTGTGCACCCTCCACTTCCTTGGTTCCCCTACCCTCTTCGAGCTCTAGTAAGGGGAATTATCTACCCTGCATGCCCTTCACCTCAGCACTTAGCATCCTTGAAATGGGACAAATTGCACTTGTATTATTTTCATGAAATGCAACTGTTGTTTTCTTGTTCTTACCCTTGTTGTATATGCTTATCTGTTCATCCTGTACCTGTTTATTTGCATCACCCTGCTCATTGCTAGTATTTCACATTGTTGTAATTCCCTTTCACTGTTCTGTAAACCATGCCAGGTCGTACCTGCAAAAAAGGCATTCCCTGTCTAGTGTGCTTACCTGGTAAACAAAACCTCAAAATAAATTCTGTGCCAAGGTGCCAAAACATATTTCAGGCAGGATGTGAAAAATAACAGCTGTACTATTCATAAGGAGGTGTGAAAAAATGGCAATGTTGAAACTCTGGAGTGAAAATATAAAAAATTGATGAAGTTACAAGCATGCATAGAAACTGTGCAATGCATGCTCATAACACAGTCATTTTTTGGAATTTTTTCACCAAATTTGCGACATGGATTTTTTTGGGACCCAATCTCATGAACAGTGGCACTATAATTTTGGTAATCAGTCCCAATAAGGGATTCCATGCAGCAACCACAAAATCACCTTTTGGGACTGAGTAACCAAATGACAGTGACAGTGTTCATGAAGTGGGGTCCCAAGAACTCCATGTTGAAAATGTGGACCAAAATTCATAAAAATGGCTGAGCTATCAACCTAAGTTAACCCCCCAATTGACTCCCATTATATAACTTACTGTCATTTCTTCAATTTGCCAATCGGCTTTGAAGAGTGCAGACATGTCCTTGTCCATTGAAAATCGCTGCTCCTGACCTTCAGAGGTAAGTATGGGGTGCGGGGGGTGAAGGGAGGTGGATCCACAGAGGAGGGGTGGGGTGGGAAGGGGGAATAGGAAATGATGAGGCACCATTTTCTTTTACAGGGGGGAAAATCTATGTGGATGGTCTTCTCTGTTTTACAGGTTACCAAAAATAAAAATACTTAGGCACTCTGGGGTGGGCTCTCAGTTTGTATCAATAGTGTGTGTGTGTGTGTGTGTGTGTGTATGTTGAGGGGGCATGCCGACATGGGGACTGGGTACCCCAATATCAGCACTTGAAATATTCGGGTGGGGGGGTCATCTGACACTGGTAGTGGGCATCCTGGTGTTGGAAACATAAATAATAAATTATTTTGGCACACTGGAGTGGGCTCCCAGTGTGTCACATTAATGGGGGGAAGGGGGATACATGCCAACATGTGGATTGGGCACCTCAGTGTTGGCTTTCCAGGGAGTGTGTGGCAGGTGGCAGGAGCTGCCAATGTGGAAAACTACATCACAGCTCATTTATTCATTATTGAAATGGTTCACTAGGAAAGGCACACCAAACAAACAAAGTGCTTGGCAGCAGAAGCTGAGAAGAACTGTAACTCTGACCATGCACATTACTGTGCACTGTAATGCACATGGCTGGAGTCTTGTCAGCTGCTGCCAACAGAGAGAAGGTATATCTGTGTGCCTGGTTGCAAGGGAGAGGGAAGGTCTTGCTGCAATGAGGAAACTGTCCCTCATTGCAGCAGCAGATTTCTTTCAAGTGTGGTCCTCTCTCTCTCAAACTGATGTCATAGACAGCTCACTGATTCATTGGTGCCTAAGGGATGAGCCCCATAAAGTGTAAACTTGTAACCATTCCTGATTGGAGTGGCACTGATCTTTCAAGTGAAGACCACTTCTCTCAAACTACTGTCATGGACAGCTCGCCAATTTATTGGTGCCTGAGGGATGAGCCCCATAAAGCATTAACTGCATTGGACAGAAACTCACACACCTCTAAAATGTCGTACTGTCCCAAGATGTTTCTTGCACATGCACGCAGCGCATGCGCGCAAACAATCATTAAAATGGGTTAGAGAAATGGCTGTGGAAATAATTATTTATTTAAAGGTTTTACCAGGAAAAGTATACTGAGCAGAGGTGCTCATTTCCAGATGCATCCTGGGGTGGGGGGGTGACATAGCAAGAACATGGTGTTAAACAACAAATACATCAATCAACAAATATACGTGATAATGAAAATGCCAGTACAACCATAGCAATAATCCAACAATCAATCAAAAATACAGTAAAAGAGTTACAAGAGCGATGCTACGGGGAATTCAGTGTATTTCGGGGAGAAGGGCTAGTGGAGTGGAAACAGCTACAGGAGGGAGAGGTGTGGTTACAAAGGAGAGTGGTGAGGGTATGGTGGGATGAAGTATATCTGATAGAAGGGGGAATAGAATTCCAGATTCTGGGGAAGTGATGGGAAAAGGCAGCTTGACCAATGGAGTTGGACCTAGAAGGGATGGCCAGAATATGGGGGTCAGGATTATGAAGCAAGTAGGAGAAAGGGGGAGGGAGGGATAGGGAAGAGGGGAGATTGGGAGGGAGAGCACCAACCCAGTTTTTAGCTATGAAATTGGTATAATGGCAGAGGCATCAGTCCTTAAGGGAGGGAAAAGAGAGATTGGTAGAGGTTGCAATGGTGGGTGTGGTGCAGGACAGTCAAGAGCAAGGCAGCAGAAAGCATGGAACAGGGTTTCCAGTCTGGCTAGGAAGGTTTTGGGGGTGGCCCGGTGGTCTGGTAAGAAGGATGCATCCATGCTTCCTGTACAGAGCACCAAGTTTATGGTGTAGTTTTTTGTGGATGGCATCCACATGTCCAGAAAAGTTGAGGTGTTGGTTCAACCAAACCCCAAGATAATGAAAGGAGGTAACATCCTCAAGCAAAATCCCATCAGTGGTGTGGAAAGACGGGAGAGAGGGGAGCCTAGAGAGTCTCTGCCTCATGCCAAAGGTCATGGAGACTATCTTCTCGGCATTCAAGAACAACTGATTGGATTGGAACCAGAGCTGAACTTTATCAAAGTCAAGGTGGAAACTGGATTCCACCTCAGAAAAGGAGGGACCAGACATGTACAGGATGGTATTGTCTGCATACATATGGATAAAGAAGGAGGAACATACATCAGGGAGGTCATTAAGGAAGACTAAGAATAGGAGCAGGCCAAGGACAGAGTCTTGTGGTACACCAGTGCTGATGGGGGGATAGAGTCTCCAACCCTAACTGATTGAGACCTACTGTCAAGGTGGGAGCTGGCTTAAAGTCCAGCTGAGGAAAGTTTATTGAGGAGAAGGGCATGGGAGACTGTGAAATGCCTTGGCTAGGTTGACAAAGATGGCCAAGGTGATGAGTCCGTGAACCATGCCGGAGTGGATGGAGTCAGTTAATCCTAGGAGGGAGAAAGCAGTAGAGTGGTGCTTCCTGAAGCCAGACTGAAAGAGGGTGAAAAATGAGGTAGAGTCAAGGAATGGATAAAGTTGGGAAAGTACGATGTGCTCTTGGAGTTTGGCTAGTATAAGGAGAAGAGAGATATAACGATAGTTTCTAGAGACTGAAGAGTCACCTTCTTTGGGGAGGGGGGATAATGGTGGCATGCTTCCAGGCAGCTGGGAGAGAGACAAGAGAGAAGGACAGGTTCAGGAGAGAGGTAAGAGAAAAGTCAATAGCTGGGACAGACAGGTGAAGTTTAGAGTTCAAGCCATCAGGGCATTTTCCCTTATTTGGGTTCAGTGCAAGAAGAGCATTGAGAGTGTCCATAGGGGACACAGGGGAAAAGAAGAAAGAGGGAGGTGAGGAGGAGGAGGAGAGTGAAGGGGTGGGTGGGGGAAGACTGAGAAGGAGGGGAGGAATGAGACACAGGAGGTGAAGTAGGCATTGAACTCAGTGGCTACTTCAAGCAGTTCAGAGAGGAGGTGCCCACTTTGAGAGCAGGGATTGGAGGCTGGGATGGGGGAAGGGGGAGAAAAGGGTATGAATCACTTTCCAAAATGTTGATGGCTGGTTAATATTTGATATAAAGGTAGACTGGAAATATTCTGCTTTATCAAGATGCATTGCCCTGGTGCAGGCATTCTGGAGATAGCAGTAGGATTCGTAATCGGCAGGGGGAGCCAATGGATTATGGACCTTCCAGACATTGTCTCAGGCACACAGACATGCCAGTAATAGGAGGCAGTATGGCGCAGTGGTTTAAGGCTCTGAGCTGCAAATCTGGAGACCTGGGTTTGAATCCCACAGCCCCCACTTGCATACTGTGTGACCCTGAGCAAGCCACTTAACTTCCTCGTGCTCCCAGGTTGCACCTGCAAACAAGCTTTCAGCTTAGTGTGTCTCACCTGGTAAAATAATTGATAAAAAAAAAAAAAGTAAGTCACCTGTGATTCAGGGTAAGTGGGAGTGTCTCACCCTGGTACATCTAAGGGGTGAATAACGAGTCTAAACATCAAATAAATTTGGATTTGAAGTACTCAAGGGCTGAGTTGACAGAGGAAGCTGTGGGAATGGAGGACCAGTCAATGTTAGTCAAGGTATTTAGAAACATAGAAAAATAGAAACATAGACTTTGACGGTAGATAAGGACTGCTTGGCCCATCTAGTCTGTCCATTTCCCTACCTACAGGATAGGCCATAGATCCTAGTTAACCAACAGCCTATTTCTTCCTACTCCCCACAAGAATTGCCTTATGTCTGTCCCATGCATTCTTGAATTCTCCCACAGTTTTAGACCCCACAACCTCCTCAGGAAGGCTGTTCCATGCATCCAATACCCTCTTTGTGAAATAATACTTCCTCACATTGCCCCTGAACCACCCTCCTTCTATCTTTAAATTGTGTCCCCTTGTTCTTGCAAGTCTCTTTTTCTGAAAGATGCTACCCTCTTGGACTTTGTTGATTCCACTGAGGTACTTAAAAGTTTCTATCATGTCCCCCCTCTCCCTTCCTTCCTCAAGTGTATACATATTAAGCTCCTTTAGTCTCTCCTCATACGGCTTCTCTTGCAGACCCTGCACCATTTTAGTTGCCCTCCTCTGGACTACCTCTATCCTGTCTATGTCTTTGTGGAGATGGGGTCTCCAGAACTGGACACAGTACTCCAGATGGGGTCTCACCAACTGTCTGTACAGAGGGATAACAACTTCCTGTTTTCTGCTGATGATGCCTCTCCCTATACATCCCAGTATACCCCCAGCCCTCCCTACTGCCTTCTCACATTGCTTGCTAACCTTAAGGTCATCTGATATGATTACTACCAGGTCCCTTTCCTTTTTTGTTGTTGTTACTACCTCCCCACCCATTGTGTATTCTTCCCCTGGGTTCTTGTTTCCCAGGTGCATTATTTTGCACTTCTTTGCATTGAATCCTAGCTGCCATACTTCTGACCATTCCTCCAACCTTGCCAAGTCCCTTTTCATCCTTTCCACGCCTCCTTGTGCATCAACCCTGTTGCAGATCTTTGTGTCATCTGCAGAAAGGCATACTTTTCCTTCCAGTCCCTCTGCAATGTCACTGATGAAGACATTAAAAAGGACTGGACCCAATACTGAACCCTGTGGTACCCCACTAGTAACCTCTCTTACTTCAGAGTGGACTCCATTTACAATTACCTTCTGTGTCCCTAGTCAGCCAATGTTTTCTCCAGGCTACCACCCTGGGACCCACTTCCAGGCTGGTTAATTTGACTATTAATCTTTGTGTGGGACTGTGTCAAATGCCTTGCTAAAGTCTAGGTAGGCCATGTCCACAGCCCTCCCTGGTCTACTACTTTGGTCACCCAGTCAAAGAAAACTATTAGATTCTGTCTGACATGACCTTCCGCTGTGAATCCATGCTGCCTTGGGTCCTGTGCTCCACTGGCCTCTAGGTACTCAACTATTCTTTCCTTCAGAAGTGACTCCATCACTTTCCCTACCACAGAGGTCAGACTGACAGGTCTGTAGTTTCCTGCCTCTGTCTTGGTCCAACTTTGTGAAGGGGAATCACATCCACCTTCCTCCAGTCCTCGGGTTCCACACCATCCTCCCATGATTTATTAAAAAGAGTAGCCAGTGGTTTCACTAGTTCCTCCCTTAATTCTTTTAGAATTCTGGGGTGAATTCCATCAGGACCCATTGCTTTGTCCACCTTCAGTTTTAGGAGTTCTTGCAGAACCCTTTCTTCTGTGAAAGGACTGGGATCGACCCCTATCAAGAGTGCTTCTGTTAATTGGATTAGACACTTCCCCTCCTCTTTTGTGAATACTGAGCAGAAATATTCATTCAGTATCCCTGCTTTTCACTGTCCCCTCTGCCCACCCACCGTTCATTCTGTTCAGCCTCACTATCCTCCTTTGTCTTTCTCGCTCACTGATGTACCTATAAAGGTTTTATCCCCCTTCTTAACTGAGTTGGCTATCTTTTCCTCAGTTTGGGCCTTTGCTATTCTGACTTCCCTTCCTGCTTCCTTCTGCCTTAACTGGTACAGCTCTCTGTCCTGCTCCTTCTGTGTTTCCTTATACTCCTGGAATGCTATCTTTTTCTTCCTGACTTTCACAGCCACCTCTTTTGAGAACCATAGTGGCTTTTTCTTTTGTTTCGATTTGTTTATTTGCTTCACACAAAGGCTTGCTGCCTCTGTGATGGCAGTTTTGATGATTCCCCATTGTTGCTCCACACCTCCTTCTAGCCTGTTTGCTAGTGCTTTTTTGAGGCACTCTTCCATCTTGCCAAAGTCAGCTCTCCTAAAGTCCAGTACCCTCACTTTTGTATGGCTTGACTCTGTAGCTGAGTTTAACGTGAACCACACTGTTTGATGGTTACTTGTCCCCAGGTGGCAACCCACTTCTAGATCTGAGATCCTCTCACTGCCCCCGTTTGAGAGTACGCGGTCTAAGATTGCTCCCTCATGAGTGGGTTCCGAAACTAGCTGTCTAATGCCTGCCACCTGTAGGGCATCAAGAATGGCCCTGCTCTTGGATGTGGCTGCAGCAAATGTCTCCAGTTAACATCTGGCATATTCAGGTCTCCCATCAATAGTATCTCCCCTTTCTCTGCCATTCTAAGAATGCCTTCTATCATATCCTTGTCCATTTCCTCCCCTGACATGGGGGTCTGTACACAACCCCTGTGCAGATTGTGGTGCCCTTTCCAGTCTCCAAGGTGACCCACAGTACCTCCTCTCCTCCTTTTACTCTTTTGTTCAGTTGCTTTAATCCCTTTCTTTACATAGAGGCTACTCCTCCCCTCTTCTCCCTGCCTGTCTCTCCTGTAGGTTATGTACCCTGGTATGTTAACATCCCAGTCATGGTTCTCTGTGTACCATGTTTCTGTGACTGCTACGATATCCAGGCATCCCTCTTCCATCAAGGCCACCAGCTCAGGGAGCTTGTTGCCCAGACTACGGGCATTGGTACTCATTACCCTCCATTTCCTGATGGCCTTACTCCCTTTTGCACCATCCCTGTCCTTCTTGCCTTTGTCACTTTCTCCATTTACCCCTGCCCTTCTCCCTATGGACACCAAGGGGGGAAGGGGTGAGGCCAGGGATTTGTAAGAGCAGGTTAGCAGGAGTTTAGAAGGGGCTTTGGGATGCTGTGCCTTGTGTATGCAGTACATCATATGATGATTGCTTAGTGAGTCAGACAGGATGCCTGTGGCAGTAAGGCAGTGTGCGTGGGATGTTAAGATCCAGTCAATAAGGGAATGATTATGTGCTTTGTGATTCAGGCAAATGAGCTCACTGATTAGTTGGGATAGGTGTAGGGATGAGATATCACTGTGAATTCTGGAGTGTGAGGGGGAGAACCAATTCAGTTCAAAATCTTCTAGAATGTGAAGTTCACCAGTGCAGGTGTGCACCTGTAGGGTAGACAGGAGGTCAGTGATACATGAGGGGGACAGACCAGGGCAACAATAGATGCCAGCAAAAAAGATGGGGAGGAAGAAGGGGAGGGATAGTTTTACCAAAAGGAGCTCGTGTGAGAC
Organism: Neoceratodus forsteri; assembly: GCA_016271365.2. NCBI lineage: Eukaryota > Metazoa > Chordata > Ceratodontiformes > Ceratodontidae > Neoceratodus > Neoceratodus forsteri. The sequence goes on along the minus strand of CM057456.1, from coordinate 835,285,148 downwards.
TAGGAGCGAAGTGGCTAAAATAGTGGTGTACTGAATTCGGGAGCTGATATACATTGCCACACCTCTAACCCTACTAGACCAGTCTTGTCAGGTGAGGGAATAACCCAAGATGGAAATAGCCATGTCTGAGATCTTAGTGTTAAGCCAAGATCTGGACAAAGTTAAAACATCTGGTTTGAGTGTTAGAGCAAGAGGCTGAAGAAGAGTAATTTTGGTTATGAGGTTCCTGATGTATAGATGGGCAAGCTTTAAGCCCCATAGGAAGATGGGAAGGGGAGTAGGCCTGGGTTGGATTCAATGTTTTCTGCAGTTAGTAGCAAGAGGATGATAAGTAAATTTGTATGGACTGGTGGGCGCTTGCAGTATGTTCCAGTGAAAGTGGGGGGGGTTGGGAATGGGGGAAAGGGATAGTGGGGAGCTTGAACCAGAGCAGGCAGACATATAGGCATGGGTATGGGAGGAGTGAAGCTCAAGGTGGCCAGGGGTAGCTAGCTTGAGTAGAGAGGTAAAGGAAGACAGCAGTAGATGATGAGGATGTAAGGGAAAGACAGCTGACTTCAAAGGGAAGGGAGCAGGAGAAGGAGGGGAAGGCGGAGGGGGGAAGGGATGTAATTGTAAAGAAGAGGGGGGGAGGTGGTAGAGGATATACTGACCCATAAGTAGCAAGTGTCAGGTGAAGCAACTAACATAGCTTTTGATCGGGACAAGATTTGGCATAGAATGACCACTGAGTGAATAACCCAACTGGATATGAACAGTGGCTGCAGCATTTAGAGTAATAATAAGTGAAGTAGGACTGTCAACTGAATCGGCAGGGAGCGAGAATGGAAGCAACCAGATTGGGATAGAGGATTGGGGGGGGGTAGGTGATACCAAAAACGAGTGAAAGGAGGGGATGGAAAGTTCACTGATTGGTTCTGACCGAATAGAGATTAGGTATAAGAGAGTCACTATCTTGGGTGAGTGGGAGGAGGGGTGAGTGGATGGATAGCACGTGGCACTGCCAGCCAAAATACAGAGACAATCAAGAAGATGACTCTTCAATGGAGGCTATAGAGTATAATGAGAAACAGATCAATAAAGGAAATATGATGCCAAAATTATATACAAGAGCTCTACCAAGATTAAACAAGCATTTGTCAATGCCCAATGTTGGCTTGCTGGCATTGGCATTGATAGTGCAGGAGTTAGAGAGATGCATAAAAGGAATGGCAGTGAAGTATTGAACTGATGCCAACCCCAACCCCACCTAACAGAAATGACCAGGCATTAGAAGTGTGCCTTTGGGTCATCGGCCAAAATGCTCATGTCATTTCACCTCACCCTACCCTGTAGATACCGACAGGTGTCGCGGTGTGCCTTGGGGTCTTCGGGCCATATGCTCACCCATTCCATAAGAAAAATGCTGAGATGGGTGCAGTATAGGAGAATGGGGTGAACTTTGGGGCCAAAGACTCCAAGGCACTTCTCGATGCCGGTCACTGGCTGCAGGGTGGAGGTGGAGTGGAATGGCATGAGCATTACGGCTGACAATCCCAAGTCACAGCCCTGATGCCTGTCAGTTTCAACAGGGTGGGGCATTACAGTTGGAAACCCTAATGCCCAAGGCTTTTGTTGGTATTTTTACTCCAAATTTTCAACATGGGCTTGTGGCACTATCAGTTTGTTACCCAAAAGGTTATTTTGCACAGCAACTGCGCCATTTGGCGCCACAAATGTGAAAACACATTTCAGGCAGGATATGAAAAAATGATAGCTGCACTGTTCATGAGGTTGTGTGAAAATATGGCAATGTAGAAAATCTGGAGTAAAAATATGAAAAATGGTTGATGTTATGAGCGTGCGTAGAAACTGCACAATGCACGCCTGTAACACAATCATTTTTTTGAATTTTTTCACCAAATTTTCAACATGTGCATTGTTGGACCTCTCCTCATGAACAGTGGCACTGTGATTTTGTTACTGTGTCCCAAAAGTTGATTTCCTACAGCAACCACGCCATTCTGCGCCACAGGTATAAAAACACATTTCAGGCAGGATATGAAAAATGACAATTGTACTGTTCATAAGGAGGTGTGAAAAAATGGCAATGTTAAAAATCTGAAGTGAAAATATAAAAAATTGTCGAAGTTACGAGCGTGCCTCAAAACTGCCCGACACACACGCGTAATGCAGTCATTGTTTGGAATTTTTTCACCACATTTGCAACATGGGCTTTTTGGGACCTCCCTTCATGAACAGTGGCACTGTTGTTTCATTAATTGGTCCCAAAAGGTGATGCTGCGCAGTGACCGCAGCATCATCTTTTGGGACCAAGAAACGAAATGATGGTGACATGTTCATGAGGTGGGGTCCCAAGAGCCCCATGTTGAAAATCTAGGGTCAAGATTCAAAAAAATGGCTGAGATATCATCCTAAGTTAAAAACCCCACATTATAAAGCTTACCGTCATTACTTCAGTTTGTAGTTGGCATTTGAAGAGCACAGACGTTTCTGGCACCACAGAAGATCACTGCCCCTGACCTCCAGAGGTAGGTATGGGGTGAGGGTGGTGGGGGGAGGTGAGTGCACAGAGACAGGGTGCGACTTGGGGAAGGGGACTGAGAGACCCCGAGGGACCGTTTTCTGTTTTACAGGTTAAATAAAATAAAAAGAGTATGGGGATTGTTTTTCTATTTTACGGGGGGAAATAAAAAAAAGCATTTAGGCACACTGGAGTGGGCTGCCAGTGTGCCACAAAAGGGTGGCACATGCCATTGCTGACACGAGGATTGGGCACCCCATTGTCAGCAAAGAACATAGATAGGTTGGGGGGGGTGGTGCATCCTACACCAGGAGTGGGCATTATTTCAGCACACTGGGGTGAGCTCCCAGTATGCCACATTAATGGGAGGGGAATACATGCCGACACAGGTATTGGGCACCCCGATGTCAGCTTTCTGGGGAGAGTGTGTGTGTGTCTGTCGGCAGGAGTCATCAGTGTGGAAAGCTGTGCTGTGGCTATTTCACTTATTGAAATGTTTCACCAGGAAAGACATTGAAACTCCAATGGTAACTCCGGCCATGTGCATTACTGTGCACTGTAAAGCACAGGGCCGAAATCTTGTTATCTGCCACTGTAATGAGGAAACTGCACCTCATTGAAGCAGTAGATTTCTTTCAAATCCGTGGCTCTCTTTGAAACTGCTGTCATTGCCAGCATGCTCACTGATTGGCGACTGAGGGACGCACCCACTAAAGTGCCCCCTGCATTGGCCACAACACTGACACACCTCTGAAAGTGATACTACTGCAAGATGTTTCTTGCACAGGCACCAGCCAACATTAAAATGAAAATCAAGAATCTTTGAGAGTCACGGTGTATAACACACGTAAGGGAATTGTGAATAATAAATTTTGATGGATAGATATTATAACGTCTATAGATACAATACAGGAGATATGGCAGGAGTAGTTTGTGTCACCTTTAAAAATCCAGAGGTGAGAAGGTAGATTTTGAACACTAGCATTACTTTCAACCCTTTGGGAATTCAATAGGAAAACTCTATTTAGCACTTAATAAAGAAAATAAAAGGTTGGAGAAATTAAGGGGGAAAACTCAGATCTAACCAGAAACAGGAGTTTAGAAGGGAAAATAGGTAGAAGGGAAAACTAAGAAACTAACACTACAAATGGGATTATTAAAGCATCAAAAACATATAACATTATGTGAAACTGATGGAAATTTCACACACATCAGCAAAGGAAGACAAATTTGTTCTATGGAAAGCACAAGAAGAAATAAGAGGAAGAAGGCAAATGGATTCTAGAATAAATACTAGAGTAGTACGAACAGACTGTGATAGAAGTCAAGTTAGTAGCTCTGGCACTGTGAATTAGACAGAACCACAGAATATGAGAGCACATTCTATAGAATAAATTTTGAATGACAAAACCACATGAATTGTGTAGTAAAATTAATTAGTTGGAATGTTTCAGGGGTGAAAACTGTGAAGATTTGCAATGGAAAATATTAATCTCTTTATGTGAAATTGTTATAAGTCAAGAGACATAGCTCAGGAGTTACTGTTCTGGTGCACAAAGGGCTGCCATTTAAGGTTAATAGGGTGATTAGGTATGGAAAGGAAGGGAGATATATTTTTGTGGAGGGGACGCTATTTGAGGAACCCATAACATTTGGGAGTGTGTATGCTCCCGCCGTGTTTGACCCAGCATTCTACCAGAAAGTTCTGGACTTATTGATCTGAGAGCAGTTCCAAGGATTAGTGATGAGGGGGGGAATTTAATTGTACCCCAGACACGAATCTTGACCACTTGGAAGGCAGGGGGGGGGGGCACTGCATGCGTAAATGGTGTGAGGAACTGAACGAGCTGGACATCCTAGATGCTTGGAGGGCAGCGAACCCTCAGGGAAAGGAGTTCACCTTTTACACCCCCCGCATAAAACATGGTCATGGATAGACCATATATATATCACTGAGGAATGGTACTACAGATTGGAAGTCATTAGGCATGGCCCCATATATATCTCTGATCACGCACTGGTTATCGCTTCCCTGGAGTTGGCTTTGCAGCAGGTGAGAACCAATAAACGGTGATTCCCATCCTACCTCCTTAGCTCTCAGGGCATTAGGGAATATTTGAAGGCACAATGGGAACTATATACCTCTACGAATCTTGCATCTGCCCCATCCATTCAGGTGTTTTGGGATGCTGGGAAGGCATTTATAAGGGGAGCTGTCATGGGGTATGTCAGCAAGTATAAAAAAATCAAGCTTTAGAAGCAGGTAGAACTACGAAACTGGGACAGAGAACTGGAGTGCCAGCTGCTGAGAAAGGGGGAAGAGGAGGTTTCCCAGCAGTTGGTAGCCAGCAGAGAAGCCCTGAATAAATCATTAATGGACGAAGTACGTACGCAGCTGTTTTTTTGGAAGCATAAATTTTATGAGTGGGGCAATAAGCCGGGACCCCTACTGGTTAACTTGATTAAAGGGAGGAGAGGTTGTAAAAGAATCAATGAGATTAAGGATGGGAAAGGAGTGCTGCACAAGGACACCCAAGGTATCCGGAGTAGTTTTGCCTGTTTTTACCAAGAGTTGTATAGATCAGATGGGGGAGATGTGAAGGATAAGATGAGCCAGTTTTTGCAAAGTATAGCAGTGCCTAAGATTTCTGAAACCTGGAGGAATTGGATGGACAAGGAGATTTCGAGGGAAGAGATTTCTAGGGCCATAGCCTGCTTGAAGTCGGGAAAAGCATGTGGGCCGGATGGTTTACCCACTGAACGTTATAAGGTGATGGGGAAGGAGATTGTGGAGCACCTCTGGGTCCTTTTCAGGGAGGTCGGGGGGGGGGCCCTGCCTCACTGCATGAGTGAGGTGACTATTTGTGTCATCCCGAAGCCGAGTAGGGACCCGAAGGACTGTGCCGCCTACAGACCCATATCTCTCCTCAATGCCGATGCAAAAATTTATGCTAAGATATTGGCCTCTAGACTAGACGAGCTTCTCCCCAACCTGATACATGTAGACCAGACAGGATTTATTCAAGGTAGACACTCTTACTATAATGTAAGGAAGGTTTTAAATGTGATACAGAATGCCTCGAAAACACCAGGGTCCACGGCGATTATCTCTTTAGATGCTGAGAAGGCTTTTGATCATATTGAGTGGGATTACCTATTTGAGGTATTGGAGAGATATGGGTTTGGAGCGGAATTTAGAGGAATGGTGCGGGCCCTGTATGCCTCTCCTTGGGCTTCGATTTTAGTGAATGAGGGTCTGTCAGAATGGGTCTCCCTCCATAGGGGAACGAGGCGGGGTACCTGCTGTCACCCCTCTTCTTTGCTTTGGTAATTGAACCGCTTGATATTGCAATTAGACAAAACCCTGAGATTAGGGGAGTGGGGGGAAGGAGACAGCACAAGCTATCTTTGTATGCAGATGATATGATCCTATATCTGAGAGACCAGGGAATTCTGTGCCAGCCTTATTGACGGCTATAGCCAATTTTGCGGAGTTCTCTGAATACGGGACCAATATAGATAAATCAGAAATGCTGCTGGTGGGGAGCTCTGGGACACAGGTAGGAGGGGGAGAGTGGGGTCTATGGGTGGTGGCTTCCTCTTTTAAATATTTGGGAGTAGCGGTAGGGAAGCGGTTGGAGGACCTGTACCATCTAAATTACACCCCTATGATTAAGGGGATGTTGGAGGAGATGAGAAGATGGCATGCCTTACCCCTCTCCTGGTTAGGGCGCATCAACTTACTTAAAATGAATATTCTATCCCGAGTTCTGTATCTGTTGAAGATGCTACCAGTTGGCCTTAACAACAGGGACACAAAGACCCTGAAAAGAGGGTTTGGTGAGTTTCTGTGGAGGGGGAAGCGGGCGAGGATGTCCTTGAGGAGGTTGAAGGCAACCACCAAGGGAGGAGGTTTGAATTTCCCAGACCTGAAGCATTATTTAATGGCAGCGCAGGTCAGGATTATTAAGGATTGGCTTAGTGAGGCGGATATGACCAGTTGGCTGGAGCTAGAAAAGAGAGGGGCGGGAGGTCGACTGACCGCCTATTTATCAGATCGAAGTAGGAGGGGGTATGCATCCCTGAGACATCCTAGCCCCTTGGTTCTGTCGGTACTAGATAGTTGGGCCAGAATAAAAGCTATCTTGGGCTGCAGAGAACAGGAGACACTACTGCTACCTATTGTGAAGAACCCCTTTTTTGGACCCAGTATAGAGGACCAGAGCTTCCAGGAGTGGGAGAGAAAAGGGGCACGTTGCTTAGAGGATGTGTGTAGGAAGGGCACCATGCTGTCCTTTCAGGAGATTCAGGAGAGGCTAAGGATACCGGCCACCCACCTCTATAGATTCTTTCAGGTTAGAAATTTAATTAAGGAGGTGAACAGGCATCGAGAAGGTAGCCCGGGGCTGGAACAGTTGGAGGGGCTAATAGGAGTGGCAAGGAGGGACCATTCTGGGGTTTTAAGGAAGGCAGTACGCCTGTTAAGACAGAGTGTCAAGGATCTATCAGATAAGACAAGACAGCTGTGGGAAAGGGACATGGGCTTGGCCATATCCCGGGATAACTAGGGACTAATACTGGGGTCACTTGTAGGGCTCCTGGCTTGTAAAAAATGTAAAGAAAGTGCATACAAATTTGTGCATAGACACTACTGCCCCCCAGTGGTGCATCATAGGTTGTGTTCAGAAGTATCCGAGATATGTGGAAGGTGTGGGATGCATAGGGGTACCTATTTCCACTGTTTTTGGGAATGTCCCTCTTTGAAGGGATACTGGAGGGCGATAGGGCGACAGCTGAGTACCATGCAGGGCAGGGAGGTCCCAGTTACTCCCCTCAGTTTACTGTTTGGCATGGAGGAGGGGGATGGAGAAAACTGGACGCCATATCAGAGATGGATTAGAATCTTACTGGTACAAGCTAGGCAGGTGATCCTTAACACCTGGGTGTCAGGAGATCCCCCTACTGTAACACAGTAGCGCCTCTTATCCATCCGGGCGTTGGCATTGGAGCAGAGGTCATATCAACTACAGGATAAGATTAATAAATTTATGAATCAATGGATGCACTTTATGGGAACACTCTTGGTGGATGAGCTCATGATTCTGGATGCTGGATAGGATAAGAAATAGCGATGGGGGGAGGTTGAGAGGTTTGAGGGATAGGCCCCGTCTATTAATGGCTTTGATTGACAGGAGGGATTCAGTTATGTGGATAGTGTTAAAAGACCTTGGTATATATGTACATAGGTTAAGTTATTGGTATAGAATAGATGGTCTCTATTATTATGGTGGTGTGTTTTTTTTCTCCTTTCACTTTTCTTACACTGTTTGGGTATGTGTCTTTAGTTTTTCTCCCTTCTTATGGGGTTTTCTTTTTTTTTTTTAAATGAGATGGAAGCCTGAGATAGGCCATAGATTTATTTGCATTAATGGATTGTATTGATGTATGATCTATGATACCTTTATTCTGTGACTGTATTTTGTTTTTTATTATGCTGGAAAACTTAATAAAAAGAGTTAAACAAAAGAAACATAGCTCATAGGAAAAGAATTTCAACTAGAAAGATGCATTTTATTTCATTTTTATATTTTCATTTTATTTAGGGTTTATAACCATTAAGCAGAGCTCATTTGCAATAGTGACCCATAGAAAACATAAAACAGAATAAATACACCTTTCAAGTCTACGTACATGAGTAATCAGAATGGGGCTATGCACACAAGTGCACAAAGTATGCAAGATTCATACATCACTGGCCTGCATGCTTATGTGGCCCTGCACAGGTGCAGGGTGCAGAGATTTATGACAGAATGCTCCCGCAGGGTGACTGTCCATGACCCCAACCCCACAGTGTGCAAAACCATGGGGGGGGGGTGCGGTAGGGTGTGGAGTGGTAGACCCAGGCAAGCATCCAAGTGGATGCCCGCCCTGGGTTCCAGAGTGGATCACCTGCCCCAAGGGAGCAGGGGTGTGTGGGTAGGCACAGACTGGACAGGTAGAACATACAGGCATTCATCTGAATGGCTTCCCCAGACCCCCTAGCCACCTGGTGGTCTGGGACATCATGGTACGGTGACACCCAGTCCTGCCATGGCTGGTGGGTGAAATTTGTGGGGGAATGCAATGTGTTAAGGCAGGGTCCCTGGGGCGTAGCTCATGCACCCTGGTGTGCAGCACTCCATGTCTTTGTGCTTTGTATGGAGTGTAGGCACACCTTGACACCCCCCAGCCCAGCCCATGTATGGAGCAGCTCACTAGTATGGGGGATCCGACATGCAAATGGAAGGTGCACTGTTGGTGCATGCCACCGGACTCCCACTTTGTAGATTTTAAACAGGCTGCCAACTGCACCACATATATGCAGCATGTAGGCACTATGCACTTTTGTGCATAGAGCCCAGTATATACAATAAAAATTAATATACCTATACATTTAAGCAGAGTCTAAAATGTATTACAACAGCATCCTCCAGGTTTGGGATTCATTTCAAAAACCATTGTTTCAGCAAACTAACTGAAGAAGGTTTTGAATCCAGTAAGCAAAATTTAGCCTGTAGTTGCTTCCACAAAGTGGGTACATACTGGCTATAGAAATATGATGACCTTTGTTCTAGGAACAGCCAATTCTCACTGATGAGAACTCCTCAAGGATGGATTTACCCTCCTTTCAGAGAGTCTAATCCCCAGATATTCTGGCACCTGCCCCAATATGCTCTCATTGGATGAAACTAACTTGTGTGGCCTCCTTTTATCAGACAGGAAAATTCACCTTAGCCTTCTATAGAGTTCACAATGGTGGGTTTCCATGGGGCATTTAAGGATCAGCCTGGCTAAACAGTTGTACAGGATGTCTAATTTCTGTAACATATTACTTGTAGCATAATCATACAGAATGTCTGCACAGTCAAACGGGGGGGGGGGTGCCTGAATGAGTTATTCAAGAGTTACAGGGCCCATACAGTTTTGATTCTCGTACAAAAGCTCAACCTTTTTACCAATTTGCATAGTCAATTTGTTCATGTACTTGTTTCCTGTCCCAGGAGGATCAAGCCAGTATCCTAGGTACTTGTATGTATCTGCTTGTTCCAGTGACACTCCATTTGTATCCTTGATAGACACATTAGTACCAATTTTAATTACATATGTAATGAAGTATTGGCAACAAAAGACAACAGAGCAGGAAGGGCAAAGGGTGGTCTAATTACTTTGGTTTCCACATCTGTATTTAAAAATGCAATTAATGTAGAGGCCATTGACCCATATTTCCTATGTGTGCTAGTAATTAATATTAATAACTCAGAATTCTTGCTGGGTAATTCATATGTTGGGCACTGATGTTTTGGCCTCCCCATATCAGATTTGTTTAATCTCTCACTATGTTCAGTTGATTTTCCCAAGGTGTGGAAAATGGCCATTATAAAACCAATCTCTAAGTGTAATGGGAGGGATAGTTTGTCAAACTTCAGGCCAATCACCCTTTTACTGCCATTATCAAAGATACTTGAGAGAATAGTTCTCGATCAAATAATGGAATTTTTGGCCAAATGTGACCTACTTCCTAAATTCCGGCATGGGTTTAAGCCCAAGGATAGTACTGGGATGGCCTTGGTGGGGTTCACCAGCTGCATACAGGGTTCTCTTGGTAAAGGGGACACTGTTGCAGCTGTTTTTGTGGACCTCACCAAGACCTTCAACCTGGTTAGTCATAATCTGATTCGTTCAACACTCTCTGAGGTCAATTTTTCCACTAAGGTCTCTGATTGGTTTGTTAATTATCTCACTAACAGGGCCCATAAAACTATTATTAAGGGGACAATATCACAGTCTAGAGAAACCAATTGTGGAGTCCCAGAGGGCTCCATACTAGGTCCCTTAATCTTTTCACTTTACATGAATTCTGCCCTCCAAACATGTAAAAAATCTCAAATGATTTTATTTGCAGATGAGACTGTCATCTATTGTTCTAATAGCAATACTGTAGTTGCAGTTGATGTTGTTCAAAGTGATTTTTTGTTGTTTCATAGTTGGTTAGTTTCTGAACAGATGATATTGAATGTTAAAAAAAACAAGTATATGGGCCCAGATATTCAAAAGGGTTGCGCATGGTGCAACAGTGTTGCACCATGCGCAACCCACTTATGCGCCTGACACGATATTCAAAAGGGAAAAGTGCGCGGCACAAATCACAATGCGCCAGAGTGCATCAGTAATGTATGCAGGCACAAGTGGGGGGGGGCTTGACCGTGCATAACCTGCACAGCCCGATATTCAGCCTGGGATGTGCAGAGCCCTGCATGCGCAACCCTACCAGTGCCAGCACAAAGTTAAGCCAAAAAAAAAAGGAACAACTGATGGTTACCCACAGGTGAGCTGCTGCATTGCAGGGCACAACACGGCAGCTACCATCTGTGGGTGGCCACCCGAGTTCCGGCTGCATCTGGCAGCACCCCCCCATGCCCAGTCGTGGGCATTTGTAAATAAATTTAAGAATTCATCCAATATCCCTAGTGGTCCAGTGAACCGCTATGTGCCCGATCGCGGGCATCTGTCTAAATGACAGCAATATTCATCCTATATCCCTGGTGGTCCAGTGGACAACAATGTTGACCTTGCCCTTGAACAATTCATTCTTCAGTTCAACGCTACATGTGACAAGCACGCCCCTCCTATAAAAAGCATAACATTAAAGGTTGCTGTAATCCCTGGTTTTCTCCGGACCTCCTTGAGCTTCTGAATGCCAGGGACCATCTATGGCACAGGTCTAGGTCCCTGTGTAACCAGGCCGACATCCAGAGGTACAAAGTGGCTAGAAACAACCGCATGAGGACTAATTGTATGGCTAAAAATCAATATTATAAGGAAGTGCTCTCTTGGACCTAGATTGATGGCAGAAAATTTTGGACTAACCTTAAAGAGGTCACTGAGAGAGACCTCAGATCTGTCCCACCATGCTTAACATTGATGGTGTACCCTCACTCGACCCCAAACTTATTGCTAACACCTTTAATAATGCATTCATGGACCTGAGTGGTGTCCTGCCACCTGGCTACTTCTCTCACCCCCTCACAAGTGACTACTCTGGGAAAGACACTCAGCACCCTTCTCATCCTCCTTTCTACTTCAAACCCCTCAGCCCATGAAGCCAGGAATTACCTACTCAGATTATTAGGGAAATCAAGATTTAGTGGTGACACCCTGGATCTTAAGTTTGTAGCCCTTATGCTGGATGAAATTCTGTCACCTCTAACACTTATTAACATGTCCCTTAGTTACTCTCAATTCCCTCAGAAATGGAAATCTGCCACTGTGACACCAGTTCATAAGTCTGGGGATCGCACAATTACTGGGAACTACAGGCCTATCTCTATCCTGCCCCCACATTCGAAAGCTCTTGAGCGTATAGTGGCTGACCAACTGGTTAAATACTTAGAAAAATATCAGCTACAATGCCCGCAACAACACGGGTTCAGAAATTATCATAGTACCGCTACCACCCTTCTGGAGTTCACAGGCTTTATTCACCACTCCTTAGATCAAGGACACTTGATCGGTGTTGCTTTCATTGATTTAACCAAAGCTTTTGACACAGTGACTCATGCCCTCCTGGTCGAACAGCTTACCACCATTGGCCTAGCTCGTGACAGCGTAGCCTGGTTTGAAAGTTACCTGTATAATGGCACACAGCAGGGGAATATTTGTAACACCCTCTCGGATAGCAGACCTGCCCTATCTGGAGTTCCTCAAGGGTCCATCTTGGGCCCTCTGTTATTAAACATTTTCCTCAACAACCTTCCTTACTCCTGTCAGGGTCACATCCTTTTCTATGCTGACAATGCTGTCCTGTTCACCAGTGATCCAGACCCTAAGGTTCTTGAATCCAGGCTACAGAGTAATTTCATAGTCATAGAAAAGATGGTTCCATAAGCACAAGTTAGTTATGAATTACAACAAGACTAAAACTATGCTGTTCTCCAGTTCCCAAAAAAGGCACAGAACGTACTTTCTTTCTATCACCAACAAAGAGGGCTCTCCCCTGGAGCTAGTTCGGCTCTTTAAATGTCTAGGGATTACTATTGACAGTACGATGACGTATGCCTATCACATTGACAACATTGCTAAGGCTGTTAACACCCACATTGGGCTACTTTATAGGCATAAGCAATGTTTGATCTCAGAGGCTCTTGACCTGGCCATTCAAAGCTCTCTTGTCTCGCTTATTGATTACGGCTTACCAGTTCATGGATCAGCTACTGAAACAACTCTTCACTGCATCATAGTTGCACTCAACAAAGCATGCCAGCTCCTTGCTGGCTCAGCCCGTCTGTCCCATACCTGCGACATGTACGGTCAGGCTAACTGACTCCAATTCAAAGGTAGACTCATGTACCAAACATGTTCACTGTCCAGAAAAGTATGCTTAGGCAAAATGTCCCCAGGAGAACAAAAGCTTATTACTCCCACTATCAACCGTTGTTGCACCAGAAGCACTACTAGCTAGATTTTTTAATATTCCCCACTGTTGCAATTCTCTGGGATAAAGGTCCTTTGCCTACCATGCCCCACTATGGATGAACTCGCTGCACCATGACATCACTTCAGCATCCACCTTGGGCTCCTTCAAAGTTAAACTTCAGCAACAGCTAGTTGCTGATGCCAGTTGTGATTGCTTCCAATAACCTCCCTTCTTGTGACCAGCACTTATTCTAACCTTATGCTATCCTGACCTTATGCATAACTGTCCTCAGCAAATAAATAACTGTCCTAAGTTGCTAATCATTCTCCTTTCACATTTCCTCTTAATCCCTTCCACTCTTTCCCCCTCACCCCTCTACGGCTTTCCCCCATCCCCCCTCCCCTCTGTTATATCTCCTGAGCTCTCTTGCTCACTTTAAAATGCTTTGTCCCATACCTTTTCACCTCTGACGAGGCCCCTGGGCTGATGCCATCCCTTACTTTGTTCATTATTAGAGATTAGGCTGAGTCTGTTCTCATTTTCCTGTAAAGGGTCATTTCATAAGACTCCACCCCCTCTAATATGACCCTTTGAATTCCAGCTTTTAATCAAATATGCACCGTGGCATACATTGTACAATGCCACATGTATTGGAACTTCTGTAGTAATATACTTTTGTAATGTCCTGTTCATCTGATGTGGAACCTATGAAATTATCTTGTTCTCAAAGGTGTTATCCGAAATTTCAATAAATAAATAAAGTCAGCCACCCGATGTCTCTCAAAGTTTGTCTTCTGATTGGCTGCTTTCCCTTGCGGGTGGGCAGAACAACTTTTAAAACATGATGGCCATCTCTTGCTCAGTGAGAATTAATCACGTACTTGGCATGTACCCAATTTTTTTTATTTTAACTGCTGCCAAAAGTGGACTTATCTGGTTGATCCTGCATTCACAATGAAAGAAAAAGGTTGGACTGCCACAAACTTTACCTATATACCCTGCTTATGGGGGTGGGGAGGGGCAAACTGATATCGAGAACCGAAACAGTACAGTGGCAGTCGGCCAGGATCAAGAAACTCCTTCACTGCAGCAGCCGACTGCCCTCTCAAAAAATTGCATCCATATATTTTAAAAAATAATGGATAGGTCACTGGGCATTACCCGTGAGTGATACCATCTCAAGGTTCTGGATACCTCTCCATGGCATTAGTCACTGGTAATACCCAGTGACCTATCCATTATTCTATTTACAGCTTATGCATTCATTATTATTTTGTTATTATTGCTTATATAGCTCAGGCATTTTTTATTGTTATTGTTAGGATTCTGCGCTTATTGGTAGTCATGTAGTCTTACTGAGTATGCAGAGCGCGTATTAGTAATTGTATTTTCTGGAAGCAAAAGGTCTTCTTTGGATAGACACTATGCAAGGGAATACAGCAGTCCAGCTCTCACATTAGCCTCACACACACATGCATCCTAGCCAAGGTTTGTAGCATGACATCATGCCTTCTAGTAGAGGAATCTTGGGCTAAGAGTATCCAGATAAGCAGAAAGTACATGATATAATTTCCCATGTATCTATGTGAGCTTAGTCATGTAACTACTGTATACATGGAACTCAGTAAAAGTATAGGCCCAGTAGAGCTGGGAACTTGAAGACAGGGACACCATTTGAGAAGAAGACCTCCGCTGCACCTGTCTTCACAGGAGGAAGGTAACTATTGGGCCATGTGCCTGACCATCTATAGTTGGCTGCTAAATAATGTTTTGTATAGAGATGCTATGCCAGGTACCTATGTGCTGTTTTCTGTGTGCAAACAGTGAATATAGGATTTGCTGCAATTAGTTGTGTCTTGTGTTTTTATTATAATTGGTACCTCCACAGACACTACCCAAATATTGCTTACAGGGCAGTTTTTACTGAGAGAATTTTTAAATAACTGTCCCAGGAAAATCAAGGAAATTTTAATAACTTCTCTTCATTAGGTAGATAATTAATGATAGCTTGTGGAGAAAAATAAATTGGCAGAACTCAATCAGTTGAGATCTTGGTTTCCACTCCCTCCCCCTCCCGATTAGTACCGGTGTCCCCCAGGGCTCTGTATTAGGGCTTGTCCTATTCTCCACCTTCTTAAATGACCTTCCCTCTGCTTGCTCCCCCTCCTCCACTATACATATGTATGCTGATGATTCAGTCCTGTATGCATCTTGCTCCTGTCCTGCTGAGGTTACAACTAGCTTACAGCAAGACTTTGACAAAGTGCAGCTCTGGTTTGCTACCATCAACATTTCTTCAGTGCCAAGAAGACTGTCTCCACAACCTTTGGCACAAGGCAGAGACTCTCTAGGCTTCCCTGCCTACCCACTTCCCACACCCTTGATGGGACTTTACTTGAGGACGCATCCTCCTTCAGGTACTTAGGTATTTGGTTGGACCAACACCTAAACTTTTTTGGACATATTGATGCCATCCAGAAAAAAACTGCACCCCAAGCTTGGTGCACTGCTCAGGAACCATAGTTGCATCCCTTCTATGACTAGACGTGAACTTGCTCAGAAGATGATACTGCCCATTTTTGGCTACTGTGACATAGTCTATGGTGCTGCCTCTAAGTCCTACCTGGCCAGACTGGACACCATCTTCAGTTTCTTCTGCCACTTTTCCCTGGATGCCCCCCTCACATCCACCACTGTGATCTTTATCATGCTCTATCCTTCCTCTCTCTTACAAATAGTCAACTCTCCCACTGTGTTAAATTCACCTCCAAGCACTGGTTGGGTAAGCGTCCTTCCTACCTCACCTCTTCCTTTATAACACCCCCCATCCTTCCATTCTCTTAGATCAACTGACTCCTGCACCCTGGTAGTCCCCCGCAGATCCACCCAAATCGGCCAATCTGGTTACTCTCACTGCCTCCCAAAAATTTGGAATTCCCTCCCCCCTCACATCTGGCACTCATCCTCTGCTTACTCCATCAGCACTGCCCTCAATAATTACCTTGCATCTAGCTGCTCCTGCCACGTCACTCCCTAATTCCCTCCTCTAAACCCTGGACAAACCCTACCCCTCTTCAGTCACCTTCATTTTACCCTGTGCACTTCCACCCCCAAAATTTCTAGCTCTCCCCCCTTTCACAAAATTGTTTGCCCTTACTGGCCTCCCTTGATCTCTCACAGAATGTAAGGGACCCTGAATGCTCTCCATGGATCCCCCTCCTATCCCCCCAAGGGGCTTGTATCTCTCATCTACTCCTTTCCCCCACCATTCCTCCTATCTTTCTAGACTTTCCGTCCTCTTGCAGGGTTCTTAGCATCCTGAAGGGGTCCTACTGCATCTAGGCTTGTCTTCTCTCCTTCCCCTCTCCCATCTACCTGCTCCGCTAGCCTTTGCAGTCCCCTTGCAGGGTTCTTAGCATCCTGAAGGGGTCCTACTGTGCCTAGGCATGTCTCCTATCCTTCCCCATCCCCATCAACCTTTCTTCCTAGTCTTCACAGTCCACCTTGCTAGGTTCTCAGCATTCTGAGGGGGTCCTACTGCACTTAGTCTTGTCTCCTCTCCTTCCGCTCCCCCATCTACCTTTCTCCCTGGCCATCGCAGTCCCCTTGCAGGGTTCTCCGCATCCTGAAGGGGTCCAACTGAGTCTAAACATATCTCCCCTATTCTATCTAGCCACTGTCTTGACTTTCCATGACTACTAACAGGGTCCAATGCATCCTGATGGACTATTGATTAGGCTCCATCCCCTCTAAAGGTGCAAATACTCTTCCCCTCAAGGGTTCAATTCTTACTCCCTCCCTCCCTGTCCTGTCACTCTCTTAGTCCCTATCTACTAACCTTCCCCAACCCCCTTGTAGGGTACCTTGCATCCTGAAGGGTCATCTCTTGGGTTAGGTCCCGTTTCCCCTTCTAGCATTAAGTGACATCACCTCCTTCTCACTCCTCCCTCTTTAAATCCCTACAGCCTTATCCCCCTTTCTATCTAGCCCCACAGCCCCCTTGCAGGGTTCTCCACAACCTGGAGGGGTCTCTCTGGGACACTGTCTTATCCCCTTCTCTATGGTTCCCCAGTTCCCTTGCAGGGTTCCTCGCATCCTGAAAGAGTCTCCAGGAACACAACGGTTTCCCTTCCCTCTCCTTTCCCACTTTTCTTTCAAGTAAGCACTTGTTTATTTATTAACCCAGCACTTATTATTGTCCACTCTTTCTACCTATTATACACAACACTGTTGTAACACTGTTTGTAACACCTGCCTTACAACTGTATGTTAATGTTGATTTTGATTTTGTAACTTGATTGTTTAATGTCTCGCTCCTATTGTACTCCTTCCCCCTAGGTCACACCAGGAGATGAGCGACATGTTGCTCAGTGTGCCTTCCTGGTGAAACATTTCAAGTAATAAATAAATTATAAAAGAATATACCAGATTACTTGCTGTACTGTACTTAAAGAAAAACTGAAACTTGAAGATGGACGTATCCTTAATGGCACACATAATAATATTAATAAATGGTTTAACAATAGTGGACCACCAGGGATATTGGAGTATATTTTATTTTACTCAATCCCGCGATCAAGATGACAGCAGTCCACTGGACCACCAGGGATATTGGAGTGTACTTTATTTTACACAATCCCGCGATCAGGATGACAGCGGTCCACTGGACCACCAGGGATATTGGAGTGTACTTTATTTTACTCAATCCCGCAATCGGGATGACAGTGGTCCACTGGACCACCAGGGATGTTAGATTGTTTTATATTTTACTTCAGCCATAATCGGGCTGTAGAACATGCTCACGCTGCAGAGGCGTTGGTCCCCAATAGCTGCTGCTGGCAGGGTGCCAGGTGCAATCGTTAGGATCGGTGCATCAGTGGATGCAAATGGGGCCACGACATGCAAATGGCCCTATTTGCACCTTACATAGATTATGACCCCACGGCATGTGCACTTTTGAATATCACGGTTGCTGCACATAGCGCAATGGAACTTGCACTAGAGCATCCCCCTGCTCCACTCTGGCCACTTGCACTGGCATGGTGCCACTGCACCATGTGCACTGTGGGTGGCCAGGGTGCGATATTCAACAATGCTGTGCCATGGTGCAGCTCTGTTGAATATTGCCCAGTCAACACCCCTGCGCAGCCAAGTTGTGCTGTGCCCAGGCTTGTGCCACAACCTGGTGCAGTTTGAATATCCAGGCCCATAACTATATGAAATTGGAACTATGGACTGAAGAAAAGGAAATATTTTCAGAATATCAAGCGGGATTCATGCAATACAAAGGGACAATAGGTAATATTTTTTATCATTATCTGTTTAATAGAGAAGTGTGTGGGACAGAAAAAATACAGAAATTATATATAGGTTATTTAGGCATTCATAATGCTTTTAACAAGAAATGTTGTGGGAGTTGTTGGAAAACCATGAGACAGACAAATTTATGCTGCACATATTAAATTGTTACATTCTAAAACATTGTATCATTTGTTAGACCAGGGAAAGACGATAAGCTTACAAATTAAATAAATGTCTCCTCTGGTGTTAATCAGGGATGTTTAATACACCCTTTTTATTTAATGTCTACATGGAATCTGAAACATAATATGCTAAGAATAGAAAAAGGCCCAGGGGCCCATCCAGTCTGTCATAACCCTAAAAGACCATCTGGCAATAATGGACCAGGTTTGCTTGAGCCACCCAACACCCATTGTATCCCACCCTGCCTTAAACCCCACAATACTTCCAGCATTCATCACATTGCTGGGCAAGTCATTCCAGCAATCCATTGCCCTCTCTAAGAAGAAAAATGTCCTCATGTCTTTTCGAACTTATCTTGTCAACTTATAGCTGTGCCCCTAGTAACTGTGATTCCTTTTGTTATGATAAGCTCTGCTGTGTCCACCCTGTTAACTCAGCATACAAACATGTATGCTTCTGTTAGGTACCATCAGTCTCTAGAGAACACGTGTTCAAACTCTGGAACCAGTCCTCATATGCACAATTCTGAAGACCACTGATCATCTTTGTTACCCTCTTCGGGACTAATTACAGACTTTCCTTGACTTTTTTCAGATGAAGGGACCAGAACTGGATGTATTTCTCCATGTGCAGTGTCACCAGTGACCTTACCTATACAGAGGCAGAAATTACCTCCTTTCTTAGACTAGTGATGCCCCTTCCTATGAATCCCTGCACACCACTGGTCCTCTCAAATGCTGTGTTGCACTGAGCATTTGATTTTATATAGTCAACAGCCCCCAAGTTTCTTTCCTCTGTTGACTGTCACCCATACCCTGTCATTTTGGGGTTCTTTCTCCCTATGTACATGACCTTGTTCTTGGCATTAAACTTCAGCTGCCATATCTTCAAACAGCTTTCCAACTTCTCCACATCCCTGACTATATCTCCGACACTCTCTGCACTCTTGACTCCTGCAGAGTATGGTTCTGTCCACAAACAGATGCACCTTACCACTTACCCTTTCCACTATATCTGAGATGTGCATGTTGAAAAGCATAGGTCCCATGACAGAGCACGCCAGTGACCTGCCTAACACACAAACATTTGCCATTTAGGACCATTCTCTGGGTCCTCCACTGCAGCCAGCGCCTAATCCACCCTTCCAGTCATTCCCCAGTCCCCAAGTCCCCCAACTTTCTAATAATTATTCAAAGTGGCATGGAGTCAAAGGCCTTAGTGAAGTTCAGATAAAGGACATCCACTGCCTGCCCCTTGTCCAACACGTGTGTCACTGAATTAAAGAACTCTATTAAATCATTTGACAAGGCTGTCCCCCTTATAAAATCATACAGCTCCAGGAAATCCACTAACCAGGTCTCCAGCAGCTTCCCCACTATGAAGGTCAGTCTCACTGGCCTTTAGTTCCCGAGCTCATCGCCATCTCAGCTCATATGGAGTAGTACCACATCTGCCTCTTTCTAGTTGCCAGGCACCAGCAGTCTGTACGCAGCAACTGAATAGGAGTGCCAGTGGCCATGCCAGGACCTGTGCTGCCTCCTATCGTACTCTGGAGTGCAGACCATCCAGCCCTGGAGATTTGTTTACATTCGTACCCTGCAGACCTTTTAAAGAAAAACAACATTCACTGCAAAATATCTTGTTGAAGAACAAAAGAAATTAGACATCTATACACCATAATAATGCTAAAATAATGCTAAAAGTTCTGTTTAATGTTATACAGATAGTATAGCTATAATCTCTCAAGCACTCAGCAGCCTAAGAAAAACTCTTACAACTGTAGAAAATCATTTATCAAAACTTGGACATTTGGGGGAAATACTGAAAAAGACAAATATTAGAAAGTAGGATAATTGATTTAAGAGCAGGTAAATGAGTATATAAATGCTTGGGAATTATTTTTGATAAAAAACTTGGAAACAACAGATTACAGAAACAAATAAATAGATTATCTAGTCTGCAAAAGGTATTGTTTGATTTGGTAACCAATTTACAACTAATTTAATTATTACATTAAAAAGAACATTTGATTATAAAGTAAACGCACAGACACTGTTGGGTGGAGAGATTTGGGTCATGAGATGCTCCCCCAAAATTTTAAACCACTAGAAGCAACACAGAATGTGTTCTATAAAAATATGCTGAGATTCCCGTGGGCCACCCCATCTGCTCTTGTACATGTGGAAACAAATACATTTTCAATTGAAATAAAAGCATTTGTACAGCAGTGAGATGATGGGGAAAAAAGTAGTGTGGCAATGGCCACCTCTGGAAAATTATTGTATAATATTTGGCAAAATGTTATTTCGTTGACAACTGTGACTGACTGGTTTGGGAATTGGGCATCAAAGTTAATTAAATATGACTTACCAAATCTCAAGGATGGCTATACGGCACTGGCCCTGTGGCATGGAGGGCTGAAGCACCTAGTGCCTTACCTCCTGCCACACTAGTTACCCAAGTTCGGGAATGGAGTTGGGTTGTTAGAGGGTTGGCCAGGTGAAGGAGGATTGAGTGTCATTTCTGACACCCCTCCTACCTTGTGGGAGAGGGGCTGTGTTACCCACTGCTTGACTGCTACCTGGAGGTGTCCAGGTGGTAGTGCAGTTCAGGCACATACAAGCAAGCCAAACACTGGCATTTGAGGACATCTCTGCAGAGGTAGAGCTCATCTGTTATGCCACTGCATATGGGCGGCTGCGGGAGGGGGCAACAGATCAGGGACAGAAAAAGTCAGGTGGAAAAATTGAGGTTTGGACTACATGAAGCCCAACCCATGAGCACCAATGGTTGTCCCAGTCTTGAGGGAGAAAAACAAAGAATGGAGTCTTGGAACTGCTGGGGACTGTGGGATGGGCTGATACTGCTCTCCAGCCTTCCATGGAGTGAAAAAAAATCTGTATGAAAAAACAAAGGATTGTTATACAGTTGAGCACATCTAAAATTACATGAGACAAGCAAAGTTACATATCCTGGGTAATTTTAAATGAGTTATGACATCGAAATTATTGGATATTGGTGGCCCTAGATTAAACAAACAATGTAGAAATTAGGACAAGGAAGAATTATATCCTTGTAAGGCTAGGGGGGGACATGGAAAAGTCGGGGTGCCTGGATGATAGGTAGCATGGATTTGTTCCAGGGAAATCATGTCAGACAAACCTTGTGGAGTTCTATGACTGTTTCACAAGTGCCTTGGACCTGGGTAGACTGGTGGACATCCTCTTTCTTGACTTCAGAAAGGCGTTTGACTCTGTTCCTCATGGGGGCCTGTTGTATAAGCTGGGAGAAATGGGGGTGGGGAACCAGATGATGGATAGGAAATTGGCTCCAGGATTAGATGTAGAGGGTTGTGGTTGGTGGGATAGTCTCATCCCCAAGGAGGGTCACTGGTGTGGTCCCTCAGGGATCAGTCCTTGGGCTTCTCGTGTTCAATGCCTACTTCTCTGACATAAGGAAGGGTATCAGGAGTTAGATGAGTCTCTTTGCAGATGACTCAAAACTGGGGGTAGTGGTGGATGTGGAGGAGTGGAGGGTGGCCCTACAGGGGGATCTGGAGGCTCTGAAAAGGTGGTCTAGAAAGTGAAAGCTGAGGTTCAATGCAGGGAAATTCAAGGTACTGCACCTGGGAGCCAGAAACCTGAGCCAAGTGTACATCCTGGGGGAGGAAAATACTACAAGTCTCAATGGCTGAGATGGGCCTGGGAGTGGTGGTGGATGTCAAGAGAACAACTCTGAGACATGTAGGAGGGCAGTGGCCAAGGCCAACTGGATGCTGGGATGCATCACTAGGGGGATCACCGCCAGAAGGAGGGAAGTGATACTACCTCTGTATAACTGCTTGGTGAGGCCACACCTTGAGTACTGCATGCAGTTTTGGAGGCCACACTTAAAGAGGGACATTGAACTCCTGGAGAGGGTCCAGAGGAGGGCAAGAAAAATGATCTGTGGCTTGGAGGACAAGACCTATGGGAAGAGGCTTGAAGAGCTAAATATGTACACATTGGAAGAGAGAAGGGACCGGGGGGACATGATAGAGGTCTTTAGGTATATGAAGGGGGTAAATAAGGGAAGAACAGTCAGAGTGCTCCAAAGGAAGGGGGGCAACTATAGGGCATGGGTGGAAGCTGGAGGGGGGAGATTCTGGGGAGAAAGGAGGAGAAGGTGCTACTTCACTGAGAGGGTGGTGGAGCCATGAAATGCACTGCCCAGGGGACTGGTGGAGGCAGAGATGGTGGAGGGGTTCAAGAAGAGGTGAGACAGGTACAGGGGAAGGATTCTGGATGCAAAGTCCTGTGCAGCAAGAATATCCAGGACTGGGAAGGGAGAAACCAGAGAGGGCAAGGTGGGCAGCAAGGTCTGCTCCCAGGGTGGGGGCTAACCAAATGAGCTGACACAAAAGACCGTTAGGCCTATTCTGCTGGCATTTTAGTATGTTAGTATGCTAATATATTTTCTCCAAATCTAATAGCAGTACTGCGTAGCTGAAGACTGAGAATAATTGAAACAGGAACAATATGTTAGAGAAAAGGG
This sequence comes from Neoceratodus forsteri, assembly GCA_016271365.2. Taxonomy (NCBI): domain Eukaryota; kingdom Metazoa; phylum Chordata; order Ceratodontiformes; family Ceratodontidae; genus Neoceratodus; species Neoceratodus forsteri. Next base: position 835,262,154 of record CM057456.1, on the reverse strand, counting down.
AAAATGAATAAAGGGAATATTCACAGCATATTTCATGGTGATTTGCATATACATCTCACGATGCTTTGCATTATGGTGGTATGTGTAATTTTGTAGTTCTTTGAAACTTGGCTTTATTGCCTATGCCCTTTAGGTTAACCCTTGCCTCACTGCTTCAGCACTGAGGTTCTTTGTCTTTTAGCTTGTTTTTTGGGGGGCTCACCATGACCCTAACCTGTAAGAACTTAGGGCTGGTTCATTTCCCCTTGGGTGTGATAGAGTTGAGGCACACTGATGAGTCCTGGTAGGACAAAACACGTGTCTGTGTCTTTCTGTTTGCACCCTTTGCAAATTGTGTGAGAGGCCTTTTGGCACCATGCATTCTTGCGTAAAACTGAGTCAGCCTAAAATTTCATGGTGATTTGCATATACAGCCCATGATGCTTTACATAATGGTGGTAGTGCAATTTTGCAGTTCTTTGAAACTTGGCTTTATTGCTAATGCCCATTGGGGTAACCCTTGCCTCAGTGCTTCCACACTGAGATTCTTTGTCTTTTAGCTTGTTTTTTTGTTTTTTTGCGCTCACCATGACCCTAACCTGTAAGAACTTAGGGCTGGTTCATTTCTCCTGGCGCATGATACAAACAAGGCACACTGATGAGTCTTGGTAGGATTTAACATGTGTCTGTGTTTTTCTGCCAGCACCCTTTGCAAATTGTGTGAGAGGCATTTTGGCACCATGCATTCTTGCTTAAAGCTGAAACAGCCTAAAATTTCATGGTGATTTGTATATACATCCCATGATGCTTTGCATTATGGTGGTATGTGTAATTTTGTAGTTCTTTGAAACTTGGCTTTATTATCAATGCCTTTTGGGATAACCCTTGTTCTTTGTCTTTTAGTTTGTTTTTTGGGGAGATCACCATGACCCTAACCCATAAGAACTTAGGGCTGGTTCATTTCCCCTGGGGTGTGATACAGACAAGGCACACTGATGAGTCCTGGTAAGACAAAACATGTGTTGGCGTCTTTCTGTTTGCAATCTTTGCAAATTTGTGAGAGACCTTTCAGCAACATGCATTCTTGCTTAAAGCTGAACTAGCCTAAAATGTCATAGTGATTTGCATATACATCCTGTGATGCTTTGCATTATGATGGTATGTATAATGTTGTAGTTCAGCATATAGTATTGAAATGTAAATTATTAGACTAGGAGAGAGAAATATGGATTGCACCAATTTTGAATAACCTTAGATTGGATACTGCAAGAGATACTCTAATGGAAAAGCTTCTCTTCTCATCAGTAAAAGTATTATATTTTATATGCTTAAATTTGCTCAAAATGCAGTCAGTATTCTGGGTAAATGAAATTAAATAATCATTAATATTTTTGTACTATATAGTTGTGAATAAAAAGCTAACCATATAAGTACATTTGTTTTTATGTTACTGTTGATGTAAGATTTTAAATAGTACGTCATGTAGAAATATTGTATGCACTTATTTAATTAACTTGAACTTTGTTCACTTATGAGATGTATTGTTATTAATTCTGCAAATATTTATTTCAATACACTTTTAAATGCTTTGTGTTTGTCGATCAATAGCGACAAAGCACTGTTTGTGTTCATGTCTTAGGGTTCATGTGATTCAGATAAGTAGAGTTCAGGTACTATGTAAAAGGATCCTTTTTCCCTTCCTTTACATTGGATAGAGAGGCGCCACTAGTGGTTTTAGAAAAAGTCTGTAATTGTGTGGTTTTCTGTTTGAAACCACAGGTTTCAGGCAGTTTGTAATCTTCATTCTGAATCTATTGGCATGGAATAAAAGAAGAAAGTACTGTATAATTAGTCGACAAATAATATATAACAGTATTTTATGTGTTTTAAAACTATTCCATATTTGTTTTAATTTTTCTAGTTGTTCTACTTGTTGAGTATTTTAGAATTATGTCATGATATATTGCATCTATTGTCTGGTCTGAGCCTCCCCCCCCCCCACCAACTACAGCTCTCCAATCTCCACGTCTACAATGGGCCACAAAAAACATATAACCTCAATGGTTGAAACATGTCACATGACCATTTATTGTTTTCGTACAAATACATATCTCACCAGAACCAGATATTATTTTAGCAAATAAAAGCCCATTTTATAATTGGATAACATACTCCATGTTGTGAGGTCATAAGAGAATAATGCACTGTTTGGGTGGTTGTAGCACTCGGCTATGCACTGTGCCTAACAACCACCTGTGGTGTGCATTATTCCCTTATTCCCGCAGACCCTGTCATGCACTATCCATTACATGGATGTAGCACATTGGTACATAAATGTATATAGGTGATACATGATGGGCAGGAGTGGAATATGGAAAATATCTACATGAGTGAACAGTGAACTTGGGATACCTCAAGTGTGGCAGAGTGTAGTGGAGCTACGAGTGAAAGTATCCCAAGGTCACTGTTCATGAGTGCAGATATTTTCCATATTACACTCCTGCCCATCATGTGTTCGATTTATACAAAAGGGCAGGTTAATGTTGTGGTTTCATTTTTTGTTTTTTGTTTAAGATTTTTGTGATCTTTCTATTAATATGTGGGATTTTTTGATGTGCTCCTCCTCCTCACATTAGGGCAGGGTTGTTAGAATTACTGTTGCTGTTGCTGTGGAGCCGATGTATGTCAGTTTAGACTGTGCATTCTGTGTGGGAGGGCTACATAGTTTTGACATCATGGTGGCATTGCTGCTCATTTCAGGAGAGTGATTCTGTATGGCTTTTGTTAGGACACGTTCGTGGCTTTTTGTTTTTTACATCTCTGGTGTGCTTTAGTTTTGTCTGATATCTGTAAGGTTGCACTGATCCCAAATGTTGTGGTTGTTCTATTACATTCTGTTACTATGCCCCCCTCCACACACACACATAACCCCTCACCTCCCAAGAATTACTGTAAATTTGGTGAGTGCGTAAATGTATTTGTTACTTACCAGTCAGACTCTTTTTATGGTTCTATGGCTTTAGCATGTGAATAAACCAAGGTTAAGGAAGTAAGTAAGGGAGAAGTAGGAGACCTTTTTGGTTCTCGTATAAGGGTACTGGGCAGATAGAAGAAATCAAGTAATTAAAAACGGTCTAGGGTTTATCATAGGGTCAGTGTGGACATAAGGTACAGTGAGGGGTAGTCCATTGCAGGGACTGTGGAGCACTCTTCTTTAGAGTTGTGCTCTGGATGAGGCCCACTGCCCAGTCTTCAGGACCCTGGCAGAACTTCATGGGCAGCTAAGTAGCAGCAAAAGACAAGATATCTTAGTTGCAGAACTAGCTCAACTGGGGTCCACCCCCATTCCCCCAGAGGCCCACTGACCAATAGGGCTGGAGGGTGGTGGGGAAGGGGAGGGGAGGCTGAAGGGTGGCAGGGACAGCCACAAGGGGTTTGACCAGTTTCCCAGCATCCAGACAGCAAATCACTTTGCACCCCTTGAGGAGGCTCAGGTTCCTGACCCATCAGGAGGAACTCTGAGTCAGTCTGGGACATGAGAAGGATTATTTGGTTGCACTAAGAAGGGGTGAGCAGGAAGAAGTCAGTAATTAGAGTCTTAGTGATTGAGGAGTCAATGATTAGGGGAGTAGAGAGGGTGGTGGGTGGACGAAGGAAGGAAGGGCACTTAAGTGGTCAGATTCCTTTCTGGTGCATCAGCCATCTGGGCTATGGATAGGATAGGGAGGGTGGTGAAGAAGGAGGGAGCTGGGGGTGCTGGTACACTTGGGTTCCAATGATCTGGTGAACTAGTCTGTGAAAGCAGTGGAGCAAAACTTTAAGGAACTGAGGGACAGACTGAAGGTGCACTCGGCTTCCTAGCCTTTTTCGAGGTCCTCCCTGTGTGGGGGAATGGGAATTATAAAGTAAGGAAGGAGGAGATTGAGAAGTTTAATGGGTGATTGAAGGGATGGTGTCAAGAGGAGAGGTACCATTTTGTGGGAGATTGGGTGTTTCTGGGACAAGAGACTATTCAATGGTGATAGCCTTTTCCTGATGAGAGAGGGGGTCAGTGCACTGGGGCACATGTTTGACATCTATATTGGACAGTTAAACTGACTGTGGGGAAGACAGAGACTAGGGGAGCACTGAGAAGGGACAATGGGTGGAGAACCTAGCTAGGGCTCCACCTGAACAGGGAACTAGTAGCAGCAAGGTTGGTAACAGCAAAGTTGAAGCTCAAATTAGGTTTGGGAGAGAGGCCAATGAGGGAGGGCTGACAAAGTCTACATTCAGCATGAAAAAAAAATTAAGGAGACTATGGAATAATAAGGGAAAAGGAATAGGAAGAAGGAAAAATGAATCAGGAGAAAGATAGAATGGGATCAGCCTTAATGCCAAAAGTGGGAAAATAAAATTAGTGAGCTCCAGAAAATGATGCCAGACACTAAGAAGGACCAAGTGACCATCACGGAAACTTGGGCCACTGAGAAAAATGATTGGGACTGGACTGTCCCAGGCTATAGTATGTTTAGACATGACAGAGAAAAGGGTAAAGGAGGAGGTGTATCCCTATATGTCATGGAAGGCATACAGGCAGTGGAGGCTGGAAATAGCAGGGTAGGTAATTGGGAAAAAGAATCACTGTAGGTTCAGCCCATGGCATCCTCAAGCAAGAACCTATGGATGGGGTAATCTACAGAATTCCAGGACAGAAAGAAGAGAGCTAAGGATCTAGGGGCAGAAATAGAAAGGGTGTGGAAAAGGGGGAGGGGGTGGTGATGGTGGGAGATCTAAACCTGCCAGATAGTGATTGGGTCATTCCAGTGGCCAGGAAGCTCCAGACGTCATGTCAGCAATCAACTGATCAGCTTTCAAAACAGTTACAGCTGCACACTGGAAGTTTACTAGGAAGGTCACCAGTGTGCAGCTGCTGTATCAGGCCCTGTAACAAAGGAAACCCTCCCACTCCCCCAATTTGTGTGCCATCAGGCCCACCCTCTGTTCCCATCTTGGCAAATCCACCATGCCACAGTGAGGGTCCCTTCCCACATGCTGCGGTTGTCCCACTCCTCATCTTGTAGCACACACTGTCTCTTTGGGACTCCCATTCCTGCTCTCAGTCATGGTCAGGACCCTCCCCTCACAGTTCTGATCCACACAAACAGGAAGGCACTGTCACACCTCTTCTTTTCTTCTCACACTCTCTAGCGAATCCCTCTAGCTCCAAAGCAAGGCAGTGTCTATGAGTCCCTTCCCACCTGCCACAGAATGCCCCACAAGCACCTCGACTCCACCAAATGTCATATCCATAAAACACTCTCCCTGCCTGCTAATGCAGTGCCCAGGAGTGCACCATTAACATTCCATGAGAAAAGCAGTGTCCACGAGCCCTTTCTGCATCTGCTAATGCAATGCCCATGATCGCCTCTCCATTCTCCACTAAAGGATATCATGTTCTTATGGGTTAGGGTCATGGAGAGCTCCATCTGTTCCACTTGACTGCCTGCATCCAACTTAGCAAGTGCCCTTCTCCAGGAGTCAATCTCACCATCCAATGCTGTCACATCTCTCTTCTCAGTGAGCCTGTCTCCAGTGCCACCTCTATGAGTAAGTCCATTTATACCCCCAACAGCTTAATCTGGTGCAGTTTTAGTTGGTTTGTATCTCTATGCCCCCCTGCCACTGAGCCTAAAAATAGGTGGTATTGTCTAGCCTTCCTTTCTCTGTCAAAACCCACCCCTAAAAATAAATTATTAACCAAGGGTTCTGAAGACTAAAGTATATGGTGTCCGAAAGCATCGTCTGCTCCACTTGACTGCCTATGCCCAATTTAGTGAGTGCCCTTCTCCTGGAGCTGATCTCTCCATCCAGTGTTGTCACACCTCTCCTCTCCTCCTCTCCTCTCCTCTCTCCTCCTCTCCTCTCCTCTCCTCTCCTCTCCTCTCCTCGAGCCTATCCCTAATGCCACCTGTCTGAGTTAGTCCAGTTATTTTTGTTATTGTATGGATGGCTTAAATACAATGGATTACATGGGGGGGTGGGGGATTTGAAAGCTATGTCAATGGACTAAGTCAGACAGAACTCGTTGTAAAGTCCCAGCTTGTTAGCAGGGTGAACCATACACTGCATTTAAACAGCCCCTGATACTGTTGTGGCAACTTTGAGAAAATGTAATGTTTAGCTCAAGTGAGCTTATATTTTAATATTGTTTGTGTATTTCTCATTCTTCTTTATTATTAAGGGCATTTGCATGTAAACAGGATCCGTGCCCTATCTGTCCTGGCAGCTTGACTACATATGACATCACAGTTCTGTTTATGACATCACAATCTGTTGCTGTGGGGATAATTACAATGCCATAAATGGGGGATTATCTATTTTATTTATTTATTTGTTTTAAAGTTGGTAACCAGGAAAAGCACCATGACCAGAAGCTCGTTTCCATGTGCAGCCCAGATTATGATGTCATATGTAGGATAGCAGAAAGTGCAGTTAAAGTCTAAGGGACAGTATGCCTCGTTCATGCAGCTATCCTCGGTAATAAAGAAAAAAGGTAAATAATTATAGAAAATACATGAAATATAAACTGAACTGCCTAAATCTCATATTTTTTCCAAATTTTTCTAACGGTGTCAGAGGCTCTTTAAATGTAAACGCCTGTAGGCATGAAAAGAAAAGGATTCTGAATGTACTCACATCTTGATTCGGGAGGGAGGTACATTCAGAATCCTGTTCTTTTGGTGCCAACAAGCTTTCACATTTAAATACCGTGTATGGTTCACCCTGCTAACAAGTTGGCACTTTGCAGTGAGTTCTGTCTGACTCAGTCCATTGACATAGCTTTTAAATCCCCTCCACCCTGTGTAATCAATTGTATTTAAGTCAAAAGGCTTTTTATTATAGGCAGAATTTCCACTAAAAGAGCAAAAGATAAACTCTACAGGTTCCCCCCACAAATGACACTCTACTGAACAAAGTGCAGGGGCATTGGGGTCAACTACATATTTGGTCTGTTAGCCAGAAGCAGCCATAGTGTACTTTGCACAGCTGTTGATTTTGTACTGTTTATCTTTCACATTTTTCTTGGGACTTCTGGCAATAATTAAACAAGCAATATAAAATGGCAAGAAAAAATCCACCCACCTGATTGGTCATCACTGTCCAGAAGGTGTGAGGATAATGCAGTACAACATCACGGATCAATTCCCGGCAACCTGTAGAGCCTAAGAAAAAAAAAAAGAAATCACTATGCCTGTCACAAGCTGTCAAAACATTTACCTCACAACAGCTGACAAGAAAGAAAAAAAAATGTCAGAGCTATCAAAACCAAACTTCAACCTATATAACATGGCAAACCTCTCTACATGGTTTGGAACTGAAAATGAGCAACCACGACCTACTACAAGTGGTGGTAAAAAAAAAGGAAAAAAGAGACAGTTGGATCTGGCACCTCAAGACCTGGACCTACTTGAGAAAGAAAGAAATTAGCCCACAACAAGGAGAGCAACTTCCTGGGCTATGAAAATATTCCTGGACTGGCTTAAAGAAAAAAGCATAGAAATAAACTTTCCTGAAATAACAGCACCCGATTTAAACAGTATCCTACGCAACTTTTATGGTTCAGTCAGAACCACAACGGGACAACTGTATAGCATTAGCAGCTATGTCAGGCTCTGTGCAGGCATAAACAGGTACCTGAATGAACCCTTGATAAGCAGAAACATAAAATCTTACTGCCAATGCTGATTTCCAGTCTTCCAACAATATATTTGTAGCTAACATAAAAAATCTGCATCGAGAAGGCAAAGACTGCACAAAGCATCACCCCGCCATTCCACTCACCCATCTCGAGCAGCTCAGAAATTCAGACGTGCTGTCAACAGAAACACTGGATGCTTAGTCCACCACGTTTGGCTTGAAATTCAAATTCATTTCACCAGACGTAGCTGTGAGGGGCAACAAAAACTAAAGCCAGACTCATTTCAGTTATCCACAGACCCCACCGGACACCAGTATCTCACAATGAGTTTCAACGAAAAAACAAAAAATCATGGGAAAATAATAGAGTGTGGTAGAGACAAACTATGTGGATGCATGTTTGCGATCCCAGGACATCCGCATTGCCCAGTAGCAGCTTTCAGCAAGTATTTAAGTAAACTACCCAAAAATGCTCCAAGTCTATACCTGCATCCTACGAAAAAAACAATCAAACCATGGTGTGATGAAATGACATGGTTCACATTAGAACCAATGGGAATCAATTTCCTAGCAACAATGCTACCTAAAATATGTAAAGCTGCCGGGCTCCCAGAAACATACCCCAATCATAGTCTCTGCGCTACGGCCATTCAAATTTTATCAGATGCTGGACTGCAAGCCTGACAGATAATGGCCATCACAGGCCACTGAGCTGAAAGTTCTCTAAAAAGTTAATGGGCCCATCACTAGAAAACCGAAGCACTTGGAGCAACCTATTGTCTGGCACCAACGGAATTGCAGAGCAACTACATACCTCGACAAGTGTTTCCCGACCAGCAATCACCTGCAGCAATCCTTTCCAAATAACTGAAGCCTACAGTCATGACAGGCAATTCCACATTAGAACTGCACCTGACATCTTTCAGCAAGCACCCGAGCAGAGCCCTGAACCCAAAGCCACAGGAAATGAGGCAAACATTGTAACCTCTACAATAAACCAACCAGCAGTCACATACAGCGTGACCTCAGTCTCCTCGAAGCAATCACTGGATACACAAACAATCATCATAGGGAACTCGATGTGCGTCTTCCACATATACAACAAATGAATACATCACCACAGCATCATTTCAGTAAGCAAGCAGTACACATTGTAAAAACAAAATACTAACAGCAAGCAAGGACTACTATTGCTATCAGTTCAAAGGTCAAACTGTTTCTACCAAAGTTGCAACTATTTATAGCAAACGTTTCATATGTTATTTATTTGCAAAAAGTAATTTAACCAAACTACATCGTTTGACACATATTTAAGGTGTTATTTATTACCATGGTACTATTTATTCAAAATGTATCATTCTGTTACCGTTGTTATCAATATTAAAAGCTTTTAACAAGAGGCACATGTCATGGACTACTTTATTAAGTGAAAGGATACATGCCATTTTCAGTTACTAAAGCCAAAAAAACTTAAAAACTAAAAAAACAACAACACATTTTTTACAACCAAGTCATTTTATAATAGCAATAATGCACTCCAGGGTGTGTGTTGTGCTGGGATAACGTCATGCCTTGCCATTGGCCGCACTCGGCCTTTGACCTCGTGCCCAAACTCGCAAGGCGTGATGTTATCCCAGCACAACACACACCTTGTCGTGCATTATTGCTTAATTTATCAATGCTGAATGTTTCCTTGCATGGTGTACGTGGTAGGGGTATATTGTGTTATTGGTGCATATCAGCATTTAGGTACTGTGACCGTGCTGAGGAGTTTTCTTACCCCAATTTTGCTACTAGCTGTACGTGACTGCTGATCTTTTCTTTCCTGCATTCTCTTTATGTGACTGTTTGGGTCTGTCTGCAAGCAGCTAAAAGAGCCGGTATCAGGTACTGCTGAAAAGTGAAAAGAAGCAACCAGATACAAGAGGTGTGACTTTATGCATTGTACAACTAAATACAGCACTCAGCCTTAATGGTTTAATTATTGCATTTCTAGCAATGTTGTAAAGCATAATAGTCACTCATTATAATTTCCGCTTGAGTGAATCATTGGCTGACTGTTGTTCGTTACATATGTTGTGTATTTTTGGCTTATAGTTTATCTGCACTACATTAAGTTGTGTAAAGAAAGCTAGGTAAACTCTTCATGTAAGGTATAGCTTCTGAATTGTAATAAGCTGATTCTAAAATTTTACAAAATCTCAACAGAGTTCAAACTTTATGCCTATTTGTCCTAGCTGTAGTTTTATCTATATCAGTGTATTCTGGTCATTTAACCCCTAGGCAGCACTACTCCGAGGGCTACTACCCCTGCCTTGTCTGGCCACAACAAGGTTGAGGGATCTGGGTTCCCAAGATCTACTTTAAACTGGTTCTTATCCTAGATATTATATTTTTATGTTACCTCCACCTAGAGTTTAGCTTTAAGTGGGCTAACTTGGAACCTAGTACAATCCTCTGGGATGCTGTACCCACCCACTATTAACACAAGCCACCTCAAACATGACCTGATAACATTTCCTCAAATTTCAATACATTTTACCAATTATTGACTGGATCCTAATAATATGCTCACAACACAGGTATCTGTAAAAACAACAACAGCATAGTTTATTTACAGGGAGAAAGGTCTTAGGATAGGGAAAGAGAGGAACAGAGTTAATGCAGTTACACTATTTACGTTTGGTTCAATAGTTTTGATTTGTGCTGGTGAAACCCTCCAGCTGGGTAGATAAGTTGCATTCTAAATCACACATCACTTATATTTGTCCACCAACCTATAACATAACCAGAGCCCTGGCTCTCTAGCTAGGCTTTATAAATCAGTTGACACAGTATACATTGCTATACCCACACTGGTACCAGCCCCAATGTGTGGTATGAGACCCCACAATCCCAACCTTAATCTGGGTGCCCCGTAACCATAGGCCATTTATGGTGCAGGCCTGATAAACAGTGCAGCTGTATGTTGGTTTGCTAAATTAAGAAAATTAAGGCTTAGCTTAAAGACATTAAACACTTGAACTATTTACAGTTCCTTGGGTTTGAGCGGTGGGGGGGCCTGCATCCTGAAATTCTGTGCCCCTCTTCTGTGCTAAATGCACTTGCGGTGTAACCAGTCTGTTATATCTTATTTTTTATTTATTTAAGAACAGCAAGGGGAAGGAGCGGCTGTTAGAACTTTACTACCCAGTAGTGTTGGAACCCACTTGGGAGGGAGCAATCGTAGACCTGGTACTCTCAAATAGGGATGGGGAGAGGATCTCAGATCTAGTAGTGGGTAGCCATCTGGGAACAAATAAGTGAAGATACTGGACTTCAGGAGGGCTGATTTTGTCAAACTGGGAGAGTGCCTCAGAAAAGCACTAGCAAACAGGCAAGAATGAGGGGTATAGCAACAATGGGAAAACATCAAAACTACCATCACAAAGGCATCAAGCCTTTGTGTGAAGCAAATAAATCAAAATGAAAGAAAAAAAACACTATGGTTCTCAAAAGAGGTGGTGGGGAAGGTTAGGGAGAAAAACAAAGCATTTAGGAAGCATAAGGAAACACAGAAGGAGCAGGACAGAGAACTGTACCAGTTAAAGCAGAAGGAAGTGGGGAAGGCAGTCAGAATAGCAAAGCCCAAAACTGAGGAAAACGCAGCCAACTCAGTTAAGAAGGGGGATAAAACCTTTTATAGGTACAAAAAGACAAAGGGAGGGATACTGAGGCTGAATAAAGAGGAGGATGGGTGGGCAGAGAGGGACAGTGAAAAATCAGGGATACTGAATGAATACTTCTGCTCAGTATTCACAAAAGAAGAGGAGGGGGAGGTACCTAATTCAGTCAATAGAAGCACTCTGGATAGGGGGGTCGATATCAGTCCTTTCGAAGAAGAAAGGGTTCTGAAAAAACTCCTAAAACTGAAGGTGGACAAAGCAATGGGGCCTGTTGGGATTCACCCCAGAATTCTAAACGAACTAAGGGGAGAACTAGTAATACCACTGACTATACTTTTTAACAAATCATGGGAGGATGGTGTGGTACCTGAGGACTGGAGGAGGGCAGATGTGATTCCTCGTCACAAAAGTGGGACCAAGACAGAGGCAGGAAACTACAGATCTGTCAGTTTGACCTCGGTGGTAGGAAAAATGATGGAATCACTTCTGAAAGAAAGAATTGTTGAGTGCCTAGAGGCCAGTGGGGCACAGGGCCCAAGGCAGCATGGATTCACAGCAGGAAGGTCATGTCAGATGAAGCTAATCAATTTCTTTGACTTGGTGACCAAAGTAGTAGACCAGGGAGGGGCTGTGGACATGGCCTACCTAGACTTTAGCAAGGCATTTGACACAGTCCCACACAAAAAATTAATAAACAAATTAGCCAGCCTGGGAGTGGGTCCCAGGGTGGTAGCCTGGGTAAAACATTGGCTGGACAACAGGAAGCAGAGGATAATAGTAAATGGAGTCCACTCTGAAGAAAGGGGGGGTTACTAGTGGTGTACCACAGGGTTCAGTACTGGATCCGGTCCTTTTTATTGTCTTTATAAGTGACATTGTAGAGGGACTGGAAAGAAAAGTATGTCTCTTTGTAGATGACACAAAGATATGCATAGAGTTGATACACAAGGTGGGGTGGAAAGAATGAGAAGGGACTTGGCAAGGTTGGAGGAATGGTCAACTGTATGGCAGCTTAGATTCAGTACAAAGAAGTGCAAAGCAATGCACCTGGGAAACAAAAACACAGGGGGAGAGTACACAATGGAGGGTGAGATACTGACAACAACAAAAATGGAAAGAGACCTGGGGATAGTTATATCAGATGACCTAAAGGTGGGCAAGCAATGGGAGAAGGCAGTAAGGGGGGCTGGGGGATACTGGGATGCATAGGGAAAGGCTTCACCATTAGAAAACAGGAATTTGTTATCCCTCTGTACAGACAGTTGGTGAGACCCCATCTGTAGTACAATGTGCAGTTCTGGAGACCCCATCTCTGCAAAGACATAGACAGGGTGGAGGCAGTACAGAGAAAGGCAACCCAAATGGTGTAGGGTCTGCACTAGAAGACAAACAAAGAGGGACTAAAGGAGCTTAATATGTATACCCTTGAGGAAAGAAGGGGGGGAGGACATGATAGACACTTTCAAGTACCTCAAGGGAATGAACAAAGTCCAAGAGGGTAGCATCTTTCAGAAAAAGAGATGTGCAAGAACAAGGGGACACAATTTGGAGGTAGAGGGGGGACAACTCAGAAGTAATGTGAGGAAGTATTTTTTCACAGAGAGGGTTGTGGATGCATGGAACAGCCTTCCTGAAGAGGTTGTGGAGTCAAAAACAGTGGGGGAATTCAAGAATGCATGGGACAGACGTAAAGCAATTCTAGTGGGGGGTAGGAGGAAGTAGGCTGTTGGTTAACTAGGATCTGCAGCTTATCCATTAGGTAGGGAAATGGGAAGACTACAGTAGGTGAGCCAAGTGATCCTTATCTGCCATCAAATTCTGTTTTTGTGTTAACACATTTGGATTCCCTGAACATTCAACACATTTATATTTCTTGAACATCTAGCACATTTATGTTTTTTGGGCACATTCAGCACATTTAACAGGAACAGCATTAACTTTTCTACTTCACAGTCCAGTATCAGGCCGGTTGCTATTGCAGTCAGTTCTCAGAGCAAACTTCTCAATCATCAAAAAGAGTCTCTCACAACTTTCAGTCCAAACACTTTGCTAGAGCTTCTTTTCTGTCCAAACTCCCAAGCTGTACTTCCAAATGTCTTGGAGCTTTCTGCCATAGTTGAAAGTTGCTTTTTATATTAGTCTGATTACTGCAATAAGGCAGTCCCAAGCAGAAGAATTACAGCAGGAAGGCAAGTCAGGCCTTTGCCTGTCGGTTCTCCGAGACTCCTTCCTTGGAGCAGCCTCTCGATAGCTCGAGCTGCTCACTCTCCAAACTCTAACTCCAGCTGGACCACTGTCCTCTAACAGTTCTGAGATTTGTCCAGTTTTCCTGCATTTCAGTTGGCTAGGGGAGCTGACAGTCACAGTTTCGGTGCTCCCATTAGTTAGTTTAGACACCAACCTCCAAAACTATAAAAACTAGTTTTCCTTCCCATGAGGCACTTGAACTAAGGACCCTTCAAGATCCCCTGTGTCCTATTGGTCCAAATTCTGGAAGTCCTGGACCAAATATGGTGGCTCCCATTTGGATAAGCAAAGCTGCAAGAAGGCAGGTTAAAACAAACATGCTAATTCAAATATAACAGCAAGTTAGAAGTAAATAGTTACAGTACTAGTTAATGCTCCCTCTGCTTTACTATCAGCAGCAGAATGGAGCAAATCGAAGCAGTGTCTGGCCAGTCATGAGCTTTGAAACACTTGGACTAAGCCCAGACCACTTACTATACACACACTGGCTAATGACTTAAAGGAACAGGTGTGGAGACACATCATGGCAGTCTCATGCAAATCAACAGGATCAAACAAATAACTATGGATTTACTATGTATGCAGAATGTCTGGCTGACAGTGGGCATAGATAGAGCCTAGGAAGACACTTAAGTTAAGCCCCAACTTGGTGGTGGGGTTACACTCTTCCCTGCCTAGGAAAACCTGGTGTCCGTGTCAGGTCTATACATCTTAAAACATTTCTTCATAGAAAAAATACTACTCGTTACTAGATACGTTAACTTAGAAAACACTGTTTTCTACTATATACTGGTTGCAACCATGAACAACTATGTACATTACTAAGTAGTTTCATCATTGATACTCAAAATAATAATAAGCATGCTTCACTCATAAGTAGTACTTTACACAAACACTGGCATTACTTAAACATTTTGCATTTTCCTTTTAAACACTTTACTTTTTATTTGCATTCCATCTCAGGTAGTTATACACATTACCCTTGTCTGTACAACTCCTTGCACACTAACCCACAGGGACGAGGTTCTGACCCTGTCATCTCACTTTGGTCTTCTGGTAGAGGGACCCCTAGAATACTGATTGGAGGGCTTTATTACTAACTGAGAAATTGCAGTGTTACCTATTTTAGGAAGGAAACTGGATGTAATGTAAACTCCTTTATGGACCACAGTCATAAGACGGTCTACAGGCTTTCCTGGGGAATCTTAAGTAAGGCAGACTACAGGTTTAACAGTTCTTCCAGATCTTCTGGTGCAGCAGGCACAGGTTCAGTCCTTTCAACATTAGAATTCGGGTTTGCGACTCCTGGCTTATCCAGCAACTTAGCAGCTTCTACAGGAAGGGGTACCTCTGCACTCACTGTTTGTTCAGAACTAGAAGTAGCACTTGCATTTACAGTAGCACTTGAATTTGCTGATTCTGCAGACTCTGGTTCATCATTAAGGGGTATTTCAACAAAATATTATTCATTTAGTACTCTGTTCGCTCTTTCAGAATTGGCAACACTTTCTGAGTTGGGGTTAGGTTCACTAAGCCCAGATACTTCAGTTTCTTCTAACGAGTCACCATTCTGGCTCTCACTTTCTTGGTCAGGACTTGTTACTCCAATTTCAGACAGTTCCACGAGACATAAAGAATCAACCACTTCTGAAGTTATACTTTGCACTTCACTATCAGGTGGTATTGGATTGGTTGAGAGTGCAAGATCATCGGATACGGTGTAACTGTTAACACTGTCTCTCATGTTGCACAAAGGGTTGCCCTGTAACAACTGAGCTAGTTCAAAAGAAGGATAATATGTAGCCCCATATTCACTGTCATCAGACTCAGATTGACTGTCATCATTAGCTGCAGAAGAATGCAATGGGGACTCTGGTTGTGGATCAGCAGGGGGCTGAATTGACTGTTTCTTTTTAGCAGCAGATCTTGTCACAAGCCCAGTGGGAACTTTAACTTGAGGTACAGAGTCTATAATAATTTGTCCAATAGGTAAAAGGTGATTTTGGTGCATTGTCTTTACAGTTCATGGGTCATTCTCAGGACGCACTTTGTAGACTGACAGATCATCCAGCTTGCTGATGACAATGTACAGGATGTGACTCCACTTGTCAGCTATTTTGTGTTTTCCTTTAAAACCCAAATTTCTCAGTAATACACAATCTCAGGTTGTAACTCATGAGCTTTAACACATTTGTCATGTCTCTCTTTGTCGGCTAAGTTTTTCTTTTCAGCCATTGTGTGAGCAAGCTGATAGGCGTGATTAAGCTGGTCTTTGAGTTTTTGTACATACTGTAGATCATTTTCTGCTTGGATTCCATCTGGTGACACTCCAAAACAAATGTCTTTAGGTAACCGTAATTCTCTACCAAACATCAATGTATATAGGGAAAATCTGGTTGCATTGTTACACGAGTACAATTGTAAGCATGCACCAGTGTGCCCAGCAAGTCCAACAACATTCTATTAAATCTTTCAGGCTGCAGATCTCCTTGTGGATGATATGGAGTGGTTCTTGACTTCCTTACACACCAGAGTGAGAGCACCCCTTTGATCAAATGGTTTTTGAAATCTGTTCCCTATTTGGAATGGATCCGCTGTGGGGCACCACAGCAAACAAAACATTTCTCAACAAGCACTTTGGCTACAGTGTCTGCTTTCTGGTCCTTTGTTGGATAGGCCTGTGCATAACAAGTGAAGTGGTCTGTCATGACAAGCACATTGCTAATGTTTTTTTGCATTGGGCTCCAAGCTTAAAACATCAATACATACAAGCGCCATGGGTGCACTAGTGGCGATGTTAACCAGGGGCGCTGCTCTCTGCAGCTGGGCTTTTCTTTGAAGGCATTGGCTACAGGTTTTGATATACTGCTCAATGTTTGCACTAATCTTGGGCCAACAGAAATGGGCACAGACTAAATCCAAAGTTCTCTCACAGCCCAAGTGTCCCATCTGGTCATGGAGTGCTCCTAGGATCACATGTTTAAATGTAGAAGACAACACTAATTGCTGTTTAATGACTTGGCCTTGTCCATCTGTGGTTTCTCTGTAAAGTAGCTTATTTCACAGCTTGATTCTAGGCCCTTCTCTGAACAGCAAAGCAGTTCTCTGATCTTTGGACCGTAGCTTTGAAACATTTTTTCTGGTGTTTACATCATTCAGCATAAGTCTGATCATAGGATCAAGATAATGCTCCCTTTGGATGTCTGCTGGAGTGAGTTGAGGCATAGCGTTCAGATCCAAGGCTGCAAAATTACAGTAGGTTACAGCAACACAGGTTTCTGGAGGCCCCAGATAATCGACTAAGCATTCTATAGTTTCAGAGGATGGGTGGTCATCTTTTTCAAACTTGTGGCATACAGCCTTTATTGATTGTTCTGACATTCTCACCCACACAGAATTTGTTACAGACCTTCTAGATAGAGCATCAGTGTCAATATAATTGAGGCATGAATGGTACTCCACTGAATAATCATATGTTGAAAGACCAAAGAGCAGATAGCCTCCTGTGTCTGGTGGCATCTATCTAGGATGAGGTTTGAACATACTGTACATGAGAGGGTTGTTGTCTATTTTTACCAGGATTTTGGCACCATATAGATATTCATGAAACTGGTTGACTATTGTCCATTTCAAAGTGAGAAATTCTAGTTTATGTACAGGATAGTTTTTCTCAGAAGGTGTCAAGTTTCCACTAGCAAACTCCACTGGGCATAGTCCTTCCTCATACTCCTGATAAAGCACAGCTCCACATCCACTTAGACTGGCATCTGTATGCAGCACATATGGTTTAGTTGGGTCTGCATAGTTGAGTACTGGGGAATGTGTTAGCTGATAAATAATGTCGAAGAAAGATGTATCGCAATCAGGGGTTCACCTGGCCCCAAACAGTTTATTAGTCTTATAGTAGACTTTATCCCCTTCCTTTATAGTACTCTTTTTGTACCTCCAATTGGTAGGTGAATATCCTTGAGTCAGATTCAGCAGTGGGTGAATGACTTTGGTGTAATCTTTTACAAAATGGTGATAGTATCCACAGAAACCTAGGAATCTTTGCAGTTCTTTAAGGTTGTTAGGCTGTGGCCAGGTGGTCAAAGCTTTTGCTTTGCTCAGGTCAGTTTGGATGCCTTCAACAGATACAATGTGGCCCACATACTTTACAGATTGTTGGAAAAACTGGCACTTGTTGATGGATAATTTTAATCTGAATTCTTGTAACCAGTCCAGGATCTTGAACACATGAGCCTCATGCACTTCAAGTGTTTTACCAAACACAATGACATTGTCCAAATAAACTAAGCATTCAAGTAGGTTCATGTCTCCTACAACTCACTTCATTAGTCTTTGGAAAGTGACTGGTGTTCCAGCTATGCCCTGGGGCATGCGCAAGAACTCGTAGAAGCCCAGGGGACAGATGAATGCATTTTTTTCTCTATCTTCTGGTGACATCAGGATTTGATAGTACCCACTTCTGAGATCTAAGACAGAACACCACTTGCTCCCATTAAGACAATCAAGGGCATCCTGGATGCAAGGCATTGTATATTGGTCAGGTATGGTCCTTTGGTTAAGGGTTCTGTAGTCCACACACATCCTCACTGAACCATTTTTCTTTTGTACCACCACAATGGGGGATGCATAAGGGCTATGGGATTCCTGGATAATTTCAGCTGCTAACATCTTGTGGAGGTGGCATCGACCATCATCAGTGTCGGCAGGTGCCAATCTGCGAGACCTCTCTCAAAATGGCCTCTCTTCGTGGAGCCTGATATGGTGTTCAGCAACAGAGATGCATCTGACATCCCATTCATTTAATGAAAACACTTTACTCTGCTTTGCCACCTTGCAACTAACTTTATCCTTCCATTCTTCAGGAATGGGGGACTCTCCAAAATCGAACAAGCTGGGAGTTACTTCATCATCCTCCTCAGTATGGTTCTTGCCCGGTAACACTACAGTATCTGCACAATATACCCTGTAGCCAGGGTACAACCTCGGTTGACTTTAATATCCTGATCGGACACATTTTGAATTTGGACCATCACCCTCCGGTCACATGCATGAGCACGGGCAGGCAGTATACTAGGTTTAACTAAGAGCCCATCTGGCAACTTTCCTTCTTCTGGGACATCCAGCATAAGGATCTTGTTGGTGACATCCTTTTTCATCTGTTCTTCACTGCTGACACTACACTGAGCATTTGATGGCAAGACAAGAGGTGCTGGGTCTTTCTTCCACACTTTTCTCATGGCCTCATCCTTGTCAGCCTCCTTAGCCTGCATCTGCACTTAATATGTTCTCCGCACCATGGCATGGATGTATAATACTCATCCAGTCTTTTGGCCTTGTCTCTTCTGACACAGCTGAGCTAACCAGCCAAACATATGAGCATTAGTACCGATTAGCAATGGAATTCCATCGTGCAAGCCAGTTGGCAGGCAGACCAAAGCCAGGGTCTCCACAGGCTCATCCACACCAGGACACTGTAGAAGGAAAAGATAGCCATATTCATAAGTAACCAAGGTAAGGGTAAGAGGTATTGCTTAAACCCCATACATGCAGTCCCTCAAAGGGTTGAAGAGGATGGTCAGGCAGGTAATGGTCGTACCAGTCTTTAAATATTATAGTGACCTGAGATCTGCTGTCCAATATGGCTTGGGCCAGGATACCATTGATGTGCACCATCATCACCATGGAGGGGCCAACTATCTCTGACCAATCTGGAGGAGCTGTCTTAGTGGGTCATTGTACAATGGCCTTAGATGAAAAGGACTTGGAGGAAGGCTTGTCAGAGGACTTGGGATGGTTTTATTTGACTTGATTCAACAGCGTGGCATTCACCTTTCTTAAATCTTCAGAGAACTGGCAGGTTCCCTTAGTATGACCATCCTCCACACAGTGGCAGCAGCACGCACCCTCCATAGGCTGCCTGGGCTGTGATGGCACATTGGGAATTGGCCAATACTCACAGTTGGGGAGTGGAGAGGAATACACATTTGGCACTTGAGCAAGGGCAATGACATCAGAGGGTCTTGGTTGTTTCTCTCTCTCTCTATTTGCCAAGCCAGAGGCTACACACTATGTCCCATTAATTCTTTCACCATGGTAGATAATTCACTTAGTTCAGTCCTTATGCTGTCATATATGGGGCACCTGAGCATGCACTCCCACCCCCATAGCAAATGCAGTTTGATAGGCATCTGGGTCATTATCAGAGGAGGAAGCCCTGTTGGTGGCACAAGTTTTTAGTTCTCTGATTTCTTCAAGTATCTCTGTTAATTGCAAAGAGTTCCCAATACTCTCTTTGTGCTCAGTGGGCATTTCATCACACCCATGGGCTGCAATCACCTGCATACCATCAACAGCCTGAACAGTGGCTGCGGAAGTGGGTTGGGACTCCCAGTGTTCCTCCCCTTTTCTCTCAGCTTTCCGGACCTTCTTCATCAGCACTTGGTAAGAAGGTGGATTGTCCAGTTTCTTTTCCAAGTGCAGCTGACGGACCAACACAGGGGACTGTGACGCTGTCTCAAGTATGTTCTCAAATCTCATATGGTTTAGAGCCTGAGGGGCCACACCTCCCCTGCGCTGCATTCACTGCAAAGTTTTTTTTAACTGATCCAGAGAAGCAGATAAGGACTCTCCTGGCCACTGGCGAGTGAGTTTCAATTTCAGCCAAAGGTCCTCATTAGATTCTGTGCTCCCTAGAACATCCTCTAGAGTGGCCAGGTACTCTTGGGCAGGGGCATCAGGGTCGGTGGATCATAAAGATTGGACAGCATTCAAGTCTGAGCCCTTGAGCCTCTCCATAATTCTCTTTCTTTTCTCAGCCTCACTACACTGCCATTCTTGCATGACAGGTGAGGCATAGTCCAACCATGTATCCAAATCATCTTTCTTATTAGGTGTGGGAAGGGTACTTGAAAACACTCACAGCCTGTGGTAAGAGTCATGACTAACTGAAAAAAATGGCATATGGTTAGGTACAGGTGCACGTGCAGGCACAGTGACTGATACGGATGCTGGAATGTGAGCAGGCACCGGGACAGGTATAGATGCTGGAGGAGGGGTACCTCCAGGAGGCTGAAATAACTTTTTCAAGTCCTTGAGAATTTGGCACTCATCCAGTAACAACCTGGCCAGCTTCTCCTCAAAACTTTCTGATAAAGGTGAGGGTTCTGGCTCTGAGGGATCCTCACTATTCTTAGTTACCACCTTCCAGGTGGCCAGGGATCCATCAATGGTAATAACCTGAGGTACTTTGGTACTGTCCACAGGGTTACTACACTCCACTAGGGTCTGTGCAGTCACATCAGCCAATTGACTTACTACCACAGCCTCACCATGATATTCAATTTTTGAAAGTGCCCCCTCTATAGTGTCTTTGCTAATGCCCATGGGGATATCTAGCAACAAAAGGGCATTATGGGGAGCAGTCTCGCTCCCCATACACCAATTAACTAACTGTTGCACAGCCATTTCTTCAATGGTACTCATAAAATTTTAGTTGCAATTTTTGGTTTTAGCTACTAGGGGGCACTAAAGTAACAATTAACTGCAATTTTGTATTTTGGCCACTAGGGGTGCTAATCCCAGTGGTGCCTCCAAAGATGTAACCCCTAGGTGGCACTGTCTCTAGGGTTACTACCCCTGCCTGTATTTCTGACCACAGCTTGAGGGGCCTGGATTTGATATTATGGTGCCTCCACCCAGAGTAACACTAGTAGGGGTATCTATCCTACCAGGTATAGCCCTCTGGGAAGCCATAACCACATACAAGCCCACCTAGTGACCCAATACCTTGTAACAAGAAATAACCCTTTGCATTGGTTGATACACAGCCAGCAATGAGCATTAATAATATGCACACACCATTTGCATTTACCACCAGGGTCTGGCCTTCAGCAAATTCCCTGGGACCCCTGTAAAGGCAGTGTTAGCAGGCAAGCATACACCTCCAACACTGTAAACCTACTAAGAATATGCTCACAAGCCTGGTTAAATATGAAACAACGAATCAGATTTATTAAAGAGGGACTCCAGCCAAAAGTGCTACTTTGCAGAATTAGAATACGCATACCCCCAGTAAATCACATACCAAAAATTAGGTTTCTGTGTTATTTCATTTTAAAGTTATGAGCTTTTTTATAACCCTGATTTCACTACCTGCTCAAAAAAGCCAGTTTCAGTGAATCGCTGATGATGATGTCAGCTCCAGAACTCACAGTATAGTCTTCCCTGTCAGCAAGCTTACAGGACCTGTTTCTCCAAAGTTTAAAAACCATGTGCAATGCTTTTTACAAGTAAAAGAGGCAGCAACATTAAAACAAATTCTGGCAGATCCACTATGGCTGCAAATGCATTAACTAGATAAGGGTGGTTCATGGACTTAAACATAAACATGAATTGCATTTAGTAAGGCCGATGATACCATTCTACTTATGACTTGTGAACAGGCTGGGCAGCCTGGGAGTGGGTCACAAGCTGGTAAACTGGGTTAGGAACTGGTTGGAATGATAGAAGATAGAGAGTCATGGTAAATGGTGCTCAATGTAAGGAAAGGAATGTGACCAGCAGGGTGCCACAGGGATCAGTCCTGGGCCCAGTCCTGTTTAACATCTTCATAAGTGAAACTGCAGAAGGGCTGGAGGGGAAAGCATGCCTCTTTGTGAATGACACTAAGATATTGCAACAAGGTGGAGACTCCAGGAAGGGTGGAAAAAATAAGGAGGGGCCTAAGTAAACTGGAGGAATGATCTGAAGTGTGGCAGCTGAGATTTAATGCAAAAGGATGCAAAATCATGCATTTGAGTTGCAGGAACCCAGGGGACAATTACGGGGGGGGGGGGAGAAACTGATGGTCACCAAACAGGAAAGAGATTTGGGGGTAATCATATTGGAGGACCTAAAGGTGGCTAAACAATGTACCAAGGCTGTGGGGAGAGCCAGTGGGATGCTGGGGTGCATAGGAAGAGGTACCACCAGCAGAAGAAAGGAGGTGGTGATGCCACTGTGCAGATCACAGGTGAGGCCTCATTTGGAATACGGTGTCCAATTCTGGAGGCCACATTTCCGTAATGTAACTTTAAATCACAAATGGGTTAGACGGTTCTATTTTAGATCTGCATCCCTCTCCCCTTCTGCTCCCACTGGTTAGGCTAAATGAATGCAACCTGGAAATATCTAGGCTAGCATGATGATTCACCTGCACAAGCTGCTTCTCAGTCCACATCACTGTCTTTTTAGAATTTAACTTCTTGTTGAAAATAGCAGCTTGCCACAGTAATACATAAGCTAAAGTGATATCACCTGCCAGGAGCTGTAAGACATATTGTAGCTAGCTTGGTTTGAGGAAGCGTGAACATGTTCAGGACCCCATAGCAATTGAGATGCATGTGCAGCAAATAAGTTTAGATGCACTAACTTACCCTACAAGTGTTAAATATCACAGACTGCATAATACAGAAGGCTTACAGTGATGAATCTTCAAATGATTTGGCTGGGTTGGGTTCTACTGTTTATAATACAGGGATAAATAGCTAGGGAAGACATTTTTTTCAATGACTGGAAACGTGGTACAGTGGCAGATATTTTGCAAAAGCATAACAGAAATTATGTCTATGAGGTATTGTTAACCAAGAATTGGGTCACATTTTCAAAGAGACAGATTACATTTGTGGTACATGATTGTCACTTTGTGAATCCCTGCTGCTCTGCCACTGAAATCACTGTTAGACATGTAGCTAACTTATATCTTTAAGTAGTGATTGTAAAACTTTATCTGGAACCTGTATATATTAATTTGTAAAAAAATATTTTGAGGGGGTGCCTGGTTATGGATTATCCCAATATTTAATTGCAGCATTTTAGTGGAAACTTTGCATTCTGAATTTTTTGCAGTATGTTGTCTGTATTTATGTTATTTCTATTGGCATTCCTGATATTGTACAGGGGACTGAGTTGTGGCTGGGTTTGAATAAGGAACACAGATATTCATTACATTGGTTTGCTATCTCCATTGGATTTTTTTACTGTTTCCCCTTTAATATTAATATTATTTATATTCTTATTTTTTTTATGTTTGTTTAGGCTAGTGATGTAATTGCACAATTGCTTGCTGTTGCTTTTGTCTGCGTCTGTTGCAAGCTTGAGTTCCACTTTCTTTTTGAAATGGTTACTTTTGCTTTTATGTTTCTTCTAAAATGTTTAATATTCTGACCATGTGATTATATCATGGCTTTTGTTTTCAAATATTTTATTGCATGTTTTGCTTTTTTTGTTGTTGAGTAGCTTTCTTCACATGCTTATTTAGCCATCTTGCTTGACATCATTTGTTGTTACATTCCTTGATCCTTTTAATGTAAACTATTGCAAATGATAATATGTTGCCCTTTATAATCTGCCAAATGTCATTCACTGTTTTGTTGTTTTAAATTGTATGCCAATCTGTTTCTTTGATTTTTTTTGGTTGTTTTGTTCTTTTGTACTGCATTTAGGACCCTTCCCCTTCCTTTTTATACTTTTCAACTGTTTTCTATATTAAGGATCTATATTTTACTTGAGCTTTCATCCTTTCTCAAGTATAATGAAAATGCATTTCAGTGCTGCTCACTTGCTTTATACATATTACACCCCCGACACACACACACACACACACACACACACACACACTTTGTCTTATTTTATGTATACAATTTCTTCTGTGTTTGTTTCCTTTTTCTCTTTACAGTCCTGACTTCTATAGAGATACATATTTTTGATTTAAATTCACAATAGATTGATCAGTGGATTTTGAATATTTGAGCAATACTTGTTAATGGCATTGTGTTACTGGTACCATAGGCTTTATATTTAACGTCTTAAAATTGATGTCAACAAGACTGTATAATGCTCATGTACCAGCTACTTACTAACATAGAAACATAGAAGCTGTTGTCAGAAAAGGACCTCCTGGCCCACCTAGTCTGCCCTAAGGCCCCTACCTATTGTGCTGCCATGGACCATAACTGATCTTCAGCGTTAATCCCCCCTTCCCGCACCAGCCCTGTTACCAAGGTCCCCTTATGGATATCCCTTGCATGTTTGAAACCTGTTACTATTTCAGTACCTATTACCTCTGCTGGCAGGCAGTTCCAGGTGTTCACCGCCCTCTCTGTAAAGAAGTATTTCTTTGCATCCCTTCTAACTCTCCCTCTTCCAGCTACATATCATGCCCTCTTGTCCTTGAACATCTCTTTCTCGGCAGAATTTAAACTTTCTGTACCTTATTGATATCTTTGAGGTATTTGAATACTTCTATCATGTCTCCCCTATCCCTCATTTCCTCTAGAGAGTACATATTTAACTCCCTGAGTCTTTCCCCAGAGTGCTTCTGGTGCAGGCCATACACCACAAATAGGGGTCATAGTAACATCAAGAAAAGAGAAGCATAAAGAATATAAAGTCAATTAGTTAAATGTTGAACATAGAAGCTGTTGGCAGAAAAGGATCTCCTGGCCCACCTAGTGTGCTCTAAGGTCCCTACCTACTGTGCTACCATGGACCACAACTGATCTCCAGCCTTACCCCCCCCCCAGCGCACCGCCCCTGTTACCAAGGTCCCCTTATGTGTATCCCATGCATGTGTGAAACCTGTTACCATTTCATTACCCATTACAGTACCTCAGCTGGCAGGCTGTTCCAGGTATCCACCACCCTCTCTGTAAAACAGTATTTCCTCGCATCCCCTCTAAGTCTCCCCCCTTCCAGCTATATATATCATGCACCCTTGTCCTTGAATATCTCTTTCTCAGCAGGATTGTACCTTCCTGTACCTTCTTGATACCTTTGAGGTATTTAAATGCTTCTATCATGCCTCCCCTTTCCCTCCTTGCCTCTAGAGAGTACATATTTAACTCCCTGAGGCTTTGCCTCACAGTGATTCTGGTGCAGGCCATGCACCATTTTGGTTGCCCTTCTCTGTACTGCCTTTCCCCAATCTACATATTTTCTGAGATGGCTGGGACCTCCAGAACAAATGATAGCAACAGCAAATAGGCATCATAGTAACATCAAGAAAAGAGAAGCATAAAGAATATAAAGTCAATTAGTTTAACATTGAACATAGACACCCTTACCCAAGCAGACTGCTATATTAACAGTATATTAGTTTGCTGATGGCCTTCTGACTGCAAAAATAGAGTTCTTTGGCAGTATAAAAGCAGTCAATCAGTTTAGCAGTCATTCTGAGCTGAACTAATGTTAAATACTGCTAACACGTTTACTGTTATTTAGTTATTAGCAATCAGAAGCAGTATAAAGATTCCACAGAACAATAGTAGCTGTGCAATAAACAGCAACCTAAAATAAATACAAATATCATGACATGACTCCACAAAATCTTCAACTGGACTGTAAAACACAAATATTTTTGCAAGAACCTTGTTTTCAATAAGCAAATAATTTGTTAGTAGCCATGTTGAAAGAGTTTCACAGAACTGGAAAATATCTAGCATACTCCATGAGCACCTGTGCAGAACACAACTGAAAGATCAATAAAACTTGCTAAAATATTTGTTTAAACATTTTATGAAATAACTTTTTTGCTATGCTTAAGAATAATTCAGAACAGTTTAGAGCAGATTAACAGCATATTTTGTCATCTTCAAATGATTAAATGCAAACAATATAATAAAACTGAACATGCCGGCCTGCCAGTGCAGAGGCATGGTGACCGTCTGCAACACTGACAACTCAGGTTTGGGAATGGACCCGGGACATCAGAGGGCTAGCCAGGTGGGAGACTGATCAAGCATCCTCAGGACAGCTCTCCTTCTCTGGGGGGAGGGTGGGGTAACAGGTCAAGTAGGACCCCCTAAAAAAAATAATAAGATTGAACTACTTTACAAAGCTTAACAATGTGGGCCAGTATGCCAGCGCAGTCATAGCAACTACTTGCAACACTGATGATATGGGTTCAGTAGTGAACTCAGACCATTGGAAGACTGGGCTAGGGGGTGTGGTGAAGGATGAGCATCCCAAAGACTGCTTTCCCTCTCTGAAGTGCAGCAGGCACTGGCACCCAGTGGACACTGACCCCTGGTAATGGATACCTGACTAGTGGCTCTCTATAACTTACCATTGCAGAACTGATGCTGGAACACTCTGGCAGAGCTTTGAGGCAGGGTGACATTACTGTAGACAGTTCTGCTGCAGATGGAGAATGGGCCAGGGACCTTCCTAGGTAAGTGTCAAGCTCAGAAGAAGCTAGTCAGGGGGATCAGCCCACTGGTGCAGTGGGAAGGTGTCTGCATGCAATGCCAGCATCTTAGGTTTGGGAACAGATTCGGGTGTTGGAAGGCTGGCTGGATGGGGAAGGACTGAACATCCAAGGGATGCCTCTCCTTCTCCAGGGGAGAGGGGGTTAATGTCTGGCACAACAGAGACCCCTGGCAGAAGCCAGGGGATCTACTGCAACTGGTGCTTAGATGTGCAGGAGAAGGAACAGATGTTGGGCTTGTCCCATGGGTGTCATTGCACGTCCCACCTCCAGGGGAATACTTCAGCAAAAATCTGCTCCTCAGGCATGATGCCCCCACTCTGCTGCCATTTCTGTTACCCTTTCTTTCTCACTGGAGGATTCTGCTCATGTGGTCCTACCCTGGGGGTAGGACAGGGCTTGACCTTTTTATCCATTGGGAGGGGGTACTCTGCCTAGTGGAATAAGCCTAGGCATGATGGGATGGCATGGAGTGCGGGCTGAGCTCCCATGGCAGGGATTTGGGGTCTGTGCCAAAAAAAAGAAGCCAGTCTGGGCAGCAAAGATGAAATTGGATGTCATATCCATTGCACTGCCTCACATGGTCTCCTAGGTGGTCACCTGGGTGGTAGTAGTGCAGCGGAGGCTGTGATCCACCCTCTGGGATGCCCAATCCTCCTTCCCCCAGCTGACTCCTAACAATCAGGGCTCACTTCTAAACCTCAGTCACTGGCATTGTGAGTGGTAGCACTACTGCTGTGCTGATGGGCTGGCCCTGAGACCATTTTTATGATTTCTTTTTTTGTAGTAGGTTCATATATCTGGCAACAGCATTCCACTTTTCTCTCATGACAGAAACGTTTTTGAGGGGGTGGTAGAGAGTAAAAAAGGTAGCATGCATTATCAGCTTGGCTCTGCAAAGTGGAAGGTAAGCATTCACACTTTTGGGGCATTGCAAAAATGAAAGGTACAGGTGTCCCATGAAAAGACAGCGTGCAAACCAGCGAGGGAACAAGAGTGCTTCAAAAATAGTGAATGTCATTTTGGCAACCTTGTATTAATAGCGCCTGTTTGTTTGAGTAATGATAGTGTTGTTTAGCACTGTAGGGAGTACAGGTAGGGAATAATGTAGTTGCCAGTGTGTGGAAGAAAGCCATACTGGCTCTGTAACCTAGAGATTAGAGTCACTGGCTTTGTGAAGGGTTGCTGCATCCAGACCTGGGTTCAGAACTCAGCATTACTGATTGTTTTTTAGTCTTGCACCTGCCCTCCCTCCACATTCCCCGTGGCTCCCTCCAGAGTAACCCCTCCATCCACAACTCAACACTAACTCCCCTTACTGCCTTCTTTCTCCAGCCGCCTCACCCTACAGTTTCCCCAGCACCATCAGTTCCTCTGTAGTCCCCTCCAACACTCTCAGTGTCTTCAGAATCTCCCACCATGTATACCACCAGCAAACGCAGTTCCACCAGTGATACGAACCAAGAGAGGTTTGCACAGAGAGCCTGGTCAGGGGCCTGGAAAGAAAAATCAAGACAGGAGGGTAGTCGGACAGGACAGTTCTGGCTACTGAGAAAGTGGTCAGCTAGAGGGATGCTGGACTTAGGACTGATCCAATTGCAGGGAGCTTTGGGGGGTGGAGGGTGATCAAGCTGTAGAGTGGTGGTTCAGCTAACAGGAGGATGGTAAGGAGGCAGTGCAGCTGCCAGGATTGTAGTTGACTAAGATGGGGAGGGTGGTGTTGTGGGGGGTAGAGTATGCGGAGTGAAAAACAACTAACTAAGACCCATGACTTGTTGCCATG
Source organism: Neoceratodus forsteri (assembly GCA_016271365.2). Classification (NCBI taxonomy): domain Eukaryota; kingdom Metazoa; phylum Chordata; order Ceratodontiformes; family Ceratodontidae; genus Neoceratodus; species Neoceratodus forsteri. Next base: position 835,233,548 of record CM057456.1, on the reverse strand, counting down.
ACAACCATCACAGAAATAATGTCGTCATCCCTGTCTTATGCTCTTAACACAAATGTCACCTCAGTGATGGCATGTTTACTCAGTCACTATGATTTATGGCTCATGATTGGCATCTAGGCCATTCACCTTATCCATGCATTCACACTAAACTGATGTTTTACCTAGTTGGATAAACCTGCTGGCTAGCCAGTACCGAGGTTAGAGTAATGTCACAAACTGACATACATTTTTATGAATTGCGCAGCCATCCTGATGTGCTCTTATAGCTATGCAGCAGCACAGATGTCTTTGAATGTCTGCAAGCTGAACTGGAACATAAACTGACTGTGGACTATGCTCAGCTGGAGGAAGGACCATCTGAATATAAAATCAGGTATAATTAAAAAAAATTAACAGCCACTTAGAATATTTTTTCATTCACATTGCTAAAAAGTAAAAAGGTACTTCCAGGGGTTGCATTATCCATATGTTAATCACTCCCTAGAGTATGTGGCACTCAGCTTCACCTTGTGCCACATTACCCCCAAAGGTGTGATTTATATATGATTGCTGCAACCCTTGTTCATTCCTTATTGCTTAAATATTTCAGGTCTGCAACAGTAGCTTCTTGTTCATCTATGATCATATTTGATCTTGCTAGGGTCTATTCATCTTCTGAAGAATAGAGCAGAAAAAGCAGGACTTCCCTGAAAACGAGATCCGTCATCTTCATTGACAACCCTAGGTAAGTAAATGGTTAAATAAAGTCAGTCTTCTAAGATGCACCCTCATGTAATCATCCTTATGACCCCCATTTTTTGTATAAATAATTTGGAACATCTTGAAAAACTGAAAGATTGCACTTGTCTGTTGCCTTAAAATCTAGAAAAGAAGTAATTTCTCATAACCCCTTAACTTCTTGGCAGGATATAATACTGCCAGAGTGATTCACTTCCTAGTTCATTGCTGCTCTGAAAACAGGCTAGGCCAGTTGGAACTGGTTAGTGATCTGAGCTGGAGAAGTTTTGTTAGAGGGTCTCTCCAGAGAGAGTTTGCAAAGATTTTCAGGTATTTTTCTACAGTTTTGTAAAACCTTAACTCAGGAAAGAGCTTAGTAATCTAGAAAGAGTTGCAGAGAGAGTCTTTTAGCTTAAATACATTATGTTTTTGTAACTAGCTTCCTGCTGTTCTAGGTCAGATTTGATTTATACTTCATTATTTAGCTGGCAGTATAGCCTAGAGTTTAGAGTAATGAGGTGTGACACTTCCGGCATGATGACTGCCTGAACAGGTTCCCTCGTGGTTAGCTCCAGTACCAACCCCACTCAAATCGGGCTTTTCACCAGATTTTAACACCTTCTGCTGTTAAAAACAAACCGGGAAGAGGGGTAACATTAAATCTGAACCATGTAGTCGGGAAAGAGACGAAAATTCGCGGACGATGGATGCAGAAATTAAAAAAGCCGCATTGAAGCATACTCCTCCATCCACCCCAAGCAAGGAGAAGATGCCTAAGTGAGCCAAGGCACAGGCGGAGGACCCAAGCTCCCTTACCCAACAGCCAGAATCGCTCAGTGAGAAAAGATTTCTTGAGGAGCTAACACCCATGAAGGATACACTGCTGGTGTTAGCCTCAGAATTGAGAAGCATGAGGGCATCATTGGAACAGCTCACTACACGGACCTTGGATAATGAGGCCAGCATATCATCACTGGATGATTGGTGGCAGCGTTTAGAACCAGAGATGGGGCATATAAGACACAGGCTCAAGAAAGCTGAGGAAAAGCTGGAGGGCCTCGAAGGGAGATCGAGGAGAAACAATCTTGTGGTGCTGGGATTGCCTGAGGGGGAAAAGGGTTCCTTACCCATGGTATTCGCCCAGAATATCTTTGAAAAATTAGTGGGACCCTGTCCCAACAGCCCTGCTTACATAATCGAGTGGGCACATTGCTCTTTAAGGCCTATGCTGCCTGCAGACTCTCCTCCCTGGCCCTTCTTGTCCAAACTGCTCAACTTCCTAGATAAGCAGCATATTATGGCCAAGCTTAAAGATCTACATGAAATCAAATGGGAGGGCAAAAGGATAAGAGTGGCATAAGACTTACCATACACGGTGCGACAGAAGAGGTCTGCCCTTCATCCTGTGGTCACCAAACTTATTTCTGCAAGTATCAAGTTCAGAGTGTGGTATCCAGCAACTTTACAGATATTTCATGAGGGCAGTTGGCAATCGTTTGAAAGTGTGGAAACAGCAACTGAATTCTGCAAACACAGGTTTCCTGATCTGTTCAAATGAGACTGCAGTGACATCTAGTGGCTACTCGGTGTTACTAGAAATGCCTATTTGTAGAGGTGATCTGCACAGACCTGCATCTTTGTTTCTACAAGACAAAAGGACATTTTGTGTTAGCTAATTTTGCTTAAATGTTAAAAATTTAGCTGAAATAGGCCTGCGATCCCCAGAGTAAGATAGAGAGTGAATCACCACATTGAACCATAGAAAAGGACCGGGAAATCCCTTCTGTTTAACCCAAGGTGTTAATTGGTTGGAAGCCCCTAGAATTAGGAGCATTGTTATACTGCTCTCAGTGGGTTCTTTTTCTCTTATATTGCTAATATGTTATGATAACATTTTGGTATTATTCAAGTTAGCTTCATTCAGAAATTGAAATAGTTCAAACTCTTGTTTGTGATATGCGACCTTGTATTCTGGTTTGTTAGTTACTGAAGTTGACAGGTTGTTATGGAAGCTCCTTACAGAAACTTCTGGATAGCAGAATTATGGAACCCTACATAAATACATTCATTTTTACGTTCGCTTGTGCGCATGCACAAGGAACGTTTTGGGAGAGTAGCACACTTGGAGGTGTGCCTCTCCCACCCAATCACTGCTCCCTTGAGCAGGTGTGGTGGTCCTGCACCAATGGGTGCAGGAGCTCAGTATGACAGCAGTGTTCCTCTGCTTCAAAGGAAAATACCACTGCCATACTGAGCCCTGCCACCGTCCCCTCCATCATGCGCTCCCCCCGCGCGCATCACGCCGCCCCCCAAAAGCTTTCCTGCCACCATGCTGGGAGCCCACCCCAGCATGGCAAACCATTTGTTTGGTTTGCTGACGGGGGTGCCCAATCCCCTGTCGGCTCCTCGGCCCCCTTCCACACATCTTCTGCCACACTGGGAGCCCACCCCAATGTGGCAAACGTCCCTTGTCGTCTTTTTTCTTTTTCCCTGTTAAACAAAAAGCGGTCTCACGGCGTGTCTCCCAACCCCCTCCCACAACCCACACCCACCCTGCGCACCCAGCCTCCCCACACACCCCACACAATACCTCCGGACTCTGGCGCGACGATCTTCGGTGGACCGGGAACACGTCTGCACTCTTCAAAGCCGACCGCGAACTGAGGAAATGCCGGTAAGCTGTATAATGGGCTACATAGGGGGATTTCAACTTTATTGCATATCTCAGTCATTTTTTGAAATTTTTGCACCAAATGTTCAACATGGGGTTTTTGGGACCCCTTCTCATGAATGATGTCACTGTCATGGTGTTATTCGGGCCCGAAGGGTGATTTCGCAGGCACTGCACAGTCACTGCATGAAATCACCATTTGGCCTTGGATAATGCCATCGACAGTAACATCATTCATGAGAAGGGGTTCCAAAAACCCCATGTTGAGAATTTGATGCAAAAATTCCAAAAAATGACTGCTTTACGAGCGTGCATTGCGCAGTTCCTACGCGGGCTTGTAAGTTCGCGAATTTTCAATATTTTCACTCCAGATTTTCAACAATGCCATTTTATTACACCTTCTTATGAGTCATACAGCTGTCATTTTTCACATCTCACCCAAAACGTGTTTCCGCCCATGTAGCGCACAATGGCGCAGTTGGTGTGCGAAATCAATGTATGGAACACATTAAGAAAATCACAGTGACACTGTTCATGAACAGAGGTCTTAAAATGACTATGTTGAAAATTTGGTGAAAAAATTCCTAATAATGACTGTTTTACGAGCGTGCGTTGCGCAGTTCCTATGCACGCTTGTACGTTTGCGAATTTTCAATATTTGCACTCCAGATTTTCAACATTGCCATTTTACCACAACTCCTCATGAGCAGTATAGCTGTCACTTTTTACATCCTGCCCAAAATGTGTTTCTGCCCATGGAGCGCACAATGGCGCAGTCGGTGTGCAAACTCAGTGTATGGGACACATTAAGAAAATCACAGTGTCACTGTTCATGAGCAGAGATCTTAAAATGGCTATGTTGAAAATTTGGTGAAAAAATTCCTACAAATAACTGTTTTACGAGCGTGCATTGTACAGTTCCTACGCACGCTCGTAAGTTTGTGAATTTCCAGTATTTTCACTCCAGATTTTCAACACTGCCATTTTACCACACCTCCTTATGAGCAGTACAGCTGTCATTTTTCACATCCTGCCCAAAACATCTTTGCCTCCATGTAGTGCACAATGACGCAGTCGGTGTGCGAAATCAATGTATGGGACACAGTAAGAAAATCACAGTGACACTGCTCATTAGCACAGGTTTTCAAATGGCAATGTTGAAAATTTGGTGAAACAATTCCTAAAAATGACTGTTTTATGAGCATGCGTTGCACAGTTCCCATGCACGCTCATAGATTTGTGAATTTTCAATATTTCCACTCCAGATTTTCAACATTGGCATTTTACCGCACTTCCTTATGAGCAGTACAGCTGTCATTTTTCTCATCCTGCCCAAAACGTGTTTCTGCCTATGTAGCGCACAATGGGGGTAACAAAAAGATCGTGCTGACAGTTTATTGTGCAAATACCAGCAATCGCACAGGGCATTAGGGTAAAGCACCATACATGCCAAACACCACTGCAAATACCTACAAGTGAACGTTCGGCATTGACAAATGCTTGTTCCTGGTATCACAAATGAGTTTCAGTAAACTATAGTGGAGAATATAATGTATAGGATTTGAGTGGGGAGGACAGGCATTGGTAGTGGGAGAACTTTTCGGGCGGCATGGTCATCATCATGCCAGATAAGGAGGTAGGAGTGCAGTCATTTGGGCTGGGGGATAAACGTAGTACATTAGTGTTTAGGGCAGTTTATGAAAGCAGGGGTTGGGATGGGGAAAGGGGAGGGAGGTAAGGATGAGAATGTACATGGGTGGGATTGGAATGGGGGGAAGATGGGAGGGGAAGGGGCAGGATGGGGGGCCCAGAGCCAATCTTAATACAACTTATAAGGGTGCAATTAATACATACTGATGCCCAAGTGGATCTTTCAGACTGTACACTTAGAATATGAAAATTATATCATGGAATGTTAAAGGAGCTAGGTCTCAGGTTAAGTGGCTTCAAATACTTAAGCTCTTAGCAGTGCTGAACTGCCATGTCACTTTTTTACAGGAGACGCACTTGCTGGTAACAGATAACAACTTACTAAGAAGGGGTTTCATAGGGACGGTGTATACGGCAGGAACCTACACAACACAATGCGGCGTAGCGATACTGATACATAGATACATAGACAGTGTCAGCAGATAAGGGCCTATGGCCCACCCAGTCTGCCCATTCGAGCTTGTAAGTTCAGTTTGTTTTCCTAGAAGTCTGTTGCACCTTACCCCTGACCTCCAAAATTCCTTTATGTCTATCCCATGCATTCTTAAATACCGTGATTGTTTCAGCCCCCACCACTTCCTCTGGCAGGGTGTTCCACTTGTCCACTACCCGCTCTGTGAAGAAATTCTTTCTCATGTTTCCTCTGAATCATCCTCCCTCCAACTTCATCCCATGCCCTCTAGTCCTGGAACATCTTTTTTGCTTAAAAATAGTGTATTCCTGCACCCTGTTCCTCCCTGTAAGATACTTGCATGTCTCTATCATATCCCCTCTCTCCCTCCTCTCCTCCAGGGAGTACATGTTCAGTTCCTTCAACCTGTCTTCATAGGACTTGTGATGCAATCCATGCACCATCTTTGTTGCCCTCCTCTGAACCTTCTCTACCCTGTCTATGTCCTTACGTAGGTATGGTCTCCAGAACTGTACACTGTACTCCAGGTGGGGCCTCACTAGTGTCTTGTATAGCAGAATTATGACCTCCTCTTTCCTGCTGGTAATGCCCCTGCCTATACATCCCAGCATCCCTATTTGCTTTTACCTGCTGCCTTGTCACACTGTTTCCTACCTTGAGGTCATCAGAGATGATAACCCCAAGATCCCTTTCCTGCTTGGTGCATTATCCCTCACCCCCAACTGATATATTGTGCCAGGGTTTTGTGCCCCATATGCATTATCTTGCACTTCTTTGCATTGAATTTCAACTGCCAAACCCTGACCATTCTTCAAGTTTCTGCAGGTCACTTCTCATTCTGGCTACACCCTCTGGTGTGTCTACTCTGCTACAGAGCTTTGTGTCATCAGCCGAACAGTGAAATTCTGCCTTCTAGGTCCCCAGTGAATGTCACTGATGAAGATGTTGAATAGGACCGGTCCCAGCACTGATCCCTGTGGTACCCCACTGGTCACTTTCCCTCTGTGGAGTGACAGCCATTTACCACCACCCTCTGTGTTCTGCCACCCAGCCAGTTACCTACCCACCACACTACTGTCCTGCCCACACCCATATTCCCCAGTTTGTGTAATAGTCTTATGTGGCACAGTGTCAAAGGCCTTGCTGAAGTCCAGATAGGCCATGTCCATTGCCTCCCTGGTCCACCTCCTAGTCACCCAGTCAAAAATTCAATGAGGTTGTTCTGACATGACCTCCCCTGGTGGAAACCATGCTGCCTTGGGTCCTGTAGTCCATTGACAACCAGATGTTCCACCAATTTCTCCTTCAGTAGTGCTTCCATGATCTTCCCCACTACTGAGGCGAGGCTGACTGGTCTGTAGTTCCCTGCTTCCTCTTTGTTCCCACTTTTGTATAAAGGGACTACATCTGCTGTCCTCCAGTCTTTGGGTACCTCCCGATTCCAGTGATTGGCTAAACAGGATAGCCAGAGGTTCAGCCACCACCTCTCTTAGTTCTTTAAGGACCCTGGGGTGCACCCCATCTGGCCCTATTGCTTTATCAACTCTTATTACTTCCAGTTCCTTCAGGACCCTTTCTCGTGTAAAGGGACTTGTGTCCATTTCTGCACCATTCTCACCCCCTTGTACTCCCTTCAGACCCATTACCCTCCTCTTCCTCAGTAAAGACTGAGCAGAAATACCTGTTCAATATGTCAGCTTTACTGTTGTCATCCTCCGTGTGGCCCCCATCCTCCCCCTTCAGTCTCACTATCCCTTCCTTTGTCTTTCTTTTTTCACTTATGTACCTGTAAAAGGTTTTGTCCCCTCTTACCCACTGATTTTGCAATGTGTTCTTCTGTCTGAGCTTTGGCTTCCCTTACTGACCTCCCTGCCTCCCTTTGCTTCTCCTGGTACTTCTCCCTATCCCCTTCTGCCTGTGTCTTTTTGTATTGCCTGAATGCAATCTTTTTGGCTTTCACTTTCTTTGCTACCTCTTTGGAAAACCATAATGGTCTCCTCTTCCTTTTCCTCTTGCTAACCTGCTTAATACATAATTATGTTGTTCTTGTAATCCCCATTTTAAATACTGCCCACTGTTCCTCAACCCCTGATTCCTGTCCCATTCCCCTTAATGCCTCTTTCAAGTATCTCCCCATTTTCCCAAAGTCTGCCCCCCTAAAATCCAGGATACGTGTTTTTGTGTGGTTTGGTTCTGCTCTTTCTGTGATTTCAAACCACAATGACTGGTGGTCACTGTTTCCCAGGTGCTCCCCCACTGTTACCCCCATCACACTGTCCCTGTTTGTGAGCACAAGGTCCAGTGTTGCCTTCTGCCGAGTTGGTTCCATGACCAGTTGCTTGAGGAAGGCACCCTGAAGGGAGTCCAGGATAAATCTGCTCCTAGTTGATGCTGCTGCTGGGATGCTCCAGTCCATGTCTGGAATATTGAAGTCTCCAACCAACTAAGAGCACCCAGTTCCTAGAACTACAAAAAGTGGTTGATCCCCAAGGTAGGTTTATTTTCCTGAGAGGGATTCTAGAAAGCACGGAAGTGCTTATAGGCATGATATATGGCCTGAACAAGGATTCCCTAGAATTCTTTGTCAACTTATCATTAACCCTTGCTCCCTTTAGTGGACTACCTATAATTCTAGCAGGAGACTGGAATTTAGTTATAGATTCCACACTAGATAGATCCTCCTCAGCAGGATCCAATCTTTCCCAGGCCCAGAGATCTCTATGAGATCTTATAGAAGTGTATGGCTTAATAGATCTCTGGCGCATGCTGAATCCTGGCACAAGGGCTTATACTTTTTATTCACCTGTGCATAGATCCCTCTCCCGGATTGATTTCTTTTTGATTAATCAGAGAGTAATCCCAGGAGTGCGGGGAAGTGGCATCACCCCCAGAGTGCTAACTGACCAGTCCCCAATTTGGTTGGAAGTTAACTTAGCCCCAAGTATTCAAAAAAACACTATTTGTTAATTAAACACTCAGCTCCTTAATCAGGAAGATACAGTCACTTGGATTAAAGATCTTATAAAGCAATTTATGGGTCAAAATGAAGGATCTAGTCCTGCTTTTGACAAAATATGGTGTACATTAAAATGCGTTCTGGGGGGGATTCATTAAAATTTCGGCTACCAAAAAGCGAAAACAGGATACAAAAGCTAAAGCCCTCTTGGAGGAAATTAAGGCCTTAGAAACCTCACTATCAAATCCCCCATTAGATGAGGAAATGTTACGTTTGGTGGTGCTACGGAACGAGTATGCAGAAATTCTGAGGGAGAGAGTGGAGTATGCCTTCCTCAACACCCAAGCTAAATATATTGAGCAAGGGGATTAAACCAGTCATCTTCTGGTGATGAGACTTAGGAAATAAGAGGAGTCTTGTCTTGTTCCCTTTGTGTTTTCCCTATCGACCAATGCTATCTTAACCACCCCTAGGCAAATTGTCAATAATTTGAACAATACTACATGCAGTTGTATAGCCCTCCTGAACCTACCCCCTCACCTAATGATATCCGGGATTATCTGTTAGCTTCACCATTGCCTTTGCTGGAGGTAGCCCAACAGGAATTTTTGGCATGCCCTATTTTACAGCAAGAGATTAGGGACACTATTAGATCTCTTACTAAAGATAAAGCTCTGGGTCCGGATGGCTTCCCATCCAATTTTTGTAAGGTCTTTGAGGTGGAGCTGTGCCCTATTCTTCTTGGCCTGTTTAACTTTATATGTGAGAAGGGGATTACAGATACAACACTTTTGGAAGCCATTATAATGGTGTTGCCAAAACCAGGTAAGGAGAAGAATAGAGTTACGAACTTTCGTCCCATCTCATTGATGAACTACGATATAAAAATTTTTGCCAAAATACTAACAGCAAAGGTGTCCAAAGTCTGGGAGGGGCTCCTAAATCCTGAACATATCAGGTTTGTGCAGGGCAGAGTCTCATCAGATTACATCCGTAAGCTGGCGCATGTCTTCTCCGTATCCAGGGAGGCAGACAAACCAATGGCTCTGGTTTCCCTGGATGCGGAGAAGGCATTTGACAGGGTTAGTTGGACATACCTGTTCGATACCCTGGCTGCAATGGGTTTTGCAGCTCTTTTTATTTCCTGGGTTAAAGCATTATATTCTGAACCTAGAGTGAAAGTTTACTGCAATGGAGTTTTTTTTCTCTGTTTTCTCTTTGAAATCAGGTACTAGGCAAGGTTGCCCACTTTCTCCACTATTATTTAACTTATATCTACAACCATTGATACGACATTTAAATGCTTCCCCAATTTTGCAGGGTATTAGGATAGCGACGTTTCATTTAAAGCTATCAGTTTAAGCAGATGATATTCTCCTGTGTGTCACCAACCCTTGCGAATCCATCCAGGTCGCCCTACAGATAATCCAAAAGTTTAGCAAAGTCTCGAACTACAAACTCAACATTAGTAAATCAGAAGTGATGCCCTTGAACCCTTTACTTTCCAAGGAAGACATTACCTCATTATCCATGGCCTGGACTACCCGCCTTAAATACTTAGGAATAATTTTATCTACATCATTGTCCCTGACAAAAAAGTTGAATTTAGATAGCTTAGTAAAGGAAATTCAGTTGGATCTAAATAGATGGAAGTCTATGCACTTGTCCCTTCAAGCGAGGTTCAGTGTAATAAAAATGAATGTTTTGCCAAGGGTATTCTATCCGTTTAATATGCTAAATGTTTATCTCCCCTGAACTGGTTCTGTAGATGCCACAGTATAATTTCCCAATTCATATGGAGAAACAAGCCCCCACTCAGAGCATATAATTGCTTAAGTGCCCCAAAACAACTTGGGGGTCTTAAACTTCCTAATTTTTCCCACTATTATTTAGCCAGCCACATGGTTAAGTATATGCGTTGGAGGGCTACCCCTTCAGACACAGAAAATGTTGGCAATTTTCCCATATAGTTACAAGTTGAAAAATATTTATTAACTGGGCTATCACCGGAGAGCCTTTTATTTATAGCCCCGGGTAAATTGCCCAGCAACTTACGAGGCTCGGTTATATATACTTCACTAAAGGTCCACTCACAGTTTTGTAAGTCAATGAAATACAATAACCAACTGGACCTATCACAACCAGTGTTCAACAACCCTAATTTTAAATTGGGTGACAAGAAAATTGTTACTCCTAAAGAATGCTCGGACTCTCAAATCAAAGCTTGTGATTTGACAGTAAATGGCAAGCTAGGGGGAACGTTAGAGCTCTTAATTTTACTTCAGCTTCCCAACAAGTATTCCTTTTTCGTGTTTCAAATTAGGCACATGATGATAAGTTGGTTTGGCTCGGGTGTATGGAATATGCAACAGATGCCTCCTCTTCAGGAACTTTTTGATTGCATTAAGCAACCACATGCTGTATCCCAGCTGGTTTAATTGTTATATGGGAAATTAAACCCGGAGGTTTCAGGTCAATCTAATAATTGGTTACGTAATTTTCCACATGACAATTTTTTATGGGGCAAAATCTAGGAAGGAGTTTGTTTATACACTGCTAATGACCGCTTACGAATAACACAGTTTTATATATTGCATAACATTTATTATACTCCAACTAAACTGTATGGAATGGGCAAGATACAGAATCAAGTATGTTTTAGGTGTGCTCAGGAACCAGGGACATTACTTCACATTCTATGGGATTGTCCCAAGGTGGTATGTTTATGGAGAACCATTCCGGAAAGGGCAGACCCATTACTGGGGCTACAGGAATACTTCTCACCACAGGTTTGTATAGCAGGGGATTACACCGCTGCCCCTTTCAAGGAGAGGAGGTACCATATGGCTATTATCTCTCTGTCAGTTAAAAGGCTTCTCCTTCGTATTTGAAAGACCAACATGTGATTTCTTACCTTGAGTGGGTAAAGGAGCTCCTACATAACTTAGGAATAGAAAAGGCAATTGCAAGTCTTCGTGGTAGGCTCCCCCTGTACAAATCCAGATGGGAGAAGCGTTTTACGCCTGGTCCCTCCCTCCCTCCTGTTTCTTAGGAAACCAAGTTAGAGGTGAAGAATAACTGAATGAACAACAACATACTGTATAGACATATCATAGTGAGCTCTTGGATGCCCTAAATTAAAGATGCTTACATGGATGATCCCTTCACTTCATTTGTCATAGACAAAGGGGATAGTGGAGTTACCTAGTGGTAGGGATTTGCACCTTTGGGGAGGGTAGATATGGCTCTGGGGGGTCTGGAGGGGTGGACAGGGGAGGGGGAGAGGTATGGGGGGAGTAGGTGACCGTTTGATTGGAAGGCATGAGTAGAATATGTTTATTCCATGTACCCAGCATATTACAGAATGTTAAAATGTATTATATATTTTGTTAATGACTCATGCCATGGTACCAATGTAAGTATTGCTGGAAAGTTGTATGCCTGTTAAGATGCACTGTAATGGTATAACATGAATAAAGTGTATTTAATTTTAAAAAAGAGTAATGAGGTGTGAATGAGATTGGTACATCCAGCAGGCCAAACCTGGGTCTGATTCTCACAACCTCCACTTGCATACTGTGTGACACTGAGCAAGTGACTTACCCACCCAGTGCTCCCAGATCGCCCCTGAAAACAGGCACTTGTGCCAAGTGCACCTTACCCAGTTACCAAAGACTAAAATAAAATTTGCTGTAAATATGTTTGATTAATGCATTCTTTGTTTTTATTGCATTTGAAAGTTTTGTCTAACAGAAAATGGCCTTTCAGACTAAGAAATGTGTAACTACAGTTATTTTAAAGCACTAGATACTAGAGCATGTGTTTGTGCTTGAGGGAGGGGTTGGTTTGTATTCAAATACAGTATTTGTAATGCTGCTGGATACAGCATGTTGCAGACTTGGGACTGATTAAAATTAGCTGAAGAAATTGTTGTGGCTGTGTCTGAATAATACTTTGTGAAAGAGAACAGTCTACACCACCAACGTCTGACATGGATCTTATGGTTTTTATGACCTGTTAGTTTTATGGTGTTCTTTTTTAATTTGTTTTATACTGAAGCCAATTGCTTAACATGTAGTCCACCCAGCTGTAGGCATTAGTGTTTAGAAGCAGGATCACACTAGAAATGAGATCTATCCTGGGTAAAATAAATTACAGTGTAAAATAAAAACATTTAAAATGCATAATATGCTCCCAGGTCGCTCCTGTAAAAAAGCTTTCAGCTTAGTGTGCTATACCTGGTTAAACAACTAAAATAAAAAAAAAATAATAATAATAATATTCAGTAGGAGGGATTGCAGATTTTTTCTTTTAATCTGCCCCCCCAAAGCCCAACACCGTATTGTCCTAGTCAGCTTACAGCTACTTGGCCTAAGCTGAGGCTGAAGTAGGACAGAACTCAGGAATATTTGCAGGTGACAGGGTATATGGCCATCTGTGGCATGAATATAGTTGGTGTTATTCTCATGGCTGGGATAATTTTTCCTCTGTACCCCCCCCCATGATGGTGGTCTGTACCACCCTCAACAATGGTGGCAGCTAGGATATCTCTTCATATTCAATTTTCCTGCTGTCTGGAATTTTTCACTTGTACTAACACATTGCTGTCTCTCTCTCTCGCTATCTCTTTTTTTTTACAGGTCTACAGAGCCCCCTACAATCCATCAGATAAGTATTATTTACCTTTTTCTCCTGTCCAATCTATAGTTTTATCTTTCTCAAGAACTATGGATCCTTTCTGACCACTCTCTTTATTATTCATTTACAGGTGCCCCATCTACAGTATGTTTTCTGGATTCCTTCCCTAAGTTCACCAAGAAGCAGGTAAGTGCTACCTTAAATTACTGCCATTTCTAAACTGAGGTGAACTGTAATGTGGGGATTTCTTCCTCTGGACCTACTTATACTGCTTTTGTTGATCCTCAAAGCATTCAGCTCATACAAAGGGTAACCCTTTACAGGTCTTGACAAACATAATGCCTTACCTATTAGGTAAGTAGAGTTTGATTTTGGCGTATTGGGGTTATGTGTGTGTAATTTAATTTAAGGTTGTAAGGAACTCTAGGTTCATCATGCCCCTGTAACCATCACTTCATTAGCAGGGATGAATAACTATGATGTGAAAATGTGTATTTTAAGGAGTTTCCTACCCACAGTACTACCCAATGGGGTGCTCAAATTTTATGGAGTCCATTCTGCTAGCACCTTAGATTTTCAAAATTTCCAATTCAGAGTCTAATTCTGTTTTGCCTCCAGTTAAGGCACGTTAATGAAATCTGAGATGGAATCTGAAGTTCTGATTTTGCGTCTGACACTATTTAACCATAAAGTAAAACCTCCTCCCACCCAGTAATTCTCACCAAAACCCTCCTCTTACCAGCTGGCTGGGGTCCCTGGGGCTGTGGCAGCAGAGAGATTGTTTGGCTGACAGTCCACTCTGTCCACTCCAGTTCTGTTTGTTGTCCTAATCCATCAGTGATACTGCCAGCTAGCAGCCAGTCCATAAAAGATGATTGCCTCAGGTTCCCAGCCTGTCCAAAAGCCCCTCCACCAGTAGCCCTGAGACTCCCCCAGCTGGCACCCAGCAGTACCAGCTCTGTAAGGTTAAGAAGAAGGGGAAGTTTCTTTCTTTATTTTTTTTAACAGAACTACATCAGATGTGAAATTGGATTCTGAGTCTGCATCAGAAAATGGTTCCTGGATTTTTTTTTTCTTTGTCATAATACTCAGATCAATGGATTAGAATCCAGTGATTCTGTATTTTTAATCTGAAATCTGAGCAACCCCACAACCCATGGTACCCTGTGATTTCCTCAGAAATATGGCATTTCTTCAGGGTTATAGTGCCGATTTCCTCAGAAATCTGAAATTTCTTCAAGCTTAAAGTGCCTTTAAGGACTGTCTTGTTTTCATGACTACTGTCTTTTTTTTTTGCAGTTAATTTTTAAGTTTGTAAAGAAACAGAACACAGTTCCTCATTGGGTAAACAATATGCTGAGTCAGAGAATATAGATATAGATACAGTCCCACAGTATATTACAGTGGTAATGCATATGAGTTCACAGAATAGCACAGTGGGAATGCATACTGAGCTACATCAGTACATACAGTATTCATGAGTACTTTCTATACTTCCAGACTGTTCATTAATTCTCCATCCTCTGGGAGAAGTAGTATGTTTTATTTCTAGCAGTAGTAGGTTTTATTTCTAGCAGCGCCCTTCTCCGGAGGCCTAGAGTGCTTTACAAAAGTGCAGAAATTATGGTCAATTGATAAATAAACAGGCATATAATTATCATACACCAGCAGATCAAACACATAAAACTCATAAAAAAAAACTATGTCAGAAGGGGCCTAAAGGATAAGATAAATCGATCCCCAATGGTTTGATTGAAATTGAAGAACAAGGTCCTTGGACACATCTTCAAAGGCTGTCACCATGGGGGGCCTGTCTGAGGACCCTTGGGAGCTAATTCAGTAAGACTGGGCCTGTCACCTCAAAGGCCCATTCTCCTGAGATTTTCATCTTGGCCCTCAGTGGAGTAAAGAAAGGATGACCGCACATAAGGGTGGAGGACATCTAGTGGGTAACCAAGACTCAACCCATGTAGCACCTTGTAAGTTTGCAAACCAACTTTAAAGGTGAGTCTTCACGTCCCCTGCAATCATGTTGCAGGACCTATAGGTCCCAATAAGGAAAAACACAGTGTAAAGAATTTTTTTATGTATTTAATATTTTTTTTATCTGGTTGATCCTGTGACCCTTTGCCTATAATGTTTGTGACATGTGGACAGCCAGTTCTGAGTACACTATGATTTTTTTTGTAATATAAAAATGTGTTATGGACTGTCTCTCATGAGAGATGCTGAGACAGCATGTGAGACACACACACACCCACCCAGGTTTTAGATACAAGGTGTTACCTGGAAGGCCAGAAACTAATTATAGAATAGAACAGGCCTTAATCAAGGATCTCCTATTTATCTAAGTTAATTATAGCTGTAGTTGCTAAGAGGAAAATCATAAAATGTTATGACTTTAGAGGAGGAAACCAGATTATAGCACACTGGTGTGAAATCATAAATGCTTTGATGTCTGTGTGAGAGAGGACACTGCTTATAGATGAAAGGAAATTTACAGACTTAATTGGGGAAGTCACACAGGGAAAGGAGTTTCTGCTGATGTAACCTTAATTAATTTACCTTCTAATATGATAAAACATGCTGGGTGTATGATTTCTAATAAACAGAGGAGGAGCTAGGTGACCTCACGAAAAAGAGGTTGGTGAAGACAGTTTTTTAAACAGTATTCTGTTTTACTTCAGAGAAAAACCTTTATCTACACTCTGAGAAAGATACATCTTTGAGCACTTTAAGCAGGTATTTAGAGAGAAAGACAAATCCAAGTACTGTAGTAGGAATTGCACTGTTAAAACCTTGTTCTTTTAAAAGATTGTATGGTTCTTGTGGTACATGGTTCTGCATTTTATGTTTTACATATTTTTTTATCTATTGTAGTAAAACTCTATTTTTAGAGCCTACTTGGTCTGTCTTTGAATTTCTTTCTTTAACAAGTAAAGTATATATGGTTAAAGCTGGCACTATGCATAAACTTGAATGGTATACCAAACTGGAAAAAGGTAAGAGTAATCCGAGGTCTTTTATTAGAGTTTTTAAGGGTTCATTTTTGTACACCTGGTTACGTGCCCATAGGCAAAGATATCTGGTCCCCCGAAGACAGAATTATCTGAGCCTGTGCATTGGGTATGCTAACAAGAGGTTCACAGTTTGAATTCCTCCAAGAACTTGAGACCAAAGGTTGATTTGAACCCACAAAACAGACAGAAGGGTTACCCTGTTTCTGTTAACTGTTCCCAAGACTGCACTTGGAGGTTGGCACTTTGGGAGTAGAGAGCTGACCTGCTGAGTGGGTTTGTGACAATGTTTACCTACTACATGTCCCAGTGTCCCCCATGGCCAGCCCTCTGATGTGACCGATGGACTGAGCCATGGGGCACCTCTGTGTACTGACAAAATCACTTAGGTTGTATTTCTGTGAAAGAATGCATACACATAAGGAGCCAGAAGAACTGTGGGTCACCCTGGAAACAGGAAATGGGACAGCCATATGAACTGGAGTTGTCTACAGGCCTCCAGACCAGGTGGAGGACATAGACACATTACTGTTAGAAGATATACAAAACATGACAGCTAAAGGGGAGGTTCTGATAATGGGAGACTTTAGCATGCCAGATATAGATTGGTCAATACCAGCAGGAACATCTGCCAGAACTAGACATTTAGTGAATTCCCTGCAGGGGGAGGGCCTCAAACAACTGGTACAACAACCCACAAGAGACAGGGCTATCCTAGATCTAGTACTGACTAACAGGGAAAGGATCACAGATCACCAGGTAGAAGGTCACCTGGGTTCCAGTGACCATCTCATGGTATGGTTCAATTTGGTCTCTAGAACTAAATCATCCCATTCCAAAGCAAAAATATGGGACTTCAGAGGAGCTGACTTTGATAAGATGGCCAACAGAGTTAAGCTAGCCCTGGCAAGAAGAAATACAGGTGAGGAGTACAGGCAAAGTGGGCAAGCATTAAGGATGCAATACTTGTAGCAACATCCCATTGTGTTAGTGAGAAAAGGAAGTGCAAATGAAGAAGGAAACCACTTTGGTTCTCAAAAACAGTAGCAGAAAAGGTCAGAGCAAAAAGGCTGGCTTTTAGGAAATATAAGTGAACGCAGCGGGATGAAGATAGGGAGGCATACCAAACTTCCCTAAGGGAAGCAGGGAAGGCAGTAAGGCAAGCAAAGGCCCAAACTGAGGAAACACTAGCACAAACAGTAAAAGAAGTGACAAGACTTTCTATAGATACATTAGTGAAAGGAGAAAGTCCAAAGGGGGTATAACTAAGATCAAAGGGGATAAGGGGGTGTGTGAGGTGGACCATGTAAAAGCATCTACCCTAAATAGATACTTCTGCTCAGTATTTACTGAAGAGAAGGTAGGGCAGGGCACACAGCTCAGCACCATGGGACACAGGGGGGAGGGAGGTGTGCACTAGTCCCTTCACAAAAGAAAGGGCCCTACAAGAGCTCAATAAGCTCAGGGTGGACAAGGCAATGGGACCTGATGGCATACATGCCAGGCTACTAAAGGAGCTAAGGATGGAACTAGCAGAGCCATTATCAGAACTGTTTAGTGAGTCTGTGAGTGCAGGAGAGGTCCCAGAAGACTAGAGAAGGGCTCATGTGGTCCCGCTCCACAAGAGTGGCAGCAGGGAGGAGGAAGGGAACTACAGACCAATCAGTCTTACCTCAGCAGTGGGCAAGATTATTGAGACACTCCTTAAGGAAAGGATAGTGCAACACCTGAAATCCATAGAAGCGCAGGATCCAAGACAGCATGGGTTAACAACAGGAAGGTCCTGTCAAACTAATCTCATAGATTTCTTTTACTGGGAATCCAGAGTGGTGGACCAAGGGGGAGCAGTTGATGTTGCCTATCTTGACTTCAGCAAAGCTTTTGATATTGTTCCACATAGAAGATTGATTAATAAGCTGGGTAGGCTCAGAGTGGGTCAGAAGTTGGTCAACTGGGTGGCAAACTGATTGACAGGCAGAAAACAGAGAGTGGTGGTAAATGGTATACAATCAGAAGAGATGCAAGTCACAAGTGGGGTACCTCAGGGATCAGTCCTAGGGCCAGTCCTCTTCAATATCTTCATCAGTGACATTGCAGATGGACTGGAGGGTAAGGTTTGTGTTTGCAGATGACACCAAGATCTGCAACAAAGTAGATGATCCAGATAGGGTGGGCAGAATGGGAAGAGATCTGGATAAACTGGCAAAATGATCGGAAGAGTGGCAACTGGGGTTTAATGCAAAGAAGTGCAAGATCATGCATATAGGGAAGTGAAAACCCTGACGCCACCCATAGGCTTGGAAGGGAGTTGCTGGCAGTCACAAGGGAAGAAAGAGACTTGGGCATCATCATCACAGATGACCTGAAAACATCCAAGCAGACCACTAAAGCAGTAGGTAAGGCTGGGGGGATGTTGGGGTGTATTAGTAGGGGTATCACAAGTCGTAAGAGGGAGGTAATAATCCCTCTTTACAAGACACTGGTTAGGCCCCATCTGGAGTACTGTGTGTAGTACTGGAAGCCACACCTTCACAAGAACATTAACCAAATTGAGGCAGTCCAGAGAAGGGCACCCAAAATGGTGCAGGGACTGCATCAGAAAGCATATGAGGACAGATTAACGGAGCTCAATATGTAAACCCTAAAGCAAAGGAGGGAGAGAGGTGATATGATCAGAATATTCAAACACCTTAAGGGCATTAACAAGGTAAAAGTGTCTAACATGTTTCAATATAAGAAAAATAGCAGGACAAGAGGACACAGCATGAGATTAGAGGTAGGCCAATTAAGGGGTAATGTGAGGAAGTTCTTTTTCACAGAAAGGGTGGTGGATGCATGGAATGGCCTACCTCAGGAAGTGGTGGATATGAATACAGTGCAGGGCTTCAGACAGGCATGGGATAGGCATAAGGGAACAATACAGATGAGTATGAATAGATAGGTCATTGACAGAGCAAAGGCCGATGGCACATTCATAAAGTAGAAAAAGAAATGGGCAGACTGAATGGGCCTTGCGGTCCTTATCTACCATCAGCTTCTATGTTTCTATGTAACGCATGATTGTGCTTACTTTACAAGTACTGATCACACTAAGCTTCAGGGCTCCTCCCCCGAGTTCTGCTAGAGGACACCGGATCAGGGGCCACATATTCAAAAGTTAGTACAGATGCTAAGGGATGTTAACCTGTGCTAACTGGGTTTTGCACCTGTTTTGTTTGTGGGGCCTATATTCAGAGTCCCTTGTAGGGCAGGCTAAACCCTTAAGTGTCTGAGCACTAACACAAACCACTGTCCATGCTAACGGGTCCACCCTGCATGTGGGGGCAATGGAAATACTAGAGGTTTGTGACAGTGGTAAATGGCACCTAAAGGGGCATTGTGTATCGCCTTTAAAAACCTAGTCTTAAATGAGTGAAAAGGCCTGATGGTAAGATGACTGTAATGCAGTCACCTGCCCCCCCCCCAACCTCCAAACCCCAGTACTGGGAAAACAAAGTGCAGAAGCCCTATGCGCAATGATTGAAACATGATGGGAGATCTGGAACATCAATAGTATTGCTCTTCAACAAAGGTATGCACATTTTGTAATCATTTACTTGCAGTAATAAGAAAAAAGTACTGATAAGCAGGATACTATGGGCTCTATATCAACTTGTTTATATCAACTTGTTTACATTTTAAGTAATGTGCAGGAATGATAACAGTTTCTATGCAGACAGAGGAGTTTGAGACTGACCATATAAAGCTGTTTTCAGTTTAGTTCTAAAAAGTGTTATATTTTGGTCCTTCCCTTATTAACACTCATTCATTTTGACAGATCGAGGTCTGCGATACCTCTCTTGAAGAAAACATTTAACATCCTTGAAGCACACTGAAAAAGGTATGAAATCCTGGGATTTATGCATCTGGACTTACCGTGACTCTGGACACAGAAGGTGAGCACCATTTTATTTTCTTAATACTGGCAACTTTTTGAGGAGAAGCATGGCCATTTTGAAGTGTGGGTTACTGCCTGATAACAGCACTTCCTTGATCAGTGAAAAATTCCAGGTGCAAAAGGTGGCCCTCTAGCTATATATAATGCCATTGATCACATGACCTGGTATCAGGGTGCTAAGACTGGGCAAATCACTTTGATTTATTATTGACATATTATTGATGCATTATTTATATATTAGGACACATCATGAGATAAGGCTGTGTCATGAAACAGGTTTTCAGACACTATTTGTGCACAAAATAAGTTTAAGGTAAAATGATACTCCATACTTTTCCAGCCTATAAATGCCTCTTACATATAGGAGAAGAAGAAGAAGAAGAAGAAGAAGAAGAAGAAGAAGAAGAAGAAGAAGAAGAAGAACTGGCATTTCTATAGCACTTTCCATACACAATGTATCCCAGAGCACTTTACAAACAATGCTTGACTGGTAGTGACGTGACTGAGTGTGTAGTGGTGGCCATATTGCACATCAGCACCCACACACAGCCTGGATAATTGCATGAACCAGTTTTAAGGTTAAAAATACTGCTTCGGACTGGGATATGACTGTTAAGTGAATTGCAACATTGCTATTAACTTTACAGTCAAAGCTCAGTCTTAAGTAATATTTCTAACCTTACATATCCATTCAGTAGCAGTACTTTTAACCTCAAATATATACAAATCATTCATAAGCAGTAAAATTATTTTACTGAAAAGCAGTCCTTGACAATCATCCAAACTGCTATGACTGCTATGGAAATTACTGTCTTAGGCTTCTGATTTAATTATTTCATGCCATAGGCAGGCTAACTTAAGGTTTTGGACTGTGAAGGCCATCAAGATGGCCATTACTAATAGAATTCACTGTTAACATGGCAAAACAGTTTGAATGGCAATTCCATGCTAATTTCATGCTAAAATACTGCTAAGGTGAAAATAGTCTGACTGCTATTTGAAGGTTAGGCGAATGCCTTCCATTTTGGTAAGGGAGCTGTTGGCAGAAAAGGACCTCCTGGCCCACCAAGTCTGCCCTAAGGTCCCTACCTACTGTGCTGCCATGGATCATAACCGATCTCCAGCCTTATCCCTGGGTACCAGCCCTGTTACCATTGTCCCCTTATATGTATCCCATGCATGTTTGAAACCTGTTACTGCTTTGGCACCCATTATCTCTGTTGGCAGACTGTTCCAGGTGTCCACCACCCTCTCTGTAAAGAAGTATTTCCTCACATCCCAGCTAAGTCTCCCCCTTCCAGCTACATATCGTGCCCCATTGTCCTTGAACATCTCTTTCTCAGCAGAATTGAACCTTCCTGTACCTTATTGATACCTTTGAAGTATTTGAATGCTTCAATCATGTCTCCCCTTTACCTCCTTTCCTCTAAAGAGTACATATTTAACTCCCAAAGTCTTTCCCCATAGTGCTTCTGGTGCAGGCCATGCACCATTTTGGTTGCCCTTATCTGTACTGCCTTCACCCAATCTATATCTTTTTGGAGATGGCTGGGACCTCCAGAACAAATATTTGCAACAGCAATGGGGACCATAGTAACATCAAGAAAAGAGAAGCATAAGGAATATAAACTCAATTCATTTAACATTGAATCGGTTCATGAGAACTTTGCGTCCCGGTTTGCATTTGTAATCTAATGCAGTTGTAATCATTTAAAGTGCTGTATTCTCTTCTCTCTATAGATATCTTGTTACTTTTTATACATCCCTGTGGCTTACTCGGCACTTAAAACAAGCAATAAAAAACCCTTTTAAAAACAGCTTTGTTTGTTTAGACAGCTCAGTTGTCCAGCAGTAGGTATCACAAAGAGGGACAGAGAGAGAGAGAGAGAGAGAGAGAGAGAGAGAGAGAGAGAGAGAGGGGTTGGCTTTGTGTGACTACAAAGGTTGGGAAGAGAAATGAACCTGTTTCAAGGAATGCAATTTGATTTCATATATCAACTTACATGCATGATGTGTCTTACAGCTGAGGTCTTAAGAGTTGGTGGCAAGTGAATTACTCCATACAGGTAAAGGGATACAGCTTCATCCCCAAGAGATGCAAACTGGACATGTCACTTTATCAATCATTTAAAATAAAATAACATAAGTTTAGTTTCACATTCTTACTATGAGGGAAGCAAAAAAAAAATCAACCAGCATGGTTGGTGAACAAAGGAATGCACACCTCTGGATGAGTGGGAGAGGGGATACCAGAAAAAACAGTTTCTCAGTTTGCAAATGGTAGTAAACTAAGCACTGAAACCTAACGAAGACAGAAAGGGCTCATAAAACACTATGGAGGCAGTTTCAACTTGCAAAAAAGGCAGTACTGGGAAGGGCTCAATTAACTTCTCTCAAGCCAGGGGAAAGGCCCATAAAACACTATGGTGGAGGTTTCAACTTGCAAAAATGGGCAGTACTGGGGAGGGTTCAACTTCAGCACTGAAACTTAACAAACAAAGAAAAGTCCCATAAAACACTATGGAGGAGGTTTCAACTTGCAAAAAGGCGGTACTGGGGAGGGCTCAATTAACTTCTCAAGCCAGAGAAAAAATAATGCTCTCCAGCTGCTATACACGCACACACAGGCAGCATAGTAAAGAGGCTTCAGTGGAGGACACTATTTTTAACAATCTATCATGTTGTTTGGAAGGTAATTTATGCAGTGAGTCTTTTTCTCAAAGCAAAACTTCTGCAGGGCTATGCCCATTGCAGCTGTAAAACATTTCTATAAAAACTATGTGTGTTTCAGGTTTTGGAACAAAGGTGACAAATTCATATTTTTTAATGCCTTTTTGATGTGGTCCATTTCTCCAGGGTTGCTGAATGCTGAGTCAGCATGCCTCCAGGCTGCTGACACCATTTGGGGTGTTACTTTGCTGCGTCTGTTAAGAAGTTGTATTGCTACTAGCATTGCACAATGTTGGTAATTTCACTGCTGTTTTATCAGTGTCTGCATTATAATAAGTTTTAAAGAGCACCTTTTGACTTTCATGCATAAATTACCCCTTCTTGAATTGATTCTGGAATTGTATTTCATTACTGCCCTCTGGAGTTAGTTTTTGCATTTTGCAACATGAATGAAATGCAACTCCAGAATCAGTGCAAGAAGGGGTAATATATGCATGAAAGTCAAAAGGATTGGGAAGGGTGCTCTAAATCTCAGCCTCTCTCTATCTCCCAACAAAATATTGTTCTGTTTTATAAGATGCCTTTTCTTAGAAGTTAAAACTCAGCTGCCTGTTCTTGTAAGTTTCATGTTCTGTGTTTCACAAAATGGGATAATTTTGGCATGAAAGTTAAACAGACTGGGAAAGATGCTGACAGCAACTCTATCTTCTCTCAGTCCCCATGCTTTGTTACCGAGGCAGAAGAAAGTCAATTTTACCAAAAAACATACTGACAATGCATTTGAATTTTGGCATAATGCATTGCTAACAGGGTGTATTGGGGAAGGGGAACATAGTATGTACACTGAGTACTGGTAGTTTTCCCTTGCAAAATTGCTGTGACTGCACTGTACTACACAGTGTGAGTCACTCCTCTGCCCTACAGTGATGCCATCAGGAGCCAGTAGCCCAGCAGCTGAACAGCAAAGGCAAGTGCAGCGGTGCTAAAGCAGAGCTCAAAAACAAATCCAAATTATGGAAGGCAGAGTAAACCTAGGCCAAAAATAACAAATGCACACACCCCTTCAGGTCTAGTACTGCATATAATGACTACGAGATGTAACTTTTTGGACCATCATGAAAGGTGCTCTTTAATGGGGGCCTAATATGTGTTAATTCCTGCTAGTAGTGGAAGTGTTAGCCCTAGTAAAATTATCATTTTAATGTGGAATACAACATAGATGAGTCTGAATGTAGGTTAGGTAACAGCCTGTCAGGGAAAAAACACAAGGGGTCAGATATTCAAAACTTTGCACCTGCTGCAAATTGATTGCACCACAATTGCGCCACATTTGCTCAAGAGTGCTATATTCAAAAGGTCAAATAGCACCAGTGCAATGTGATAGCACCAATGCTATGAGATAATGTATGCACTGTGCAAAGTGAGGGTGGGGAGATGCATACAGGTGCAACGGCATATTCAAATGTATAGCTCCACGCAATGTGCATTAGCGCAACATGCAGCACAACACAAATTATCACCCATGAAAAGGTGATCTTAATGCCAGGCAAACCCTGGGTGGGGGCATGGACGCAGCAGCAACAGGGAACAGGGCTGTATGTATTCAATGAGGAGGCAGTGTGGGCGGACGGTCACCCTGGGTCGCTCCATATTCACAGGCACACAAACTGTGAAATGCAATGCCCCAACAGTACTGTGAAGTGAACACTCATGTAAATGCTACAACTGAGCTAGAACACCACTTGCAGCAACAAACTATTGGTATAGTATTGTAATGTGGGCCTAATGTGATATTTGTGCATTATGTGTTGTTGTGCATTGTATGTCTTTATTGTATACCATTGCATCTTAGCCACACAGTTAGTATCTCCAGGTCATTCCAAGGCCCAGTGTGGTCACCTGGTGAACAAGGTGATAAAAAACAATGAACAGAACACATACTGTACATGGTAGAGACATGCTGCACACAGAAGGCACCACCCATGTCACCATCTCTGGCACCAGTCCTAACCCTGCCAGGCATTAGTGGGTGCCCCAACACCCAGTGGATGCCATGGCAGTGCATCCATGCAACACACACCTCCAGTTCCCCCATTGTGGAACACCAACACCATTCAGCAGACACATGCTGCACTGGGGGAATGGTGGGTGTACAGGTGGCCAGGCTGCACCACTTAGTAGGTACTGCCACATGACTGGGGCCATCCACACAGTGCACATGTTTCACTGATGGGACTGCTCCTGACAGCAGTGTGCCAGTATGATGGCATGTGTGACCCCCTCGGGGCACATACCCTACACCTGTCCGGGATCCCTGCACACACAGACAGCCATGTGTATGATAGTGTGGGGATCCCATGCCACTGGCGCAGCACATGAGGGTCACAGGACAGTATGACTGTGGTGTTCACTGTCAGGCCACACCTTCCAGCTGTGCTTATCACTGTGTGGATAGCACCAGTCACTGTTGCCTGACACACCATAGGCATTGCTGTGTGCCTCACAGTATCACCTACTATGGTACTGTACCATCTGATAAACACTGTGGCAGGAACAACGATTTGCCTCTGGCATGTAGCATGACCACCTGTTCCTGAAGTGCTACTTCCCTGAGCCACATTAGTCTTTGCATCTGTGTCCAAACCAAGACTGCAGCTAATGTTCTGTGAGCTGTGACCACACAATGAATGTGGCAATCAACCTGTAATACCAGTCAGACCTACAGGTGGAGCTGTGAACACAGAAAGAAACATGGCTACCTACCTGTAATTCCAGTTGGACCTACAGGTGGAGCTGTGTGCACCATGTTATAGTGCCGGGCAATCCACATGCAAAGCAGGCTGTAATGAGATGCTAATGTGGCTGTTTGCCCATGGATTGCCTGAGTAGGCTCATTTGCATGGCAGTTTTGAATATAACAAACTTTAGTGCCTGGCAAACATATCAGCACTGCTCAAACGCACATTACGTGCAATACTGTAATGTTCCACTACATGATCCTGCAGCATAGATACATAGACAGTGTCGGCAGATAAGGGCCTATGGCACACCCAGTCTGCCCATTTGAGCTTAAGTTCAGTTTATGTTTTCCTAGAAGTCTGTTGCCCCTTACCCCTGACCTCCAGAATTCCTTTATGTCTATCCCATGCATTCTTAAATCCCATGATTGTTTCCAGCCCCACCACTTCCTCTGGCAGGGTGTTCCACTTGTCTACCACCGCTCTATGAAGAAATTCTTCCTTACGTTTCCTCTGAATCGTCCTCCCTCCAACTTCATCCCATGCCCTCTAGTCCTGGAACATCTTTTTCACTTAAAAATAGTGTATTCCTGCACCCTGTTCCTCCCTGTGAGATACTTGTATGTCTCTATCATATCCCCTCTCTCCCTCCTCTCCTCCAGGGAGTACATGTTCAGTTCCTTCAGTCTGTCTTTATAGGACTTGTGATGCAATCCATGCACCATCTTTGTTGCCCTCCTCTGAACCTTCTCTACCCTGTCTATGTCCTTACATAAGTATGGTCTCCAGAACTGTACACTGTACTCCAGGTGGGGCCTCACTAGTGTCTTGTATAGCGGAATTATGACCTCCCTTTTCCTGCTGGTGATGCCCCTGCCTATACATCCCAGCATCCTATTTGCTTTACCTGCTGCCTTGTCACACTGTTTCCCTACCTTGAGGTCATCAGAGATGATAACCCCAAGATCCCTTTCCTGCTTGGTGCATGCTATATCCTCACCCCCCAACTGATATATTGTGCCAGGGTTTTTGTGTCCCATATGCATTATCTTGCACTTCTTTGCACTGAATTTCAACTGCCAAACCCCTGACCATTCTTCAAGTTTCTGCATGTCCCTTCTCATTCTGTCTACACCCTCTGGTGTGTCTACTGTGTTACAGAGCTTTGTGTCATCAGCGAACAGTGAAATTCTGCCTTCTAGGTCCTGTGCAATGTTACTTATGAAGAAGTTGAATAGGACCAGTCCCAGCACTGATCCCTGTGGTACCCCACTGGTCACTCTTCCCCTCTGTGGAGTGACAGCCATTTACCACCACCCTCTGTGTCCTGCCACCCAGCCAGTTACCTACCCAGCACACTACTGTCCTGCCCACACCCATATTCCCCAGTTTGTGTAATAGTCTTCTATGTGGCACAGTGTCAAAGGCCTTGCTGAAGTCCAGATAGGCCATGTCCTTTGCCCTCCCCTGATCCACCTCCCTAGTCACCCAGTCAAAAAATTCAATAAGGTTATTCTGACATGACCTCCCCCTGGTGAAACCATGCTGCCTTGGGTCCTGTAGTCCATTGACAACCAGATGTTCCACCAATCTCTCCTTCAGTAGTGCTTCCATGATCTTTCCCAATACCGAGGTGAGGCTGACTGGTCTGTAGTTCCCTGCTTCCTCTTTGTTCCCACTTTTGTATAAGGGACTACATCTGCTGTCCTCCAGTCTTTGGTACCTCCCTGTTTCCAGTGATTGGCTAAACAGGATAGCCAGCAGTTCAGCCACCACCTCTCTTAGTTCTTTAAGGACCCTGGGGTGCACCCATCTGGCCCGTTGGTTTATCAACTCTTATTACTTCCAGTTCCTTCAAGACCCTTTCAAGTAAAGGGACTTGTGTCCATTTCTGCACCATTCTCACCCCTTGTACTCCCTTCAGACCCATACCCTCCTCTTCCTCACAGTAAAGACTGAGCAGAAATACCTGTTCAGTATGTCAGCTTTACTGTTGTCATCCTCCACGCAGCCCCCATCCTCCCCCTTCAGTCTCACTATCCCTCCCTTTGTCTTTCTTTTTTCACTTATGTACCTGTAAAAGGTTTTGTCCCCTTTACCCACTGATTTTACAATGTGTTCTTCTGTCTGAGCTTTGGCTTCCCTTACTGACCTCCCTGCCTCCCTTTGCTTCTCCTGGTACTTCTCCCTATCCCCTTCTGCCTGTGTCTTTTTGTATTGCCTGAATGCAATCTTTTTGCTTTCACTTTCTTTGCTACCTCTTTGAAACCATAATGGTCTCTCTTCCTTTTCTTTTGCTAACCTGCTTAATGCATAATTCTGTTGTTCTTGTAATCCCCATTTTAAATACTGCCCACTGTTCCTCAACCCCTGATTCCTGTCCCATTCCCTTAATGCCTCTTTCAAGTATCTCCCCATTTTCCCAAAGTCTGCCCCCCTAAAATCCAGGATACATGTTTTTGTGTGGTTTGGTTCTGCTCTTTCTGTGATTTCAAACCACAATGACTGGTGGTCACTGTTCCCCAGGTGCTCCCCCACTGTTACCCCCATCACACTGTCCCTGTTTGTGAGCACAAGGTCCAGTACTGCCTTCTGCAGAGTTGGTTCCATGACCAGTTGCTTGAGGAAGGCACCATGAAGGGAGTCCAGGATAAAGTGCTCCTAGTTGATGCTGCTGCTGGGATGCTCCAGTCTACATCTGGAATATTGAAGTCTCCAACCAGTACTACCTCACCCTTGTCTGCCATCCTTTGGATGGCTAGCATCAGCTCCCTATCTGTTTCTTCCTCCTGGGCTGATGGTCTATAGACCACACCTGTGCGGATGGCTGTCCCCATTTTCCTTTGGCATTTGGCCTGCACTGTTGTTGTGCTCCACTGCTTTGCTAGCACACATGTTGCCCACATTGTTTGGCCTTACCTCACTCCACCTCTGTGTGCACTGTGCCATTGTTGCAGTTTGCACCGCTCTGAGTTACTGCATTCAATGCTGTCTTATTTGCTGGGCTATTGTTGCACTGCAGTCTCAGCTCTGTTTGCACACCTTCATTTGCATGCTATATTCAGCTCATTCAGCCCCGAGGCTCTTCCTTTGAATATGGTGTGCAAATGGTTCCCGGCTAATTTTGCCCACCATGCAGTGCTAATTTTGCCCTGGGGCAAAGTGTTGAATAGCTGGCCCTAGATTGGGCTGGGTTGGCTGCTGCATAGAAACTCATAGTAAGGTTTCTAAACAGCATTACCTCTCCCACCCACATTTGCAGGGAGGTAGAAAAATTGTTTTAAAGTGCCATCCTGAGAAATCACCTCAACTGAATAACAGGTGTGAATGATCACAGCCTTCCACCACATCAGAAAATTATTCAGTCTGCAAACCTCACCAGTGAAAACAGGAAATTTTGCTCACATGCCTTTCCAGTATAAAAAAGATAAACTGGAACTGAAACTAAACCTCACTGTAGTGTGCTGTGATTCAGCATTCAGCAACCCTGGAGAAGAGGACCATAACGTAAAGGCACCAAAATAAATAAGTAAAAAAAAAAAATACAGATTTGCCAACTTTTTTGCAAAACATGAAACACACAGTTTTTATAGCAATGTTTTTTGAATGTTCCTGCCTGTGAAAAGTATTACACATGAACTACAACCTTTGAAGAAACAGGTTCTATAAGCTTGCTGACAGGGAAGACTAGACTCTGGCCCAGATATTCAAAGCTTTGTCGGTGCGCAAACCATTTGCATGGGTTTAGCGTGGGATTAGTGTGGGTCTGCCATATTCAAAAGGCCAAATAGTGCACACAAACTGCATTAGCACCAGGCAAACCATATTTATATGCAAGGGGCAAAGTGAACATGTATACAGGCACTATGAGATATTCAGCGACTAGCGCCGCGCTAAGGTGTTTAGCATAACTTAACGTGTCCCATAGCATGGTACAAATTACCACTAAGAAAAAGCTGGTCTTAACCCTGGGCAAACAGCTTTCTATGACATTGTTACTTTGCGCAGTGTTTGTGCGGCTTTTGCACGGTTTGCCGCGACTCTAACATATGATTATGACACTTTAGAAAATGCCAGACATGGAGGACACATGCTGCTCACTGATGGCACCACCATGATGCCAACAGCTGCCACCAGTCCCTGCCAAGCACAGGCAGTAAGGGGTGATCTGGCCCACAGGGGACATCATGGTAGTGTGGGCATACAGCACACACCTGCAGACCATATGTCTGTGGTGATCAACAGATGCCAGCACACACATGCAGCACTGTGGGTATGGTGGCCATTGAGGGGAGGATGTGTGGGTTACCAGACCTCACCACAGCCCAGGTGTGGCCACAAGGCTGGGACACATCATGCAGTGCACATGGGCCAGTAGTGGGAAAACCCCACCACCTGTGTGCCTGTTGGATCTTACATGCCCCCCAGCCACATACTGCACAACTGTACAGATGCCACATTACACACAACCGGCCATGTATATGTCACTGTGGGCATCCCATGCCACAGGTGCAGCATCTGTGGATCACACAACAGAGTAACAGTACTGTTCACTGTTAGTAATCACCTGCAAGCTGGGCATGTCACTGTGTACAGTGCAGTGGCCATCACTGCCCTACATACCATAGGCATTGCTATGTCCCTCACACTACTGGCCCCCTTGCTACTGTAGTGTCTGCTGTGCACTGTAGCATGACCTACAGTGTGACGGTTGCATGCAGCACCACCACCACCTGTCCCTATGCTGTGTTGTCCCCTGGGGTACGATATGCTATGCTATGTTGTACTGTTCACATGTAGCCTGCAGCTATCATCATGCACTGCCTGACTAACCTACAGGTAGAGCTGCAGTCGGACCTGGCCAGCCCCTGTACTTCCAGACTGACCTACAGGTGGAGCTGTGGGACCCTACAGTAATGCTGGGCAAACTGCATGCAAATCAGGGCATAATGGGATGTTAATGTGGCTGTTTGCCCAGAGACTACCTAAGTAGGCTCATTTGCATGTCACTTTTGAATATGGCAAAGTTTAGCATCGGGCATACAGCTTAACTCCGCACTAATCCTGTGCAAACACATTTGGTTAGCTCCGCGCAAATGGTTTGGTGAAAATTATACTGTTTTGCACACTGTACTTTCCCATAGGCTGCTCCCTGCAGCTGTACTGGCTCCATGCATTTGCTGGAACACACATTGGCCACATAGGTCACCACTATCTACCTTCACGTCGCTGTGCACTGTGTTGCTTTTGTGGTTTGCACTTCCTGGTTGCTATATTGAGATCTTTCTTATTCCAGGGCTACGTTTGTCCTGCACTCCCAGTCCAGTTTGCCCGGCCTCATTCCCATGCTATATTCAGAGGCTGTTTGCCCTGGGCTATTCCTTTTGAGTATAGCTTTCTTTGTGCTCTGGGCTAACTTTGCCTGCCGGGCAGTGCTAATTTAGCCCTGGAGCAAAGTTTTGAATATCTGGCCCTCTGAGTTCTGGAGATGACATCATCAACAGCTCTTCACTGAAACTGGCTTTTTTGAACAGGCAGTGAATTTAGGGTTGTAAAATGACTTGTAACTTTTAAACAAAGTAACTTAGAGATCTCATTTTTGGCATGAGGCTGATTGGGGCTATGTTGATCCATATTCTGAAATTTTCTGATGCCAGAAATTTTGACTGTAGTCCCTCTTTAAGGGGTCGTGAACAAGGAAGGGGTGTGAATTTAGAGGAATAATTACTATACTGATTTGATTTAGGTTGCCATGCATGCACTTTAATCCCAAAATAAACAGTCTGACAACACTGGGTACCCAGAATTTTATGCTGGCTGGCCAGAAATGGTGCCCAAAGGTAGCCAGCATTGCAGCTGTTGTTGGAACCCTTGATGGAAAGAAAAAGGCAGTTAACATGCGCAAATAATATGTTGGTTATTTGTAATCCTGGCCGGTTGACCTAGTCCTTTGTAACCCTATGAAACACTGAAGCAATCAGATGGTACCATAAAATGGTTAGAAGGAAGGTTGCAGGGAGCTACCCTGAGTTTACTCATGACACCAGTTAGTTGGAATGGACCTAGCAATATGAAGACCTGCTGCTGATCATCGAGGAGCATGGGGAAGCTGGGCTGGCACAACACACCTCCGCTTCATTGCCTTTCCCTCCAGGTGGCCACAACCTATGATTTCTTGCTGTGCAGGGGCTGGATCCCCAAGCTGATCTCTCATTGAGAAAGCAGTTGCTGGTGCAGGAATAGTCAGCTTGGGCTGAGGTTGGCATAGGCCCAAGGCTGAGTAACACTTTTGGCAAAGTTCAGTTTGTTCGCTGGTGAAAGCCTCCAGCTGGCTAACAGTTCAGTCACTAGCAAAACAAGCCTTGACTCAGGATAAACATTCAGCACATTTAACAGGACCAGCATTAACTTTTCTACCTCACAGTTCTGCATCAGGCCGATTGCTATTACAGTCAGTTCACTGAGCAAACCTCTCGATCATCAAAAACAGCCTCTCACAACTCTTGGGCCAAACACTTCGCAAGAGCTTCTTTTTGGTCCAAAACCTCAAGCTGTACTTCCAAACGTCTCAGAGCTTTCTGACACAGTTGAAAGTCGCTTTTTAGATTAGTCCGATTACTGCAATAAGGCAGTCCCAAGCAGAAGAATTGCAGCAGGTTGGCAAGTCAGGCCTTTCCCCATCGATTCTCCTAGGCTCCTTCCTTGGAGCAGCCTCTTGATAACTCAGGCTGATCACTGTCCAAACTCTAACTCCAACTGAACCACTCTCCTCTAACATTTCTGAGATTTGTCCAGTTTTCCTGCATTCTGGTTGGCTAGGAGAGCTGACAGTCATAGTTTCGGTGCTCTCATTAGTTAGTTTAGGCACCAACCTCCAAAACTACAAGAACTAGTATTCCTTCCCATGAGGCACTTGAACTAAGGACTCTTCAATGTACCCTGTGTCCTATTAGTCCAAATTCTGGAAGTCCCGGACCAAACATGGTGGCTTCCATTTGGATAGACAAAGCTGCAAGAAGGCAGGTTAAAACAAACACGCTAATTCAAATATAACAGCAAGTCAGAAATAAATTAGTTACAGTTATAGTTAAAGCTCCCTCTGCTTTACTATTGACAGCACAGTGGAGCAAATTAAAGCAGTGTTTGGCCAGTTGTGAGGTTTGAAACACTCAGACCCAGTCCAGACCATTTACTATACACACACTGACTAATGACTTAAAGGGACAGGCACGGAGACACATCATGGTACTCTCATGCAAATCAACAGGATCAAACAAATAACTATGCAGAACATCTGCCTGGCAGTGGACATAGATGGAGCCCAGAAAGACACTTAAAGTAAGCTCCAAATTGGTGGGGGGAGAGTACAGTCATATTACATCCTTTAAGCTATCATATAAATTGTTAAATAGGGTGATTTTGACAACTATTATATTTCATAGATATAAAAAAAAAATGGTATCACGCAATACTATTAAATTCTATGAAACTGATAGAGTGAACGTTCAAGGGCCGAGTGTTTGTTACTACGAGTCTCCGTTATAGTTCTTATAGTTCTCCATACAAATCTCCATTATAGTTCTTAACTGTTAATTGAAATCGTTTTAGGTGACTGGTGTTTTAACACTATATATTTATATGGTTTTAATGCTTTCTGAGCTGGGGTGGATGGAGTATTACACACTATGCTGTCTCATGGCTTTATTTGGGAATATGCAAGGGTGGTGGTGGATTTTATCAATGTGTTTCCTCCTTATCACTTAGGACGTACAGTAGCTTTCATGATGAACTATAGGTTAATCATGGTAATTCAAAGTGGGGAAGAAATATAAGTTCTGTGATGTGTATTCAGAAATTTCAAGCTATGTGTGGATGTGTGTGTGTGTGGGGTAATTTTCTCCTGAACATCTCTTTCTTCTTGGTTTCATGCATACTATGCATACCACATCTGTCTTACTATTTTCAACTAGTTGGTCTTTTCCTTTAAAGATAATATTGTATAGTGTACTGTATATAATTGTGCAATGGCAAGAAAGAATCCTGGACTCAGATTGGTCAGTGTGTGCCTGAAACAGTGATGTTATTACACAATAACATCACTGTATTGATTTTCCACTAGAGATACTTTCTTTTTACATTATAAAAATCTACTAAAATCATTAATTTTTTTTTTGTGTAACATCAAGCCATTGTATAAATGCAATAAGGCACTCCAAGATGTGTGTTATCGTGTAATAACACCACGACTGGGTGGTGGAAGCACTTGTCTTCACCACATGCTTCAACCCACCCCAGGAGTGATGTTATTACATTGTATATCATGGTTTGTATTGTAATACTTTAGCAATCCACTACAGGTAAGAAGCAGTATACAAGTAAAAGCAATATACAAATAGCTTGCAGTGTATAATTGTCCCAAGTTGTATTTACTAAGAATTTTCTGGCACAGGGTTTTTTGACTTTTTCAAGATTGTTCTATGTTGTAACTACAACAGAAGTTCATGAGTTACTAAAGATTGTACATTTAAACTCCACATATACTGTTAATTATGCTGCAGCAATATTTCTGTAGAAGTGAACAGTTACATACTGTTACTATCCCTTCTGATCTACTGCTTTCTAAGGAACTGTGGGTGCAATGCATTGTGGATGACTGAATAACATTATCTGTCCTAGCCTTTTCTTGGTGAATACACAGTGGTAAAGATGAGCATGCAGCTTCTATAACCGGAAGCAAAAATAACAGACACTGAGATAAACAAAGCAAAATGAAAGAGAGAGGATACTTCTGTGGGTGAAAAGAAAAATAAACTTAGAGAAACAAAAAGAAATCAAAGGAACAGACTAATAATAGTAGTCAAAACAAGTATTTGAAAGATGAAAGCAGTAAACGTTATGTTGTTCTATGTCCTGCTGAGTTAGGTAGTTTAGAGGGAAAAAAAGTGAAAATAATATTTCGCAAAATAGTAGTTGTTCAATAAAGTGTTTTTCAGATTGGCTTAGTTCAATACATTTGGAGAAAAGGTACTTATGCTACTAGAATTGTATGACAGCCACCTATTGGTCTACCAAGGAACTGGAGAAAGAAAACTAAAATGTACCATAGCACACTCACATCATGCAGTGCAGTCCATATCTTCTAATACATAGAGAGGAAAATCAAAACACCTAGAACAGAAAATGAATTGCAAGTTTTTGAAAAGTTGTAAAATATGTTTTGATGTTAGAAAGCTTAAAGCTTGTAATGAAAGTTATTTTAACAAAAGTGAAATAGCGGCCACAATATTTCCAATAGGTGTGTTCCAATTCTTTTCAAGTATATGTACATCATGTTTAATAGCTCAATTTATAGTATTTTGAAAGTAAATCAGTGTGATTGTACTCATTTATTCAAAGACTATTAGTTATACACTCATTGCCATGTTACAAGCGGATTAAGCCACTCGTAAGGATGGGTCTACAGTGGAATTAATCCATGGTTGGTTGGTTGTACCCCTCGACGCCGACCTCGTGGTCCAACCCCAACCATGGATTAATACCACAGTAGACCCATGATTTCTCATGGCTTAATCATTACATAACACACACATTGTCATGCCTTATTGCTTAAGTATCCATCTTCTGTCTATAACAAGTTAAATTATCTCTAGCGGCAGAACATACATAAGGCATAAGTGTCCCTGGGACCAGCTCTTTGGACATCCAGCCCGATCCACGGAAAGAATAAAGTGATTGGAGTGCATGCACTTAAATAGGATGTGAACTGTATGAAAGGTGAGGTGTTGTCCCCCACCCAGATTGGAGCCCCCCCACAACAGTTGCCCCCAGAGCACCTTGTTTGCAGGCTGGCAACAGCGGTACAGAGAGAGAGTGAATGCAACCTCCCCTCCAAGGATACTCAATGTTACCTCAGGCACGAGCCCCCTACACACCTTGCAGGCTGGCAACAGTGCATTTGAGAGAGAGAGAGAGAGAGAGAAACAGTCACAAAAGGGACACCAGGGGACAGGCTGGAAGGTTGAAGGGCAGGATTCAAGAAAGAGATTCACCAGGCACAAGTGAGATGCACCGGTGCAACCTAAAAATTCGCCATGAAACAATTCACAGGCAGGGTGGATGTGCCATGCCAATCTAGATGTGCTGTAGATGCATAATAATGCTATCTGGTGCATCTAGAGGGGGCGTATACATGCGTACACAGTGCAAAGCAATTCACAGAGCAAAATGAAGGGGCAACGAGAGAACAAACCCGGCGCTAGTACCAAATGTGCCATGAAAAGTACAAAGTATAAAAGAAGCAGACTTAAGTTCAAGCCACCAGCGGGTCAGCAGCAGAACAGCAGCACCAGCACAGTGGCAGACAGAGAGAGAGAGAGAGAGAGAGAGGGAGACAGCACACCACCAACATGGATGCAGCACCATTCGTAATGGTGGGGGTACTAATGAAGATGAGGAGATGGGGAGGCAGAAGGCACCATAGGTGGCTGGACCCACGGCAGTACTGTGCCAGGCTGTCCTTCGAGCAGCTGACAGATGTGGAGACAGTAGGCCAATATTGTCTGAACAGGGCCATTCTGAGGCAGCTCTGTGAGTTGTGCCATGAGGAAATGCAGGCACCCACTGCATGTGGTCATGCTATATTGGTGGAGACCAAGGTGACAACAGTAATGTGCTTTCTCACCAGGGGAACCTTCCAGAGACCTACTGGGGACATCACTGGTGTATCACAGGCCTCCACTTCCAGCCTCCTCACACAGTTTCTCACCGCACTGCTACCACATGCTTCAGAATATATCCATTTCCCAAGCACACAGGCAGAGCGGACAGAAGCCATGCAGGGGTTCTACAGGGTGGCATGCATGCCAGGCGTCATAGAGGCCATTGACTTCACCCATGTGGCAATCCATGCACCACCTGGTGATGATGTCATAACCTTCATAAACCACAAGGGATATCACTCAGTCAACTGCCAGGCAGTGTGCAATGCCACAGGATGCATCAGCAATGTCTACACCACATACCCTGGGAACACACATGATGCCTTCATGTGGCAGCAGTCCACTCTCTCTCAGAGATTCGAGGCAGGAGACTTACCAAGTAGCCATTTAGTAGGTGCATGGGACATGACTACCAGCCACACAACATGGCATCATGGCTCAGGACAGCAGGGGGGAGGTGTGCAGATAGCAGCATGCACAATGCACATAGGGTGCAGCAGATGTGGGACAGCAGAGGTGTGTAAGGGAACACAGGCAGACACCAGCAGGTACAGGGAGGAACACGTGCAATGCATGGAATGTGGGGTGCAGTGCCATGGGGGGCATGTGTGGCAGGGACATGCACAACTCAAGCAGACAGCGGGCAGCACCGTAATGCACACTGGGCAGGGCAGTGGTGGGTGTGGCACGTGTGACCCCAATGGCATTAGTGACCTGGGGCCAACAACAGGCACAGTTCCAGCAACAGCAGGTGGATGTGGAGGGTAAGATTGCAGGGAAGGGACAGGTACAGGCAGTGGTGGATGCTCAGTGCACACATCAGTGTGGAATGGAGTAGGGAGTGTGGGCACACTACACATGTGACCATTGTACTAACAGATACTCCCCCCACCACAGGTGATGCTGCATACCCACTGAGGCCCTGGCTCCTCACCCACTTCCTATGACCTGGAACAGAGGCAGAGGAGCATTATAATGAGGCACACACTGCTATGCGTACCATCATCGAGTACATCTTCAGCATGTTGAAGAAGCACTTTTGGTGCCTGTGTACGTCGGATGGGGCCCTACATTATAGCCCTGAGAAGACCTGTGGCATATTCCTGGCCTATTGTATGCTACACAGCATGACCATTGACAGTGGAATAGCTGTCGGGGCCAGTGAAGATGATGGTTCCAGGGAGGAGGAGGAGGAGGAGGGTGGGAAGGATGATGCAGTGCCACAGGGCCCCAACACTGGACCAACAATGGGACAGTGAGACCCACAGCTGGCTACATGAGTGAGGCAGTACAGGAGCACACTGGTGGAGGAGCAGTTTGGGAACCACAGGTGAGTATCAGATGTATGTATCTGGGGGGTGCACAGTGGTGACAACAGGTAGATACAGAGCCGTGCATTGTACGGCTGACACAGCACAGCACACAAACAGCCCTACACACACACAACACATGCCACACAGTGGAGGCAGGACGGCAGTGGACCGCACACATGCCAGGGACCACAAGCCCTGGAGACACACACACACATCTCACAATACAGCCATGTGCCACCATGACAGTGCCAGAGATGGCATGGATCAGTGTGTACTGCAGCTGGCACACAGGCACAGCAGACACTGAACCGCACTCATCACGCCCATGCCACATGTCACAGTAGTGGTGCACACAGACATGCAGGTGGTACTGCACAGCAGGCCCATGATGGCAGTGCACTGGGGCAGGTGCCTGCCACACACACCACCCCAGGCATCATTATCCAGGTGTGTGGGACACAGTGGTGGAACGTGCAGGTGCCACTAGAACAGGGATCTGGATAATCACAGGGTGGCACCACAGCTGCCACAGACATATGGGTGGTCTCTGCCATGACTGGTGGATGCAGCTGTGGCACCACCAGCCACAGGGGGTGTATACAACACCCCTGTAGCAGTACTGCAATGAGACCATGAACAGGGGGCTCATTGGTGTGTTGGCCCCATGAGCCATGTCTGGACCAGGGACACAAGTCAGTGCAATGTGAGGTGATGGCGTCAGCAGCACTGGGTCTACCTGACTTCACTGCTTGGGTGTGCAGGAGTCACTTCTGGGTGTCTGGCTGGATGCCCGATGGCCACGGTGCACAACAGATGCACACGCCTCCTCCACAGTGATTTCAATCCATTCCAATGCTGCTGCTGTCATGCTTACCCACAGAAGGCATGCCTCAGTCAACATCTGGGCCCCCAGGCAGCCACGGACTCATGCTCCAGGACCACCACCATCTGGTGGCTCATGAACTCCACACAGAGGAATGTCTTCCCCCCACAGTGTCCCGCAGGAGGCGGACATAGCTCTCCATGTTGTCAGCAGGTGATGGGTCATGGTGGTGTTGCCAATGAGTAGGTGGTTGTACAGGCTGCTGCGGGACATCCATGGGCAGCAGGTGCACCACAGCGGGCTGTGGCATGGGCAGGCCTTGGGCATGCTCAGCCACAACACTTCCACGACCGGAGTTGTCACATTCCAATGGTACCTGCGTGTGTCCCACAGCACCTGGACTGGATGCCTTTGATGGCCCTGCCGCCACACCTAGACTAGAAGCAAGGGGCACAGCACCCACTGCATTGGGCAACTGTGCAGCCACTGCATCCACACCACATGCAGCAGGGCCATCAGTGGCCACTTACACAGGTACCTGTGTGCTGCTGCGTGTCCCACTGTCTGCTGTGTCCCCCACTATCTGAGTGGAGTCATCATCTGCAGGGACATCACTGTATGTCCCCTGCATGCCAGATGCAAGCACAAGGAGAGCATCAGTGATGTCCACTGTGTCTGCAGGGTCATCATCAGAGAATCCCAGAAGACCCTCCAGTCATGTGGTGTCATTGCCCGCAGCCGTGATGGCATTGGCCAAGGGGTCTGATGGGCCTGCCACCACTGGGGCTGGGGCAGGTGGGGCCAGTGCAGTGGCTGGTCCAGGGATGGTACCATCCATCGCAGTGTCCGCAGCCCTGTGTGACTGGCCTGTATCATCGACTGCTAGGGCATCCTGTGCAGCCATGCTCATGGCTGCACCTGTGAGGGTGTGATGGAGCTGGGAAAAGAAGAAGGTGGAACATGGGTAATGCACAGCAATATACAGTGGCATACATACAGACATGTACAATGTGTCACAGTGTAGTGCCATGGTCGCACATGACAGTCCCTGGCATGGCTGTACAGTGCCTACAACACCGCTGCAGCCATGCACCAGCTGTGACCGGTACTGTGTGGTGACAGGCCATGGCCACGTGGTACCATGTGTGGCAATGGTTTGACAGGCCCATCCAACAGTGTGTATGTCCCACCAGCCTGACTGGCACTGGCCCATCACAGGTACCACCACAGGCATGGGCTGTCAGGCACAGTGTAGCACAGCATGGGTCTCACATGTGCCACAACCACACATGGTACATCCCCTGGGAACACAGTCACACAGCACAACTCAATGGGATAGGCATGACAGCCAGGGCGCTCACGTGCATGGCTACTAACAGTGCTGTCTGTGATGGGCTTCCACTTGTCTGGAACCCCCCACCTGGGACACCCTGTATGGTGGATCTGACAGTGGTTGCCATGAAGAGCTCCTCATTGGGGCACAGGTGAACATCAGTCTGCCGGCCACCACCTGTCCACCACAGGGAAGCCTCTATGTGGGTCACCTTCTCCTTTGCCCTCCATTTCCCATTGTTTAGATGCTTCCTGCACTCCAGGGGGGTACTGTTGTATGTTCCTACGGCATTCACTTGACAGGCCACCACCTGCCAACCCTCCTCCCATGCTGAACGGCTGCCACCCCTGCTTGACAGTACATTACATCTTAGATGGTATGCCTCGTTGAGGGCCTGCTTCTTATCCTTTGTGAAATTTGGCCACCTTTAACTGGTGGCACTGTTGCCTCCTTACACAGTGGTTTCTGTGGGAGAGTACAGACAGACATTAGCCATGTTCATGTAGATTCCCATGTGCCCATTACTGACATACAGTGGATGTATTTGGCCACCCCAGCACCTGGCAGACAGGGCCTGCAGGCACTGCACATGTGTCAGGGTGCACGGTGTGTCATGGCAGTTGGTACTGCGTATGGCGTGTCCAGCGAACCTGCCATGGACAGCTGCAAGGCCAAGTTCTTGCCACCTGTGATGCATGTCTAGCTACACATGCAGCTGGCTGCCCATCACTCACACTATGAACATTTCACTGTTGGCGCAGGTACATAGGCCGCCAGCACCCCCCCCCCCGGGGTGACCTGTGGGACAGTATGTGGCACACCATGTCACCCAACAGGTGTCCCTGCACATGGCAGGATGGTGACAGGCTGTCCTCTGTAAAGTTCATCAAGTGGATTGGCTACACTAGTACTGGCCTTGTACATAAATGGATGGCTCTATAATACAGTCCTGTGCCAGTCATCTGTATCCCCCTTCCCTGGGCCGTGCCTGAGTCTGGGCAGCGTTTGTCTAGTGCACTTCCCCAGTCCACTGCAGCAGAAGTAATACATGTGGAAGTGAAATGGTACTCACCTTCAAGGCCGTGAATCCTCTCAGTCACCTATTCTCAGTGTGGTGTGAGTTGAGAGTATTTATGGCTCAAGGCATGCAAGTAAGGACTGAAGCAGTGATAATGAGATGCTAAACAGATGAGAAGTCCCTGTATAGGTTATTAAGTTGATTTGGGAGCATTGTCTGTGAATTGCATAATTGCCCTCAGCTCATCTCAATCACCACGGCTCATCTGCTGAGTTGGGTGCATCTCTACATGTCGCATTACCCGCGCATGCATGGTGCATTTGGGGCATCTTCCTCAATGGGGCAGAAGTGCTTCAGCACATTCAGCATGCATGCGCTGTATGTTGTACCTCGGCACAGCACCGCAGTTGCTCGATTGTTCCACCACATGCATTGTGGACATGCCTATGGTGCACAGCGTGCAGTGTAGTCTGTCCGTGCATGCACAACCTCTGCACAGTGCACATTGTGACAGTTGTCAGTTGTTGTCAGTGGATCGCATATTACATGCCATTGCATGACTTTGTGCTACCATGCATCACAGGCGCTATGCGTGACAGTGTGTGCCACATGTAACATGGCTGACAGCTATGTATTGCACATGCGCCACATGGTCATGGCCCTTGATCCTACATTCCCACCATGGCACTGCACATTGCACATGTGTCTGTGGATGTAAGCCTGTCCAATCATGTAGCACGTCAATGTGTGTGGGGCATGCACATGTCCCAGTAGTGCATGTGGTGCCATTTGCAGTTGTCTCCATGCAGGGCCTGCAGAGTGGTGGACACTTGTTACTCAGCTGAGATGCCCAGGGCAGGCAGAACAGGGCAGAGGGCCATGAACTGTTTGGAGGTGGAGCTGCTCCACCTGGTGGCACTTGTCTTTCATGTGGAGGGCCGGTTGTTTGGCAGGGAGGACCTGCAGGTGCCCAGGGTAACTGCCTGGGCTGACATTGCCCGGCACCTGGTGTGCCACATGGGGCTTCCCTGCACTGGGGAACAGTGTCACCACAGGTATGGCGACCTGGCCAGGAGGGACCAGCATGGCTGGAGAGGCTGCAGGTGCGTGCACGCAGGGGTGCACTACCAGTGCCAGGTAAGTATCTCACATACGTGTGAGGCACGGGCACATGTGGGGTGGGGTTAGGTCACATCACATCAGCATACTCACATGGACACTCCACAATACGCGCATATGTGTGTGTGGATGCACCTGCCCTGTGGTGCCCTGCCAAGCATGCCACATGGTCTAGGCCTTTTTGTGGTGGTGGTGGTGTGTGTGTGTGTGTGTGTGTGTGTGTGTGTGTGTGTAATGGGTACACTGTGTTGTGTATGTGGTGGGACCACCGTGTGCTGTGCAGCTGTACTGATGGGCATTTCGGGGGTTCTGGCATGGCTGAGTGCGCAGCTGCTGCCTGCATGGCCATTCACCGGTGTTGCACTGCATGTGTACACCAACACTGCATGCTCACACTGGTGTTGTGGGGTGGTTTGTGCACCAATGTGTCTACTCATGGTGGTCTCTGTCTGTTGTGTCTTGCAGGGCTGGAGGCCAGGCAGTGGGCCGCAGAGGCACGGCAACAGAGAGCTGTGACTGGGACTCCTCATGGTGGCTGTATGGGTTCAGGTAGGTGGCAACCTTGTGTGTGCATTGTCTGTCTGGTGGGATGGGCTACTGCTCGGTGGAGGTTGTGTGTCTGCAATGGGACTTAGTATGTGTTCTCTGTGTACTTTCTGTAGGTCCCCAGGCTCATCAGGCAGCAGCCAGCGGTGGAGGTGCCATGGCCCAGCAGAGCAACCTGGACCAGCAGATCCAAGATACCATCCAAGTGTCACTAAGGCCCATCAGACGAATGCAAGTGCACCTTCAGCACACCATAGGGGCTGTCCTGTGGCTCGTGACGGCACGTGGCCACATGGGGTTGGGCATAGAGGTGCGCGGCCACATGTGTAGCCCTCTTCCATATGCTACACTGTGTTGTATATACCCTGCTGTGTCTCCCATCTCCCACCTATGTTGTGGTCCCCACCCCCTCCCTCTTTTGCCCATCTGTTCCTGTATATAGTCCCTCACACCACATCTCTCTGTTGTTGTTTTCTGTACATAGTTATTGCTGTTTCTTGTGTTGCTTTGTTTATTGTACATACTGTTCTTTCTATAAAAGGTTTGAGTCTCTGACATGGTGTCTGTGGTCATTCAGTGTTTCACGATCCTGGGGGTGTGTCCTGTCATTGGCTGTTCACTGTCCCCATGCTGCCATAACCCTATATGGCCCCTTCTCTGCTTGGTCTGCCTCCCTCCTGCACCCCCCCGCCTCCATGTGGCACCACTGTTGCCTGTGGCATGTGTGTGTGTGTGTGGGCCCATATCCTGCTGCTTATGTCCCTACGCCCAGTCTGTG
The DNA here is from genome assembly GCA_016271365.2 of Neoceratodus forsteri. Lineage (NCBI taxonomy): Eukaryota > Metazoa > Chordata > Ceratodontiformes > Ceratodontidae > Neoceratodus > Neoceratodus forsteri. Next base: position 835,190,434 of record CM057456.1, on the reverse strand, counting down.
TGTGCTGCTCGTGGCCTGTGTGCCTTGCACTGCTGCACTATTGGTCTGGGGCCCTGTGTGCATTGTCCTATGGTTGGGGCTTTGTCCTGGCTGTGTGGCACAGTGTGCTGCCCACTGTTTGCAATGGTGTCACCCTGTGTGTCCTCCCCCACAGCCACAGTGTTGGCCACCTGTGGTGTTGGCCTTGTCCAGTGGCCGCCATGCTCCTTGCTTTTGCCCGCTGTTGTGTGGCACTATGCCGGCTCCAGTGTACCTGTTCTGTGTGCCTGCCATGGGCCTGTGTGGGTTGTGGCCTGGGCATCTGGGTGCTGTTCTGTTTGCCCTGTCTCCTTTCAGTGCCTGTTTAGGCCACTGTTGTTCCCTTGCCCTCTCTGGTTTGTCCCATTGGTCTTGTGTTCCTCTCTCTTTTGCCCCACTGCATTGTCCCCTGTTGCTCCCACATGCCTTGCTGGGTTTCTCCGTATTCACTGTGTTGCTCCCCTGGGTGGTTATGCACATCCCAGATGTGCTGGTGCTTCTCCACTTGTGCCATGTGCTTTCCATGCAATTCACAGTGGGGTTGCACTTGGCGCATTCCATAGCGCATCCCTTTGTGGATCATCCAGCGTTTGGTGGGCGCATCCTATTTGTGCCAGAGCATTTCACTGGCACCCAGCGCATCTTTTTTGTGAATCCTGCTCACTGTGTGCTCTGGTGTTGGGAAAGCCATTGAACCGAGAGAGAGAGACAGCCACAGTTACAGAAAGCGGGGCACCAAGACATTGACAGACACAAGAAAAGAGACAGAGAGCCTGTTCCCATCTCCCCCCACCTCTCCTTTTCAAGCAGCTCTGCCCGCATTGTGATTTGTGTGTGCAAATCGAGAGACAGACAGCAGTAAGTAGGAGATTGGGCAACAGAGGGAGCAACAAATGTCTCCGATCCAGTTTTGTTTGGAGCCTGTCCTACACTGTATGCAAGGTGCAACACATAGACAGTGAGAGGGAGAGAGCAAGACTGTGACATTTCATTCAGAGTTCCTGGATTCTCATCTCTGTGTCTTTATTTTTTTGCCTGTGTCTGGTCGGGTTTGTGACAGCATGCAGAGCACTGATGTGCAAGTCAGGGTGCCACAGTTGACAGGCATGGTGATCAAAGAAGAGAGTGAGATAGATTAAATGTTTTCTGTGGAATTCTCCGAGAAGTGAGTGGAATCATCCAAGAAGTGAGTAGTGTGCAGTGCGATAAGTAAGATAGCAAGCATGGGAGAGACGGATTGCAAAACAAGTGCTGCAATATACTGTCTGTGTGGAAGACCACTATATCTATCTGTTTGTCTCTGTCTGTGTGGCAGCCGGTGTGTATCTGTGTCCCTGCAGCATAGTGAGTGGCAATGGGGGGAGGACAGGAATGGAAAATAGGCAGTGATAAGAGACTGTTTGCAGTGTATGGTTTGCAACATGCTGTACGGAGAGAGAGAGAGAGAGAGAGAGAGATCTAACTGGCTTTATGCAAATGAAAGTACTGAAGCGCTCTCTCATTGGAGTGCTTCAGTTCTTTTAAGTACATAAAGTTTATACCCATGAAACTGTGACTAGTGTCACAGTTTGGGTGCATGGTCATTGGTCTGTGAGGGATAAGCCCAATGTAGATTGCTCTGCATTTAGCTAGTCAGTGACACTCCTATGAAATGCTGTTCTGTGAAGCAAAGCAAGATGTTTCTTGTGCACGAGCAAGGAAACATAAAAAGACAGTGTTTTGCAGCCTATATTCCAGATTCCAAGTTAAGTGATTGCTTAACCAATGCTTTCAGTTGCACTACAGTGCAAGTGCACAAGTAAATTGGGTGTAGTTTAATGAAGAGTGGAGCTGGCCACCCTGTCATGAACTGGTCAGGTCCAGGAAGTCGGCGTGCGGAGCTGTTCTGAAGAGGAATAACCCCAGTGTCTTGGAAAAATTTCCCCCATTCACCAAAAATATCCCTAACAGTTTAATCTGGTACAGTTTTATTTGGTTTGTATCTATATATCCCCACTCGCCTCCGAGCCTAGAAATAGGCACTATTATCTAGCCTTCCTTTCTCTGCCAAAAAAAAAAAATCTAAAATAAATTATTAACCAAAAGTTTTGGAGAACAGATGACATTTACCAAAGACACTGAAATAAAGTTTCATCAGAGGTTTTATACTTTGGACATTGATCTGAAGTAAATCTTCCAGTCTAGTAAAACCAGGGAAAAAAATGAGGTGTTGGTTGTGGACCCTGGTCGCCAGAAGGTGGGTTTGTAGGCAGAATCACCTTCAGGTCTGTGGCTTGGGGGTGTTCAGCTACCTACCTCAGACTGGGTGCAAAACCTGGGCGTTACGTTTGATGACTGTTTGACCCTTAAATCTCAGGTGTTAGCAGTTGTCAAAACCTCTTTTTCCCATCTGAGAAATATCGCCCGGGTGAAGCACCTGGTTCCTTCTGATGATCTTCCAACCCTGGTCCATGCCTTCATTACCTCCCACCTTGACTACTGCAACACCCTCTACCTTGGGCTACCTGGGGTTGATATCTGTCACCTGCAGCTAGTGCAGAATGCGGCAGCCAGGCTATTGACTGGTACTTCTAGGACCAGTCATATAACGCCTGTGCTCCACGGACTGCACTGGCTGCCAGTACAGTGGCGGATCACCTTCAAGGTCAGTTTGCTGACCTATAAGGATCTACACAACCGGGAACCTGGTTATCTGCAAGATCTCTGTCCCCCCTACTGTCCCCCCTACCCTTTCCGATTCACTGACGAGGGATTGCTAGAGATTCCTTGGGTTCATTTAAAGACATCTGGGGCTAGGTGTTTTAGTTTTATGGCCCCCACCCTGTGGAATTCTCTACCACGTTGGGTGTGAGATTGCCTGACCATCCAAAGCTTCAAAGTGGCTCTGAAAACACATCTTTTTAGCCTATCCTGATTTTTAATGCCACTGTTGTATTTATGAGTTTCAGCTTGTTGTATTTATGTTTTTTAATTAGTTGTATTTGTTTATTTATTGAGTTGCTTCAATTAATTATGTACAAGGCACCTTGATTTTAGGCGCTTTTTATAAAGTTTGATTTGATTTAGTATACAGTAGCTTAACAAGGCTCAAATATGGCTCATTTAAATTTTGAATGGTGTAAGGGAGTCAGGTGCACACTGGTTTATTTATTTATTTATTGAAATCTCGGAAATACAACCTTTGAGCCAGGGGCTCGTTTACAAAGGCTCCACATCATAACATGAGGGAGACAAGGACAATTTCAGGGTACAATAAAAAAACGTGATTTGGTTACAAAGTACAACAGTGAAAACAAAAGAAAAATTACAAAGTAAGTGCTACAAGGTTCCAGCAGATTACATGGCACAAAAGTAGAAGTATGCAAGGATTCAGAATTTACATTGGTTTCAACATTTACATACAGCGAAATGAGCGGCCATGGGATGACCTTTTCGGGACATTTAGGTATGAAGCCATAGGAGGGGTAAGGGAGGATGTGAGGACCAACTGGAGGGTGGAGAGAGTTAAAGCAGCCCAAGAAAGGCATAGTCCCGGTGAGGTCCTAAGTGCTAGGGCCCACTAACAAGGTGCACAGGGGGTAGGAGATGGATTTAGGGAAGAAGAATAAAGCACGAGGTAGTGTTTCCGTGAGGCAGGAAACAAAGGAAGGAGAAGGAGGGAATTCAGTAGTGGTACAGAGGGGGTAGGGAGTGTGGCGAAAACTGGGGGAAGGGTAAGGGGTGGGGTAGAAGAGGTGAAAAGGGGGGTCAAGGGAGGGGGAGTACATAAGGATATATATGAGACAGGGCATGGTCATCAAAACCTAGGGGAAGAATCAGGAGGTTGAGGGTGTGGGAGGAAGGCATGCAAGGGGAGATAAAGGTAAGAGTAGAGGAAGGAGTAGAGGAAGGAGATGGTGAGAGGAAAGAGATGGGTGTTAGAGTAGGTAGGAGAAAGGTCAGGTATCTTAGAGAGTGCAGACACAATTATTCTGTTTCAGCGAATGCAGTCTAAGTTTGGTCTTGAAGGGTCCCAACCTAGAGACATTCAGAAGGTCAGGTGGAAGTTTGTTCGACCAGCTGGGAGCCTGGTACATGAATGTTCGCTAGGCTTGGGCAGTACGGCAGAAAGGGACTGGGAACATGGGGTTTGAGGAGCTTCTGGTATGGTGTTGGTTGGTGAGCCTTTGGCCTAGTGGTAAGAGTGATGGGGAGGCTAGCCCAAGACTAATCTTTTTTGCAAACTGGCAAGTTTGGTAAAAAACTCTGACATGAAGGTTCACCCAGTTTGCTGCAGTATATAGGTCGTAGGTGTACGTGTAACAATAGGCACCAGTGACAAGGTGGCATGCTTTATTTAGGGTGCTTTTTGCACATATTTATAGCTCAGTAGTCTGAAGCACTGAGCAGTTAAAGGGGAAATTATCTGAATCTGTAAGTAATTTGTTTTTCTGTAGAAACTGTTTTTCAAATTCTGGTTCCAGTTGTGTTATTGTTCCATCTATGCAGGTTTTTGGTTATCCTGGTGAGTGTTTCTGATCTACACACAGGTAGTGTATGCCATTTTAGAACAGTATAATAAAGTTTATTTCCTGGCAAAGCTCTTACATTGTTGTCACAACAAAAGCAAATAGTAAAGTGCTCGCCAAGCCTCTGAACATGTTGTTCCTTAATGGAGTAAGCTCAGAAATAAAAGAGAAATGCAATCACCAACAGAATACATATAATAGAACTACTAAGTGCAGAGAAACATAGAGCAAACCCTTATATATATACTGCCTCCCAAACCAGAGGCTTCTTCATGGGTTCTATTGTGTTACTGTTTCACATGTAAGCTGTTGGTTAACTAGGTTCTGCAGCTTATCTGTTAGGTAGGAAAATGGGCAGGCTGGGTGGGCAAAGCGGTCCTTATCTGCTGTCAAATTCTACATTTCTATGTTACTGTCTATGTGGGATTTTTTAGTTATCCCAGTGTATCTGGCCCACACAGTTACTAAGTGCTATTTTAGACTTGTATAATAAAGTTTTTGTCCTGGCAAAGCTCTCGCATTGTTGTCACGATGCATTAGTATAGTACTACCCTCTGTGGGAGAGGGACATAAACTATATCACACAGTTTACAAGTAGTACTTAATACCAAAGAGTACTGTAGATCACAAACACTCACTGATTTTACCAAAACAGCTTTTATTGGAAAAATGACTTACAGATTCAGTGTAGTTTTCCTTTAAGTGAATTTCTCATTGCTCCAGTCACGCGCAGAGCATAACTTAATTTCTGAGGTATCAATTAGCCAATAATTGCATTTCAGTGCATGTAAACCATTTTTTTTCCCCAGTTAGTATTTTGTTCTTCTGTCTTTTATAGGTCTGCCTGGTGGCACCCTTCCCAGCCCCATTATTGACCTTCTTGTGGACTTACCAGTTATCTACAACTTACCCAGGACCACACAGTAGTGGGTGGCCAGCTGCATCAGTCATGTGAGAGCCTGCTGGGGGAGCAGTCATGGAGAAGCCCATCCATTTGCCTCTGTTTTTCTCCAGGGTGCTGCATGTGATGGCGCAAGTGCACCTGCATGCTATGGCACACATGCATGCCAGAATGACCCATGGTAGCCCCTCCCCTCACATATGCCCCCAGCTGTGCTGCTATCTGGTCTCTACAGGAGTCTTTTCCCCCTCCCTGAGGAAGGAGAGCAGTCCCTGGAATGCTCAATCCTTCATCCCCCAGCTGGCCCCCGATGATCTGCTCTCCTTCCTGAATGAGTTCACCAACATTGCAGGCAGTAGTGCTACCGCTCTGCTGATGGGTCAGCGTAACCCACACATGTCAGAACAATAGGGCAAGGGTGGGGTGTTACAGTTGGAAACCCTAACATCGTAGGCGTTTGTTGGTATTTTCACTCCAAAAGCACTGTCACTTTTTATGGCCCACAGGAGATTGCCCTTTGACTTTCAGCAATGCCAAAAAAATATCCGCAAGCTAGTCTGACACAAGGCACACATAAAACAAAAAAGAGGTGCTTTGCTCTCCCTAAGTTTCTGTAACTCAAGACCTGTCAAAAGCTATTAACTTAAATAACAATATAACATCTAAGATACGACTCAGAATTCCAGCTCTGTTCCTTACTTTCTAGCAACCCAAGAAACATAAGTGCAATCTAGCATGACTAAGTTAATTAAGTTCCAATGTGCCAACAAAACACAAGAGGTGTTTTGCTGTCTCAACAAGTGCTTTTAACATAAATAACATAAACATCAGATCATTAAGATAAGGACTAGCAGGGCCCTTACCAGTGTCCTGCTAGACTGAAAATGTGTTTCTTTGAATGGGTTTCTTCAGCAGTGTGTTTGTGTAAGTTAGGGTCTCTCACACTTGGCTTGCCTTTAGTTTTCAGTACAAACTCTGTGATGGACCAGTGGTGCATGCTACGGTAAAGCTCCCAATTTTGGGAGGAGAAGGCTTATTTATTTACAACTGAAAATATGGATAATGTTGCATTTTCCTCACAGGGGTGCTGGGCACAAATGAAAGTGAGTTATATTTTTTTGTCATTTTATGCATTTACATCTGTTATATTTGAAATCCACCTCCCCCCAGCCCCAACCAGCTTATTTCTGACTGCTGGAGCTGCATAGAAAAACTTTTTTTTTTGTTTTGTTTTTTAATTGCAGCCTATGTGTGTCTGTAGGCAGAGGTGTAATGAGGACTGGTACAGTGCAGACTTACTCTGTGATATATTTATTTCTAGCGAAAAGCAAGGGACTAACAGCACTGTATTCCAACATTGTAATGGTTCTCTGTATTCTAGCCCATTGTTCACTACCCCCTAGGTTACACCGGGAGATGAGCAACTTGTTGCTCAGCGTGTGTTCCTGGTGAAACATTTCAATAAATAGCAAGCATTTGTCAAATGTTGTCTCGCTGGCATTGGCATTGGTAGTGCAGGAGTTAGAGATGCATAATAGGAATGGCAGTGAAGTATTGAACTGACGCCAACCCCACCCCCACCCTACAGAGACTGACAGGTATTGGGGTGTGCCTTTGGGTTGTCAGTTGTAACACTCATGCCATTTTACCTCAACCTACCCTATAGACACTGACAAGTGTCATGGTGTACTTTGGGGTCTTTGGAACTTATACTTACCCCCATTCCATAAGGAAATATGCTGAGACAAGTGTAGTATAGGAGAATGGGGTGAACTTTAGGGCTGAACACTCCAAGGCACACCTCGATGCCTGTCACTGGCTGCAGGGTGGGGGTTGGGGTGGAATACCTTGAGCATTACAGCCAATGATCCCAAGTCACACCCCAGAAGCCTGTCAGTCTCTACAGGGTGGGGTGTTACAGTTGGAAACCCTAACATTGTAGGTGTTTGTTGGTATTTTCACTCCGAATTTTCAACATAGGCTTTTTGTGACCCCACCTCATGAAGAGCGGCACAATCAATTTGTTAGCTGAAAGGTGGTTTTGCACAGTGGCTATGCCATTTGGTGACACAGGGATGAAAACACATTTTGGGCAGGATGTGAAAAATGACAACTGTATTGTTCATGAGGAGGTGTAAAAAATGGCAACGTTGAAAACCTGGAGTGAAAATATAAAAAAATTGGTGAAGTCATGACTATGTATAGAAACTGCACAACACACATCCGTAACCCAATTATTTCTGGGATTTTTTTAGCCACTTTTTCAACATAGGCGTTTTGGGACCTCCCCTCATGAACAGTGTTGCTGTGATTTTGTTAATCTGTCCCAAAAGTTGATTTCCCACAGCGACCGTGCCATTGTGCACCACAGGTGGTGAAATACATTTTGGGCAGGCAGTGAAAAATAACAGCTGTACTGTTCATAAGGATGTGTGAAAAAATGCCAGTTTTGAAAATCTGGCATGAAAATATTGCAAATTTGTGAAGTTACAAGGGTGCGTGGAAACTGCGCAATGCACACTTGTAACACAGTCATTTTATGGACTTTCGTCACCAAATTTTCAACATAGTCATTTTAGTACCTCTGCTTATGAACAGTGTCACCGTAATTTTCTCGAACTGTCCTGAAAACTGATTTCACACTGTGACCGCCCTATTCTGCGCCGGACGTGTGAAAACACATTTCAGCCAGAATATGTAAAATGACAGCTGTACTGTTCATAAGGAGGTTTGGAAAAATGCCAATTTTGAAAATCTGGAGTGAAAATATTACAAATTCACGAAGTTATGAGTGTGCGTGGAAACTGCAGAACGCACGCTCGAAAAACAGCCATTTTTTTGATTTTTTCACCACATTTGCAACATAGGCTTTTTGAGAGCTCCCCTCATGAACAGTGGTACTATCGTTTCATTAATTGGTCCCGGAAGGTGATTCCACACAGTGACCGTGAAATCACCTTTCAGGACTGAATATGCCATGGCAGTGACTGAATTCATGAGGAGGGCTCCCAGTAACCCCATGTTGAAAATTTGGTGCCAAAATTCCCAAAAATGCCCGAGATACGCACCAAAGTTGAAAAAACCCTATTTATGCCATTATACAGCTTACTGGCACTTCTTCAGTTCGTGGTCAGCTTTGAAGAGTGCAGACGTGTTCCCAGTCCACCGAAGATCGTTGCGCCATACTCCGGAGGTAAGTATGTGGTGGGGGTGTGTGGGGAGGTAGGGTGCGCAGAGGGTGGGCGAGGGTTGGGGGAGGGCCACCAGACTCGACCAGGGACCGTTTTCTGGTTTGCAGGTTGTAAAAAAAAAAAAAAAAAAACCATCTTGGGACTGTTTTTGTTTTACAGGGGCATTTGGCACACTGGGATGGGCTCCCAGTGTGCCACCTGAGTGTTTTTTGGGGGGAGATTCTGTAGCCAACGGGGGATTGGGCACCCCCATCGGCACACAACAAGTGGGGGGGGGACATTATGCTGATGGGGAGTGGGCTCCCCGTAGGCAAATAAAATGGGTTGGGGCATGCCGACAAGGGGATTAGGCACCACTGAAGTCGGCTCTCTGCTTGGAGGCAGTCAGCGCCACCATGTTTACTGAAGGGCTTCATCAGGAAAGGCACGTAGGTAGTGCGTGTTTTGGTGCCGCTGCATATGATGAGCTTGGCTCTCATTGCAGAGGACCTTTCCTTAGGTGTGCTCACCATATTATGTATTCCTGGCATGGCGCCGGCATGCTGGCTTATTGGGGAATGAGGGACACACATACTGATGCGTGCCCTGCATTCACCCAACAGTGATCGCGCCTCCAAATCTGCTAGTAATGCAATATGTTGGCTGGTGCACAAGTGTGAGCCATCTTAAAAATAAAATAAGCACTGGAAAAGAGAGCCATCTGTTTAGCTACAGGGACAGAGAAAGTGCAGGCTTCCCCACAGTGTGATGTATTTAGTGCTGGTGAAAGGCGAGGGACTGACAGCACTGGATACTGAAGCTGTATGTTTTGTCTGTAGGCAGAGATGTAGAGAGGGCAGACACAGTGCAGTCATAGGGAAAGGGAAATTGCTTTAACCAGCAAAGACACACTAAGACAAAGTTGGTTCCTGATGTGACCTGGGAGCACAAGGAAGTTATGAAATTAGCTCAGGGTCACTTGGTGTGCAAGTTGGGGCTATGGATTAAAACTCAAGTCTCCGGGTTTGTAGGTCCGTAACCATTTCTCTGTACTGACTCCAACATAAGACTCAATCACTCTGTGGTGTATGTGTTGCTGGTGAAAGATGGGGACTAACAGCACTGGAGACTGATGTCTTCTATTTACCTACAGGGACAGTGTATGTTAGTACAGGGTAAGCTGAGGGTCCCCCATAGTGTGATGTATTTAATGCTAGTGCAAGGTGTGGGACCAACAGCTCTGGAGTCTGAAGGCCTTTGTTTACCCAGAAGGATAGGTATCATGCAGGTCTACTCAAATTTGTAATAAACTGATGTTCACGGTATGTAGAATATCTTTAATTTACTCGGTATTTTCTCCTGTGTATTGTATTATACCAATAAGCTAGTCTTGCACGGCAATATCTGAAAAAGGTTTTCTTCAGTTCTGCATGTTAACTAATTCTGGGTCACCTCTGAAAAAGGGACTTGCACATCTCAGTGAGCCTACCCAGTCATCGGACTTTAAAGAAAACCAATCAATAAACACATATATGCATACATACATAACTAAATAAATAAGTGTGCTCCCTGTGTAATGTATTAATGCTTGTGAAAAGCAAGGGACTGGTCACTGACAGCACTGGATATTAAAGTTCCCTGTTTGTTTGTAGGGCCATATATAGGGGAGGTACAGTGCAGGCTTTGTGTTTAGTGCCATTTGTGCATGGTGACTAGAGGGACTGACAGCACTAGAGACTGAATATCCTTTGTTACTTACAGTGTGGGTTCAGGTACAGTATGGAGGCAGATACACTGTAGACAAGGATAGTGTGGGGCTAGGTAGGGGGCAGGAACATTGCATGGGCAGGTACAGCGTGGGGGAGGAACAGTGCACAGGCAGGTAGAGTGCTGAGGCAGGTACAGCATGAGGGAGGTAAAAAGCAGGGCAGGTACAGCATGGGGGCAGTTACAGTGTGGGACAGGTAAGGCATGGGCAGGTACAGTGTGGGGCAGGTATAGTGCAGGGGCAGATACAGTGTCGGGCAGATACATGGTGGGGGCAGGTACAGTGTGAGGCATGTACAGTTTAGGAGGGTAGGTAGAGCGTAGGCAAAGTACAATGCAGGACAGGCATAGTACAAAGCAGGTACATTACAGGGTAGCTGAGCAGGTACAGTGTGGACAGCAGCAATGCTCCTTTACTAAAACTCTGGTGAGCCTGTGGGTGGGGAGGGAAGCACTACAGTGAGAGAGTTTGTCAAATTTTGCTTAGTCCCAGGTGGAGAATGTTCCCCAGATGCCTTCTACACCAGTTTGCATAAAAACTGGAGCACAAGGTCGTGACCTCCAGGGCACAAGGCAGCCACTCAAAAACCTGCAGAAATGAGGAACATGCAGTGCCAGTGCTAAGGAATCTCATCTCCTGCTTGCATGGACATGAGTTACATTCCTGTGGGTAAAAGGGCAACAAAAGGGTATAGTTTGCCCACTGAGGAGCAGTTTAAAGCACTTTGATTTGATCCCAGTGGCAGCTCAGTCCTGGGCCTCTGTTGAACAGACTGCCAAATATGAGGGTATGTGCATGAATGCCTGGGAGGCTGGAACTCGTGTGCCAGTGCATGTATAATGCCACCCAACTTTGTTTGCTTGGGAATGTAAGGCTGTCTTGAACCTGGGACCTGGAACATGGCCTGGTCAGGATTTCTTTCGTTCTTTGGTGTTTGATTTTTCTTCTGTTTTTTCTCCCATAAAGACAATGGCAATGGCTTTGACAATGCCTCACAGCTGCATAAGTTCCCACCAGTCTTGTCTCCCCCTCCTTTTTACTGTATGACGAGGATCCTTCGTAAATGTGGAGTACAGGGTTGAGCATGGGGCTAAAGATTAGCTGCTGCCCCTTTAACTAGGAACAGTAATGGGCAACCAGCTGTGGTCACATGTTATGCTAATTAATGTCCAGCTGGGGCTAGGGAAGGGCAAATTCCTTTGTCCTCTGGTCAGTCTAGGATGTTCCCTGTGCTGATTAGATGTGCCTTCCTAAGCTCCTAAATAAACCTTATTTTGTTCATAATTTTATGCGTCCGACTCAGTTCGTTCGGTACCTTGTGGCTCCTGCAGCAGAAGCACCAGATGGGAAAGCAGAATACCAGGAGCTAAGCGGTCCTAGTGGCAGACCAAATACCAAAATGCCACACATGGTGGAGAATGCGGCTCTTCCTCTTCTGCCCAGACTCCCATCTCGCGAAAGATTCAGCACAGATATTCTTGGGCCCCTGCCTACCTGCCCTGACTCCGGCAACAAGGACATTCTTGTCTTTGTGGACTACCTAACTAAATACTTGGAACTGATCCAATTAAAAGACACTAAAGCTGCTACAGTGGCAAGTTTATTTTTTAATTTTTTTATTTTATTCAGGTCTAGGATTACAAATATCTTTGAGACAGGGCTCTTTTACAAAGGTTCCACATCATAGATTACAACAAGACAGTACATAAACACAGTCTGAAACATATTAGGATGTACATACAGAGAGCTATACAGTAAATATTGCAACAGGGCATTATAAGGTGGTTGGGTATAAAGAGGAGGAAATAGAAGGGAAACAAAGAGGAAAGTAGGCAGCAGAAGGGTATGGAAACGGTAGAGGGAGACTGGAAAGGGAGGTTGGTGGAGGAGGACAGGTGGAAAGGATGGTAGAAGGGGTGGGACAAGGGGAAGGAGTGGGATGTGGAGGAAGGGAGGGGCAGCAGCCAAGAGGCACTGTCAGAGAACAGGAAGTGCCAGGGTTGGGCAGGACAGTGGGGGTAAGTGCTAGGAGGCTGTGGCCCTCAATGAGCCTACTGACAATGGAGCAGGGAGCAAAGGATACATTTATCATCGTGGGAGTCCAGGAGAAGGGTGGTACCGTTAGAGATAGCACTCACAGGTGCTAGAAGCAGTCAGTGAGTGGCGGAGCCTGGTTTTAAAGGCATCTAGCGTTTGGATGGTTATGATGTCATTGGAGAGACCATTTAGCCAGCTGGCGGCCCGGTATGAAAAAGCTCTTTGACTTTGGGATGTGCAACAACGGGGGATTTGGACCTTGAAGGGTTTGTACCCTCTAGTGGTTCTGCTGCAGTTCTTTTGTTGTAGGAAAGTAGAGACTCCAGGAGGGGCAAGACCCATCAGAATTTTCTTTGTGAATATGCAGGTTTTATTTTTATACATTTGTTGAGTTGCAGCCAGTTGGTTTGGGAGTAGAGGTCACAGGTGTGTGTAAGGTGTTGGGTGCCCATCATGAGGCAACAAGCCTTGTTGAGGGAGATGGTTACTCGTTTGAGCACAGTGGCAGTAGCTGAGCCATATATGATGAGGCCATAGTCGATGGTGGCAATGACGGAGCAGTGGATGGCAACTGCCAGGGCTTCTAGGGTAAGGTGTCGCCTGTGGTGGAACAGTAGACCAAGTCTGGAGTTGGCAGTTTTGGCGACATTATTAATGTGGTCAGTGCATGAGAAGTGAGAGTCGAGTGTGATCCCAAGGTGTTTAAAAGTTTGGACCTGTTCCAGAGGGCCATCATGACTGGTGTTAATGGAAAGGTGGTAGTGCTTATGTTTATTGTGGGAACTACTAAAGATCATAGTCTTGTTTTTTTTCTGGTTAAGGACCAGTTTATGCTGAGTGAACCAGTTCTCAACAGTGAAGAAACAACGCTGAAGGTTTCCTTGCAGCTGGTATGGGTCCTGGTGTGTGGCTAGGATTACTGCATCATCGGCGCAGAGTATAATTTGTTGAGGGCAGGCATCCGGTAAAGTGTTGAGAAACAGGCTGAAAAGGAGTGGCCCCAGAATGGATCCTTGTGGAACACCAGAGTGAACAGGTTTGGCATCAGAGAGCACTTCAGCGATTTTTACACATTGTGACCTGTTCTCAAGGTAGCTTTTAAACCATGCAATAGTATCTAGGGAGAACCCAGCTTTATGTAGCTGGACAAGTAGAAGGCGGTGATGGACAGTATCAAAGGCTTTGGTTAAGTCGATGTAAATAGCACCAGTGAGTTGCCCTTTATCCAGAGAGCTGTGGATTGCTCCAGTGACTTCAAGTAGTGTGGAAACTGTGCTGTGGTCTTTCCTGAAGCCATGTTGTTACTTGCAAAAGATATTATGTTTATCCAGATATTCGGTGAGCTGGTCTGATACTATGAATTCCAGGGCCTTTGAGAGGGGAAGCAGGATTGAGATTGGGTGGTAGTTCCCATGGGCAGTTTTATCACCACTTTTGTGGATAGGGTTAACAGTGGCTAACATCCATTTTTCTGGGAACTGGCTGAGTGTAAGGGAGAGATTAAAAATCCTGGTAAGAGGCCCCAGCACCTCTTCTAAGGTGAGGGACAGAAATTTGAGGTGAAGTGTGTCATTGCTAGATCTTGATTTACTTATGGCATTAGTGACATACTTTCAGATATAATTTCTGTTTTCTACTTTAAAGTGGAAAGGAGGGTGATTGTTGGGAGATAGGGAGTTGAGGGTTTCAGAGGCCTTGGCATCATTGAAGAAATTAGAGGGAAGAACACTACTGAGATTCGTGAAAGCGGTGTTGATAGTATCAGCAATGATTTTTGGGTCAAGCATGGTGTTCCCATTAATCTTGAACATAGCCGGCATATATTTGGGTTGTTTCCCAAGGATTTCTTTTAGGTTATATCAGAAATCTCTCCCGTTTCCCCAGGTGTCAGTGGGAACTTCCCTGAAGTAGTCAGATTTCTGTTTCCGAATGGCTTTAGTGCAGTTATTACGTGCTTGCTTATAGTTTGGGATGTTGACTGATTTACCGGTGGATCTAGCCAAAGCCCATAACCGGTATCTGGATTTTAGTTTTTTTAGACAGTCACCTGTTAGCCAAGGGTTACATAGAGATTTAACTTTACGCTTCTTGATGGGTGCGAATAGGTTACAGGCTTTGTTAAAGATGTGAATGAATTGATCCAGTGCAAAGTTTGTGTCAGTTGTCAGGAAGATTGGAGTCCAGTCTTGTTGGAGGAGGTGGTATTTGAGGTGGGTTAGCTGACCACTCTGGAGAATTCTGCTGTGGATTATTTTTGGGGGTGGTTTGTGGAATTTATTGGACCAGGTAGAGCTGATGGGGGAATGGTCACTGAGTGAGTCAGGAAGGACAGAGGAGTTTGAGATCCAAGAAGGGTGGCTGGTCAGAATCCAATCCAGTAGGGCGCTGGTCCCTGTTTTATAGTTTTTTCTAGTTGGGGAGTCCAGCATCTGGGTTAGGTTTGCCAATTGGATGGAGTCCTTAAGAGCACCCGCCTCAGTCAAGATCCAATTTATATTGAAGTCCCCAAGCAGGATGGTTTCGGGGTCAGGAGGTTGCGACCTGACCAGGTCCAGGACAGCGGTGAGACCTGGTCCTTGTTCCTTGGGAGGAATGTATACAGTAACAACTGTAAGCACCTTATCAAGAGCACCTAGCAGGATTTTGATGGGGAGAATCTGTGCAGGGGAGGTCACGGGGGCAGGTTCTAATTGATGGGCCAGGAATTAGTCTTTCAGGTACAATGCACAACCTCCACCTCTTTTTGTTTTTCGATTCTGCCTAAAGTTGTTGTAGCCTGGGATAGCGATTGCCTGGTCCGAGACCTGAGGGGTGAGCTAGGTTTCAACAACTGCCAGGACATCAGGAGTATGTTGGGTTGTGAAGGCTTGCAGAGAATCAAGCTTAGGAAGTAGACTACAGATATTCAGGCACATGATTGAGAGAGTGCCAGAAGGTTTGTTCTGGGAGGAGAATTTGCAGGATAGTGGGCCACGGTTCGGGTGAACATTACCTGACAACAGTAAGAAAAGTAGCAGAAGCTTTAGGGTGCATAGGCACAGTTCCCTAAGGGTGAGCTTACATTTTTTATGTTGGCAGGCACGAGCCCTAATGTGGATGCGAAAGTTCAGTATGGGAGTTACAGGGCAGGCAGATGTGAGAATGCAGTGTTCAAAGTCAGTAAGGGTTACCTTTTTTGTGGGAGGTTGTCCCCCAGTGGGCAAGGTAAGAGAGTTCTGGAGAGGTGCCAGGGTTATGATATGTTCTAAACATTTCAAAGGCAGGGGAAGGGGCAGGGAAGGAGGCTCTGGAGGGATGAGGAGTGGGAAAAAGGTGGGGAGAAGAAGGAGAAAGGTGGGAGTTGGGGGGAGGAAGAGCATAGTGAAACTGAGAGAATGGTTGCAAGTGCAAGGCCCAGTCAGGTAACGGTAAAAGAGTAGATCAGGCAGGGAAAAAAAAAATAGAGGGGGAGGAAAGAGAGGGAGAGAGAGAGAGAGAGAGAGAGAGAGAGAGGTGGGAACTAGGCATTGGGCCAGTGGGAGCTAGTGTGGCAGGGTCCCTACAGAGGTGGGGGTGGTGACGGTCTAATTAATTAAGGTCTAAGGGGTGGGGGTGGGCACAAAAATTCAGCTGCTTTTTCGCAAAAGTCTATGGGTACAGCTCAGCAGTGAAGAAAATCGGTAGAAAGCGGAGCAGCCAATCAGGTAGCAGTGAGGGGAGTAGCGGTCCAATCGGAATTGACCACGGGGAGCATTGGACCAATAGCGGCAACTCACTGCTTCTCCGGTCATTCAGGAGTTCTTACCCGGCTCTGAGGTTCCCTGGGCAGGCAGGTGGAGAAGTCGCAGAGTGGCTGGTTCCTGGAGCCGCGGCTGCGTCTGACGGAGGGCTGCTTGGCACCCGGTCAGGGGCAGCAAGTCTGGAGGGAGGAAGGAGAGGAGATAGGTGTAGTTAGAGAGAGAGAGAGAGAGAGAGAGAGACAATGGATGGTGATGCAGGGGCTAAATCAGGGAGCATAGATCAGACAGGGAGAGAATGCAG
Organism: Neoceratodus forsteri; assembly: GCA_016271365.2. Lineage (NCBI taxonomy): Eukaryota > Metazoa > Chordata > Ceratodontiformes > Ceratodontidae > Neoceratodus > Neoceratodus forsteri. The sequence goes on along the minus strand of CM057456.1, from coordinate 835,174,012 downwards.
GTGCAGTGGTGAGGGGGGTGTTCGGCAGCCAGAGACAAGTGTATAGTAGGAGCTATGCCTGGCGCCACAGGGGGAGGGTAGAAACAGGAAATTTTAGCAAGACAGAGAAATGGAGTATGCAGGAAAGACGGGAGAATCAGAGGGAAGCAGGGAAATATGGTGAGGAGGGGGCAGTTCAGGCCCAAAGGAGAGAAGTCAGGGTTAGGAGAAAGCACCAGCGTAGCAAAGGCTGGGCAGAAACAAGCACAGTTACAATTAGATTTGGATTCGGCTTAGCAAAAATTAATACAGTGCAATAAAAAATCGGAAGTGGCTAGTAGGTCTAGAGAGGCAGCACTGTTGAAGCAGAGATGAGCAAATATAAAACAGTTCAGCAAAAATCGGAATCGGCTTATCAAATTAATCACCACAGGTACCGATATAGGCCAGACAGGTGCTAGCAGCAGGGACAGTTCAGGAAGTGGGCCAAAATTTTGGCCGCTTTTCAGCAAAAGTCTATGGGCGCACAGCCCAGCAGTGAAGAAAACTGGTGGAAAGTGAAGCAGCCAATCAGGTAGCAGTGAGGGGAGCAGCGGTCCAATCGAAATTGACCACAGGGAGCGTTGGACCAATAGCGGCAACTCACTGCTTCCCCGGTCAGTCAGAAGTCCTTACCCAGCTCTGAGGTTCCCTGGGTGGGCAGATGGAGAAGCGGCAGAGCGGCTTCTTCCTGGAGCCACGGCCATGATACAAATATACGATGTCCCCCACAGAAAATGTGGGGCAAGTGCCTTCCTCAATACAATCATTTGCCGTCACGGTAGCCCAGCGTATCTGCATTCAGACACGGGCACTAGCTATCTCTCATCTATTGTGCGAGAAACTTGCAAACTTCTCGACATCAAAAAGACTCATACAACCAGTTACCATCCACAGTGCAATGGACAAAGTGAGAGAAAGATGTTGACCATTCTTAACACACTATCCAAGTACCTGGATGAGACTCACGGCACTTGGGATCATTTTGTTTCCTTCATTCAGTTTGCATACAACTCCAGCCTTTGAGTCGACAGCACAGAGTACACCCCGTTTTTCCTAGTCCATGGATGTCACCCAAGAGCACCTCTGGACAAAGATCTCCCAATGTTAGAGGTCCCAAAGGCAGCTTCCTCCTTCATCATCCCAATGTTGGAACAGCTTGAACTTGCAAGACAGGCTGCTATTGACACCCTGGGACAGAGAAAAATGGCAATGCAAAAAATGTCTGCAGCCAAGTGTCACGAGCCTTCATTTTCTGTGGGGGACATCGTATATTTGTATTGACCTGTCCTTGTTCCAGACACCACCAGAAAACTGCTTTGCCCCTGGACTGAGCCATTTTACATTGTGGAAAAGCTTCCCCCAGTTCATGTCTGCTTGCGCCGAAAGTCGGATGGGAAGCTGGTACACAATAAAATTCACATTAACAGGTTGAAGCATGGGTACTTGCATGATTCCCTTCCTGATGATTCCAGTCCCCCAAGTAATGAAGCTTCTTTGGAACCTGCAATCCTTTCAGAAACTGAATTTCCTGCTGACAACTTGACAACAGTTCCACCAGCACCTCATGGTACTGACACTTATCAGCCAGATCCTGTTTTTTCTGCCCAACCAGATGAACTTTCTGAAACTTCTCAGCCTCTTGCATCTTCTCAGGACTCTCTTATACCCCAAACAGTATATCAGATCGAGAAGATTCTTCACAAAAAGTACATCAATGGATCTTGGTCATATTGTGTTAAATGGTGTGGGTATAACAGTGCTCACAACTCATGGGTCCCCTTTTCTGACTTGACCACATCCTGTCAAGAACTAGTTCAAGCCACCCACTCAGCAATCCCAACTGACCGTAAAAGCTGCAGAATCCAGTGAACTTATTATTTGGACTCACTGCAGTGATTCTGTTAATTCTTTGTCTTCTAAGTTTAACAATTTTTATTATTTTACTGTATGATAGACACACACACACACACACACACACACACACACACACCGACTCAGGGTGATAATCAAAGCCAAGCCAACAAGACAATACATTACAGTACATACAGAAATCCAATGATAAGGGCCATAGACATACATAGCAGGACATACCATCCACATACTAAAATACGATTAATGCAGAATGAGCCTGAGTACTTTGCACTTCAACAGCATACAGTACATGATACACTTAATAACCCAACCAGCTGGGGTAAAGTGAGATGGACAATCGGATCAGGACCATAGCAAGTAAAACATGTGTGTGCCTAAAAAGGATCCTGTGACCGTATCAACTATATACAAAATGGCAATCTTCACTAGATAAAGGGCAGTAAAAAAAAAAAGGGTCAGCCTGGGATCAAGAGAAGAAGGGGCACCACCTCCACAAAAAGTTAGCAACCTGAGCCAGTAGGACTGGCATGCTACGGGATTGACCGGGAGGGAACATTGTAGCAGAATTTAGATTGTAGGAAGGGTGACCAGCATTTCTCAAATTGGGCTATAGAGCCAGCCGCAATGCTGGAGATCCTTTCAAACATAGCCCCTTGGGCTAGTGCCAATAAAAAGTCTTGAAAGGATGGCATCACAGAGGAATTCCAATTAAATAAAATGAGTCGTTTGGCCACTGCCCCAACAGCAGTAACCCATAAGGCCCCAGGGTTGGATCAGGGGACATTCAGCTGTGCACATCCAAGAAGCAAAAGGGGTGGATCTGGGTTTATGTCTGGAAAGATCTGCTGGCACATACTCCTGACTGATGACCAGAAGGGGTGCAGCATAGGGCAGTCCCAGAGAATGTGAAACAAAGGAGCCCCATCCTTGCCACATCTCCAACAACTATCCTTTGACAAGAGACCCATCTTGTGGAGTTTAGCTGGATCCCTATAGTACCTGTGACTGGTCTTATTCATAATAAGATGGGTGCGCCTGTCCCGACAGGCCTTATGTGCTCTGAACCAACTGTGCCACCACTGCTGGTCCGAGATTGAGACCTGAAGGTCTCTTTCCTATTGCGCCTTGGCCCGCTGAGTGGGGTCTACAGTAGCATCCCTAAAGGCGGAGTAGAGCAAACTGGCCGTGCCTTTACACTTCTTCCCCCAGACAGCTAACGGGTGAGGTAGGTGCCGCCCCCCTTCATCTCATGGAGCATTAGGCAGGTGAATAATAGCATCCCTAATCTGCAGGTATCTCCAAAAATGAGATTGAGGGAGACCAGATCTTTCTTTCAGTGACTCAAAAGTGTCTAATGTGACAGAGTTGGGAAGCAACATATCCTGGGCCTTAGTAATGCCTTTCGCCTCCCAGTATTTCCAGTGTATAGGGGATCTCCCTATCTGTAGGGCTGGGTTGTTCCACATGGGCATATATCTCCACGGGGTTGGGTCTTGCCCCAGAATTGAGAAAGCTAGTTTCCAATACCGAATAGAGACCTGCATAGGAGGGGAGAGGACCTGGGATACCTTATTATTATTATAGAGCACCACCGCCGGTGAGGGGGCCTGAGCCAGTGATGCCTCTAAAGGGAGCCAAGTTGGAGAGGTCAGACTGATCCTGGTGTACCATCTGATAGTTTGAGAGATAATGAAGGCCATATGATATCTCTGAAACCAGGGAAGGCCCCATCCACCTCTATGTTGGCGAAGCTTGTGTTTACTGAACCAGGGCAGGGCCCCTTCCCATAGGAAATTCCCCATTAATGCGTCTAATTTCTGAAACCATCTTTGGGGGATAGCCACGGGCAGGTGATCTAATAGATATAATACCCTGGGAGCAGCCAGCATTTTGATGGAGTCGATTTTGCCAGCCAACGACAGCCTTAAGGCCTTCCACCTCTCCATGTCCTGTTTAAGGGACTCTAATAACGTTGTAAAATTAGCAGAGATCATTTTCCCTATATTGAAATGAAGAATAATACCCAAATATTTTATGCCATTAGAGGACCAATGGAGGCCTCTATTTATGAAGTCGTTCCCAGGGGTCTTGGAGTTCAGCGGAAGCACCTTGGTTTTGGAGTGATTGATCTTAAGTCCTGATACCATGGCAAAGGTAGGCAAAATCTCAAGGATACTGTCAATCACCCCAACAGAGGACTCAGTAGTGATAAGCAAGTCGTCAGCATATAAAAACGTTTTGAAGGTGGTATTACCCACTCAAAGCCCAGGAATGTTAGGTGATTCCTTAAGAGCAATAGCCAATGGTTCAATGGCCAGAACAAAAAGGAGAGGGGAAAGGGGGCACCCCTGCCTGGTACCTTTTTGGAGAGGGAAGGACGGAGACATGACCCCATTTGTTAAGTCCGAGGCTGTAGGGGAGGATTATAACAGTTTAACCCAGGAAATAAAACTAGGCCCAAAACCCATTTTAAAGAGAGTGTGAAACTATAAGGGCCACCGAACAGAATCAAATGCCTTTTCAAAATCAATTGCTAAGGCCACGGAGGGTTTGCCAGATAATGTAGTATGGTGTAAAAGTGACAGCAGCGATCTATGATGATCTGACCCTAGACGCCCCTGAATAAAACCCGCTTGGGAAGGGTGGATCAGATCAATCATAAGACGCTCTAGCCTACTAGCAAGAAGCCTGGCCAGGATTTTAGCATCCGCATTAATAAGGGATATAAGGCGATAGCTACCTGGGAGTAGGGGGTCCTTCCCCTTTTTCGGCAGCACAGTGATAGTGGCCTCCCTCATGGAAGGGGGGAGACAGCCTACCTGTAGTGAATGACGGAACATCCTAATCAGGTAAGGGGCCAGATTAGTTCCTTTTATTTTGTAAAAATCAACAGGGAGGCCATCTTTTACTGGGGCCTTCCAAGAGTTCAGGGATACAATGGCCTGCTCCACCTCTGCCACGGTGATAGGCGCCTCCAGTAGTTTAGTGTCGAAAACCGTTAGACGGGGAATAGGGAGTTCCCCCCCAAATTTTTGAATGCTCAGGGGGTCGGGAGGGTGGGAAACTTGAGTATAGAACCTCATAGAACTGAGCCATGATCTTACTTGTCCCCTTATGAGAGTGGGTTGAGACCCCATGCATATCTTTCAACGCATGAATGGTATGGAATGCCTGCTGTTGCTTAAGTCGATAAGCCAGAAGTTTACTAGCTTCCCCCCCCTTCCCAGTAAGAATGACACAACCGTCTGAGATTTAACTCCGCATGTCTGGTCAAGCGGGCATTCAAAGAAATCCTGGTACTATTCAGCTGAGCTAATAAGGACTGTGGTGGGGTCGAAGACTTATATTGGGCTTCCAGAGAAGCTAGCTGCTGTTCTAAAACCCTTTGGTCAGCTTGGCGCCGCTTCTGCCTAGCAGAGGCATAGGCAATAATTTTGCCCTGAATGGTGGCCTTAAAGGCCTCCCAAAGCGTTGAATCATTCACTTCCCCATTATCATTGAGTTCCCAATATTCCTGCACCACAGGTCCTAGCTAACAAGAAAAATCAGCATCCTCAATTAACAGGGGGTCCAACCGCCATATGGACGCAAGGGTGGGGTCAGTACCCAATTGGATCCTAAGATCTATGGGTGCATGGTCTGAGACATAAATGGAATGCATGTCAGTGCTGGTAACCTTCTCATAAAGGCCTGGTGAAAGGAGCTAGAAATCAGTCCTGCTAGAAGAGCCATGGGCCTGGGAATAGCAGGAGTAATCATAAACACCTGGGTTCATAGTTCTCCAGGCATCCAGCAAAGAATGCTCTGACATTAATGTCTGAACCACTTTGAGTGCCTGTCTGTGAGGTTCAAAAGTTTTGTTGCTTATGTCCAAAGCAAAGTCTAAAACTAAGTTAAAGTCCCCACCCATAACTACCAGAGCATTGGCACCATTAAAATCAGTAAGGGCCTGGTTTAAAGTGAAAAAGAACTGAGGGCAATCCTGGTTGGGGGCATAGAGATTAGAAAGAATCAAAGGACCTTCTGGGGACTCTAACTCTGCCAAGATCCATCTTCCCTTCTTGTCCTGTTTATGTTGCTTCACTTTCCACCCCAAGTTCTTGTGAAGTAAAATGGAAACTCCCCTCTTGTGGCCCTTAGCTGTGCTATGAAGCTCCACGCCAACCCATTCCTGCTTGAGCTTCATAGCCTCACATGAGGACAGTCTTGTCTCCTGGAGAAACACCATCATAGGTTGCAATTTATTTAAGTGGAACAATACTTTTTTATGCTTAACTGATGAGTTGAGCCCCCTCACATTCCAAGAGACAAATCTAGTCCCCATGCGACTGATAAGCTAGCATGGCTGAAGGGAGATACAAGAAGAAGCCCCACCCAAGTATGCTGTGCCCAGTAAACCCAGACTCCCTATCGACTTCTGTAATAACAAAATTAGCTCTAGGATTCAGATTGCCATGACAGAACATAAAACAGCACTGTACAACAGTATATCCATGGGCAAAGATTGCCCCTAACAAGCAGGAACATAACCTATTACTAACTACCCAAAAAACAACCATACCCTGAACCCACCCCCACCCACTACCCGAACCCAAAAACAGTTCCACTTGAGACCAGCAACCGCTGAGCGTACCGACCCACCAGAGGCCCAGATACCAGCGGAGGTCACTGGGGGTAGTGTAGCCAGAGACTACACTAAACAGAGAGGACTCTCCAAATCTGAGATCACCCACCCCAACCCCCCATCATCAATTGAGTCCTCCTACCCACAATGTCACTGCTAAAGAGAGAAAAGAAAAAAAAAAACACAAGATGACTCCTGCACCCCGCACAGGGGGCCAGGCAGTGAGATAGTCATTATTAGCATCCATTAGTCCACACATGAGTCCATGTATTCCACATGTGAAGGAGTGTGCTCAGCAGTCCAAATGAAGCCCTTCACAGCCTTGATCCAGATGAACTGACAAGATACCAGATATTGAGAATGCTCCCTTTCTGACCAAACTTCAATTAGGGGGAGAGAAGGGAACAAGGAAAGGAGCAGGGGAACAGCTTGGTAGCAGTCTTGTACCACAGGGGCATCATAGGCAGCATATGCCAGCCCGAGAGAAGGGCAGCAGAGAAATGAACTGGGGGGGGGCTTCTGCCCATGAGCACCTTAATTGAGAGTGCTTCTTCCTTCGGCTTAAAGTCCTGCTGATTACTCAGACTGTGTGAAGCATCCTGGAGGGGTCTTGAACCTCTGGCCTAGAAATGATCCTGGCACCATTAGACCCAGTAGCCCTAGGGGGAGAAGATTGGGAAGGCAAGGGGGAGGTAGCCAGGGAGCCTTCCATTGGCAGATCCATCAGCAGCTGATATTTATTGCTACTCATGTCCGGCTGGTAAAAGTCCTGAGAGGCAGATAAGTCCGAGCTACCACTATGGCTCCTTGACCGGAGATGAGGAGTTTTATCGATGTGTAGCCCCTCAAGCCTTTGTTGTCTCCTGTTCCTTCATTTGCCACTGCCACCCAGGGGCTTGGATGGAGATGGGTGGTTATGGATGCTCTGGGTCATACTGGGGTTCTGGGAATTGTGGCCCAGTCCCTGTGGTATGATCTCCATTGGCATGGGCCTGTTGCGAAGAGCCAGCAGGCCAGGGGGTTCGCGCAGACGGCCCCAGGACAATTTGGGGGCCTGCTTCAAAAGGAAATTCTCCGCAGCAGTGGGGTTGTCAAAAATTCTGGGCGCCCCATTATAGATCATTTTGAGCGAAGCAGGGTATTTTAAGGAGTACTCGCGCCTCAATTCAGCACAGGCTCTGCGGGCAGCTGTGAAGGCCCGACGCCTGTTAGTAACCTCCTGAGAATAATCCACAAAAATCTGTATTCTATGCCCTTTCCAATGTAACTCCTTTTTGGTACGTGCCAACTTAGTGATCATCTCTCGGTCTTGAAAGCAGAGGAAGCGAGCCAGGATTGTATGCGGGTGAGCCCCAGCATCAGGGCGAGGCATCAGAGTTCTATGGGCCCTGTCAATTTCAATTGGGGCCATACCAGGCCAGTCCAGCAAAGCAGGCAGTTCTTTTTGCAGGAAACTAATGGTGTCGGTTCTTTCACACCCCTCTGGGAAGCCCACTATCCGCAAATTGTTCTGGCGACTCCGATTCTCCAAGTCCTCCACCCTGCCCCAAAGTACTTGAATAAGGTGCTCCTGTTCCTGGAGCCAGGAGCTTGCTTTGTGCCATCCATCCTCTGCTTCGGCCAGTCTATGCTCCGTGATGCATGCCCATTGGGCCAAGTCGATAATGTCAGCCGTGTTTTGTTTAGCCGCCACATCGAGTTTGTCCATTTGCTGTAAAATCTCAGAGAACATTTGGCAGATTTTGGGCATATCACCCTGCTGCTGATTAGACTCAGATACCAACTTTATCTTGTCGAGCAGAAGGCCTTATTGCTCGAATCGCGCACCACGAAGGGAGATAGCCACAAACCAGATCAGCTGGGAGTACTAAACACTAGATCCCACCATGATGAACTACCCAGGCATAGATACCAAATAAATCGTGTCGATTTGGGTAGAAGAACTGCGGATAAACAGGCAGATTATTAGGGGTTAGGCAGGAGCTCAGAGCTCAAGCGTCCATTCGACTCGGGTGGTAGCCATGCCCCCCTGTTAATTCTTTTTCTTAATCTGCAAATTGCTTCTCAATTCCTGTATGATCTTAATTTTTTTTCTCTTCTAAATGTTAGCATTTTCAATCAATCAACCAATCAATCGTCTTCTAGTAATGTCTTTACAATACTGTTAAATGTTATCTTACTGTTACTAAGGTTTTGCTACTTTCTATTGTTGTTCATGCATAATGATGTCTTTTCTTGTTCGAGTGGTGCTCACATTTACAATACCCAGGGTGATGTAGAGTACTGAGTTGAGCATGGGGCTAAAGATTAGCTGCCGACCCTTTAACTAGGAACAGTAATGGGCAGCAAGCTATGGTCACATGTTATGCTAATTAGTGTCGAGCTGGGGCTAGGGAAGGGCAAATTCCTTTGTCCTCTGGTCAGTCTAGGATGTTCCCTGTGCTGAGGAGATGTGCCTTCCTAAGCTCCTAAATAAACCTTATCTTTTTCATAATTGTATGCGTCTGACTCAGTTCATTCGGTACCTAGTGACTCCTGCAGCAGAAGCACCAGATGGGAAAGCAGAATACCAGGAAGTAAGCGGTCCTAGTGGCAGACCAAATACCAAAACACCACATAAAGGAGCTTTTAGCTCAAAGGATGTACTTCCAACTTTTCTAATAAAATAAATAAAGATTTTATCCTCTGGACAATGCCCTGCCTCTCCATGATCTCCTAGTTCCCTCGCCTCTCTACTATACTTTCACCCTGTGCTGTGGGTATTGATTTAAAACTGGGATAAGCATGCAGAGACAATGTTCATTTTCAGAAGTGATCTAGTGGATGGGGACATGTGGAGAAGCAAACAAGTGTAAAAATTTGTTGTAAAAATATACAGAACAAAAATGGTCTGTAATCAAACAGAGAAAGCAAAATATATACAGTACAGTCACGGTGCTAGAATATGTAAAAAGTAGATCTGCCAAAACATATGTGACCCCCTTCCCCTGCTAGGGATTGTAGCTGGTAGTTAGGCTTAACTGCTAAGTTCTATTCTGAAGTCAGTGAAACCAAAAATTCAACACATTTGTATGAAGACTATGTTTAAGACTGATATACATGTATTATTACCATGCCGTCTTTCATTTTACCTGGGTGACAGCTTCATCAGGTTAAGCAATGGATAGTTCAGACATCATACAGAACTGTTGGAGGTAACGGATTGACAGCTGAGCTCTTAATAGTCAATATAAAATAGTTCTATATTGTATAGTGGCATTCTTAACATTATAATCTTCATCATAAATGTGCATTTGGTCGGCCGACCCGGTGGTGCTGAGGGTTGAGGCGCTGGACGCCACACCTCGCACCATGCCAGCGACCCGGGTTCAGGAGTGGAGCCGGGTTGCTGGTGAGTCAGCCGGGGGAGATAGGCTTGAGCGTCCCATGACAGCTCACCTTCTCTGGGGAGGGGGAGGCCAATATCCGCACACTTGCCTGACTCCGAGCTGAGGCTCGGAGTACTGCAAGCCCCAATTGTAGGAGGTGAGCGGCTGCTATACAGCGCAGACGTCAGCACCTTGTGCCTTGATGTCAAGGGTCGCACGCTGTAGGGGAAAGAAGAACAGGGGAAAACCCCTGCAGGCTCTGGGAAGAGGGGCTTCCCAGTGCATGCCTCCAATGTGCCCTGCTCACCGGACTACCTCCTTGGCCCGATGAAAGGAAGGATATCGGGTTGTTGAGGCCCCATCTCATCCCCACTCGGGGGAAAACTGAAGCTCTGTTGAGGATTGAGAGGTAAGTCGCGGTGAGTGAAAGGCAGTAGGATGACTCCCTGGATGCCCTGAAGGGTTGGAGTCAGTGGACAGTAGGGGGGCAAAAGAGTAATTTAAAAAAAATAAATGTGCAATTATTGCATTTCCGTATAGCAAAAACTGCTTTAGAAAAGTGCCCTTGGTACTCTAATAAGTGCCCTTCTGATCCTCAGTCCCCACACCTTTCACTATCTTCAGGCACCCCTGACTTAACCCTTTCTAATGTGGATCCTATTTATGAGTTGTAATCTGGTCAAAGTGCATTACTACAGTTGAATTGATTAACTGGGTTCAAGTGGGGCTCTGCTTGTCTAGTAACAGAGAAGGATGTCAATGTACCTTCCTTGTCATTCATTTCTAGACAACTGAAATAAGCAACTTAAAAATTAAATAACAGACTGGAAAAACACATTTTGGTATGGTGCATTAGTAATTGAACACTGCACAATAAAAAAGTAAAATGAGCCACATGAACTGATTTCGTGTTCGATGCTACAAGAGTCAGTGAGTAAGTGGCTGTGATGGGATTTGTGTCTAGTGCACAAACTGGAATAATACCAGACACTGAAAAGGTTGGAAAGCAGCAGGGCTTTTGACCAGCAGGTTTGCTATGGAGGTCACTAGTATGAAGCTGCAGTATCAGGCCCTGTAACAAAGGAAATCCTCCCACTCCCTCCATTTGTGTGTTGTCCGCCCCACCCTCTGTTCCCTATTCGGGCACCAATGTTCTTTTAAAGAAACCCTCCCACTCCCTCCCTCTGTGTGCTGTCCTCCCCCACCCTCCATTTCCCATCCCGGCACCTGGTATTTATTTAAACCCTCCTACTCCCTCTCTCCCTCTGTGTGCTGTCCACCCCCACCCTCCATTTCCCATCCCATCACCCAGCATTTAATTAAATCCTGCCACCCCCTCTTTCGCTCTGTTTACATACCCAGATTTCCAACTGTATTTAAAAATGTGAAAAACAAGTGTTATGTTTCCTTTAAGCCATGGCGATTCCTATGATTCTTCCAAGTAAAGGATTTTGTTTTTTTCTCTTAGTTTCATTCAACACTGAGATTTTCGGTGCTAGCTAATTTAGGTGTCTACCATCATTTCAAGTTATTACACTGGCAGGCCCGGTGGCACTGAGGGTTGAGGCACTGGATGCCACACCTTGCTTCACGCCGGCGACCTGGGTTTGGGAATGAGCCTGGATCATCGAGGGTCAGCAGGGGAGGACTAGGATTGAGCGTCCGACGACAGCTCTCCTAGTCCTGGGGAGAAGGGGTGGATGCACGCCACACTCTGCTGGTCTCTGGGGATGCCCAGAGGTACTGCAGTTGTGCGTGTGCTTAGTTGGGGGGAAAGCATGGCAGATGTCTGCACGTCAGTGCATGGACATCATTGTATGTCCATGCTTCCACTGGGGGGAATAAAGATGGGGAAAATGGTGGCAGCTTGATGGCTGCAGTTTCATCGACTGACAATGCCTGAAAGGCATGTGCTGGTATTGGATCCTTGACGGGTGCGGGGGGCTAAGGGGGGGGCCCCTTTCACAGGTGTAGTTGCGTATGCCAGCTGGGCATGTCAAGCCTTGGGGTCATCGGTGGAAAGGAGGAGTGGTGGCTGGATATGAGGCAGGACTATGGCTGCAGGTAAAAACTGTTAAATGATAAAAAAAAAAAAAAGAAGTTATTACCCTGGATTAAGGAGGAAGGAATTTTAAAATGTTAATACCCAACAAGATTAAGTTATAAAAGCAAGGAGTTGCATCCTTGACAAGTTGCAGCTACACAGAAAATACATCCCAGAATACATATACCAAGCATTAAACAATTGGCATTGATAAATGCTTGTTCCTGTTCAGTACTAATCCTCAGTTCTCTGTAGATACCACATTAGGTTTGGTTTGCATTTTATAACTCTTAAAAATATTTACTGGTGACAGGTTCTGCTTACCTTGCTTGGGTCTGGCAAGCTATACTGGTATATCTAACTGGAGACACTGTTGGCTAACAGGACTGGCAGCTATTAAGCTCACTGGAAACATTTTGCTGGCAAAACTTTACTAGTAGCTGACTGGAGACAATGCTGGCAAACTTTACTAGTAGCTGACTGGAGACAATGCTGGCACACTTTACTAGCAGCTGACCGGAGACAATGCTGGCACACTTTACTAGTAGCTGATTGGAGACAATGCTGGCAAACTTTACTAGTAGCTGACTGGAGACAATGCTGGCACACTTTACTAGTAGCTGACTGGAGACAATGCTGGCAAACTTTACTAGTAGCTGACCGGAGACAATGCTGGCAAACTTTACTAGTAGCTGACTGGAGACAATGCTGTCACACTTTACTAGTAGTTGACCGTAGACAATGCTGGCACACTTTACTAGTAGCTGACCGTAGACAATGCTGGCACACTTTACTAGTAGCTGACCGGAGACAATGCTGGCACACTTTACTAGTAGCTGACCGTAGACAATGCTGACACACTTTACTAGTAGCTGACCAGAGACAATGCTGGCACACTTTACTAGTAGCTGACCGGAGACAATGCTGGCAAACTTTACTAGTAGCTGACTGGAGACAATGATGGTACACTTTACTAATAGCTGACTGGAGACAATGCTGGCACACTTTACTAGTAGCTGACTGGAGACAATGCTGGCACACTTTACTAGTAGCTGACTGGAGACAATGCTGACAAGTCGGACTAGTAGATGACTGGAGACACTTCTGGTAAGCTGGACTGGTAGTAGCTGATTGAAGACATAGCAGAGAAACTGTACTGGTGGTAGCGGACTGGAACACATCTGGTAAACTTGACTAGTAGTTGACTGAAGACCCAGCTGGGAAGCAGGACTATTACCTGATTGGAGGTACTGACAAAATGGACTAGTAGTAGCTGACTGAAGAGTCTGCAAGCAACCTGGACTGGTAGCTACCATACTAACTTGAAACCCTGTCTGCTGGCAAACTTGATGAGTAGCTGAGCGGAGACACTGCTTGCAAACTGGGCTGGTAGCTGACTGTCAGAGACACTAGTAAACAAGACTAGTACAGTAGCTGAATTAAAACACTGTTGGCAAACTGAACTGGCAGCTAGCAAACTAACTGGAGACACTGCTGGCACACTGGACTGGTAGCTGACTGGAGAAATGTCTGGCAAGCTTGTCTGGTACCTAGCAAGCTGACTGGAGACACTGCTGGCATGCTGAACTGATGACTGGAGACACTGTTGGCAGGCTGGGCAAACTGGACTGGTACCTAGCAAGTTGACTGGAGACACTGCTGGCATGCTGGACTGATGACTGGAGACACTGTTGGCAGGCTGGCAAACTGGACTGGTACCTAGCAAGCTGGCTGGAGATGCTGATGGCAAATTAGAGAAGTAGCTGGCTAGAGACACTGCTGGCAAGCTGGACTGGTAGCTGGCAAGCTGACTAAGCATACTGCTGGCAAACTGGACTGGTAGCTGACTGGAGATACTGCTGGCAAACTGGACTGGTAGTTAGCAAGCTGACTGGAGACAGATATGGCAAGCTGAACTGGTAGCTGACTGGAGACAGTGCTGGCAAGCTGGACTGGTAGCTGACTGGAGATACTGCTGGCAAACTGGACTGGTAGTTAGCAAGCTGACTGGAGACATATATGGCAAGCTGAACTGGTAGCTGACCAGAGACAGTGCTAGCAAGCTGGACTGGTAGCTGACTAATACCACTGCTAGCAAACTGGACTGGTAACTAGCAAGCTGACTGGAGATACATCTGGCAAGCTGAACTGGTACAGTAGCTGACTGGAGACAGTGCTGGCAAACCGGAGTGGTAGTGGAGTAGAAACACCACTGGCAAGCTGAACTGGTACAGCAAACTGACTGGACGCACAGCTGGCAAGCTGGACTGGTAGCTGACTGGAGACACTGCTGGCCATCATCGTACTCACAGTTGAGGGGGAAGGGGAGGGACCACAAATAAGTACCAAGATATTGGGGGGGGCAGAGGGAAATGTTCACCAGTCCCATTACTGAGGAGAGGATCAGGAAAGCATGTGCTAGTCTGAGGGTGGACAAAGCTATGGGACTAGACGGGGTGCATCCAAGAGTGCTGGGAACTCAGGGAGGTGCTAGCTGCACCTCTGACAGACTTGTTTAACAGTTCACTGGAAACCAGTTTGGTCCAGGAGAACTAGAGAAGGGCAGAAGTAGTCCCACTTCACAAAAGTGATAGCAAGGAGGAGGCGGGGAATTATTTATTTATCTATTTCAAAGTTTGAAAATACACCTTTGAGTGAAAATGCTCATTTACAAAGGTTCCTCATCAGAATAACATTTACACCATGTCAATGAAAGTATTAAAAACTGATTAACAAAGGCTGGACAATATTGATTCAGTGACATAACAAAACAGAATGAGTAACGTAAGTACCATTTCGGCAATACAGAATGAACAAAGTTAACATTCAACAGGTTAAATAATACAAAGCATAACATAGGCATTAGGAGCTATGCAAATTATATGCCTGCCAGCCTGACATCTGTAGCAGGGAAACTGATGGAAACACTATTAAAGCAAAGAATCATGGAACACCCGGAATGCAATGGACTACAGGACCCAAGGTTGCATGGTTCTACAGAGGGGAGGTCATTCCAAACAAATATGAAAGATTTATTTTGACTGAGTAGCTAGGGTGTTGGATTTGGGGGAGGGGTGGATGTGGCCTACTTGGACTTCAGTAAAACCTTAACACCATTCTACAGAGGAGGTTGGTAAACAAGTTGAGTAGCATGGGGACGGACAATAAGGTGGTAACCTGGGTTAGAAACTGGTTAGGGGATAGGAGGCAGAGGGTGGTGGTAAATAGAGTTCATTCTGAGGAGAGGAGAGTGACCAGTGGGGTACTGCAGGGGTCAGTACTGGGACCAGTCCTCTTTAATGTCTTTGCTAGTGACATGACTGAAAGGAAAGGTCTGCCTCTTCGCAGATGACACCAAGACCTGCAACGGGGTGGACACTCTGGAGGAGGTGCAAAGGATGGGAAAGGACTTGAAACAACTGGAGGACTGGTCAAAGGTTTTGCAGCTAAGGTTTAATGCAAAAAAGTGCAAAATAATGCACTTGGGTCACAGAAACCTGGGGGTGCAGTACAAAATGGGGGAGAGATACTAGCAGCGATCAAGCAGGAAAGAGACCGGTGGGGGGGTCATCATATTGGATGACCTGAAGGTGGCCAGACAATGCAACAAAGTGATCAGGATGGCTAGTGGGATGCTAGGATGTATAGGTATGGGTATTACCAGCACAAAGAGGGAAGTGGTGTTACCACTATATAGGTCCTTAGTAACATTTACCAGTGAAACATCAAAGTTTTTACAGTGAAGACCATTACAGTGACAATTTAGAGATAGTCACTGTACTAGCCCCGCTGTACACTGAAGCTGGTTTTGCTGGTGTTTAACCCCATTTCAAATGAACATTGTCTTGTAGATGTCCTGGCAGGTGAAATTTCACCTGTCAGCATTTCACCTGTTGATGTAAGGGCCATGTGGACCTTATCTGTCGTCAGCTTCTATGTTTCTATGAGACAATGTTGACAAACCAGACTGGTAGCTAGCAAGCTGACTGGTGACACTGCTGGCAAGCTGGACTGGTAGCAGACTGGAGATCCTGCTGGCAAACTGGACTGGTAGCTAGCAAGCTGACTGGAAACACTTGGCAAATTGAACTCATAACTAGAAAGCTGACTGGATAGACTTCTGGCAAGGTGGACTGGTAGTTGACTGGAGTACCTGCTGGCATGCTGGACTGGTAGGTGACTGGAGACACAACTGGCAAACTGAACTGGTAGCTGACTAGAGTCACAAAAACTGGTAACCGAGGTAAAGAAGAAGCCAGGAAGGTAAAGGGATAGACGAATGTTAAATTAAGGGATACCCTTTAAATGATACTTGGCTGCAGTCCTTTGAATTATTGGTACATGGATGCTATGATTTTTTTTTTGTATAATATTTTTATTGATTTTCCAAAGAGAACAAGTAGATGTACAATTCATACAGCTTGTCATCTGTTTTCCCAGGCTGATGACACAAAAAAGAATTGCATGCATATCTTTAGCAGTTCAATAATAACTTTTGAGCCTTTCTCATTACCTACGCAGATATATCCATAACGTGATTACTCATGACAATCAGTCATTTATCCATGCCCGTCACTTCTGCTCACACATGAGACTTTTCTATTAATACAGCAAAAAGTACATCCAGAAACTGGCAAGGTGCCATAAAAGTGTGAAAACAGAGATGATAGGAAATAAGTGTGAAAAGTTAATAAAAAGAGAAAGAAATGCATTCTGCTATTACACTGGTTTTACTTTATACTAATTCTGCAATTGATTCTGAGGTTTCATACAGGTATGGTATTTGTTTTGGGTTAGCTTTTCTCCATTTTATGTTGCAATATGCCTGACTTTCCCCACTTGATTGGCCTCAATTCCCTCACCGACTACCCCCGCTGTAGAGAATCTGTGAATCCACCATGGACAGTGATACAATGAACCCTGCCCATTCTGTCATAAACCTTTCTTCCTTGCCTTTCAGGGCATATGTGAGCCTATCCATGGCTAGAGTGGCTACCAGCCAATCCCTTCACATCTGGGATCTGGGCCTTGAGTGTTGTGGCTGATACCCAAGTATTAAGAATTATCTGTCTGGCCACTATCAAGGCCAACTGCACCCATCTAGGATATAAATCCCATTCACCTTCCTTGCCCATCTCCAATCCAACAGGCTCTGGAAGAGCCACTATGACTGTGAATGCATTAACTAGATAAGGGTGTTTCATGCACTGAAACATAAACATTTATTTATTTACTTATTTAAAAAATATCAGATTTATAAACCTTTGAGTCAGAGACTCATTTACAAAGGCACCTCGTCGAAACTAATACAAAGACAGCACAGTTAACAAGTCAAAAAACAATGGATCAGAGAGCAGACAGTTATAACAATAATTCACTGGTGATTCATGGGTAGCAGTCCAGTCAGCTGCTTGTCTTGTCTACCCAAATTGTGGGTTATAATCCCCCTTCTCTTTTCACAACCGAAAGGTCAGAACACTCAGATTCATTGCCCTTCGACCGACCCCCTTGTAACCTCTATGCAGTGCATTATTTATTAATCCCCCCCCCAGACCCAGGGCTGAAGGAGGGTAGAAGCCCAAGCTCCCAACACCATGTGTTGGCTCCCCCCTCAGCCCCACTGGCCCGACTTCATATGGACAGTCATGGTGCATCCCAGCCACACTCTTTTACTCCAGTCTGAGCCTAAATTCTGTTGTGGCCATGTCAGCATCTTCATCCTGGGCCAGGAGAGGGCCACCACCATACCACGTTTCCTTACAGCATCCCTCCCATGTGGCAAGAAGTGTTCCCAGCAGTCCAATTCCTCCTCGATATTTCAGGGATCCTGTGCAAATGGGCTGATGATAAAATGTACATCCTTGGCCCAAACGAGATAAGTCCCACCAGCTGAGTGTTCATTTACTTAGATATCCAGATTGCTGCTGACTACATGAGCATTCCAGGTCACCCAGGACAGGCTCTACAACTCTGGGATGTTATGTCAAAGGGGGCAGTGAGGCCCACACAGTAAGCAGACAGTCAGGAGTGAAATGTGATGGCAAAGAAAAAGTCCCCTGAGTCTTCACTTGTCCTAATTCTTCTTGTCCCAGTTGTTGATGAAGTGTTTTGAGTTTTTCTGGTTCCCAGAAAGAATAATTTGCACCTTCCAACTTCACCCGCACCACAGCAGGATAGGCCATAAAGAATTTGATCCCCCTCTTGTGCATCAGATCCATACAGGGATTAATTTGTTGCCTTTTCTGCCTCTGATTGAGAGATCCTGGTGGATTGTGAGCCTGGCTCTGTTGTATATAAGCTCTTTTTTGGCCCAGTATGCTGCCATGATGGTTTGTTGGTCCCCGAAGTGATGCATTCAGAAGATAATTTGTCTCAGTGGTTGGTCCATGGAAGGTCTAGGCTCTGAGGCTCAATGAGTCCTTTTAATTTTAAGCCTCCCTCCTTTAACTTCCACATGGAGCAGTTTCAGCAATTCCTCTGAGCAGAATCCAATGGCACTTTTTCCTTCCTTGCCTCTGGTAATCCTCTTAATCGGAGAGTACTCCTTTGGTTGTAATTTTCCTGGTAGTCCAGGGAGCCTTTTAGAGCCTCCAATTCCCACTCTAGATTAGCCATTTTTTTTGTTCAGATAGTATGCAAAGTGCTTAGATGCTTGAACTAATGAGTCACTTGTTATAATTTGGTAGTTTCTTTGGCCTTTTTCTGTATTCCACCTGTAGGGAGGATGCTTAGTCCAGTATTATGAGATCCCCTCTGGTGGGATAAGAGTGCTGGAGAAGGAGGAGGAGTCAGAGGAGGATGGTGGGGAGTGCGACTTGCTCTAAGCAGGGCAGATGCACAGCTGCAGGTTTAAATAGGATGAGGGGGAGGAGCTCTTGCCCCATTTAACTATGGGCATAGCCCTAAATTTAACTGTGGTTCAGAGCTCAGTGCTTATGTTACGTGCTGTAGCTAAATACTGTAGGTTGTGCTTGGATACAGAGGCCAGGTGAGTAAGTAAGAAATGCTTGTAAGGTACGAGTAGTATGGAATGATTCATGCTTAGCTACTTAGCATAGACATGAGCAAGTCAGTGATTATGGTATGTATGAATTGGGTAGTATGCAAAGTGCTTAGATGCTTGAACTAATGAGTCACTTGTTATGATTTGATAGTTTCTTTGGCCTTTCTCTGTATCCCACCTGTAGGAAGGATGCTTAGTTCATTTTTATGAGACTCCCCCAAAAAATAAAGATATCTATCCACAAGTGTTCTGTATCCAACTGTTGAAGGAGTCTAGTAGGATGACATCCCCAGGAAATGAGTAGCAGAATGATCACCTCCTCCAACTCTGGAGAGTGTGACCAGTAGCACGCAGGAGAGGGAAAAAAAACCCTTTGGGAGAAACCTCTGAGGACCCATGCTGCTAACCTGCCCATCCTTCTGGGCATACTAAAGGAGTGTAATCCTAAATATTTTAATCGGCTAATCCGAACCCCAAAGCTGTAGTGCCCAATCCATAGAAATGGAGAACTGAAGACATATTGTATTGTGACATGTCAGGTGAATAGAGCAAGCATTCATCTAGTAAACCCCAAGTTCAAGAATCCATAAGCAGGCCGGATTGAAGTTGAGTAGGATCCACAGTTGAAGCGATGAGTTGCAGGTGGTGAAGCATTCCAGCAGGTGAGGATGACTGCACAGACGAGATCCAGGAATCAAGGCTAGGCATCCATGTCCAAAAAGAGGATCGTTAGGTCAAGTTCTGCATGGCAGGATTAGCAAACGAAGGCCAAGGCGATGATGCATAGAAATTGGCATATGCTGCATAATCGGGATGATGGAGCAGAAGGAACCTCCAATCTGGAGATGGGAAACAAGTATGAAGTAGGTAGAAATCATGGTGAATAGGTAGACATAGGTCAGACGTACTTCCAGCTCTCAGGGAGTGCAGATCGTAATGGAGAGTTAGTTGTGATGACCTATAGGCCCTGTGAGGGCGAAGCAGGCAGTTATGAGCAAGTAATGTAAATAAGTGGACCTGTATGTGGGTCAGCTGTAGTAGTAAGGAAAGCCACATGATGCAAACATAGTATCTGTGAAGTAGTAGTGCAAGATTATGTAGAGTAAGCTAGGGGTATGAAGAATGGTACTGGCAAGGGAAGTGGAGAGCTTTGTGTGAATCCAGATGGTTGCATAATTAAGGTTGACATATGGTTTCAAGGCCAGATGATACCTTAGTTAGAAGTGACTGGTTAAGAATATTCTGACGAGTCCTGAATAGTCGAGCTTATAAGATAAATGATGATGACTTGAAGAGGCTGAGTCTAGTGAAGAAATGTTGACATAGACTCCAAGAGTCTAGAGCACAAATCACGAGATCAAAGTCTTCTGGATAAGCTCAATTTAGTGTCCAGGTAGGAGCAGTAGTAGCAATATATGTGAATGAATAGGCAAGGCAGAAGCATCCAAATTATAGACAAATAGCTAAATGAATCCAGAACGGAGTCCATAGGAAGGGAACTCCTAAGGCTGGCAGATGTGGCAGCCAGTAGGCGTATCATATAATATGTGAATCTCCAAGCCCGAGCTGGCAAGGCAGATGTAGAGTAGAATGGTTAAACCCCTTGGCATGAGTGGCAAAGCAGGTCATAGAAGCACGTGAATATGGTGAAGTAAATCAGTTCAAGGGACCTCCGGTTCCAATAGGGGAGCAGGTCTTGGAGAGCGATGTGGTGAACCTCCAGCCCTGCAGGGTAAGGCAGGTTGTAGAGCAGTGGTAGATAGAGTGATAGTAATGTCTAGCTGCATGCAATACAGAATTAGTATCAACACAGTAAGGAATAGATTGTAATGGTACAGTAAATGGTAGCATGATCCTGAGCCTATCTTGTGCAGCGTAGAAATATATGCTGAGGCATACTTATGAAGCCATAGAGGGGTGCTATAGACTGTCATTTCCTGATGATTGACAATGGTAAGAATGCAATAAATAGACCTGGGATGAACTGGCGACTCGACCAGAAGTAAAGTATCCAAAACTGCAGTAGGTTATGTCTTAAGCTTAAACTATAATAGGGAAGGCATTATGTAATGATAGTTAATTTGAAGGAGTTGAAGCGTTGTGGCAAGAAGCATCCTAGGAACTTGAGGCAAATATCCAGTGTAATCCAGAATTAAATCCAATGGAAGGTAGAAGGGTATCTTGATGAATGGAAGTGAGTGAGAGCAGCAAGGTGAGAGTTGCAAGTCCAGGCTCCGAGTAGTACGACTGAAGGCGAGGAATAACTGGCAGTGCATCCAGCCCTGAGAAGTGAAGTGAGTGGAGAGTGGTACCTAAGCCACAAAGGCTAGCTTGATGTCTGGACCACACGTAGGTAAGTGAGTAAATGAATAGAATGTGGCAGCTAAACCCCACAAAGAATAGCATGTGCAGCTAGACCCCACGTAGGTTAGCTGGAGGAAGAGTAGAAGGTGGCAGCTTGGCCCCACGAAGGCAAGATGCTGCAACCCATGCAGGGCTGTTATGAAGTAGTGATGTATTCGAACAAGGCACAAGTGAGTGAAATCTGAAGACTGTGAGCTGAATAAGTACAATATAATAAGAATGTACTGAGCGTTGGGTGCTGAGGCCTTATAAGGTTTAATACAGAAAGGAGTGCATAGGAATCCAGAGGCTAAGGCTGAAGGGGATGACTGTAGGCAAGTACTAATAGTTAGCGTAGGCAATGAGCAGCAATGGCGTAGGCATGTATGGTGTTAAGAAGTGACACAGCAGAGATTTAAATAAGTAGTTGAATATGGAAGCTATGGCAGAGGTGGAGTACACAAAGTAGAGTAGTTAGATGTAATGTCTGTTAGTACCATAGTCCGCATGACTGCAAAGAAATGCAGGTTCTTCCAGAGTGTAGCAGTAATAAGATGCCAAATCTGAGCGCCCGGTATCACTAAGTAACAGTGAAGCATATGACTGGTTGAGTCCGATTATGCTGATGAGTCCAAGTACAATGATGGAATATAATCCAATAGGCTGTGGTAAAGCAAGCAGACCAGTAAAAATAGGATGCCAGTTGAACGGTGTGGAGTAGGACTAAATAATAGGGACATAGTCAAGTAACTAAAGTTCTCCACAATGGCACAGGGAGGTAGCAACCATGTTAGCAGCAACAGAGAGTAGTCAAACTTGGTTAGATTCCAATTAGAACTGGCCAGCTTTCAGCAGTGCGACACTACCAGATAGTGAGAAATGCTAACAGCCACCTGGTGCCCGTTAATGGTAATTACGATTGAACAGTGTCCCATCCTGAAATACTTAAGACTCTGTATTATAGGGTAGGAGTTGAATGCTGTAGTAATAATATATGTAGGTGCCATGACTGTTTAGAAGTGATGAAGTAAGGTGCATTGAGCAAAGCCGGGTCGAATTCCTCAGGTATTTACAAGATAACTTGTAGTGCTAGTACCGACTACAGTATCAAGTTCAGACCAAATAAGAAATGCCATGGCAACTATCTCTGGAATGTTAGGCATCACAACCTGAGGGCTAACACACATAGTCAAAGGCGATTAGGAATGTAGGCATCCCAGTAAGCAGTATACGCTAGAGAAGTAGTGTAGGGAGCAACAAAGCAGTTCGAAAAGCATGGATGGCTGCAGCTGCACACCGGAGTAAACAAAGAAACAGTAGTCCAAAGGTAGCGTCTGAAAATGGCAAGCGTGGCTGCGGCATGGAGCAACGGTAGCTAGGGCAGGAAAATATGAACAAAGCAAGCAGAGAACAGAGCACAGCTGTGAAGCAAAAACAGCGGTGGCCGGCGAGCGGCCACTGGATAAGTGCAGAGAAATTGAGAGAGGATGCAGAATGGAGCAAGGAAGCAGACCCCCCAAAAAGAAAGTAAGGAACAAACAACGACAAGGGGAAGGGACAACAGGGAGGGAAGCAAACAAAAAGGCAACGAGTAATAGAACAGGAGGCAAGAGCTGGGGGGGGGATCAGACAAAGCAATCAAGACCCAGCCGCTGCTGGTGACCGCAATGAGTGCGACTTGCTCTAAGCAGGGTGGATGCACAGCTGCAGGTTTAAATAGGATGTGGAAGAGGAGCTCTTCCCCCATTTAACTAGGGGCATAGCCATAAATTTGGTTTTGGGCTCAACTGATGTTTGTGCATAGGCCTACTTTGGGGGTTACTGGCATCTACATCAGTCTCAGTGCTGCAGTGCTCAGCAGCTTGTTTGGTATCCTCATACATTTTCTGCTATAGAAAGTCATTCAGAAGAGATAATAGTTTGCCTTTTGTTGACTGAAGAAGATCACAGGCTCATGGCAAATCCAGATCTTATCACTGTAGCTCTTGAGAGAGTGACTGAATGTTCTGTAACATTGTCTCTGAATTGTAAAGTGTTATTACAAAAGTGAAGGTCTGAATTTTCAACAGATCTTTTGCTTCAGTGCTTGTGTCTTTGTCTGCACTTTGAGATTAAGTAGAATGAAGTGTTATAGTAATTGACTCGAGATGCAGCCGGAAATTCTTTATGCACCTATTCCAATACAACCAGTGAGTACCAATATATCACTCTAATTCAAAGATTTGCAATCCTTCTTTTTGTGCTTTAAAAAATAATTCATATCTTGGAGAACTTTGAGGAAGGAATACGGTCACAGCCTGTAAAATACTGAAAACTTAATTGTATTCATTGCATGTTAGTGGTAGTTTGAACTAAAGCAAGATTCAGGTGAACTGCCTAACAGTGTATATAAACAGCTTGGACTAAGTTTATTTTATCTTTGTGTGTACTCCTTTGAAGCACTCACTCATCAGCGAAGCTCCAACATAGCACTGTACCACACGGTGCTTCCACTGTAGACTGTCAGTATGTACTGTTTCATCGATGGCTGCAGCCTGACTAGCAGCATCAAGTTTTTCCATGTGATAACAGCACCTAGTGGTTTTTCAAAAATATTATCTTCATTGTCAACAAAACAGACGACAAAGTTAAGTTGCTCCTTGTGAAAAACATCTTTAGATTCATCTACAAGAACAGAAAAGTACTTTGTAACTTTACTCACAATTTTCTTTCTAATTAGCATTGCCACTACATTAATCATATCATTTTGATACCCTAAAGAGGTGTAGTGATGACCATATTGTCTAGACAGTTTGTCTTTTAATTTTGAATTGTGGCCAGATATTTCCAGGAACTCAATGAAATCCTTTTTGTTTTCAGAAGCTACAGATTCATCACTACCTCTGAAAGCAAGACTGTGTGACTGTGAAATAGGAAGTTCTTCAGATATGTTAACCAGTGGACCTGTAGCTTAATGGTTAGAGTGCTGGAACAGCATACCAGAAGTCTGGAGTTCCAAGCTCAGTGTGCTCACATTTTCCTTTCTCATTTCCATCCTTGGTTTAAAAAACTATATACCTTGCAGGGGTTAAACTGCACTGTGAGTAATGGTGTTTCTAAATTGGTTTCTGGTTGCAGAACTGAGCAACACTAGAGAAAGGAATGCGTGACTGTGAAATAGGAAGTTCTTCCGATGCTTTAATTAGTGGGCTTGCAGCTTAAATGTTAGAGCGCTGTAACGGCATACCAGAGGTCCAGAGTTCAAACCCCGGTGCACCCACATTTTCCTTTCTCATTTCCATCCTTGGTTTAAAAAACTACATACCTTGCAGGGGTTAAACTGCACTGTGAGTAGTGGTATTTCTAACTTGATGTCCTAAGAAACAAACAGTGTGCAGTAGATTATTCTATGTGGCCACAATTTTGTTCAATTTCAATGTCCCTGGTTTTGTTCAAGCCTTCCAGCAACTGACTGACGAGACACGGAGGGTTGTACATTGTTCATTTCAGACCAGGCAACAAGAACAACTTTGTGTTTTTCAGATTCTCTCTGATTTTTTAGTGCAAGACAAAGTTTTTCCCATTTATGAAAACCAATGTCAATGAAGGGAACATTTCCATGTTTGCAACCACTGCCTTCAGGTGTTGCATGCATATCAGTAAAATCCCTGCATGCATAGCAATATATAGCATCCCTCATTACAGAATATTCAGTCAGGTTACAAGTTTTGTAATCACCATTGAATTTAACAGAATTTCTCACAGGAAATATACATTTGGGATGTGCTAAAGTTTGGTATGGACTAACTGACATATCATTTGTCAAATTATCTGTGTCACCACATTCAGTCATGGATGTCAATAGTGTCTTGGCTGTGCAACACTGTTGTCGTGATGGTGATTGTTCGTTAATAGTAGATGA
The DNA here is from genome assembly GCA_016271365.2 of Neoceratodus forsteri. Lineage (NCBI taxonomy): Eukaryota > Metazoa > Chordata > Ceratodontiformes > Ceratodontidae > Neoceratodus > Neoceratodus forsteri. Next base: position 835,148,836 of record CM057456.1, on the reverse strand, counting down.
TGATGAAGCGGTAGTACTGGGTTCAGAGATACAAAGAGATGAAGTGCCCAGGGCCAGAGAAGATGATTATGGGCATGATTTTCAAAGGATAAACTATGACGCAAGGTGCCTGTGCCAAATGGGTATGATGCAAGTGGCACCTTGTGTCGTAGTTTGTGGCAATCTCAATTTTCGAATGTAGGACGCGTCAAAATTGAGATGCCATGCTCCCAAGCCAACCTGCATCACCTTTGCAACAGAAACACCCATGCACCAGGGGGCTTCTGCCATGGCCGAGATGCAACATTCCCTTTTTTGCTATTTTGGAAGCCCCGCCATGGATGCAGCAAGGTGCTCATCGTAGACCAGCCAGGGAGTGGTCTAAGAGACTTGAGCCAGTGCCACACACTGTGGTGATTTGGGGGCATCTGAAAGTGGGGGTCACAGGGCAGAAAGGGCACGGGGTGCCCTGGAGGGATCAGAGACAGCTGGCATAACAGGAGTGATATGGCACCTGGCCAGGGTGCCCTTTGCAGAGCTTGACATGTGATTGGATGGGACAGCTTTGTGGGGGGTTTCCAGGGCCGAACACTGACATGGCTGCAGGTCAGCGCAGCCCTGGCAGCTGCTCCATTATTCCACAAAGTTGGAACCCTGTAAGCGGGAAGCTGTAGCTGCAGGTTGAGGGCTGCCAGTGGTGGGGGTCCTTTCTCCGGGCACTGCCACAGTTCCCTAATACCCACCCTCCCATGATGTGGCAGGCTGCCTCCAGTATATAAGGGCTGACTTTGTGGGCCTATGGGGCAGCTACCAGGGCTGTGCCCACCTTAGGCCATGTCGTTGTGTGGCCCTGGCAACCCCCCAAAAAGTGGTCCCATCTGATTGGCTGTTAGGCTCTGCAAATGGCACCCCTGCTGGGTGCCGTATCAATCCCTGTCATGCTTCGAGCTGGGGCTATACATCCTGGAGACTAGAAGGGAGAAGGGAGAGGGGAGACATGATAGAGACCTTCAAATACACCAAGGGGTTAAACAGAGGGGTTCAGGAGGCTTATTCCAAATGAAGAAGGACATCACTACTAGAGGGCATAACCTGAGACTGCAAGTGGGACACTATAGGGGGAACGTGAGCCGCAATTTCATTATGGAGAGGGTGGTGAGTGGCTGGAACAGGCTTCTGGAGGAGGTTGGGGTGGAGACAGTGCCAGGATTCAAAGTGGCTTGGGACAGGCATACAGGGCTACGGGGGGAAGGGGGAGTTCTCAGGGAGGGAGGAGGTAGTCTAAGGGGGGGTAAGGTAAGGGCAGACTGGATGGACCATGGGGTCTTTTTCCGATGTCAAGTTCTATGATTCTATGATTCTAAGAATCACTGTATGAAAAGCTGCAATGTAACAATAAGATCATTGTGAATTACTTATGAACATGAGAAATGACAAGTGTGGAGAAAAGTCATAGGGAGAGCCACAAATACCATAGCTGACTGCTGCCACCAGTGACACTAAGAGAAGAAAGCCTGTTGGCTGACATGACACCATGGGAAAAAAAACACTTATCTTATTCTACCTTGGGCATAGGATACAAACTTAATGAGAACATAAAAATACAAAACCGACCTGGGACAAATAGTAGTCTGCTATGGGCATAAGCCCATTGTCACTTTTTTTTTTAAGATTGCATCAGTCTCAGCTACCAAGCACTGAGTCCCAATTAATTATTCTACTGGTAGCATGTGTGCATTAAATGGTGGCAGTGGGGCAATGTAACCTGGGAAAGGCAATCTGTTATATTCTCTGTCTCATTGCATTGGACAGGGCTGCTGATACAGTGGTAGCACTACCATTTGAAATGCCGACAACTCAGGTTCAGGAACAAGTCTGATGCATCGTAAGGTTGGCTAAAGGAGAAGGATCAAGTGTCCACTGGACTGTTCTTCTCTGGGAAGGGAGGGCTGTGGCATCAGGCTACTATATGTCCTGACTCCTATCAATGGTTGGGAGTGATGGAGCCTGATGCTGCACGACTGTGGCATAGTGGTGGATGTTATGATGTTATGACATCATTGTATGTTTGCCCTACCTGTGTCCAAAGTAAGTAAAGAAGGAAACACCACCACCAGCTGAGAGGGTGACACTACACTGTGCCCCACACGCAAGTCCAGCTGATGCAAGATGGCAGTGATGCTGTACTGCCTCTTGCAAGGGTTCTGATCTGAGCCACTTCAAGCTGCTTCTCTTTTCTAAAATTGCCTGTTTTATTACAGGAGAGGGGAATCTGGCTGTGTATGGACCTCTGAGTCTAACCTGCTTGGAGTCTAGAAAATGTTAGCATCATTTTAATTGCTTAGTAAGATTGCAAAGCATAGGGTTTTGTATTAGACAGAGTAGGGGTCAATGAATAAAAATCGGAGCCAGTTTTATTTTTTTTCAGTTAGGAAAAAATCAGCGCTAACATTTTCATGGAAGCTGAGAGAGGAACTCCTGGGAGGCGGTGGATGAAAAGGAACCTTTGTTGCAGTGCATGTGGACTGTCGTTGCCCCCAGGGACTAGTCCATTACTGGAATCCAGCCATCGACGTTGTCATGGTCCTGCCTGAAGGGATATCATGGAGGTCTGCCCTTGTTCTGCTCGGAGGGCTGTTTGATGGCCAGAGCGACTGTGGAAGAGGGCCCGGGATGGTGTAGAGAAGGCCTCTCTTCTTGACTGGAGATCTTGCCGCTGCTGGCCATCGTAGTGGATTGTCGTCCATCAGTATGCTGAGATGGCGGTTACTTTTGTGGGCTTAAGCCCAGTCGGTGTTGTGGCCCACTTCGTGGTCGTTGTCCTGCTTGGGTTGTTTCCTGAATCAAGACCTTATTGGCTTGTCCCGGCACCAGTGAGAGCTGGGTGAGTCTACATTGCTTTCTGTTCTCGTAGACTTTGCGGCATGGCAGTGGTGAGATCCTGCTGTGTTGGGAAGAATTCCGGAATCTTGGCCTCCCAGGAGCACTCTTCCCATAAGGACATTTGTGGAATTTTTTCCTGTTGAGACAGAAAGGGGCCATTTGATCACCCCCCCCCACTGGTGTTTGATGGCCTGTGAGAGTGGGCCTTTCAGACTGCCACTCCTGGGAGATTGTCCTGCATTTTTACTAAACGTTTCACATTTCTGTTGATTACTCCCCATACTTGTAAAAATAAAGAGGTAGTGCTGCCACTTTATACATCATTGGTTGGACCACATTTGGCTTATTGTGGCAGGTCAGAGAGAACAGCATTGGAGAGGGTCCAACAGAGGGTAACCTGTAGTATGGTAGAAGCAAAAGGATATGATTACCCAACAAGGTTAAGAATCCTAGACTTGCATCCCTTAGAACTTAGGTGATTGAGAGGGGACATGTGTATGATCTATAAATCATTTATTTATCCAGGATTTTGGAAGCTTCTGGGACTGGATTTAAGAGACTCACCCTACAATACTAGGGCCCATCCACTACAACTGACAGTTGAATGTCCCAGAACGAAGAAAAGGAAAGCTTGGCATACCCTAAGAGTGATTGAAATTTGGAATAGGTTACCTTTGGAGATTGTAACCTGTTCAAATATGAACAGTTTTAAGAAGGAGCTGGATAATAATTTTTTCAAACATGGGATCAAGGGGTATTAAATAATGGCGAGTAAAAGGACTTTGTCTACAAAAGCTCTGTTTGACCTATGATACTGAACCCTGAGTAGGGGTACTATTGATTTGTTAGTGCCTATTTTCCCTTCTTTAAAAATTGACTAGCATAAGGGTATTTTAAGTACTTAAACTTAGGACTTTTGGGTTTCGGGGTGGTCGGGTGGTGTTTGGTGAGGGAATTATATGTGAGATAGTAAGGGTTGGAGTTTTTGATTTAGTTTAGTTTTGAGTGCCTGTAGACTAAGTGTGTAGAAGTATCTGTGTATTGGAGTGAGTGGATTGGCTTTTAGTGGTAGCTCTGTGTTTTTAGGAATTGGCTTCTTTGGGAGTCCCTTTGAAAGCTTTGTGGTATGTCAGGGATGTGCAAGGGACTTGGGTGAGCTCGGATAGCCTACGATGCATCTCTGCTACCCGACCTCTGTTCTTTTACTGACCTCCCTGTATCAGCAATGACAGCGAGGAGCTGTCATGAGGTCAGGATTCAGAGATGCTGCAATGGTCTGTGGTGGCGGGGTGCTCGTGGCTAGGTGGTTAGGTGCAGGAGACGCCCTGGGTTTAGATGGGACCTGGAGAGAGGCCAGATGTGTTTGCTTCCCATCCCCAGGGGTCACACCTGGCTGAGTGGGCAGGCAGCCTGATGGTCTGCAGCACCTACTAATCCCCTTAGAGCAGTGCTTTTCAATGCTAGATCGATCAGAAATAAGACAGCAATTATGGCAGACTTAATATCAATTTATTTTTATCCCACCTTGCTACCCTCTTAGTCCACTCCTTCAGACCTGATCAATCCCCGTAGATCTTTCCCATGGTGTCTGCCCCTAGAGTGCCAGGCTTACTCTGTTATCCCCCTACCTTACACATCTCTTCAGAGTGCCTGCACAATGGGGTCTGCTTGTGGGTAGGTGATCGGGGCTAGGATTGGTTGTCATCTTGGACTGTGAGGGTTTTTTTCCGCTTTTCTTCCCTTGGTCCCTCCTTCCCCTGAGGGCGTCATCACACAGGACTGACGTCCAGACAGACAGTGTGCTGATGCATGCCATTGTCAAATGCCCACAATGTCCTTCCCTCCCCAATTCCGGAGAGCTGCCTGTGCCCCAATGCCCATGCTTTCACAGGCAAAGCCGCATCAGGTGCTCAAAGCATCCAAGAAATGCACCCCAGGAGGAGGAGAGCATCCATTCGGATGCTCAATCCTCCTCCTCCCCCTCCGACCCCTGGCAGCCCTGAGTCCATTCCCGAACTCGGGTCACTGGCGTGGCGCAAGGTGTGGCATCCAGAGCCTCAACCCTCAGCACCACCGGGCCAGCCTGGCAGACTTAATTTCTACAGTCAATCATGCTTGCATCACAGAGACCTGGGTGGGAGAAGATGCTGGGCCACTTTTGGAGGCAGCTGTCCTTCCTGGGTATTCCATAGTGCACTGCCCTTGTGTGGAATGCAAGGGCCGGGTAGTAGCTCTCTGCTTTAGATCCCAAGCTGGCTTCACTGTGCAGCCAGTGGGAATTACCAGGTCCTCTAAATGTGTGGCAGTATGGGGTGGTCTGGGTGCAGGCTGCAGTATCCTCCTTATTTACCACCCTCCTAGGGCAAGAGGAGAGTTCCTGCAGGAGGTGGTGGATCTCATCATCGGTGAGGTGCTGGAGTCCCCCAGATGTTTGTTGCTGGGGGACATCAACAACTGGACCAATGATGAATCCTCTAGGCTTGGTTCCAACCTTCTTCAGATGATGTCATAACTGGGCCTAACACAAGACGTTACTTCCATTACTCACCATGGTGGCCACATGTTGGACCTAGTGTTCTCACTGGGGCTTGAGGTAACTAACCTCAGGATTGATCAGGTCACTTGGTCTGATCACTGCACAGTGGGGGTCTCATTCAGGGCTCTCCCCCTATGGAGATGGTCAGCTACCACTCTTTGAGGGGACTATCCCCTGAGGGTTTTCTGGTGGTGGCTGACTTATCTGGTGTAGACGCTGCATGTGCATAGGGCATGGGGGAGGTGGTTGCCACCTATAATAGGGTGATGTCCGCAGCCCTCGATGCACTCGCACTGGTCCATGTACGACCCAAATCTTCTCACTTGAGGTCTCTGTGGTTTGATGGAGAGCTCAAGGTGATGAAGATTGGGGGTTGGAAGTTGGAACATTCCTGACAGAAGACCAGGCTAGAAGTGGACAAACTTGCTCTGTATGCTCACTAAGGTAAGTACCAGGGGGAAATCAACCATAAGAAGGCAGAATTCCTGTCCAGAGAGACTGCGGTATGGAAGAAACAACCAGCTGTGTTTTTACAGACTGTAGACTGGCTGTTACATCCAACCTGACTGTGGCCAATGAAGACTTTTTCCATTGCCTTGTGTGACAGGTGTTCTTCACTGACAGAGTGTCCTATATCCAGCAGGGAATTCCACCAGTGAGTTGCATTGTGTCTTGCAGTGATCACCTTGGTTGTGGCAGAGGCACTCCACCTATTTAGGAGGAGTTTAAATCGGTTGAGGTGGCAGAGGTCTTTGAGTTTTCTTCAAAGCTGAAGCACACATACTGTGAACTGGACCCAGTCCTGACACATTTCGTAATGGGATGCATTGATTCCTTTGGTCCAGTGTTCATCTTGATTGTATGGTGCTTGTTGTCAGAGGGGGTCTTTCCAGATTCCTTGAAAGAGGCTGTGGTGAGGCACCTCGACCTGGACATCTTGACGAATTATCAACCTATCTCTAACCTCACATTTTTGGGTAAGGCTGTTGAGAAGATTGTGGTGCAATAGCAGGAAAAGCACCTCATGACCTTTGACATTTATGAGCCACTCCAGTCTGGTTTCCTACCTAAGCACAACACCGAAACAGCATTAGTTCGGGTGCATTATGACTTCCTTAGGGTGAGAGACAGATGAGATGGGTCAATTCTTGTTCTCCTCAATCTCTCTTTAGCTTTTGATACTGTAGATCACTTTGTGTTGCTGGATCTTCTCAGAGAGTGCTGTGGACTTGCTGGCACCATCATCTGCTGGTTTGAGTCTTATCTTGCTGACTGGAAACAATGGGTAGTGATGTGGGAATTTCTCCTCCTTCCCGAAGCTCCTATTGTGTGGTGTGCCTCAGGGATCGATCTTGTTACCAATGTTGTTTGCAGCATACATGCTGCCCCAAGGTGAGCTCATTAGGAAGTACAATGTGAGCTTTCATTGCTATGCTGATGATACCCGATTGTACTTTTCCTTTGCCCCTGAAACATCCAACACTGTAGAAATGCTGAACAGCTGCTTGGTTGAAATCAATGATTGGATATGCTCTAGCTGGTTGAGATTGAACCCCGATAAGATGGAGGTATTGGTAGTGGAATCAGGCCAAAGGCATGATAGGTATGCCTCCAGTGTGGCAATGGGTCTTTTCCTGGGGTCCACACCATTGATTGCTTCCCCTAGGGTGTGAGATCTTGGTGTGTTCCTGGATGACTGTTTGACATTTGAATCTCAGGTGTCATCGGTCATTCAAAGTGGTTTTTAAAACTTGAGAAATATCCCCAGGATCAAGCCCCTAGTTCCGCCTGAAGACCTCCCTACCTTGGTGCATGCCTTCGTGACATCCAGGCTTGATTACTGCAATGCTTTTTACTTTGTGGTCTCTAGAGGTACTCTCTGCTGGCTGCAGCTAGTGAAGAACACAGCTGCCAGGTTACTGACAGGCATCAAAAGGTTCTGCCATGTGACCTCGGTGCTGCGTGAACTGCATTGGCTGCCAGTTAGGTGGAGGGTTACCTTCAAGGTGGGCTTGCTCCCCTTTAAGGCTATACATGGACTTGGCCCCGGCTACCTGTCTGGTCTCCTAACACCTGCCATCCCTGTCCACTCCCTCCATTCCTCCTTTAGGGGCCTCCTGGCAATTCCCAGGATGAGGTTAAAAACTACCAGCGATAGGGCGTATAGTCAGCAATAGGGCGTATAGTGTCGCTGGCCCTGTCCTGTGGAATTCACTTCCTGCTGCCATCAGGGATGCCCCTTCAGCTGAGGTTTTTAAGAGCCACCTAAAGTCCCATTTTTTTGCTCTGGCCTTTCCTGATATAAGTTTATGATTACTGAATCTGATACATATATAATGATTGCTGACATTTTTATTTTATTTTTATATTTGTTTTTTACTGTTATTAAATGTATTCCTGTATGGTTTTACTCCCTACTATGTGTGTGACGCATCCAGAGCCATACAAATAAATTTTGCCTTGCCTTATCTATCACTGGACCTCACCTGCCTGAGATGGATTCCCCCAGCCTTCACCTCTGCCTCGGGGTTAAATAGATGGCATGGGTTAGTGTCTATGGAACTGAATGAAATCCCACCTCAGGGGTTGTAAACTGAAGGGGTACATCCCACAGAATGGTATCAAACATTTTTCTAACACAATGGCAGGGAATTCCCATATTGCTCAATATAGGTGTTTAAGAGCTAAAGTAGAAACTCAGATGGCATATGGGACAGAAGACTGGGGTCTATCATGTAAAAATAATGTAAAATAACTTGAGGTAGTCCAGAATAAATATCTAAAGAATTTGTTAGGACTAATAAACTTTGCCTCCGCAGCAGGGACCAGATTGGAAACTGGAACCCTCTCAATTTATGCCAGAGTAGTAAAAAAAGCACTGCTGTTTTGGCAGAAAATGATTACTTCAGCAGAAAAAGTATAATACATAAATGCCGGCTAGATGTAAAAAAAAAGAAAGATGGAAAGGAAACAATGTGGTTTGGTATATTGAATGATGTACTAAATAAAAATGACTTAGAGTATAATTATATTTTTAGGGATTTAGAAAATATATTAAATCCATCTAGCTCCGTGGATGAAGCAATACAAAGAATAGAAGATGGAGCAAAAAATAGGGACTGTATTAAAATAAAAGAGTCCTGGGAAAATTACCCTTTAAAAAATCATAAAAACTGAATTTAAAGTAGAAAGCTATTTGCTAAAATGTGAGCATGAAAAACAAAGGAAAGCATTGGCAAGATTAAGATTTGAGGAATTCACAGGATGGTGTAAGAACTGGTTTGGTAATAGTACAGATATCTGCACGGGCTGTGAAGAAGCGAAATTGACTAGTACACATCTAATTTTTGATCGCAAAACTTTTGTGTCAGAAAGAGAATTGTATATTAATCAGCATTTTAGTAATCCGAATGAGTTAACAAGGAATGAGAAGTTAACAGTTGTCTTAAACTGTAAACATACAAACCAAATTTTTGCACTTGCAAGCTTTGCTCATAAAGTGGCCATAAAATTAAGATGGAGTTTATAAGCAAGAGCATGAATTAGACTGGTTTATATCAGAGACATGATGACTAAGTAAGCAATAATACCTGACAGGGTGGGCATTATTGGGAAATACCGGACCGCCCAGGGGTGTAATGAGGCCCGGCGCGCGAAGTAGTATAACCTGGAGGTCGATATTCCTGTGCCCGCCCGCAAATGATATTCTTGCTCTCAAAATGGTCATGTAACTACATTTTTGTGAAGCGTGAAAATAAAGAGGAAATGAGTGTGAAAACTGTTCAAAACACTGTTAAAAACAGTGTTCATTGATAAAGTAGTGTACCAGCTGTTCGAGGTGCTGTTACTCCTCCCTGCAGTGCTGTTCTGGTTTCCTGACCCCTCCCCCCCACACACACACACAGGGAGATTGTTCATGACCTTTGACCTTAGTGGAAGTGAATGCTGCTGCCTTTTCAAAGTAATTTGTGGTATGGGTAGAGGTTGTTTCTGCAGCTTGTGGAAAACTTGGAATTCTTAAGCAGTGAGTAATGGATAGGGAATGAAGAGAGGCAGCGGGACCAGCTTTGACCGAAGCGGTACTGTGTGTCTTGTTTTTTTTTTAAAATGCCGCATGCTGGATGAAGCTGATGCGTGTGGCAGCTTCGGGAGTACGGATTGCGAGAACGGCAGTCAGGGACTGGTGTCATTGTATGTTTTCAGTCTTCTGACCGCAAAATGACAGGACGCAGTCTTCCTTTTTATTTATTTATTGTGTGCTGGTGAGGGAAAGTGGGGAGGGGGGGATAGTTGTCTCTCGCTAAGCGAGAGAAAAACATGGCGGGGATTTTAAATTTATTAGCTGCCTTCAGCCAATGAGGAAGTAGGCTGGGCAGCAGGGTACATAGTAAAGTGGATTTTGGTGGCACTTGTTTTTAGCTGGGCATCTACTGAGAAATAAATGCTCAGCTATGGAGGCAGTGTCAGCCAATCAGGGGTGAGAATTCTATCTTGCCATTTAATAAAGAATGTTTTTTAATTATGTATTATTGATTGTCTTTGTTTTGTAAGTTTGTGCATGTGACAAACAGTTTTTATATACATACTTTTAATAAAACTGAACTGAACTGTTTTAAAATGTATTCCTGTATGTTTTTTATTCCCTACTATGTGTATGAAGTGCCCAGAGCCTCTGGGAATGGGCGTCATACAAATAAATTTGGCCTTGCCTTATCTATCACTGGACCTCACCTGCATGGGCAGGATTCCCCTGGCCTTCACCTCTGCCTGGGGGCTAAATAGATGGCAGGGGGCATTGTCTATGGAACTGAATGAAATCCTACCTCAGAGGTTGTAGACTAAAGGGGTACAGCCCACAGATGAGTTACAGTTAGACCAAGGGCCCAATGCTCCAGGCAAGGAAATCCCAGCAGGACTGAATGCAGGTGTTGGTGCAATGGCTGAAATGAGCCATCACAGATGCTGAACTTGGGGAATACCAGCTGTCTGGATAACAATTTTGGTCTCTTCTCCCTGCAGGAGACCCACTATGGGGGGGGCAAGCCATGGTCTGCCAGACAGAGCAGGTAGTACCTGGGGGGAGCAGATGAGTAGACTAGCAGAGGGTAGGAGGGGTCCCAGTAACATAGGCAGATATGGTGTACATCGTGCCAGCAAAAGAACCCAAGAAGATAGGAATGCTTTTTCCAGGAACATTTTATTTATTTATTTATTTATTTTTTAGACTCTAGGGCCCAGATATTCAAACTGTGCCCAAAATGTGCGCAACAGCAGAAGCAAGCACAAATCAATTGCGCATATGCGCAACAGATGCGATATTCAAACATGGAGCAGAACAAATTGCGCAAGCAGCCAACGTCTGAATATCGCACAAACTGCACCATAGCGCAACCAGGAAGGGGAAGCTGAGCAGAAAGGTTGCACCATAGCGCAACAAGGGCAGCCCAGCTGAGCAGTCCAGAGGTGCCATAGCACAAGCAGAGCCCCCCCCAGCACAGCAATGGAACTGCACAACCAGGGAGGCAGGCTGGGGCCCAACGCCAGCCATGCAACACATGGGCACAGGAACACACTGCAGAACCAACAAGACACCTGCACACCCCAAGCACAGCATCACTGGGGGTGGGACGGATAATCAACTGGCCCATGGGGACAAGCCAACAAAGCACAGCAGGGCCATGACGCCCCAGCACAACCACTGGCAGGCTGAGACTGCCACACACAGGGGGTTGACAACCACAGTGCACATCAGTCCCCCGTATGCACAGCACACCCTGCACCGTGACCCCAAGACACCACCCATGTGCAGTGACTGGCACTGCAGGAAACACCATGCATCCCCCCCGGCACACGTCAACCTCGTGTAGCAGAGAACCATACAAGCCAGACCCACCCTGTGCACCCAGCAGTGGGTGGCAGCAGATGGCAAGACCAACAGACAGTCACTGCCACACTGGAGACACCTCCCCATGCACACAAACGTGTGCACACACACACACACACACACACACACACACACACACACACACACATACCCAAGATCATACCACCCCAGATGGCATGCACACCACGGCAACTGAGCAACCATAGCCAGCTGCAAATCAGAGACCACCACAGTATTCATAACCAAATATATATATTGGAAAAAGAGAAAGTAGAACAACAAAACAATTACAAAACTATTTACAGATATTTACAAGACTGGGGGTAGGGGTACAAGGTAGGGGTGGGCAAGGGTAGGGTGAACAACTGGGAGAGGGAAGGCAGGGTGGGAGGGATGGGTGATGTGGGAAGGGAAGCCTAATGGCTAGCAGGCTGGTCTGCTGCTGCCTGGTGCTGTCTCTGTTGGCTGTGCGGCGCCCGGAGCCCACAGGCGCTGAATGTCCCTTAGGATGTTCTGGTTCTCACGGACACCCTGGTCAGCTGTTGGAGGAACGCTCAATCCGCGTGGGGCGCTGAGGCCTAGGAAAGGAACACAGTCAATGACTGTGACTGACCACAACCCTGAACACCACCCAACCTGCAAGCCACATAGCCCAATGTCCCGCACCTGTGATGGTATGCACCCACCCACAGTGAACATGCACATGGCCAGCCCAACCAGGCGGCACCAGCTATGTGCACCACAGCACACACACACTGCCCATGTCCAGCACAGCACAAACAAGGCTGTCAAGTGACGTGGCAATGTGGTGTGATACCAGTACCACAGCCATGTGCCCAGTGCATGCATGGACCGCCACTGACGCACACACAGACGTGCAGTGACACTGGACAGTGATGAATGTCGCCTGTGTCGTGCATGGTTGTGTTTTGCATGGCTGGTGGTCATGCCTACCCCCTCCAGCATGCGATAGCATCCATGATGTAATGATACTCACACTCCGCAAGCAGCTGTGGCTGCTGCTGCTGCTGTGGCCCACCCCTCGCAGCACCACCGACCGCCACCGGGGCCCTGCCACAGCCCTCCTCATCTCATGCCTGCATCCTCTCCGCCCGGCCTGTGGGAGACAAATGTTGAGAAATACATCAGTGTGACACCAAAGCAGACTGCCCCTGCCCCAGTGAGTGCATGCCCACACAGCCAGACCCATGCATCTCACACCTGCACACTGACACAGCCAACCATGTCAGAGCCAGCACCCATGCACAGCCACCAAAACACACTCACACCCCTACGGAGAATACAGGTGCAAGATGGTACACCACCTGGCCTGGCTGCGCGCCCTCCTGGCCGTGACCGTAGCCTCTCCAGCAACTCCGGCTCCCTCCTGCAGAGGTCACTGAACCTGTGCCGGCATTGCTCGGCAGACCGGCGCCACCCAGTGACCCCCACCAGGTCATTGGCCACTTGCAGCCAGACCTGGGTTCGAGCCATGGTGAGTGGCTCCTCCCCATACAGTGCCCCATAGTGGGGCTCAACCAGGGCCACTAGGTTGGCCACCTCCATCGGGCTCCATTGCAGTGCCCTCCTGTGTGCCATCCTCCAAACTTTACAGCAGGCAATATGGCATCCCGCAGCGTGACAACGCCACGTGTAGATGTTGCGCAATAGACCACCATAGAGCCCAATCGCGCTGTTCGTACAGTGCCGTTGGTCTACATAGCGCTGTCACCAGACAGCGCAATAGGGCCGTACACATGGTAGCCGAACAGTGCTAGGGGGCAGAGGTCGGACACCAGGTCAGGGGTCTATGACGCAAGGCCATGCACAGCGCCATCTGACGTCTACACATCCTGCGCGACCGAAAACCTGCGTGCCAGTGCCACAGTGGACTATTGCGCAGTAGTGCCACAGCGCCATATAGTGCCCAGTGCTGTAGCGCCACTGGCACAATGGTGGCCATGGCCTGAATTGCCGATCGTGCACAGCACGTCATCAGCGCGGCAGATGCCTGCGTAAGCTACCTGGGCATGCGCAATGCAGTGTACCGCACAGTCACAGATTTGCGCTATTGGCTCAGCCGGCTCAACCGTCTTGTGAAAAGCGCAATGGCGCGATATTCAGCCGACACATGCAAATCATCCGATCAGCCATTAAAAGGCCCAGTGGCGCGATTTGCATCTCATTACATTTAATCCACTCCTAATTTGCATGCATTGCGCTATAAAAGTGCGACAGTGGGCTGCGCTGGCCAGATTCGGTTACTGCAGGTGAGAGGTGAGTTTCATGCTGTGGGATGTTCTGGACAATGGGCATGGGATAATGCTGTAGACTGCACAGTGACAGGTGTCCACTTCCACCCATACAGATCACCAGGACCGAGCAGAGACAAGGTGAGGGTGAGGATGGTGGGCGAAGGACGAGGAGGCCCAACTTCACCACGGCAGAGACTGTGGCCCTCTTCCAGGCCTACCTGGAGGAGGAGGCACTACTGAGTGGAAGCCAGGGCACCCCTCAGGCCTGTGCGGCTGCATGGGAGGGGGTAGCCCGGGCAGTGAACCTACACGGAAGCCACCAGTGCTCTGTGCAGGAATGCAAAAAGAAGATTGGGACAGACCGCAGGAGGGTAAAGGAGAAGGTGGCAGCCCTCAGGGCGGCACATGGTGGCACTGGCGGGGTCCAGCCAGCGGTGGTGGAGCTGACCCCGGCTGAGGACCGACTGGCTGCAACTATGCAGCACAGTGCTATTGAGGGCGTACCAGGAGGTGGATTCCAGACAGGTGGAAGCCCAGCACTGCACGGTATGACATGGTGGTGGTGTTGGGGGGAGGAGGTTGTTCACATGCACTCACATGTCCTCTCTTTCTGTTACAGATCCCGTTCGTCTTCAGGAGCGGTGGTGGTGGGTCAGGCAGTGAGGATGACCTGCTGGACATGGAGGGGTCCATCCACCTCTGTCACCAGCCAGCATGCACTGCACCAGCATGCACGCTGTGCTGCCAACTCTGGTGTCGGTGATTCGGGTGTGGGGGTGCACAGCCTGTGTCTCAGCAGTCTGGCATGCAAGCATGCCAGCGCGTCTGACTGTGGCTGTAGCACCACCTGCACCATTGATGATGCAAGGACTGCAATGGGCAGTGACATGTGTGTGTCCCATGACGGACACAGTGCAGGCCAGCACGTGCCCCTGGGCCTTGCTGGTTCCAACTTGTGTGCCAGCATGTCGGCACAGTCCCAGGCTGTGCCTGTCAGCACTGGTGGGGCAGCACCGGTGGCTGTGCAGGTGTCTGGCACTGTTGCGGCCACAGCGGTGGGACGAGTGGACCCTGGGGCACAGCGGTTGGAGGGGCAGCAGCAGCAGTCACCCACCAGGTCTGGGGGTACAGTGTCCAGTGGTGGCACATGCCCGCCGCCCTTTGATATGCCCATTCCTGGTCCTGGTGAACAGCGCCCACCCTCAAGGGTGTTGTGCATCAGGACCTTCCACACCCTTGGGGACAGGATGCCATTGTGGCAGAGTACCCATTGGATGAGCACACCCGCCTGCTGCGGGAATCAGTACAGCAGCAGAGGCAGGTTGCAATGTCCGTGGAGGCACTGTCTGTGGCTGTGGAGTGGCACAGCAGGGAGTGTGCTCTGGACTGTGCAGAGATGGTCCACATGCGGATGGATGTGACCGCCGCCATTGACAGGCTGACCCAGGCAGTGGTATTTGTCGTGGGCGCATGGCCACCAGTCAGGTGCCCTGTACCGCACACCCACAGTTCACTCTCCACTCCCTGTTCCGGCATCGTGCGACACCAGGCCTGTCGACGCCGGGTTCTGCTGTGGGCATCCGAGCACCCCTGGTGCAGGTATGTTCGGCATGCTGCAGACCCCTGTGCGGCAAGGCCTGCTCACACAGTGGGACCCCTGGTGGTCCAACAGTGCCACCCCATGTGGCCCTGCTCAGCCTGCCAGTGCTGTTGGGTCATGGTGGGCTGCCCATGCATCCGCAGTGGCCGTGGGACAGTGCTACATGACTGACCTGTCTCCCAGTGCGGGCTCTGTCTGGTGCTGCCCTGTGTGCAATATGTGTCATGGTGGGCAGTGCACTGCTGGGTGCTCTGCTCAACACGCCGACACACGGACCACCTGCACACCCTCCCAACTGCTGTCCACAGGTGCATGTGCATGATGATGCCTGCATTGTACTGTACACCAAGGTGCAAGGGTTCCCAGCATCTGACACACGTACTTGGACAGTACAGGTGGTGGGGGTGGTCGGTGGTTCTGTGTGTTAGCAATGTCGGTTCTGCTGTGCTGTGCATCTGCCCATGTATGCTCTGTGCCTAGTGTGTGTGTGTGTCCATATGAGTGTTCACCCCTCCCTGATGGTGTGTTTGTATGCCTGGACCATTCCACTCCCCTGGCCGTCATGCACCCCTGGTGTGTTACCCTGTGTGCCTGTGGTTTGCGCCTGGACAGTGTTGGTTGCACATGGTCCCTTGACTTACCTGTGTCATGCATAGTGCTCCTCTGTGATGGTGTCCCAGTTCAGCTGGGCCTGCCGGATCAGTCGGGGGTCCCGCCGTCCTAGGGGGGGCTGCTCATCACCATCAACACCGGCGCCACTGGCGTCCCCATCACTGTCCCCCTCTTCAACCTGTAGGGCTATCCCACAGTCTTTGGCCATGTTGTGCAGGATGCAACAGGCCAGGAATATCCCACAGGCCTTTGGGGGCTGTACTGGGAGTACCGCGGAGGTGTCTAGGCATCGAAGCGTGCCTTGAGCATCCCAAACACCCGCTCTATGATGTTTGCGTGTGGCGGCATGTGCCTCATTATGTGTTGCTGCGATGGGGTCATGGGGCACCGGTATGGTGTGAGCAGCCAGGGATGGAGTGGGTACCCGCTGTCACCTGTGTGGAGATAGTGGAGATCAGTATCATGTTCAGGTCCATTTTGCCCATATCCCTGTGTGCCACTACCATGGCACCTGTGGCATTCCCACCCTTGCCCCAAGTTTGCATTCCATACATGCGTACTCACCCACTAGATGTCCTGTGGGGATGTCCCCACTCTCGAATCGATGGCACAGTGGGGACTGATGTCATATGAAGGCATCATGTGCTCTGCCAGGGTGTGTGGCACAGACATTGATTATACGCCCAGTGGCATCACACACCACCTGGCAGTTGACACTGGAGTAGCCCTTTCGGTTCCTATATGCTGCCCCCGGGCCAGGTGGCGTGCGAATGGCCACATGGGTGCAGTCTATGGTCCCTAAGCACGCCAGGCATACGTGCTACCCTGTGGAACTCCCGCATGTTTGCTGCGCTCTGCTGCGGTGCTGGGGAAATGGATGTGCTCCGCAGCATGTGGCAGCAGTGCGCTGAGGAATTGGGTGAGGATGCGTGACGTGGCCGACTGTGTGATGCCTGTGGTGTCCCCTGTCGGCCTCTGGAAGGTGCCTGTGCTGAGCAGGCACATGCAGGCTGTCACCTTGGTCTCCACTGACAGAGCGTGACTCCGTCGTGAGGGTGCCTACATCACATCACTGCACAGCTCACAGAACCGCCTCAGTATGGCCCTGTTCAGGTGGTAACGGCCCACGATCTCTACATCTGTATACAGCTCATAGCTGATGCGGGCACGGTACTGCCTGTTGGGGGCGTACCGCCGACGGGCCCTTCCACGGCCACGTCCCCCTGCAGCTTGCATTCTCACCCCTCATTACAGCTTCCATGTGGAGCTGGCATAGTCCATCTCCTGGCTTCTGCCCCCGGCTGGTGTTGCTGTGTTACCCCACTGTCCTGACTGCTACTTCCACTGCACGGGCACCCCGCTGGCCTCTGCAGCCTATGGCCCACAATGCTTGCCTTGCTTGCACTAGCCTGTCACTGTCTGTCTGTCTGTCTGCTCTCTCTCTACCCACTTGGCATCCTTGTAGCGTTCTTGCATGCTCTGCATAACCTTTTATTTTGGCTCATTTCGCTGGTGCGCAATTTCCGCAGTTCCGCTCTTGCGCACTCATGCGGTCTTTGAATATCGCATTGCAGTCTTTATACGGATCCACCCCTGCCGGTTGCGCATGCCTTCATTTGCATTGTGCTGTTGCTCAGCATGTTTTCGGTGGCGCAACTGCCTCCTGCTGAATATCGCAGAATGGCGCACTTTTGGTCTTGCGCAGGCGCAACCCTTTTGAATATCCCACCCTGGGATTAAAAATACCTTTGAGCAATTACTGCTCATTTACAAAGGTTCCATGTCAAAGGATGGAAGGGAACATACATACATACATACAGAGGTAGATCATGGTTACAGGATTAACACAGCAAAGGCAAGGCTATAAATTTACAGTACATAATGGAGAGACATAATGAGCCAGCTAATGAGAAAAGACATTTCATAGCAGACAGTACATTATGTAGAACAGATAGTGAATATAGGATATCATGGTTAAAGAGAGGGTGGGTAGGCTGAGGGGCCATTGTCAGAAGGTGATGGACAGGTAGCGAGAGTGCAGGGTAGGTAGGGGTTGGGGAACCCAAGCTCTGTAAGTGCCTACAAGAGGGGAGGTGGAGGGTAGGGCAGGGCATTGGTGAGGAAGGGTAGGGGTGGGAGGAGAAAGCAGGTGACCTGAGAAAGCTGGGGTGGGTAAACAGATCACCTTAGAGTGAGGTGAGGGAGGAGGCTGCCCCAGGGGGAGCAGTCACATTCGTGGTTGATGTTAAGTATAGACAGAGTTGCCTTTTATTGGGGCCAAGTGTTACAGATGTAAATACTTCATTGTTAAGGGCACTGTACCGCTGAGGAGCTCTATAGGTGAAATGGAGCCATCTACAGGGAAATTGTTCCAATATTGACTTGCACCGGTTATACAGGAAAACAGAGCAACTTGGTTTCCAAAGGAGAGATAGGAAACACTGTAATCTACAGGGAAACCCAGGTAAATTGCCATTTGAGCTACAGGGAAATGACCAAATTGATCTGGGAGCACAGCACTGACTTCTGTATACACACCCATGAGGATGCCTGCACTTTTTTGTGATGCCCCCTCCCATGTTGCACCAATTCACCTGGATTCCCAAACACTACCTTTCTGCTGGCTCAGATTAATATGACTGTTCCTGGCCTGCCTGCTGTCTTTCTGAATCTGATCCTGGCTGATTCATGAAAATATATGGCTCCCATATTCAAACTTAGCCTCATGCTAACCATGAATAGCGCCCGCTGTTGAGAGCCATACCTAGAGGCTCCCAGTGCATCACAAAACCCTGACAGTGCTGCCACACAGAATATAACACTGGGCCCATGCATGAGGTTTTGGCAGCACTAAACAGCTGATAGCACAGCAATAACACTGCCAAAATCCTACTCTTATCCGCACACAGACAGGGCCATCCAGTACCCCACTTCCTGAACTCTCTCCCATACATGTCCCTGGTAGTCTGATCACCCCATTGTATAAGCCCTGGTAGTGTAGTGGTCCCCCCCCGATCTCCCTACTGTATAAGCCCTGATGGTCTAGTGGTCCCTCCAACTGTTTCATTCCCCTCCACCCACCTGCAGATGACCCTGGCCAACAGCCCTTCTCACGCCAGGCAATGGTATGCCCAGTACAGTTGGCTGGCACAGCCCTCCTCTCACCACCTTGAATGACCGCTGTCATGCTCACTGACAGCTCAGATGGCAGACGGCCAAGGTGGTGAGAGGAGGGCTATGTCAGCTTGCTGTACCGGGCATAACGGTGCCTGGAGTGAGGGGGGTGTAGAGCAGGGGGACTGGGACAGTTGGGGGGGCACTGAACCACCAGGGCTTATACAATGGAGAGACTGGAGGATTGAGGGACCACTAGACTACAAGAGCTTGTTAAGTTGGGAGATCAGGGGTGGTGGGACCACTAGACTACCAGGGCTTGTACAGTGGGGAGACGGGGGGTGCTGGGACCACTATACTACCAGGGCTTGTACAGTAGGATGATCAAAGGGTGGGGGGACGATTAGACTACTAGGGATAACCTAGGCCTTGACGCTAAGGTGGTTGTGTGCCTACAAATGAGCCCAGTGTAACTCAATAATCATTCAATTTTCACCCCTGCCTGTTCGCCACTAAATAGATTTTCATTAAATAAATAGTCCTGACTGCAGTTAGTGCTACTCAGCCCATACATACTGTGCTGCATATGACTAAAGAGTTGACGCACTTCTTTACGGACTGTATGTGAACGCCAAACACCACACACCACGAGACTGCTTCAGTCCAGCAAAGCTTCTGGTTACTGACAGGCCCAGCCAAGCAGCCATCTATGTCCCTACTTCATGCCTCCACTACTGGCAGCTCACCCTCCTTGGCATGTGGCTTGTTCCTGCTCCCTCTCTTGATGAACGGACCTGAGTTGCTGTGGCAGTGATTGAATAATGCTACTGCTTGTTGTGCTGCAGCATTACAGACCAGGCTACAGGGCCCTAGGCTCAAACCGGACCATTAATCTTGGTCTCCTGGCTCTCTCTATCTCCTCTGTCCTGACTCCTGAGCATCAGCGACTCTCACAGCCCATTCTGGGTCTTCCACAAATGAAATTATTATTTATGTTGGCAGACCAGCCAGCATTCTGAGAGTCTTCCCAGCTTCTGACCCTAAAGTTCATGATGTTCGACAGACAACTCCTTAGATGCACTAACACACAACGCAAACTAGATCAGCTCACATACACAGGCATAAGTATGACACTGCAGCTTTGGTGGTGCTGGATGCCACAACCCAACGTGACCAGCTGGCAGGCTGACAAAGGTTGTCACATATTGGTTGGGAGGCAAACTACAGAAAGGACTGGATGCTGGGGGGTGGCGGACAGGGTTGAGGGGCCAGGAAACAAACAGATGAAGAAAAAAAAAAAACAGGAATAAATGAGCCAGCCAGCAGCCAGCCACACTACAGCAGCTGAGCCAGGTAGCAGGGGTTGCAAACAGAACGTAGGGGTCGCAAAATATTCATAGAGGTCACAAATGCTATCCCTGGGACTCCTAAATGATACCCTGTATAATATCCCAGCAGCCAATAGCTCCAGAAGTCAGGCGCAGTGGGACATGGTGCAAGACAGTCTGCTGGTGCAGCTGGTTAGGAAACCCACATAGCAGGACACCATCCTGACCTTGGTAGTCACCAGGGTGGCAGTTAGAGAACCATTAGGGTTCAGTAATCACAGTTCCATGTGGTTTGAGGTGGCTGTGGGTAACTTTCATCCCTCTTCAAGGACAGTGGTACTGGACCTCAAGCAGGCTACTTTTACCTGGATGAGAGAGGTTCAGGGAAAACTTAGTGAGGGTAGACAAAATCAAGGGGATACAGGAAAAGTGGTGAATGATAAAGGGGCTGTTCTTGAGGCAATGATGACTCTTGCACCAAGAAAGTCAAAAAAAAGAATAAGTGTGAGAGATCAATATGGTTCTATTTGGAGGTACTGCAGGCTGAGAGGGCAACAAAGATGCCCTTTTATAAGGTACAAGGTGGCCAAAAGGGAAAAGGAATGGAAGGAATATCAGGTAAAGTTACATGTGGCAAAGGTGGTGGTAAAAAAAGGTGACAACACACACACAATTGCATATTGCCGCGGTTGTGAAAAGAGGGTGAAAGGGAACTACTTAGATGCATTCGGGAGAAAAGAAGACTAGGTGTGGGGTTGTCAGGTTAGCTGAGGGGTGGAAGCTAATGAAAGGTGATGGGCAGAAATCCAGTGACACATGCAATTAATTCTGCTTAGTGTTTACAAGAGAGGATGATAGACCTTTACTACCAGAAAGCAGGATCAAGGCAGTCACGGACGTGGTGCAGGAAATGGAGGGGTTGATCATGACTGAAAGAGTAGAGAGAGGGTTAGCAGCCCTTAGTGTGGACATGGTCCCGGCCGGGTGACCTGAACCCAGTGGTACTTTGGGAACATGCTTCTGAGCTGGCAGGGACCATGTCCCAGCTATTTGAAGGAGAACTGTACAAATCAGAATCTGCCCACCTCCAAAAGCCCCCTCCTCCCCGGTTAGACTTTTCACAAGCTGAACCTTTTTTGTTTTTTTTAAGTATGTTCACTTACTTTATTTAGTTTTTGAAAAGTCCTGGATGCCACAACGTGGTGGACACTGCACAGCCCCAATTCAGGTAAAGGTACGGCACTGCTCTGCTCGCGTTAATATTAAGTGTATTGAAGCGAGTGGTGTGGCACTGCACCTTCACTTGAAATAGGACTGCACAGTGTCCGCCTGTGTGGCATCCTGGACTTTTCAACAATTAAAGTAAGTGAACACATTTAAAAGAAATATTTGGAGTATTTGGCTCTGCGAAAAGCCCAATTGGGGAGTCTTTGGGGTGGGCAGATTCTGATTTGTACAATTCTCCTCTAATGACTCACTGGTGTGAGGGATCATGCCAGGGGTTTGGAGGACTATGAGTGTAGTCCAACAAAGGGAAGGGGGTTACAAGGAGGATCCAGGCAACTTATGGGCAAATTGTTCTGAAAGAAGGCCTAGTAGCATACCTATAGGTAACAGGCTGCAGGACAGGAAGTAGCATGGGCTGTATCAAGAAGATCATGCCTGATCAACCTGCTCATGTTTTTGACTGGATTACTAGGGTGTGGACAGAGGTGAGGTGGTGAATTTGCTCTACTTTGACTTCAGCAAATCCTTTGATTCCATGCCACAGGAGGCTACTCAAAAAGCTGGAGGGCTTAAGAGTAGAGAAGGGACTAGTTAAGTTGGTGGGAAACTAGTTAGGAGAAAGGCAGTTGAGGGTGGTAGTTAGAGGGGATAAATCTGAGGCCAGGGGTCACAAGTGGGGTGCTGTAGAGATCAGTCTTGGGTCATGTCCTGTTTAATATGTTCATTAGCAACATATGGGAAGGTATCTAGTAAAAGATAATGGCACGTTGCTGATGGCACAAAGCTATGTGGTAGGGTAGACAGTGAGGAAGGGGTGAGGGAATTTCAGAGTTATCTAGAAAGGCTTGAAAGGTGGTCAAAGGACTGGCAGTTGAGATTTAATGTGAAGAAGTACAAGGTGATGCACTTAGGGAATAAGTACCCATGTGCAGAGTACTGGATGGCAAGGGTTGAGCTGGCCACTTTAGCAGAGGAAAAGGATGGCGTAATCCTTATCATTGACTCACTCAGACAAACCAGCCAGTGCAACAAGGCCTATAGCAAGGCATTTTAGATGTTGGGGTGTGTAGGGAATGGCTTTGACAGTGTGTGTGTGTGTGTGTGTGTGTGTGTGTGTGTGTGTGTGTGTGTGTGTGTGTGTGTGTGTGTGTGTGTGTGTGTGATGCTTCCGAATACAGATCACTGGTGAGGCCTTATCCGGAGTCCTGTGCCCAGTTTTGGAGTCCTTGTCTGAGTAAGGACATTGATAAGCTACAGAAAGTGCAGCAAAAGGTCACAGTAATGATTCAGAGCCAGCAGGGCAGATCTTATCAGGAACATATAAAGGCCCTGAACACATATTCACTGGAGGCCAGATGGGGGGGGGGGTGATGTGATAAAGACTTATATGTTCCTAAGGGCTATAAAAAGAGGAAAATGTAAGAATCTGTTTGCTAGAAACAGAGATGTCACAAGGGTGCAGGATTGGAGATTAAGGGGAGGTAAATTCAGGAAGGATGTGAGGAAATTTTCTTCACAGATAGGGTGGTAGAGCTTTGGAACAGATTACCACAGAGGGCCATTAATGGGTCCAAAATGCATGTTATAGGGCCAGAGAACTCATAAACTGACTTGGGATAACCAGGAAGGGGGAGCAAGTAGAAAGGATGGAGGGGTAAATTACCAGCTATTTATTTGAACATTGGTAATCAGGGAAGGCACACTGAGCCAAGGCTCATTTCCAGGTGCGACTCACTGGGAGGGGAAGGTGGAACAAGCAGCAGACAATACAAGTATCAAAACATCAGATCAGCATATTACTGTATACAGAGATCAGACGAGATAATGAACAAATGTGCATGTACAGAAATAAGATTAGAGAACCCCCAGCAGTGCATAGCAATTGACAACAATAATAGAATTAAGAGCAATAACCTGGATGGAAAAAGGCACTGCCATCAAACTATCAGGAGGGTAGGAACCAGGAACAGGTGGGGAGAAACTGAAGTTTCAGCAGGCACCTGAAGGATCCAGGTGAAGTGGAGTGATGAAGGGAGGAAGGGAGTTTGGTTCAGAGAGAGGGAAGGTGATAGAAGAAGGTAGATTGCCCAGCAGAGGAGTGTGGGTGAGGAGTAGCAAAAGTGCGATGGTCCCTGAAATTGAGAGAGCATGAAGCAGGGTAAAGTTGGGATAGGAGAGAGGAAAAGGTAAGAAGAAAGGGAGCCAAATCAGTATTTGGAAATGAAGGAAGTGCAGGGAGTCTGGTGGTGAGAGGGCAGGGAAAGGATGGCTAGGGATGAAAACAGTGAGCAGTTCTATATGCATGGGGGTGCAGTAGCAAAACAGCAGAAGGAGTTCAAAAGATGGTGTGCAGTCTGGCAAGTGAAGTAGGAGAGGCAAAACTATAGACAATATCTGCGTAGTCAAAGACAGAGTGCACCATTTTGGTAACTAGCTCCTTGTGGACCTGCGGAGATAAGCAGTCTTTGTTACAATATAGGGCACCAAGACTGGGATGGAGCTTAACATGGACGGCATCAATGTGAGCTGAGAAGTCAAGTCATACTCTCAGGTACTTGAAAGACTGAACTTCTTCAAGGGGGTGCCATCCAGAGTGGTGAAGACTGGGGGGGTCAGAGAGCCTGGCCAGTTTCTGACTGGAACCAAAGGCCATGGATACTATCTTCTTAGTGTTGACTAGGCCAGGGGAAAAGGTAGAAACAGCTATTGGCTGGGCCAGCCTGCTGGTGCAGTGGCATGGTGTCCACTTGCAGCACTGACATCTCGTGTTCGGAAAGGGACTCGGGAGTTGGAGGGCCGGCTGAGGAGAGAAGGATTGAGCATCCCAGGGACTGCTCTCCTTCTCGGGGGGGGGAGTGTCTGGCACTCTGCGGACATCTGGTGGAGGCTGGGAGTACTTCCAGTGCTGGCGTCTCACGTAAGAGGGGTGGGGTGGATGCTGGCCATCACTGCATGTCCCCACCCAAGGGATTTCCACAGCAGCCACAAAAATCCATCCTTTATCCTTGACGTCCTGCCTGCCACCGCTCCTGCTGTAATCCATGTCCATTGGGGGGTCCTGCTTCTGTGACCTTGCCCTTGGGGGTAAGCCAGGGCTTCAGGCCATTGTCCTTTGGGGAGGGGCACCCACCTGGTGGTCCTGCCCAGGGGGGTAAGCCTGAGCATAGGGGCGGCGTGAGGGGCAGGGACCAATCCCCTAAGGGGGGAGGGGTCTGGGACAAAAAAAATAAATAAATAACTGTGGGCCATCAATCTCCTTCTGTTCTGCCATCAGATTCCATGTTTCTTTGCACCCTTCCCCTTAGAAAAAAGCTTAGCTTGTGCTCCATTTAGGTGAATGGGGTAATTTACACTTTTGCTCCCACCCTAGTGGGTTAATCAGGAGGGGGCAAATGGGAATAGAGGGGAGGGACAAAAATACAAAATGGAGAGTCATGTGCACCAACGATCGCAGCCCGAGCAACAAAATCTATGACGTAGAGGCTACTATGGTGGAAGCAAACCTGGACATAGTGGCCATCACAGAAATGTGGTGCAACAACAACCAAAGCTGGGAGGTGGTTATTCTGGGATACAATCTATTAAGAAGGATAGAGTAGGAAAAGAAAGGGGGGGGCATTGTATGTGAGAGATCTCATCAAGACAACAGAGACACAGTGTAATCAAGGAAAGGCAGAAATATTATGGGTCACACTTGAGGAGAGAAAGGGAACAGCTATGAGTACAGTGGTGGTCTACAGACCCCATCGCAGGATGAGTCTAGGGATAAGGAAATGTTAGAATTGATTAATAAAATGTCAGATAAGGGGGAGGTGTTGATAGTTGGAGACTTCAACCTCCCAGATGTGGAATGGAGCCTGCAGACATCTGCTACAGCTGGGAGCAGAAATTTCTTTGAAAGCCTCAAAAAGGTGTTCCTAAACCAACTAGTCACAGACCCAACTAGGGAAGGGGCAATACTTGACCTGGTGCTTTCAAACAGAGAAAATGCAGGAAAGGTCACAGTGGAGGAGCACCTGGGAAACAGCGATCACCAGACAGTGTGGTTTTAGGTACTAGCTGTGCACAAAACAAAGCCCAAAAGAACAAAAACCCTAGACTTTAGAAGAGTGGACTATGGCAAAATGGGAGATTTCATGAGGGCAGCCCTAGGAGGAGTCACAGGTATGTCAACAGTGGGGTAGCAGCAGAAAACAATTAAGGCAGCCATAGAGGATGCAACAAAACTCTGTCAAACAGCTAACCAAAGAAAGAAGAAGAAGGAGGCCACTTTGGTTCTCTGGGAAAGTAACTAAAAAGGTGAGGGATAAGAGGGTGGCCTTCAGGACTTACAAGCAGACTTGGGCAGTAGAAGACAGGGAGAGTTACCAAGTAAAACAGAGAGTAGCAGGAAATGCAGTTAGGCAGGCAAAAGCGCAAATGGAAGAAAAGTTGGCAGATTCAATAAAAAACAATAATAAAGCATTCTTTAGGTACATAAGTGATAGGAGAAAATAGGGGGTATTGTCAGGCTGAAAAGTAGGGAAGGAGGGTGCAAGGAGGGTGATGTACTCAAGGCAGAAGTACTGAAGGATTATTTTTGTTCAGTATTCACTAAGGAGGGGGAAGGAAATGGCCCATCTTAAAGGTGAAGGACACAAAAGGTAGAAAGGTGGACACAAGTCCATTCTTAGAGGAAAGGATCCTCAGGGAACTAACAGCAATAAAAATAGATAAGGCAATAGGTCCAAATGGAGTGCACCCAAGGATGCTGAGGGAGGTATTGGCAACACCACTGGCAGCTTTGTTCAGTCTATCATTGGAGATGGGGGAAGTGCCAGAGGACTGGAGGAGGAGGGCTGATGTGGTCCCACTGCATAAGAGTGGTAGCAAGGAGGAGGCAGGAAACTACAGGCCAGTAAACCCAACCTTGGTGGCATGTAAATTAATGGAAAAACCGCTGAAAGAAAGGATAGTGGACCACCTGGCAGCGAACACTCTCCAAGAGCCAAGACAACATGGTTTCACTGAGGGCAAGTCATGCCAAATGACTCTTACAGAATTCTTCAACTGGGTAACCAGGGAGGTGGACCAGGGCAGGGCAGTGGATGTGGCGTATCTGGATTTTAGCAAGGCTTTCAATACAGCATCACACAGAAGGTTGCTAAATAAACTTGGGGGGGCCTGGGGGTAGAGTGCAAGATACTGAGATGGGTGGGGAACTGGCTAGGCAACAGAACTCAGAGGGTGGTGGCAACTGGTGCATGTTCTGCAGAGGGAAGGGTGACCAGCTGAGTACTACAGGAAACATTGTTGAGCTCAGTTCTCTTCAATGTCTTCATCAATGACATTGCTGAGGGGCTGGAAGGGAAGGTTTGCCTGTTTACAGACAACACAAAAATCTGCAACAGGGTGGACACTCCAGATGGGATGAATAAAATGCAAAGGGATCTAAAAAGACTGGATGACTGGCCTAGGGAGTGGCAGCTGGGGTTCAATGCAAAAAAATGCAAAATTATGCATATGGGTAACAATGACCCTGGGGCAGTGTACAACCTAGGAGGAGAGCATATTTCAAGTTTCAAACAGGAGCAGGATCTGGGTGTTATCATCTCAGATGACCTGAAGAAGACCAAACAATGCGATAAGGCGGTAGCAAGTGCCAGTGGGATGCTGGGTTGCATAGGTAGGGGTATAAGCAGCATAATGAGGGCGTTTATACTCACACTGTTTCATTGGTGAGGCCTCATCTCGAGTATTATATCCAGTTCTGGAGACCCCATCTCCAGGGAGACATAAACAGAGTAGAGGCTGTATAGAGGAGGGCAACCAAGATGGTGGGAGGCCTACACAATAAACCCTATGGAGACAGGCTGTGGGAGCTGAACATGTACTCATTGAAGGAGGGAGAGGAGGGACATGATTGAAACTTATAAATACTTCACAGGAAGAAAGAGAGTGCAAGTGGATGAAATTTTCCATAGAAAAAAGTGCACAAGAACTAGGGGCCACAACATTAATCTGGGTGTGGGGTGGGGGGGAGCTCAGAAGAAATGTGAGGAAGTACTTTTACACGGAGAAGGTGGTGGATAGATGGAACAATCTGCCAGCTGAGGTGGTGGGGGCAGAAACAGTTACAGACTTCAAGAAGGCATGGGACAGGCACGTAGGAAGCCTGAGGACACTAAGGAAGTCACCATTAGGCTAATCAGGGATTCACTAGATACAAATCAGGGCAGACGCGGTGGGCCTGTGGCTCTTATCTGCCGTCAGCTTCTATGTTTCTGTGTTTATTGTTTGACTCTCTGTGGCAACAAGATGTTTCCTGATTGACTGCCTTAATACAGTATGGTTAAGTGCTTACGGACTACCAGCCTATTCACACCAGACCTGGCAGATAATAGAGGGTGATTAACACTGAGGGAAATGATAAGGTGCTAGGTTTGACTGTGGCAGATGGCGAATACAGACGGTGGTGGATAATTGAGGGAATTAACATGGAGGATGATTGGCACAGGGAAGAAGTGGCAGAGAGCGATGGCAGCAGTCAGTGGAGGGGCAAATAAGTAAGGGAGTAGCAGCACTGTATTAACACTGACAGCATTTCTAGATGAATATTTCCTATATAATATGTCACAGACATTTCAACCTGTACAACTGCATGCCTGGCTAAACAGTTCAAACAGCATACTATACTCAGGTAAACAGAATTAGGAGATATCACTCACCCAGAAGCAAGAACTCAATTGTACTCACCAGTACTTTGTGAAAATCTCCATAATTGAAAAAATGCTAAGAGTACAAAGATTCTAACCGAAAATCACACTACTCAGTGTGACTGCCAGGAGCCTTACAGGCTGGCCTCATGTTTCGCTATTCAGCTTTGTCACTGAAAACTGCCAGTCCTTAAAGAGCAACCGAAACTTTCAGGAGAACTTTGAAAAACAAATTTTAGACAGAATTCAGCTTATTTCATATGAGCTCTGCATTTCTCCTCTCAATTATTTAGTACTGAGGTTATTTGCATGAAATCAGGCTCTCTGTTCCTTTACAGTTCATCAGCTCCTATTCCTTTTTCCTCACTTGGGGCCCAATATTGGGTAATAGGCAAAAGCCAAGCTCAAAGGTTTGTGCTCCTCTTGCCCTTGCCTATGACCCCAAGGACATGATATTCAGCGGATAACACACCGGCACTATCCAGCTGAATATTGGGCCATATCAGGGCAGCACAAAGTCGAGTAGCACTACCCTGACATGGATCTGGGCTGTTTGCAGTCTATATGAACTGCACAGAACTGATGTTCTCCCAGGACTGTTAGTACCAGGATCTCCGGTGTGATATTCAGCCAGCAACATGCAAATGAGACTGTAACGCAGAACCAGTGTGCTGCTGAATTGTCATCCCATGGATCAACAATTCAGAAGGACACTTCTTGATCAATTGATGTTTTTTCTTCATCTGAGCTAATCAGCTCTTCTGATTCCCTCATCTCACTCATTCCTGCCTGGCTTAGGCACTAGGACAGGAGTCAACCTTAACTTTTCTTTGCACTAGCCAGCAGACAAGTTGATTCAAAATTGCACTAGCCCACAGATGATTGCACTAACCCCCAACTGTAATGATGAATTTTGATCATTTATACAGGAACAAATGCAAGCCAAGAAAGTACTCTGATTATTGCACATTTATCATGCTCCCAGCCCCAGACTGCAATGCCATTACACACAGTGTGCAGTGCCCCCCATTGTCTGGCCTTCTCTCTTCCTCTTTCTGCACCCCCTGAACCAGAGGATAACAAAGCAACAAATGTTCCATTAAACAGTGCTTGCTCTGCACACACAATAACAGGTGTCATCATGCACCTCACCACCACCCAGAGGGCAATGAACAGAGTCAGGCAGAGAAGACATTCAGCCCACACCTTGTGATCAACTGGAGCCTGGCACTTCTGGAAGTTTTCATACAGTGTCAAGTAAGCCAGGGTAGATCTAATACTTCTTTGGGGATGGGCTATACAAACCTAAGGGGCTTGGGAAACAGAAAACTTCGACATTTTTAATTTTGAAAGTATTGATTTTAATATGTTATGCCCCAACAATAACAGGTTATTTTAACATTCTCCTTTCATCAGGCCAAGGTAACAGTACACAGGCATGATACTATAGTACCCCTGTTTCTATACTGGATGATCTATGCACCCCAGGAATGCTTATTTTAACCTTTCAAATTATGTGTTTTATTAAGGTATTTTGTACCATACATGCTCCAAAGCTTTGTTTTTAGGATGAAAGGACAGGATAAGGGTGGGACTGTATGGATGGCATTGGCTGGCATGGTCCATTTAGAAGAGCTGGGGACCCCTACACTTACCAGTAATGGCAGCTATGGATCTATGGATAGCCATTTCAGAGTATGGTCTGCAGTGGTGTCCAGGGAAAGTACAGATTTGAGAGATTTGGAGGGGAGAGGGAGCAGCTATGGCAAGGCTGGGGGACAAAACCCTCCACCTGCAGAGCAGACTCTGTATACCTCTTAGCATTTTGTCACTGAAATGTTGGATACAGACACTCATAATGTAGGGAAATGTAGGGAAAGTTCGGAACTGAGAGATTTGAAGGGGAGAGGGAGTAGCTTTGGTGAGGCAGGGATAAAACCCACCTCCTATAGAGCAGACCCTGTATGTCTCTTAGCATTTTGTCACTGTAATGTTGGATACAAATACTCAAAATGTAGGGAAATGAGGGACGCTGGTCTTAATAATATGGGACAATTTGTTAGATAGAGACTCATTCAGAAAAATGGAAACTAGTGGCTTAACAGCTTCTATCCTTGATCACACCCTGGCCACTAGCTGAAAGTTCTAACACACTGGAGTGATAATGACTCACATTGGGCCCTATGCACTAATGGGGTGGAGTGGCTATGCGCATGTATCTGGGATGCGCAACCACTCCGCACTCATTGCGCCTCCTGTGCGGCCAGCCACGGGATTTACCTACAGGGCTTGCAGCCCCCACCACCAGACCACACAGAGGGCAACACAGTTGGGGTGGGTAGGGGGTGTGCCTGCACTCTGCGACATGCCCAGAGTCATGGAGCATTGGGCACGGGGGGGGAGCACAGTACTCAGGGGAAAACCCTTCCATAAGATCTGCATGCCCTCCCCAGGATGCCATCCTCCCAGTTGCTGGAAGTCAGGTGGGGAATGCCATCCCCCACACCATGCCGCCCCAGACCATGGACAATGTATGGTGATCTGGGGACAGCCGACCAGGCACCAGCCCACTTCTTGGTTGCTGCAGTGGCAGCCAATACTCCATGCCAGTGGGTGCAAGAGATCCACCAGCGGACCAGGTCAGGCATCCCATTGGATGCCCTCCTAGTCCATGTATCTATTCTCTGCACTCCTGCATGCCAGGGGGGTAGGGCCGCAGACAGGTGCACTCTAGTAGTGCATACCCCTGGGTGTGCACCTGTCCTCTGGTGGGATATGCACCTCTGGCGTGTACTTCCCTTCCGTATGTGCATAGGGCCCATTGAGTCTTTTGTGGGATCCCTCTCCTGAACTGCCAGATAACTGCAACTCTTAATGAGGTGTTCATTACACCAGGCCAATTGGAACAGTGAGAGAGATTAGCACAAGGACTAGAGTCTGCTAAAGTAGGGACATTTTTAACTTAATCAACAACCATGGAAAACCTGCACTAGTCAAGACAGACAAGTAGAGGGTAAGCTGCATTAGCCCTGGCCAAATTGCACCTGGTTTTGGGCTAGTAAAACAATGTTAAAATCAAACCTTGCACTAGAATGTGGCTAAGTAATTGAAGCAATAAGTTTGTGAAGCACTACCAACGAGGGACATGAGCAGCTCAGGTTCACTTTAAATCTCTGCCAAATAAATCAACTTTTGTAGCTTTACCAAATTCAATCAGTGTCCAAATAAACTAAAGTTGGATGTCCAAAATCAAATCTTTTGACTTCGACACCAAAAGATCAAAATAGTCAATAACTACCAAGAATTGCCAGCAAATTGCACTCTCTCTTCAGAGTTTTCATTGTTCAAAAACTTGAAATTGAAGTTCAATTTGACCATGGCCACACTTGTAGGACCCCAATCGAATAATACTTAAGCACAGAACCAGCGCGCTGCACGGTCATCCCACGAATCCACAATTCAGATGGACACATATAGGATGGATGAATGGCTGATAGGTGGGTGGCATGATCCATTCTGCACATCACCATTGTGCACAGACAACACATGCCTCAGGTGGATGGTGACCAGGGTGATGAGGATGATGCTGATGAAGATGGCAACCTAGATGCCAATCCTGTTCAGGTGACCACAAGGACATGAACTACAGCAGCTGGACACTGTGTCAGAGCCCCACTGGTCAGCAGCCATTTCACCTGAGCAGACAACAGCACCACCAGGACAGCACACCTACAGGCAGCATAGCATCTGCACAGGCCACAGTCAGTGCCCACCAGCAGATTGGACTGCCTGCACAACAATAAGCTGCCCCATAGTGAAGCAGGCACCCCTGCTAGTCATGGAGACCACCAGCAATGCAGCCAGACCAGCAACGGAGCTGTCTAATGTCCGAGTCACCATCTGGAAGAGCCGCACAGATGCCAAGGCAGATGTCCATGACTGATAATGGACTGAATGACTACAGAGACACCAACATGTGTGTTGTGTCTGTGCAGATATGCACAAGAGTTGCCACTAAAGCAGGAAGAGTGCTACTTCAGGTCACAAATAAAGTCAGGACTCCATACGTAGCTGAATCAAATCTTAATTTTCATGAGCACAAGGTAGGATGCAAGCTGAGGATCAGGGGCATGCCTGCTGCTCATGACAATATGGGCCTCGGTGCTAGCTAGGGCCACATATGCAAGTAACAGCAGTGTCATCCATCATGTCCCCTGTGCACACCAGTGTGGTGCAGTGCCTACAGATGACAGGAGGCCCTGGGCAGACATGTAGATGAGATAATGTGGGATGTCAGGCACTGGCATGCACTGCGTTGCATGGTAACCCCATACCGTGTACACTTCCTGTAGTCCCAAATACCACAACAGCAATATGCGGAAAATGACACACACTCTGGCAGGTTAAGGAACATTTTTGATACATGCTGCATAGAAAGATGAAATAATACAGCATGTGTCAAAACTGACATAGCATGCATCAGAATGGCAAGAGCATTCCTGTGACACATGCAATGGCCTAGGGATGTGTTTGACACCTTCATGGACCACACCTCACATCATACTGTTAGAGCAGACTCCCACAACACAACAGACTGCCAATATGCCTGCAGATTGGAAAAGAGACCTAAACTTCAGTGAGGAGGAGACGGCACTCCTTATTAGTAATGTGCAGCAGTGGACCAGGGTGCTACTGCTACCTGGCAGTAGTGTTGTTTTGCAGGTTTGCTGGCAAAGGCACCTAGCTTCACCTGAGCTCTTTTCTTCTAGGTTGCTTGTAAGGATAGAGCAGGGAACCTTACCAGATTAAGGCTTCTTTTGGCTAGGCAGATTTACTGTGTGTTATTATTTTCTTTTGTACTCACAGGGGTTGTTACTGTTTGTTGCTAACATTTTACTGTTTTATTTTTCTCTGATTCAAATTGTTGTTGTTGGGCATACTTTCTGCTGCATTATTACAGGGTGTGCCTACAGGTTTGTGCTTACAGATTACTGCTGTAATCTTCTGATTCAAATTGTCTTTTGCAAGGTATATCATAGAAACATAAACTTTGACGGCAGATAAGGACCGTTTGGCCCACCTAGTTTGCCCATTTCCCTACCTACAGGATAAGCTGCAGATCCTAGTTAACCAACAGCCTATTTCTTCCTACTCCCCCCCCCACAAGAATTGCCTTATGTCTGTCCCATGCATTCTTGAATTCTCCCAGTTTTAGACCTCACAACCTCCTCAGGAAGGCTGTTCCATGTGTCCACCACCCTCTCTGTGAAAAAATACTTCCTCACATTGCCCCTGAGCCATCCCTCCCTCTATCTTCAAATTGTGTCCCCTTGTTCTTGCACATCTCTTTTTCTGAAAGATGCTACCCTCTTGGACTTTGTTGACTCCACTGAGGTACTTAAAAGTTTCTCTCATGTCCCCCCCTCCCTTCTTTCCTCAAGAGTATACATATAAAGCTCCATTAGTCTCTTCTCATATGGCTTCTATTGCAGACCCTGCACCATTTTAGTTGCTCTCCTCTGGACTGCCTCCATCCTGTCTATGTCCTTGCGGAGATGGGGTCTTTAGAACTGGACGCAGTACTCCAGATGGGGTCTCACCAACTGTCTGTACAGAGGGATAACAACTTCCTGTTTTCTGCTGGTGATATCTCTCCCTATACATCCCAGTATCCCCTCAGCCCTCCCTACTGCCTTCTTACATTGCTTGCTAACCTTAAGGTCATCTGATGTGATTACCTCCAGGTCCCTTTCCATTTTTGTTGTTGTTACTACCTCCTTCTGCATTGTGTAATCTTCCCCTGGGTTTTTGTTTCCCAGGTGCATTATTTTGCACTTCTTTGCATTGAATCCAAGCTGCCGTACTTCTGACCATTCCTCCAACCTTGCCAAATCCCTTCTCATCCTTTTCACAACTCCTTGTGTATCAACCTTGTTGCAGATCTTTGTGTCATCTGCAAAAAGGCATACTTTTCCTTCCAGTCCCTGTCACTTATAAATACATTAAAAAGGACTGGACTCGGTACTGAACCCTGTGGTACCCCACTAGTTACCCCTCTTTCTTCAGAATGGACTCCATTTACAATTACCTTCTGTTTCCTGTTGTCCAGCCAATGTTTTACCCAGGCTACCACCCTGGGACCCACTCCCGGACTGGTTAATTTGATTATTAATCTTTTGTGTGGGACTGTATCAAATGCCTTGCCAAAGTCTAGGTAGGCCATGTCCACAGCCCCTCCTTGGTCTACTACTTTGATCACCCAGTCAAAGAAATCAATTAGATTAATCTGACATGACCTTCCTGCTCTGAACCCAATGCTGCCTTGGGTTCTGTGCCCCACTGGCCTCTAGGTACTCAACAATTCTTTCCTTCAGAAGTAATTCCATCACTTTCCCAACCACAGAGGTCAAACTGACAGGTCTGTAGTTTCCTGCCTCTGTCTTGCTCCCACTTTTGTGAAGGGGAATCACATCTACCTTCCTCCAGTCCTCAGGTACCACACCATCCTCCCATGATTTGTTAAACAGGGTAGTCAGTGTTGTCACTAGTTCCCATCAAGCCCCATTGCTTTGTCCACCTTCAATTTTAGGAGTTGTTTCAGAACCCTTTCTTCTGTGAAAGGACTGGGATCGATCCCCCTATCCAGAGTGCTTCTGTTAATTGGATTAGGCACCTCCTCCATCTCCTCTTCTGTGAATACTGAGCAGATGTATTCATTCAGTATCCCTGCTTTTTCACTATCTCTCTCTGCCCACCGACCGTCCATTCTATTCAGTCTCACTATCTCTCCCTTTGTTTTTCTACGCTCCCTGATGTACCTATAAAAGGTTTTATCCCCCTTCTTAACCAAGTTGGCTATCTTTTCCTCAGTTTGGGCCTTTGTTATTCTGACTTCCCTCCCCTGCTTCCTTTTACCTTAACTGGTACAGTTCTCTGTCCTGCTCCTTCTGTGTTTCCTTATACTTCCTAAATGCTATTTTTTTCTCCCTAACCTTATATGCCACCTCTTTTGAGAACCATAGTGGCTTTTTCTTTCATTTTGATTTATTTGCTTCACACAAAGGCTTGTTGCCTCTGTGATGGCAGTTTTGATGTTTCCCCATTGTTGCTCCACCCCTCCTTCTAGCCTGTTTGCAAGTGTTTTTCTAAGGCACTTTCCCATCTTGCCAAAGTCAGCCCTCCTGAAGTCCAGTACCCTCACTTTTGTATGGCTTTGACTCTGTAGCTGAGTTTATCGTGAACCACACTGTTTGGTGGTCACTTGTTCCCAGATGGCTACCCACTTCTAGATCTGAGATCCTCTCACTGTCCCCATTTGAGAGTATGAGGTCTAAGATTGCTCCCTAATGAGTGGGTTCCAAAACTAGCTGTATGAGGCATGCCACCTGTAGGGCATCGAGAATGGCCCTGCTCTTGGATGTGGCTGCAGCAAAGGTGATCCAGTTAACATCTGGCATGTTCAGGTTCCCCATCAACAGTATCTCTCCTTTCTCTGCCATCCTAAGGATGCCTTTTATCATATCCTTGTCCATTCCCTCCCCCCTGAGGTGGGGGCTAAATACAACCCCTGTGGAGATTGTGGTGCCATTTCCAGTCTCTAAGGTGACCCACAATGCCTCCTCATCTCCCTGTTTACGCTTTTGTTCCATTGCTTTTATCCCTTCCCTTACATAGAGAGCTACTCCTCCCCCTCTTCTACCCACTCTGTCTCTCCTGTAGGTTGTGTACCCTGGTATGTTAGCATCCCAGTCATGGTTCTCTGTGTACCATGTTTCTGTGACTGCTACGATATGCAGACATCCCTCTTCCATCAAGGCTACCAGTTCAGGGAGCTTGTTACCCAGACTATCGGCATTGGTTCTCATCATCCTCCATTTCTTGATGGCCTTACCCCTTTTTGCCCCATCCCTGTCCTTGTTCCCTTTGTCATTTTCTCCATTTACCCCTGTCCTTTTCCCTATTGACAGCTCTATCTTGGTGTTTACCTCACTTACTACCCTGATTCTTTTTGGGGGGCTAGGATTTCCCTGCTCCTTTCCAGTACCCCCCCGGCTTGTTTAAATGCTTGCCAATGAAGCATTTAAACCTATCACCTAGGATCCTGGTTCCCTTCCTGGACAGATGCAGACCATCACGCCAGTATAGGCCTGCATCCCTCCTGGTGGACCTCCAGTCCCAAGTGAAGCCAAATCCCTGAGCTCTGCACCAGTTTTTCAACCACTGACTGAATCCCATGATGTGGAGCACCCTAGCCTCACCCTTGCCATAGACAGGCAGTACCTATGAGAAGGTTACCGTGCTTGCTACTTGTCTACGGCCCCTCCCCAACTCCACAAACTCTTTCTGCACTGCTCTGATCCCTTTCTCAGCCAGGTCATTTGTCCCTAGGTGGACAATGACATCTAGCTCCCTCCCCCATGCAGCTTCTCCAGTGATCCTGAGGATTCACTCTCTGTCCCTCCATGCCATGGTGCCAGGCAGGCACCTTACCTCCCTCTTCCCTTCCTCCCCCAGTTCTACCCCCTTGACAATGGAGTCCCCCACCAGGAGTTGTCTCCTTCTCCTGTGGGGTCCCATGCCACCCTCCTATTGGTCTCCTTTGTGGAGGTTCCCAGCATCCTCCTTGGCTCCTCTCTGGGTGCCTTCATAGAGGAACCACACTTTTGCCAGAATGGCATATAAATTGTGGAGAGGTACAACCGGAGGGATGTGCCTCTGTTCCAGCACCCTCATCCTCCCTGAGCCCACCATGGTCCAACTGCTCCTCTTTCTTGGCAACCTTTGAGGCAATGGCAGTGACCCTGGTGGTCCCTGGGTGGGAGAGGAGGTTCCCCAAATCCTGGCCAACTCAGCCTGGAGATTAGCAGCCTCTTCCCTCAGCCCAGAGAGATGCCTGCAGATGGAACAACACAGCATCCTCCAGAACGTCTGCCAGAAGACTGCGACTCCACAGCCACTGCACTGCACCACTCCCGTCATGTCTTATTTTTGGTCCCTTAACTGTTGTTTGGACTACTTACTCTTTCCTCTATTTATTTTTTCTTTATTTCTTTCTTTTTTATATCTTTAGTATTTCTTCTGTTACTGCTTTATGTTTCTCTGCAGCAAAGTGTTTTTACAGGTATATCTTCTGTGAAATTATTACAGGTGGTGCTTTACAGGTTTTACAGTTTTATCTATCATTAGGCTAAGCTTTCAGGGCTACTGCATTTGTTGTTGGTTGATTGTTTCTGCTCTTACTTCCTTGTTTCTTTCATCTGTGGTTCTTCTTTTTCAGCAGTGGAAGGGCCCAGCCACTCACCACCATCCCCAACCACCCCATGCTGCACTCCTTTTATAGGGTAGCACAGTTGCGACATTTCCTGTAGCAAAGCAGGAAGGGGAGGATCAGAGGGATATCCACACAGTGACTTCAATTACAGGGGTACAAGTAATTTAACTTGTAACAAGTTATACAAAAGCAAACAAACAAAACACAAAATCAAACTTTTGCTTTCATTTTCTTCCTTCTAATTACTCTGATCAGGTTATAAATCCAGCAACTCATCTGAAATGGATATTATTAACTGCAGGTACTGCAGGACACTTTTCAAAAGGGCAGTTATGTAGTATTTAGGACACTGCTACATGCTGGACCGTTGGAGATCTAAGGGCTCAGCTCCATGCAGCATGGGCACAGATTGCGCATCTCAAATTGCATATTTAGGAGGAAATATATTATAAGAACTGCCCACCATTTCTTCAACATCAAACAGAAGCACCTCCACCACAGAGGGTAGTTGGTCCAGGCGGTTGGCATGTGGTTAGGAGGGGCAAATCTGGTGCCCCATCACTCAGTGCTCTCAAACGTAGCACCTCCGCAAACCGTATAAAAACTACAAACAGGTATCTGCCTCTATCTCTGAAATCAAACAAAGGGGCAGAGAACACTGCAGAGCAGAACGCTGCAGCACAGGAGCTAGCACAACAAAACTCACCCAAAACAGGAACCAAAACAAAAAAAGCAAAAAGGAAATCCAAAATCTGATCATATGAGACTCCATGATTCAGGGAGTTGATACTTACCTCCAGCCAGGGGTAATGATCAGATGTCTCCCAGGTACATCAGCATCAAGAGACACTGACTGCATTGCTAAAATCATGCAGGAAGCAGGAGAAAACATCAACATCCTGGTACACATAGGGACTAACGATCTCGCAGCCGGTCAGTTGTGGAGACCAAGGAAAACCTGACCAGGCTGGATGAAAAACTGTCATCCATTTCATCTGGCATCTCCTTCTCTGAGATCCTGAGAGTCTAGAAGAGGGGGCAGATGGACAGAAGGTCAGAGAAGGGGAGATAAGGGAGCTAAACATGTGGCTCAAGGCCTGGTGCCAGGAAATAGGACACACATTTGTAGGTAACTGGCAACAGTTTTGAGAGCAAAAGTTCTTTAAATTCGATGGACTGCATCTGACTAAGGAGGGAGTCAGTGCATTGAGACAGAAGTTTGACGTCTTTGCAGAATACTGAAACTAGCAAATGGGGAGAGGAGTGCAGCACCCTATACGTTGAATGGGAAGAACACCCCTCCTCCCTCAGCTAGTGCTCAAACAGGAGTTCAGCACGTTTGTAGTTCTTTTGCATCACCAGGTAAGGAAAAAGGTCCGGCTCCCTATACAACGTACAGGGGAAACACCAGACCTCGCCCAACAACTAACACACTGAAATCTGGCCAATGGAAAATCATGTACGCAAATGCTCCCAGTCTGAGAAACAAGATCCC
This sequence comes from Neoceratodus forsteri, assembly GCA_016271365.2. Classification (NCBI taxonomy): domain Eukaryota; kingdom Metazoa; phylum Chordata; order Ceratodontiformes; family Ceratodontidae; genus Neoceratodus; species Neoceratodus forsteri. Next base: position 835,109,957 of record CM057456.1, on the reverse strand, counting down.
AGACCTGCAGGTAACAATGACAGAGGCTAAACTGGACATAGTAGCCATTAGCGAAACATGGTTCACCAGTAACCACACTTGGGAGACTTCAGTACCCGGCTATGTACTGCTCAGAAGAGACTGAGGTGCAAAAAAGGGGGTAGAGTGGGCCTTTATGTCAATGAAAATATCAAAGCAACAGAAATTCAGAATACACATGAGGAGCCAGAAGAACTGTGGCTCACCCTGGAAACAGGAAATGGGACAGCCATATGAACTGGGGTTTTCCACAGGCCTCCAGACCAGGGGGAGGACATAATCACATTACTGTTAGAAGATACACAAAACATGACAGCTAAAGGGGAGGTTCTGATAATGGAAGACTTCAACAAGCCAGATACAGATTGGTCAATACCAGCAGGAACATCTGCCAGAACTAGACACACAGTGGATTCCCTGCAGGAGGAGGGCCTCAAACGACTGGTACAACAACCCACAAGAGACAGGTCTATCCTAGATCTAGTACTGACTAACAGGGAAAGGATCACAGATCTCCAGGTAGAAGATCACTTGGGGGCCAGTGACCATTACATGGTATGGTTCAATTTGGCCACTAGAACTAAATCATCACTTTCCAAGACAAAAATATGGGACTTCAGAGGAGCTGACTTTGATAAGATGGCCAACAGAGATAAGTTAGCCCTGGCAAGATGAAATACAGGTGAGGGGGTACAGGCAAAGTGGGCAAGCATTAAGGATGCAATACTTGAAGCAACATCCCATTGTGTTAGAGACAAAAGCAAGAGCAAAAAGAGAAGGAAACCACTTTGGTTCTCAAAACCAGTAGCAGAAAAGGTCAGAGCCAAAAGGCTGGCTTTCAGAAAGTATAAGGGAACGCAGTGGGATGAAGCTAGGGAGGCATACCAATCTTCCCTAAGGGAAGCAGGGAAGACAGTAAGGCAGGCAAAGACCCAAACCAAGGAAACACTAGCATGAACAATAAAAGAAGGGGACAAGACTTTCTATAGATACATTAGTGAAAGGAGAAAGTCCAGAGGAGGTATTCCTAAGATCAGAGGGGATAAGGGGGAGTGTGAGGAGGAGGACCAAGGAAAAGCATTTATCCTAAATAGATACTTCTGCTCAGTATTTACTGAGGAGAAGATAGGGCAGGGCACACAGCTCAGCACCATGGACATGGTGGGAGGGTGGTGTGCACTAGTCCCTTCACAAAAGAAAGGGTCCCACAAGAGCTCGCTAAGATCAGGGTGGACAAGGCAATGGGACATGATGACATACATGCCAGGGTACTAAAGGAGCTAAGGGTGGAACTAGCAGAACCATTATCAGAACTGTTTAGTGAGTCTCTGAGCACAGGAGAGGTTCCAGAAGACTGGAGAAGGGCTCATGTGATCCTGCTGCACAAGAGTGGTAGCAGAGAGGAGGCAGGGAACTATAAACCAGTCAGTCTTACCTCAGTAGTGGGCAAGATTAAAGAGGCACTCCTTAAGGAAAGTATAGTGCCACACCTGGAATCCAGAGGAGCTCAGGATCCAAGACAGCATGGGTTTACAACAGGAAGGTCCTGTCAAAGTAATCTCATCGATTTCTTTGACTGGGTAACCAGAGTGGTGGACCAAGGGGAAGTAGTTGATGTCACCTACCTTGACTTCAGCAAAACTTTCGATACTGTTCCACATAGAAGATTGATTAATAAGCTGGGTAGGTTCAGGGTGGGTCAGAAGTTGGTCAACTGGGTGGCAAACTGGTTGACAGGCAGAAAACAAAGAGTGGTGGTAAATGGTATAGTTAAAAGAGATGCAAGTTGCAAGTGGGGAACCTCAGGGATCAGTGCTGGGGCCAGTCCTCGTCAATATTTTCATCAGTGACATTGCAGATGAACTGGAGGTTAAAGTTTGTCTGTTTACAGATTATACCAATATCTGCAACAGAGTGGATGATCCAGATGGGGTGGGCAGAATGAGAAGAGATCTGGATAAACTAGCAAAATGGTCAGAAGAGTGGCAACTTGGGTTTAATGTAAAGAAGTGCAAGATCATGCACACAGGGAAGAGAAACCCTGAAGCCACCTATAGGTTGGGAGGGGAGTTGCTGGCAATCACAACAGAAGAAAGAGACTTGGGCATCATCATCACAGATAACTTGAAATTATCCAAGCAGACCACTAAACCAGTAGGTAAGGCTAGGGGGATATTGGGGTGTATTAGTAGGGGTATCATAAGTCATAAGAGGGAGGTAATAATCCCCCTTTACAAGACACTGGTTAGGCCACATCTGGAGTACTGCATGCAGTACTGAAGGCTGCACCTTCACAAGGACATTAACAAAATGGAGGAAGTCCAGAGAAGGGCACCCAAAATGGTGCAGGGACTGCATCAGAAAACATATGAGAACAGATTAAGGGAGCTCAATATGTATACTCTAAAGCAAAGGAGGGAGAGAGGTGATATGATCGAAACATTCAAACACTTTACGGGCATTAACAAAGTGAAAGAGTGCAACATGTTTCAATATAAGAAAAATAGCAGGACAAGAGGACACAGCATGAGATTAGAGGGAGGCCGATTAAGGGATAATGTGAGGAGGTTCTTTTTCATAGAAAGGGTAGTGGATGCATGGAACTGCCTACCTCAGGAAGTGGTGGATATAAATACAGTGCAGGGCTTCAAACAGGCATGGGATAGGCATAAGGGAGCAATACAGTTGAGTACGAATAGATAGGCCATTGACAGAGTAAAGGCCTATAGCACATTCATAATGTAGAGAAAGAAATGGGCAGACTGGATAGGCCTTGAGGTTCTTATCTGCTGTCAACTTCTATGTTTCTATACCTCTTGGCAGTAATATAGCCAGAAACCTGAGATATCACAATAAAGTTTATTCCAGATTATATGTAATACAGCATGTCTGCTTGGAGTTAGAAAATCTCCGGTTGCATCATGATGCAAAACAAAACTCTGAGAAAAACAGAAAAACACACAATCTTATACTGCTGATAAGCAAAGTCTGTTACTAGGTTACAGAACATTCCAAGAGGGTAGATGGCAAATTCATTGTTTCTATTGGTGTTACAGTAGTGGACAGTTGCACATACGTAAATAGCGATAAGCATTGTGCTGACCTCGGTAATGTTAGAACAATAGAACAGTCAGATTTGGAAGGCTTTTAGCTTGAAATTCAATGGGGGGGGGATAGCTCCTTTCACACCCCACTTAAACTTCAGGCTTCCGCTCGCTCTGCTTTAGGTGTTTCAACAGTGCTTCGGGGCGACTGGCTGGTGCTGGCTGTTTTTTCTTCTTCTCATTTCTCCTACCTAATGTCCCTCCCCTGCCTTCCTTCTTTGTGCTTTCAGCCTGCTGCCTTTGATCTCCCCTTCTCTCACCCCCCCCTTTTCATTCTGCCCTTGCTTGCTCCCCTGTTTGTTTCTCCTGCCCCCCGCTCTTCTGCCTGTACCTTCCTCTGTTGTCCTTCCGTTTCTTTCCTTCTTTTGGGGATCTCTTTTCCTTGCCAGCCACCACGTCCCTATTCCTGTCATCAGCTTTAGGATCCCTGCTGTGTCACTGCCTGAACAACTCTATGCAACAGTGTGCTGCCATCCCTTTCTGTTTCCTCCTTCTCCATGGACCAGGATTGCCCTTAATTTCATGGTCTGGGATTATTCCATTCCTCATCTCTTCCTCGAACATTTGCCTACGGCTTGACATTTACTGGAAACAGTCTGCCATAGATACAAGTTAGACCGATATCACCCTGATGCTTGAAGCGGAACCACCAGGCTAACAGCAGCACTCCCACCCATGCTACAATGATCCCCGTCTGCTACTTCAATCCATTCACCCAGTTTGTACATATTGCGATGTCCTGCTATCATACCTCAACCTCCTTCCTTATACATCAGGGACAAAGCATAAAAATATCAGGGACAAAGATCCCAAATCAGGTATACATGTTTAAACTTTTTGCTATTTCTTCAGCCTCACTTTCTGTCATGAAAACTTAAATTTTATGTGGACAGAGGGAACTTTGAGGCAAAAATCAGAGATGCCCCTGAAAATCAGGGACAGTTGAGAGGTATGCCTGCTATTTCAACAAGCTTTATAATGTGGGTGTACCAATGCCGAGAAGAGGGGGAGCTGTCGACCACATCTGTGACTGATGGCAAAAATCCAAATACTACTGTGCATCGCCTTAGTTGTGACACATGGCAGCCTTTCAAAAGGCCAGCCTGCCAGGTAGTATATCATGGTTATACTGTGCTTTTGTATCACATGGAGTATTCATTAGACCTCAGGTAACGCTACCGCTGGCCAGCATTTTCAAAGTCTAGAGAATACAGGGAGCCTACAAGAGGGACCCTCCACCGACTCAGCGATGGCGGATCATGTGGGGTCCCGCCATCTCAACTACCGTGTCACCCTCCGATCCTTAGACTATGCATTATACTGCAACAGTGAACCATGGGGGGCGGGTCCCGCTATCGTTGCCTCTCTGTGTGATATTACGGCGATGGCAGACCACATGGGGTCCCGCCATCCCAACTAACCTAGCCCAATGATGAGGTATTATTCTTGCTTGCACATTATTCCATATCATCTACAGGCCGACTCACTTGGGAGTTGCCCTCTGCATCTCAGACTTCTACATGAAACGGCAATGGCGGACCACGTGGGGTCCGCCGTCTCAGTCTTACATTCCCCAAGAGGGGGCCTTACTCATAGCTCAAATGTATTTCCTACTCACTGCAGGCAGACCCACATGGGGGTCTCACCATCCTTTCCTCAGACCATTCATAGACTTGGCGATGGTGGACCATGTGGGCGCCTGCCATCCCTACCAATCTTGCCAATAAGGAGGCAGCTACTCATTGTTCAGTCTAAATTCTGTTTACTACAGGTGGGCTCACTTCAGGTCTTGTCCTCCTTACTTGGAACTATACGCTAGTACTGTGATGACAGACCGCGGAGAGTCCTGTCATCCTTCCCTTACACAGTGCAATACTACGACAATGGTGGACCACGTGGGGTCCCCCCATCCCACACATACACACCCCATGGGTGGGCCTACTCATAGTTGTAACACATTCCAGTTTATTACTGGCAGACTCATGTGGGGTGTCTGCTTTCTTTACCTTGGACTATTCCTTACTATGGTGATGGCAGACTACGTGGGGTCCCGCCATCCCAAACATACACTGCTTCTTACCATGGTGATGGCGGACCATGTGGGGTCCCACCATCCAATCATGCACTACTCGGTGGTACGGCAATGGCAGACAATGTGGGGTCCCACCATTCCTATCATACATTACTTAATGGAATGGCGATGGTGGACCATGTGGGGTCCCGCCATCCCAAACATACACGCCCTACGAAAGGGCCCTACTCATAGCTCAAATGTATTCACTGCAGGTGAATTCACACGGGGGTATTGCCCTCCTTACCTTGGACTGTTCCATACTATGGTAATGGAGGACCAAGTGGGGTCCCACTATCCCAATACGCATGCCCCATGAAAAGCCTTACTCATATTTCCATGTCATTCCAGATGGACTCATGTGACTCTCACCCTTCTTACCTCGAACTATTCAATACTACGGGGATGGTGGACCATGTGGGGTCTCACCATCCCAAACATACACTACTCCTTACCATCACGATGGTGGACCACATAGGTTCCACTATCCAATCATGCACTACTCAGTGGTACGGCGATGGTGGACCACATGGGGTCCTGCAATCCCTATCACGCACTACTCAATGGACTGGCAATGGTGGACCACATGCGGTCCCGCCATTCCAAACATACATGTCCTACAATAGGGCCCTACTCATAGCTCAAGTGTATTTCCTAATCTACAGGAAAACTCACACGGGGGTATTGCCCTCCTTACCTTGTCCAGTTCCACACTATGGCAATGGCAGACCATGTGGGGTCCCAATATCCCAAAACGCATGCAGCAAGAAGAACTTACTCATATTTCGATGTCATTCCAGATAGGCTCATGTGACTCTTGTCCTACTTACCTCGAATTATTCAATTCCATGGCGATGGTGGACCATGTAGGGTCCCTCCATCCTAACAGTATACACTGGACCTACATGGGAATCCCATGCTCCAGCTTGCCCACATCTGGGACTACTTTACTTCATCAATTCATTTACTTCTTCTATTGCAATCCACTTTCCTTTCTGTTCCAGTTCCAGCTCAAGTTCCACACCAGACATCTGTGGAGCTCACCTCAATTCCTTGGACATTGCAGGACCATTTCTCCTCCTGACAAGGTACTCAATTCATACCCTATTGTTTCATGGATGTACATCAGCCTTGTAAGCCCCTCAGCTGGGCTCCAATCCTACCTTATCATCATTCTCAGCCATGTAATGCTCTGACCATTTCATCTATGATCTACGTCCCTTAAAATCTGCAACTTTTGCATATTCCTCAGCTGTTCTGACTATATATCTACACTTACACCTGCTTTACTCACAACTACCTTGGACATGGATTAACCATCATCTCTCCATCCTGACATCATTCCAAATTGGATCTCTTCATTTGCTGGAACCTACATCTTCAGTGTTGACTTCCTGCTCTTCATCAACCTCAAAACAGAACTCTTCAACCAACAAATCAGACTGAATTCTGTACATAACCATAATTAAATCTCAACTACTTTTAGGATTATTCTCCTTTTTGTATGCCCAGAGGACAGGCAGGTCAGTAGCTGTGGGTCCTCGGAAGTTTCCCCCAAAGGGTTTTTTTCCTCTTCTGTGTGCTACTGGTCACACTCTCTGGAGTTGGAGGAGATAGTCTTTATGCTGTTTCTCTTTTTGGGCTCTAAATCTTACACCTACCCAGTATCCTACAGAGGGTGGGATACAAAGAAACACCAAATCTCAAGTTATAAACATCAAGCATACACCATCTAGCTCACAAGTATACACAAGCACTGAGGTATGTACCACACATTGAATTGGAAGGCTTTTAGCCTGAAGTTCAATGGGGGTGAGATTAACTCCTTCCACACCCCCTACTTCAGACTTCAGGCTTCCGCTCGCTCTGCTTTGAGCATTTCGACAGCACCCTGTATCCTCCCCAGACTCCTCCTCCTTCTTCTCCGGCACTCTCGTCACTCTCTCCACTGGGCCTTAAATCTTACACCTACCCAGTATCCTACAGAGGGTGGGATATAGAGAAACACCAAAGCTCAAGTTATAAACACCAAGCATATACCATTAAGCTCTTAAGTATACACAAGCACTGGGCTATGTACCACACATTAAAATATAATATGCTAACTATGGCAGTATACCTAATGGCAGTAGGTGGCATTCTAACACCACCACATAATCATGCTGGCTAACAGTGGCATGGCACATGATGTACTGGCTGATGCCAGTTCTGAGACTTGCATCATGGACATGGATAAGAATTGTGAAGGCCAGTTCTGTATTACGATACAGAGATGCTTAGCTTGCACAAAAATAAAGATATGTTAGCTGTATAATTAGAACTGCGTCAAGTGGCCTGTACAAAGCAATACTAATATTATCTGGGCTACCTAGCACACAGCTCCTGTTAGAATATATATGTTATAGAAACACATACTACTATACTACATTCTACTTTGCTAATCCTACATATTACAAATAGATATGTGTGTATGTGTATGTCTACCATCTGCTGCAGGAGTAGGTCCAGGCCAACATATCCCTCGCTTGTTGCCTGCTAAACTGGCAACACTAAATAGTGAGTGAGGATTGAATGGGCAGCAGACCTGTCTGTGATGATGTCTGAGGCTATGCATAGGCACCAATGGCATACATACATATCAAGAGAGCCTGCCAGATGGCAAGGCCTTAAGCAAACTTTTAGCAATATATGAGTTAAAATAAGATGTAAATTACCATCAAGTATTAAATCATTGACTTGTGTATCAGCTTTCTGAATAGTATTGCTGATATGTAAGATGAGTACCTTATCTGTGTATGAGAATTTAAGACTGAGGGTGAATGTGTACATATGCACCTAAAACCTGTTAACTACTAGTCTATAGTATACAGGTAGTCAGGGTCACTGTCAAAACTGTCCCGTGCAGGAGTGGATTCAGGGGTGATCACAGATTGAACAAGAATGTTTGTTTATAAGGCACAAAGCAGAAACTACAGTATAAGTCACATTAAACTGTTCCTCCAATGAGTTGTTTTAGCATTTCTGAGTTGCAAAAGTGTTGCTGGATCCAGTACAAAGCCCTGCACAAACTGTTTCTTAAGTTTTAAAACTGAGTTTTGCATTGCATTGTGACTGGATTGCTGATGCAATCCAAATGAGTTGCAAAAACATTTTACAAATGTTGTTCTTGAGTTAATTAAGCATTGAAAAACAATGCAATATGAGTTGAAAATGCATTGCCGACTGTAAAAAACGATGCTAAACCAACTCATTGGTGGAACAGTTTAATGTGACTTGTACTGTACTGTAGGTATGTCACCACCACAACTGATATGAGTATAAGAAAGGCTGTTGATATTTGTTACAACACAACCTGGTTTATAAGAACAGTATTGAATGCCTTTACAACATAACATAACATGACATATCATTATACATTTATGTGAACTTGACTCGAACAAGATGCCACGTTGAGAGTGGGATAAGGCAGGTGATGGAGGTGTTGACTACCTGGCTGGTGAGCTGTTGCACACCCTTTCTTGAGGCATAGTTGTTGATTTTCTTGATTGATGAGTCTGCAGATGTTTTTTTGCAAGTAGGTTATTATTAAATTTATATGACCAGTCCATAAAGTTCAGGTGAGTAACCACAAATTGGCGTAGTTGCATGCGAAATATAATTTGCAGAAAGGTTGTAACCCCAAATGGCATATGGGGCTACACAGGCATTTAGCTGAAGATGAAACACCAGCAAGGTAAAAAAGTTAATGTCCACATTGCTGTCTGCTGGATGAGCTGGATTGGCAGGAGGTACATTAGCATATTGTTCATTGAGTCCTTCAGTGGAGTAGCCACACATACTGGCATAGCTTTTATTTTGGGGGGGAGGCGAATCTCACATCCCTGCACAAGTGTTGACAGTCCATAATAGAACAATCAGTCTGTATGAGGAGCCAGCTAGGCTTGGAAAACAGTGTCACAAACTCCTTCAGCCGGTCAGCCCTCTACTCCCAAAGTGCCAACCTCTGAGCGTATGATTTGTGTACAGTGAACAGAACAAGGTAACCCTCTTGTCTGTTTTGTGGGTTCAAGTCACCTTAGTCTCAAGCTCTGGAGGGATTCAAACTGATAACCTCCTGTTAGCGTACCCAATTATCAGGCTCAGATAATTCTGTCTTCAGGGGACCAGATATCTTTGCCTACGGGCACCCAACCAGGTCTTTCAAATGAACCCTTAGATCTCTATACAAGACTTTCGAGAACTCTGTCCATTTCCCAGTTTGGTATACAATAAGCTCATACACAGTGTCACTTATAACCTTTAAAAGCTCCACTTAAAATAAAAAGAAATGTTAAGGCACTCCAGGCAGTTTCCATTGTAAAATATAAATATCTTTACTTTAAAATAGGAAAACAGGAAACATTACAAAACATATTATCCCAACACATACAGCCTTAAAGCAAACAGGTTTAAAGTGCAAGTTTCTACAATACATAACTCTCAGACTAATCTTGTCTAAAGTCCTTAATTTCTTTCAGTGTTGTGATGATTCTTCCTCAGTCAGATAATATCAAAAAGTATGACTGTCAGGGTTCTGTCAGCAGTGAAACACAGTTCTGAGCCAGCCTTCTCTGACGTCACATAACTCCTCCTTGGTGCAACAAAATCTATATTTTATCTCACAGGATGTCCAAATAAAATATTTAAAAAAACATAATAGGTGACCTCACTGCCTTTCCTCCCTCAGGTTAACCAGACCAAACAGGTTTGTGCTCTGCTACACATACATCTCAAATATTTCTTTGATCTAAGTCACTGTATTCAAAGCAAAAGTGTATTTGCCTCTTTAATTTCATCTGGGCCTTGGAATCTATACCTCAAAGGTCTCTCTGATGTAATTCAAGGGTTCCCCTGGAATGTATATTGGTCCTTCCAAATTGGTCTGGGTCTTCCCTGGCCAAGACATCAACCTCTCTTCAATGTCCATTCTGGCTTCTCTCTGACACCCCTCCCTTTCAAGTTCTTCCTGGCAACTATTGCAAGTCAAAGGATTTTCCCTGAGGGAATTATGAATGGCTAATCTTATTTCCTGGGATGAAAGCAAATTGACAAGGTAATTGCACCCCAGATATCTGCAGTTTAACTATGTCCTTTCCTTTGAACTTATCCCTGGGGGGTCTTGATGTGTCAGTTCCAGTAGAACAGCATTTTCCTCCGACACAGTCATCATACATTAATTTCTTATATTTACAATAAAAAAATTATACAGAGATCAGAATCAGTGGTCCAAGTGTGGCAATTCCTCCCCACCTAGACTGAATTTGGGGGCTCTATCTCCTACATGGGATGAGCTTCCCAAATCATTTGTTCCTCATACACACACAGAACAACCCATCTGAATTCTGATTCTTGGCTCTGGACCTATGTACGATTTTCAAATCATATCCTTGTAAAGCAAGACTCCATTTGTGCAGTCTGCCATTGTTTCTTTCTATCTGCGTCAACCAAACCAGGGTGTTGTGGTCAGTCTCCACTACAAGAGGCTGCCCATACAAGTATGGCTCCAATTTCTTTAGGGCCCACACTAGGGCAAGACACTCCTTTTCCACTGTGGAGTATGCTTGTTCCCTGTGGAGCAGCTTCCGGCTCAGGTAGGCTATGGGGTGGTCCCTCCCTTTGCTGGATGTCTGGCTCAGTACTGCCCCAATACACACGTCTGAGGTGTCTGTCTGAACTACAAAGGTTGGTCACCCCACCAACTTCTCCAGGAGTTCATCCATCCGGGACATTGGGTGGGCATCTGACTTCGTGATTGCATTCAGTCCACAATAGTCTACACAGAAACAACTACAGGTGAGGCCCAGGGACTGTGGGATCTCTGGATTACCTCTAAATCCAGCATCTCCTCCACTTCCCTCCTAATGTCCTTTTGGACAGCATCTGACACCCTATATGCTGTCCACCGTATGGGCATCTGTGTTCCTGTCTCCACATCATGTGTTGTTACGGGGGTTAGTCGAGGCTTGGTGCTAAACAAGGGGGCAAAGTCTGCTAAAAACTCCCTCACTTTCTGGATCTGGCCCGGGGTCAACTGGGGAGACAATTTTACTGCCTCCACAGAGGACTCCCATTTACTTTCTTCCAGCAAGTCCAGAAGGGGGTCTCCTTCATCCGTCCCTTCCCCATGACTACACACTGCGAACACCATGCCAGCCCTACTTGCATATGGCTTCATCATGTTGACATGGTACATCCTTTCTGTCTGTCTGGTCAGATCACTCCACTATGTACAGTAGTTTACATCATTTACCTTCCTAACCACTTTGTACGGTCCTGCCCACTCAGCTTGCAGCTTGTCTTTCTGGACTGGAATAAGGACCATGACTTCCTGACCCACCATGTACAAGCGAGCTCTGGCTCTGCAGTCATACCATACTTTTTGTTTCTGTTGGGCAACTGCCAGATTGCTCTGGGCTGTCCCCATAAGCTCCTTTAGCCTTTCCCTAAACCTTAGGATGTAATCCACAATGGGAGTTCCCTGGGTGGCGTGCTTGCCTTCCCAGTCCTCCTGGATCAAGTCTAGGGGCCCACGTACCCGGCGTCCATACAAGAGTTCGAAGGGTGAAAATCCTGTCAACTCTTGGGGTACCTCTCTGTATGCAAACAACAGGTGAGGAAGGTATTTCTCCCAATCCCTCCCATGCTGTTCAGCAAATGCCCGAAGCATTGACTTTAGGGTACCGTTGAAGTGTTTCACAAGCCCATTGGCTTGTGGGTGTTATGGTGTCGTGCATCTCTGCACCACCCCACACTTCTTCCATAGACATTTCATTAGGTCCAACATGAATGAACCCCCTCGATCTGTGATTACCTCCTGCAGAAACCCAACACAGGAGAAAATCCCAAGTAAGGCATCTGCCACTTTGTCTGTCCTCAGAGAGGATAGGGTGACTGCCTCTGGGTACCGGGTGGCATAATCCACCACAGTCAGTATGAATCTCTTCCCTGAGGAGCTAGGGTATTTAAAGGCCCCACAATATCCATTCCTACCTCTTTAATGGCTCCTCCACTATGGGCAAGGGGATCAGGGTGGCTTGGGTTTTCTTGCCCGCCTTCCCTATTTCTTGGCACCAGTGACAAGACCTGCAATGCTCCTTCACCTACTGGGTGAAGTTAGGCCAGTAGAAATTCTGGGCCAACTGCTGCATTGTGCGCATGATTCCCAGATGACCAGACAAAGGAATATCATGGGCAACCTTGAGCAACTGCTCACGATATCCCTGGGGAACAACAAGCTGCCTGCCTAGCATCCCCCCCTCTGTCTGTATTGTCTGTGTATACATAAGTGCATTTTCCCAATAAACCTTATGTCTGTCATCACCTCCCTGTGCACCATCCGAGACTGCCCAAGCCCTCAGCTTTTCTAAACTAGGGTCACTTCTCTGAGCAGCTGAGAACCCCTCACACCTTCCCAAGGCATTGGACAGGTCCCCTTCCATCATTAAACTAGGGTCCCTAGCACTAGCATCAGGGCCCTCAGGATCACTGTCAATCCCAACCCTCTGATGGGGTCACCCCTTCCTCTTTGGAGTAACCCTCTGTAGCTGTGTGGTTACTTGCTACTGGGGACATTTCTGCCCCTTTTTATCAGTCTCCCCATCTGGAGACACAGGCTGGGGAACCAGTCTCTCAGTGGTTTTTCTGTGGGGTTCATGGAACTACTATTTTCCCTTGCCGCTTGGCTATGGGTAACTGCACATACCATCCCCTGTTGGAGATTGTTACCCAGGATCACATCCACTGCTAATGTGTTGGCTACAGCCACCTGTTGCACAGTTCCCCCTGTTTCACCCCAGCCAAGAAGAACACTAGCGAATGTCAATGTTTTCTCTTCACCAGTAAACCCTTGTACAGTTATGTATTTATTGGGTATAAGCTGACCAGGCTGTACCAGTTCCCCCTTTATGAAAGTCAGGAATGTCCCTGTGTCCCCTAACCCTTGCATCTGTACACCATTTACCATGACTGGGTGCATGTGTTCCCTCATATTCACTGGCATGCTTCCAGGGACACACAAACAACCCACTTCCTTTCTGGTACTACTTTACGCATTATTGCTTGCCCTTCTTGGACACTGTTTGACAATGTGCCCAGTTTCTTTACATAACCAACAAAAGTTTCTTACTTCAGAGAAATCTTTTCTTTGAGACCCGGGGCTAACTGGTTTTGGTGGAGGCAGTGAGGATTTTAGCTGCCCTGAAGGCGCGCTTTTCCCTTTCTGTGCTGCCACACTCATCCCATTAACTCTCAGAGCAGGTCTGCTCTTGGCATAGCGGTCCAAGAGTTCAACAGCCTCTTGTACTGTTTTTGGATCTTGGACCTCTAGCTAGGTTTTTAACTCTGCTGGGCATGCCCAATAAAACTGTTCTAATAAAATCACATTTTCAATTTTATCAACAGTGTTTGCCTCAATTCCTTCCCACCAACATTTTAAAAACTGACGTTGTTTCGTGGCTAGCTCCTCGTAGCTCATATCAGGGCTTCTCCTGAGCTTACAGAATTTAGCTCTGTATGGTTCAGCATTTAATTCAAACTGTTTTAACAGTGCAGCTTTTAAGTTGCTGTAATCATCACTGTCTTCATTGTTCATTGGACCCAATGCATCTCGAGCTTTTCTGGTAAGTAGTGGGGATAGCTGGAAGCTCCAGGACTCGCTCGAAATTTTAGCCTGAATACAAACTTTTTCAAAAGAATTTAAAAAGGCATCCATGTCCTCCCCTTCCTTAAACTCAGCTATTAATTTGGAGTTCAATTTGGAACCCAGTCCTGCAGTCCCAGTTAAACCCAAAAAACATCCAAATAGCGCGCTCAAAACCTTGCAATGCTCAAAATGCAATTCCCATTTCTGGAGAAGGGTGCTACTGGTGTGCGGCATCCAGTGCACCCCCCCAAAGAAACATGACATTTATTCAACATTCAAACATTTTAACTGCCTAATGGCTTTTCTTACTTTAAACTCCATGTAAAAAGGGGGTCCTCTTAGTTTTCAGATTGGAATTCCAAAGTGAGCAAGCTACCACCCTGCACGGTGGGGGACTCTTTTCGGGTGTAGTCCTACACTGGCTTCTCAGCTCTGAAATGCCTGCAGTGGCTACCATAAATATAGAGTGCCTAAATTGGCTTAAATCACATGGCCTTATTGGCTCCTTAAATTTATTCCACCCAGGAATTTTCAAGAGAGGTGGAGGAGCATGCTAAAGGGAGTACCACAACCCCTAAACTCTAAAAACATCCAATATATGCGCTCAAAACCTTGCAATGCTCAAAATGCAAGTCCCATTTTCTGGAGAAAGGGTGCTACTGGTGTGCGGCATCCAGTACCCCCAAGAAACATGACATTTATTCAACATTCAAACATTTTAACTGCCTAATGGCTTTTCTTACTTTAAACTCCATGTAAAAGGGGTCCTCTTAGTTTTCAGATTGGAATTCCAAAGTGAGCAAGCTACACCACCCCTGCATGGTGGGACCCTTTTGGTGTAGTCCCTACACTGGCTTCTCAGCTCTGAAATGCCTGCAGTGGCTACTCATATAGAGTGCTGCCTAAATTGGCTTAAATCACATGGCCTTAGTGCAGAGCATGTTGTTTGGAGAAGGTGTGGCACCCCTTGCAACATGCTCTCTTCCATCACCCACCTGTAAATGTTCCTGGGTGGAAGTACCTTATTTAAGGAGCCAATTAGGCCATGTATTGTAAGCCATTTCAGGCAGCACTCTATATTTGTGAGCAGCCACTGCAGGCATTTCAGAGTTATTAAGCTAGTGTAGGGACTACACCGAAAGGGTCCCACCGTGATGGGGTGGTGTAGCTTGCTCACTTTGGAATTCCAATCTGAAAACTAAGAGGACCCCCTTTTACATGAAGTTTAAAGTAAGTAGAGCCAATGGCCATGTAATTGTTTAAATATTAAAATGTACCATGTTTTTTTTTGGGGGTTGTGCACTGGTATTTTGCTTTTACCAGTTAAACCCAAGCCACTTACCTGCCCTGGTGCTGCTGGTTGGAGTCGTAGCTTCTCCAGTTCATGTTGCCACTGGTGCTCTTCTCTCTTCTCCTCTGCAGCTCACTATTCTCTCTTCTGCTCTGTATCTCGCTATCGCTCACGCTCCTCACGGTCCACCTCCCTCTGTTGTCACTCTGCCTCATGATCTGCCTCTCTCTGTTGTTGCTCTGCCTCCAGTTCCATTCTGCACAACTCAATTTGCAGTTTGAGTACCTCTGGATTCAGGATACTGGTGACCTTCCCCTGCTGCTGTGGCCCTTCACTGACAGTGGCCCTGCTGTTTGCCTCATCGGCTCAGGACTTCTCACTGGCCTCTAGTCCTGCCACACTCGAGGTCTGGTCCCTTTCACTCACTGTTGGTGACTCTCTGCTCTGGGTATCTGCTACCATCAGGGCCTCTATGAGGTTCTGCTTTCTGGCTGTCACCTCGAACAGGACTCCTCTGTCCTCACACAACTGTTTTTACTGTTCTACAGTGTGCCTGCTGTAGTTGGATGCCATCTTTCCTTACTACTGCTAAACTGACTGGCACTTTAGAAAAAAATAAAATGGGTAGGAACTTAACTGTAAGTCAAGAGATACAGCTCTGTTTCCTTTCCTTTTTAATTAAAACACTGCCTTTCTTTTTTCAAAGTGAGCTAAACGGTCTCAAGCTAACCCACTGAACAATGAAGCTTATACCACCAAACTTTTTATGCCACTGCTGCCAACCAATCTGTCTCAAACTCCTTCAGCTGGTCAGCCCTCTACTTCCAAAGTGCCAACCTCTGAGCATATGATTTGTGTACAGTGAAAGGAACAAGGTAACCCTGTTGTCTGTTTTGTGGGTTCAAGTCACCTTAGTCTCAAGCTCTGAAGGGATTCAAACTGATAACCTCCTGTTAGCGTACCCAATTTTCGGTCTCAGATAATTCTGTCTTCAGGGGGGCCAGATATCTTTGCCTACGGGCACCCAACCAGGTCTTTCAAATGAACCCTTAGATCTCTATACAAGACTTTAGAGAACTCTATCCATTTCCCAGTTTGGTACACAATAAGTTCTTACACAGTGTTACTTATAACCTTTAAAAGCTCCACTTAAAATAAAAAGAAATGTCAAGGCACTCCAGGCAGTTTCCATCATAAAATATAAATATCTTTACTTTAAAATAGGACAACAGAAAACATTACAGAACAAATTATCCCAACACATACAGCCTTAAAACAAACAGGTTTAAAGTGCAAGTTTCTACAATACACAACTCTCAGACTGATCTTGTCTAAAGTCCTTACTTTCTTTCAGTGTTGTGATGATTCTTCAACAGTCAGATAATATCAAAAAGTGTGACTGTCAAGGTTCTATCAGCAATTAAAAGCAGTTCTGAGCCAGCCTTCTCTGACGTCACATACCTCCGCCTTGGTGTAACAAAATCTATATTTTATCTCACAGGATGTCCAAATAAAATATTTAAAAACACATAATAGGTGACCTCACTGCCTTTCCTCCCTCAGGTTAACCAGACCAAAGTGGTTTGTGCTCTGCTACACATACATCTCAAATGTTTCTTTGATCTAAGTCACTGTATTCAAAGCAAAAGTGTATTTGCCTCTTTAATTTCATCTGGGCCTCGGAATCTACACCTCAAAGGTCTCTCTGATATAATTCAAGGGTTTCCCGGGAATGTATACTGGGCCTTCCAAATTGGTCTGGGTCCTCCCTGGCCCAGACATCAACCTCTCTTCAATGTCCATTCTGGCTTCTCTCTGACACCTCTCCCTCTCAAGTTCTTCCTGACAACTATTGCAAGTCAAAGGATTTTCCCTGAGGGAATTATGAATGGCTAATCTTATTTCCTGGGATGAAAGCAAATTGACAAGGTAATTGCACCCAGATATCTGCAATTAAGCTATGTCTTGTCCTTTGAACTTATCCCTGGGGGGTCTTGATGTGTCAGTTCCAGTAAGACAGCATTTTCCTCCGACACAGTCATCATACATTTCTTATATTTACAACAAAAAAATTATACAGAGATCAGAATCAGTGGTCCAAGTGTGACAATTAGCAGTGAAGAAAAGTTGATGCGTTGCTTGAAGATCTTACATGTGCCATTCTGTTGAAACCAGTTAACTTGTAAAACACTGGTAGAAACTCACTTTATAAAACAGACGTAGTTATTTAGATGGAAAATGACAAGGTTAGTAACAATGTTCTTGATTGTGGTGTGGTATGACATAACCTAAGATTCTGGTAGTCATGAGAGAAAAGTGATGGTGTCAGCCATGCACTCGAAGGTGCAGGCTGAGGTCCAATAATGACAGTGTACCATTTGGCCATCTGTGAGTCCGTGACAATATCAGGGATACACCCAGCTTCCAGGTTTCAGAAGAGGTTGTGACAGTGATTAAAACATAGTTTCTCTGCCTATGTGTTGCTGTTTGGCCTAGACTAGGCCTGCCTTATGAAATGAAAATGCAAAATCATACATATTATAGATAGTGAACCTTTCTTCTTGTTGTATGCCATCTACACCATGTAACACTGGGGTAAGGACATCTTAGCCAGTATATCAGCTTTTCTTCAAATGCAAAATGCCTGATTAAAAGAGCCTCCTCTCCTTCCCCATTAAAATCATCTGGTATCCGACTAAACTGAAGTTAGCACTGTGTGGGGATACTGAATCCAACCCTGGTCCACCTCCCCCAAACTATGTGCTAAGCGCTCCCACTAGTCCCTGCTGGACTAATGCGAGGGGACTTAAACTAGTATATATGAACATTAACAGTCTAAAACACAAGATGCAGGATCTGGAGGTCTGGAAAGCCCTCTATAAGCCTGATGTGATTGCAGTGTCCGAGACTTGGCTTAAGCCACAAATACTTCCTCACAAAATTGATCTAGTGGGCTATAATATTTTTAGAAAGGATCAAGATAGGAAGAAATGTGGTGGTGAGGCTCTTATCTATATCAGCTCCAAATTCAATGCCTCACAAATAGACATCCCTCCCCTGTGTAACTCTGTGAGTGAGCTAGTATTCATTACAGTGTTATTTGGTAATAACAAACCCCTATACATTGGGGCCCAGATATTCAAAAGAGCTGAGCCATGCGCAATAGGGTTGCGCCTGCTCAAGTCCGAAATTGCACCATTCTGCGATATTCAGCAGGAGGCAGTTGTGCCCCCAAATCATGCTGAGCATCAGCGCAATGCTAATGAAGGCATGCTCAACCGAAGGGGAAGGAACTATGCATAAACTGCACAGCCCGATATTCAGCCCGGCCATGCAGAATTAAGCAGGTGCAACCCCCTACCTGTGCCTGCACAACTTTAAGCCAAAAAAAAAAAAGGATCAAGTAGAGGACCACCCACAGGTGAGCTGCCGCATTGCAGGGTGCAACACAGCAGCTGCCACTTGTGGGTGGCCCTCGACTTGTTCCTGGTGCCCCCCCGCAGCCCGATCGTGGGCATAATAGTAACCCCCCCACAGCCCTATCATGGGCAACAGGTAGTCCCCCACAGCAGCTCGATTGGGGCATAAAGGGAATCAACCCCCATTAGCAGCCTGATCAAGGCATAAAGGAATTCAATCCCGCAGCAGCCCGCCGATCGCAGGCATAAAGGAATTAACCCCTAACTAGCCCGATCGTGGCATAACGTCCAACCCCCAAGATAATATTCCTGGTGGTCCAGTGGACTGCTGACCCGATCGTGGGCATAAGGTCAAACCCACCCCCAAAGTCAATATCCCTGGTGATCTAGTGGCCCCACCCCACTCACCCGCGGGCCCCACCACCGCCCCCGTCAGCCAGCGGGCGGCAGCACCCACCCACCTGCCGCCCGCCGCCCGCCGACTAACAGCTCGGTAGGGCTGCACATTCATTGGTTCAGAGCAAGAGCCAATGGGCGTGCAGCCCATACCGTACAAGGCAGTCCAGATACGTGAATGAATTCCTATATCTACTTCCCCCACCTCAGACAAATCCTTAGACTACTTCTCCAATGTACTGCTGTCTGTAGCTAATGTGCAAGCCCCTCACAAGAAGCTTAGTGTGCAGGGCAAGTGCCACAAATGGCTTAATACTGATCTGAAACAGACGATGCTACTCGGGGACAAGGCATGGGGGCAATACAAAACCCTGCATCTCCCATCAGCCTGGGAGAAATACAGGGCACTAAGAAACAAGTGTAAGAAAACCACAAAGATTGTAAAAAGTTAGTATCTGTGTGGTCTCCAATCACGACACCTGGGGGATCCTAAGAAATTCTGGGGTCACATTAATGCGTTGCTGAAGGGTGGCACCAGCACTCAGGATGGAGCTGTCCTGATCAATGGTATACTGACAGACAACCCCTCCACAGTAGCTGAGGCCTTTAATACCTTTTTTACTGATTTAGACTTGTATAAATCTTCTACCCCAACTGCCCCTCCATTAAGAAAAGCTACTGAACTGGATCTCCCTCGGCTTCAATTTCATCTTAAGTTAGTCAAGCCATCAGAAGTGCTGCCCCTCCTGAAGTGGATAAATTCTGACTCATCCCCTGGCTTTGACCAACTAGAGCCTCGACTGCTGTGGGCTGCAGCCCCGGTAATTGCTCTGCCTGTCACCATGCTAATAAACCGGTCCCTTTTGGAAGGGTGTGTCCCTAGTAAGTGGAAGGTGGCTGTGGTAGTCCCCATTCATAAGACAGGGCCATGTGTAAACACAGAGAACTACAGGCCTATCTCCATTCTCTGCACTTTGGCAAAGGTGCAGGAGAGACTGGTCTACAACCAACTGCAGAACTACCTAGAATGTCATCATCTCTTGGCCGTCAATCAGCATGGCTTCAGAAGAAGCCATGGAACTGACACAGCCCTAATCAAACTCACAGCTGACGCCCTGGGTTCCATGGACAGTGGGTCCCCCACTGGGGCTATATTCATTGATTTGTTGAAGGCATTTGACCTGGTTAGCCATGAACTATTCCTCAGTAAACTTCAACTGCTAGGACTCAACATCCTCTCACTTACCTGGTTCAAAAGCTATCTGCTCAACAGGACTCATAAGATAAAATGGTAGGGCTACAATCAGGCTCCAGACCTGTGACCACTGGAGTACCCCAGGGCTTGATTTTAGGCCCTCTACTATTCACCATCTTTGTCAATGACATTGGGCACAACTGTGGTTTGGAAAACCTAATCCTGTATGTGGATGACTCTTTGGTTTATTGGAGTGATCCTCAACCAAGTGTCATTACTGAAAAGATGCAGGCCAGTCTCATGATGATAGAGGCTTGGTTTACCTCTAAGTTACTGGTGCTGAAAGACAAAAAGACCAAGGCTGTCCTCTTTGGGACTAAAAGCCTGGGACTTGACAGGCAACACCTGCTTCCACTCCACACAGCCTCGGGATCACAAATTGAAGTCGTGGACAAAATTAAATAACTGGGAGGGTTCCATGTCATAATGGTGACTGCAGAAAGTGATCACTGTTAGGGCGAGTGTACATCGCTGAAAATCAATTTCGGCGATGTACACCCCCGGCACACAGCAAAATGGTGCTCAAGGCTTAGGATTTGCTTTGTTATACGGGGCCAGCTTGGCAGCCCACCGTGGCACCACACCTAACAAAACCTCCCTCCCTCCCTTTCCACTCCTTGATCAACGTGCTGCCCCCCCGTGCACATGTGCACCAACCCCCCCAATCCAGTTGCCTTCCCTGGTTGGTAGCCCTGTTGACATGCACTGTGATTCAGTTGCCCTTTTTGAAAGTGCCCAATCGCTGTCGCCTAAGTTACAGGCTACCCCTTGGAGTCTACTTAGATCAAGAAATGTTCTACAAACTGCATATTGACTATATAGCTAAGACCACTCACAGGAAGCTTGGCCTTCTTTACAGACTTTGAAATTCCCCAACAGATGACGCACAACTCACTATAGCCAAAAGCACGCTACTTCCCATCCTTCTCTATGGTGCTCCCCTAATACATTTCCTTAAGGAGAGTGAACACAGAAAGCTGTCTGTCCTCTATAATATGATTGCATACTTTGCTACCCACACCCTACCCAGAAGGCATCATTGTGAGGTCCTTGCAGACCTCAATTGGCCCTCAATAGGGCATAAACTCTTCTATCCCTTACTATGTCTGAACTACTAATTCACCAATGTTGGCACCCTCCCCCCCAACTTAACTGACCTCCTGAATTTAAAAGCTCCCCAATGGACTCTGCAGTCATCAGTTAGCTGCTTCCTCAATATCCCTTGTGTATGCACCAAACTAGGCAAGAGATCCTTTGGACACTCGGCACCCTACCTCTGGTGCTCATTCCCGGAGGAACTGATCAGAAGTTCCACCCTGGAAGGGTTCAAATACGGCCTAAAAGCATACATGCAGGAGCATTGTCTCTGCAGCTGCTACTGTTAACTCCCCTTCCTAGCCATGAATGCTGTTCTCCTTTACACTATTATAGGTCTAATATGTCCTGTACACTATAGTAGGTCTTTGACACGTGGAACAACATTCCTCCTAGCATAAGAACATGTGGAAATTATTTATAATTTTGTCACTCTAATGTCACTGTCCAACTGTTTCCTTCCTTCATGACTATTTGCTGTTGCAGTACTCTGTATGTGAATTCAATGTCTATTGCTTCTGCTGTTGTAATTTCCTAGTCAAATGTATATTGTGAACTGTTGAGCTATGTATGATGCATGTGAACAAATGTATAAATAATGTACAGTATGTAATTAACTCTGGGTCGCCCCTGAAAAAGGGACCTCTGGTCTCAGTGGGTTCACCCGGTTACCAAAATGCAATAAATAAATAAAACAAACCTGCCTGGAACTTTTACGTTTGGCTTTTGATGGCAGCCAGGTCTGCTCGGTTCCAGATAGACATACTGGTTCCGAATAAACTGGAGTACTCTGTAGCATGGGGACCTGCTACTGGATCTTGTGTATGCTGCAAGTAAGTCTAGTAACACAACACTAAAAAAATTGGATGTATTAGTTATGGAGCAGAATCCAAATTCTACCATACCCCAGTTGGTTAGATTTAATACTGTGGCAAGTGCATAAGCTGCACATTATTGACAAGGGAACCATGGAGTGAAGATACAACCAGACCACACTGGCTGGTCTGGATTCCTGTGTTGGACATTGAGTAGGCACTTTCTCTGTGGGAGGAACAATGGTTAGAAACATGGCAGTGCTAGCAATGGAGGAGTCTGCACAGTTTTTTTCTGGTAGTTTCATTGGGAAATTTGGCACACAAATTGGGATTCATGACTGCTGTGAGATTATACAGACCTGTGTATTGGGATTGTGCCTGGCAGATAGACAGGGTACTACTGGGTGAAATTTGGGTGTTGGACCAACCTTGAAAGGTGCCGTTAGCTAGGCGGGCCACTAGAATTTGTTTACCATTGTTATCAGTCTACCATTCTATTTGTAAGGAAGATTGATCAGGGGCTACTACCATGGCATTTAAATAGGCATCTTTGTCTTGCTGTACAGTAATCAGTCTGGATGGGACAGCAATGCTGACCCTGCTGTTCGGGTTTGGTGATGGTACATAACCTGGAGGAAAGAAGTGGTCATCCATGGGGTGGAGGGCATGGAGAATCCTCTTTAGATTTGGGTTATTGTTGGGAGGCTTTAGAACATTTTTAGTTTGTGGAAACAACTCATTTGTTTTCCAAGTTGTGTATTTCCCCTTATTTTAAATTGACAGAGTTGATCCCAAATGGGCCTAATTCACTCCCCCACCAGGCCTGTTACACCCAAATCCCACTGAGGGTGTGTAAAGTGAAACATCCCTGGATGTGGAGAAATTTTATGATCATCTTACAGGGTTTTGAGCTTATATTTGATAAGCTACAATTATATTGAACAACATAATAGCAAAAGTCATTAACATTTTCGCAATGGAACAATATTCATATTGGGCATATTGCAGAAAATACAGTTTTAAACATCAAAAATATATTTAAACTGAAAATTTGTGTTCAGAGTGCAGGAATGGAAATTGTAGCTAGTTTGGTAGTTAGCTGGACCTGGTTCCAGCTTAGGGTATTTAGAAGGTTGTTGTGGAAAAGTAATGTTCATAGCATATGTGTAAACAGTTTTTGTTGACCACAGTAGTGGAATGAGTTGCAGAGGGTGGGTATATAGTTAAGTACGTGAAGCTTCATAGTGTTCAAGGGGGTTGCAGTTTTATTTCAAAAGTCCAAGTCCTTTGGTCTGGTTGAAATATGTTATGTATTAAAAGAGTATCATTTGAGTAGTCCACCACTCTGCTTTTGTTGACTTGAAAAGGGGCCTGGTTGTTTCTTTTAACCAGGTAATACAATTAGGATCTGCAGAGCATTTCCAGGATACACCATACTTGGAAACTGAGAAATTATGAGGAAGTCATTTATGCTTGGAAAAAGCAGTTATTTGCACCCATTGCCCTTGCGGCCAATGGAAAAAATGATTTTGCGTTGTCCTGGACAGTGTAACAGATCTGAAAAGACAAACAAAAAAGAAGATAACAAGTGAAGGTACACAGCTGAGTACTTACTGAGAGCCCAGAGCCCTTGCATCAGGCCTGTGCTGGTTGGCATGAAGCCACCTGTTAAAAAGGTTTTATGTGGTTTGGCATTTGCACTTGACAACAGCGGAGCTGAGCAGGTTTAGACCATTAGAAATTCAAGAGAGCTTGGGATAAATTCATGGGACTGGACAGGGTAGCTGAGAGAGGGCAGAGGGGTGAAATGCAGATGGCCAGGAGGGGGAGGGCTAACATTTCAGGCAGACTAGCTGGGCCGAATGGTCTTTTTCTGCTGGCACGATTCTATGATTTTGGACTTTTGTTGGGCCTAGTCCAAACTTTAAGCAACAAATTAGTAAATTCCCATAAAATTTACCTGTTACAGTGTTGCACAGGTGTCAGATGACACTGTATTGACAGTAGAGATGAGGACACAAGTGTTTTAAAAATGCCATAAGCCAACCAGTCATCACCTGAAAAGGTGTATGCTGAATAGATGCTGATGGAGTGACTCTAATTGGCAATAGGAGTAACAACATTACATTGAAATTGGCCTACTGTTATTTGAATCATACATTACCAGAGGGCTGAGGATGGTTAAGTATGCCCTTCATGGTTGTCACCCCCCCCAGGGGTATGTCTTATTACTTCCAGTGAGGCAGTCCCTGTGGATAGGGACTATTTTATCTTCAATGGATTTCTTGACATTCCTGAAAAACAAAAAGTGAAAACAAAGGGGCCGGCCTATTTCAGCCTGTCCCTGTATAGCAGGTTAGTTTTGACCCTTTAAAATGCTGATGCATTACTTTTATACAGATGTATGCCTTTGGGAGTACTGTTTAACATCTGCTGCTAATAGTCCTGTGGCTGCCAGCCACATGTTACTTGATTCCTGAAAACAAAATAAAATTAATAAAAACAAAGAAAACAAAAACAGAGGTCCCCTCTCCATGAGATCCTGATCAATGCCATACAGTTTTTCTGTGGCTATTTTATTTTCCATATTGAGTCATACCTGGTTAATAACAAAGAAATTTTAACATGAGCACCCACACTTACACTTCTCTGGTAAACCATAGAAAAGCCTTCTCCCAGAGTCTGTATTTGTGGAAGCAGTAGGCATTTGCTATTATTCCTAGAATGTTATTATTGTAATATTTTTCTTTTTTTTAGCAGTTTAAACTGCTTAGTAAGTGAGCTTGCTCTGTTTTTCATGTGAGTTGCTGAAGTAAACAGCTTGTTATAAATGCTGGGGGTGCTGGAAGATCTAAGTCCCCCCCCCCACCACTGATAGCCTTGCTTGGCATGGGGCTCACCTGGTAGTGTACTGAACAAGGGAAGCCATGCTTAAAAATGTACCTCCGTGAAGGAGCAGCAATGTACATTTGTAGTTGGGAGGGTTGGACCTTGGTAAAAGATAAGGCAGAAGATTACTAGCAGGAAGCCATATAGGAGATGTGGTTCCCCTGCCCTATCGGAGGACAATTACCAAGCTTATGTTTTTTGCAAAAAAAAAAAGAAAAAGAAAAAAGTAACATTTTAGGAATCACCACTTGATGTGTGTTCAGTGAAATTTGCATAAAAGGGGAAAAAGAAAATTGTTTAGTTAAGAAAAGCACACCAAGCCGGAGCTTATGTCTGAGTGTGACATGGGAGCACAAGGAGGTCAAGTAACTTGTCAAATGTCACACAGTATGCAAGTGGTAGCTGGCGGGATTTAAACCCAGTCTCTAGGTTTGTATGCTATACCAAGGTTCATTTGAGTCAGGGAATGCGACGTAAGCCTGTTTCAGTTAGGTATGCCGTTGTTTGAGGGGTTCATTTTGTTTGTTCTGGAGAAAATCTTTTTACAGAACATTAACCCAAACTTTGGTTTTGGGATAATGTGGAGTAGCACTCTGTTTGTTTTAAATTTGTACTGCTTGCAATACGGCATTTGAAAAGTATACTGCTTTTAAAACAGTCTATAATGAGCTTTAAACAAGCACATTAATAACATAAAGAAAGTATCATCTTTTTACTACCAAATGTAAAACATTAAAGGGGACAGGAAATGATTACTTATGTGCAGCTGTTTTAAATGTCTCTATTTTCATAAATTATATTCATGCTGCTAAAGGATCCCTATTTAACTGTGTCTGAATCAAAGCTGAAGTTGTCAGTTGTGCTTTGTATGGTTGTCCTTGTATGGACAACATTCTGTGCAGTTCCTTTCATGGAACCAAGAATTTGAAGTTTTGACTATGTCACTTCATGGTTTCAGAACTGTGGGCAATGTGCTAATCAGTTTAGGCTCACAGTTCTGAAACCATGAAGTGACATAGTCAAAACTCCAAATTCTTGGTTCCATGAAAGGAATGCACAGAATGTAACCATATAAAGAAAACAATACAGAACACAACTGACAGCTTCAGCTTTTATTCAGGCACAGTTAAATATGGATCCTTTAGAGCAGGAGTTCTCAAATGGTGAGGCCAGCCTCCCTTGGAAGGCCCCAACCTGTTCCAGGGGAGGCTCAAGCAAGTCTGAAAAAGTACTATATTTACATTTTGAGTTTTATGTATTTTGTGTGAAGAGATGAAGCAAACTGAAAAAGGATAATAGTAGGCAAATTTTATGCATTTATTTACTAATAGGTGACAAGGAAAGGTGAATGAGCTAAGGCTAATTTCAGGTGTACCCGGGGAAGGGTAGGGAATGAATACATTTCAAAAGGTAACTGCAAAACAATCAAGAAATACACAGTAAACAATAGTGCAAACAAATATAAATAATAAATGTATAATGAGTGTTGGTAATTGATAAATTTGTAGATTGATGGTAGAACAGCCCAAATACAAGGACTGAGCATAGAAGTGCTAAGAGCAATAGCAGGAAGGAGCAAAGTAATCCCAGAGGAGGGATTGTTTAGGAGCAGGGAAGGAGGTGGAGCAGCAAAGTATGTAGGAAGGTTATTTCATATAGAGAGGAAACAGAGAAAGTGGTCTGACCCATGAAGGTACTGCAACAAGGGGTAACAATGGTTCAAGAATGAAAATAATGGAGCATGTAGGCTGGCCTGGTGGTGGTGGTGGTGGGGGGGGTTACAATAGGCTTAATAATATATTTGTTATTCAGATAACACCTTTGAGCACAGAAGCTCTTTTTCAAAGGTTCCACATTAGTATAAGACAAAGAACTGAATGTGAGCCAAGTACTGAAAGGGGTTTCAATTTATTAATGGTGTACTGCGCAAAGTACAGTATGTTATTTTTCTTTGAGGAGGCCCAAGATTATTTCAGTTTTTGGGGGAGGCTCAAAATCTTTTCCATGGATTTGGGGAGGCTCACTGTGACAAAGTCTAAGAACTATGGGCCAGATATACAAACTGCGCTATTTTGTGGAGCAAGCCCTTGTGCTGCACAAAATAGTTGCACAGGGGTGTGGCCAGAGCGATATTCAAAGGAGTTGCACCCTTAAGCAACTCCTTTGAATATTACCCTTCACACAGCCATGTGCATGGCGCAGTGGAACTTGCGCCACCGCAAGGGTCAGAGGAGTATTCAACTGCGGTGGCGCAAGTACCATTGTGCCATGTGCAAAATCCCAATATTCAAAGGTGACATGCAAATGGGGCCATAATTCATGCAAGGCACAGGGGGGCCATTTGCATCTGATTATGGCCCCATTTGCATGCAATTAGTATGCAGGTACGCCGATTCCCGAGGACTTGTGCCTGGCGCCCTGCCAGGCAGCAGCCATCGGGGACCGACGCCCCCTGCAGCCCGATCGCAGGCAAAAGAGTGTAAAATTCCCACCACCACCTCCCACTGGCCCGATTACGGGCATCGCTAATCCCCCACCAGCCCGATCTTGGGCAGCAATGTATCTCCCCGACATCCCGGTGGTCCGTGGACCAAAAATCAACGCAGGATGTAGTTGTAAACACCCCCCGAACATAGCCCTGGTGGTCCAGTGGACCGATAATCCCAATCACAGGATGGAATAATTAAACCCCTCCCGAACATAGCCCTGGTGCCTAGTGTCCCCCACCCCACCCACCCGCGCTCCACCACCCGCCCCCGGCGGCGGCGGGCGGCAGCATCCCACCAGCAGCTCATCGCCGCTGTCTTCGACCGCCCGGCAGGGGTTACACGCGACATTGCGTAGCAGCGTTGGCTGGCGTAGCCCATGTTTGCATAAGACAGTTCAGATTTGCGAATGAATGCATTCATTCAAACTGGATTGTCTTGTGCACGCATGGCTGCACGCCCATTGGCTCTGCTTTGCACCAATAAGAATAGGCCCTACCGGGCAGTCACTGGGCCGTAGGCGGCACAGGGGTGGCAGGTGGCTGGGATGCTGCCACCAGCTGGCTGCCAGGGGGAGCAGGGTGGTGGGGCTGTGCAGGTGGGGGGGACACTAGGCACTAGGGCTATGTTTGGGGGTTAATTATTTCATCCCGCTGATCGGGATTATCGGTCCACTGGACCACCAGGGCTATGTTCGGGGTGTTTATAACTACATCCGCTGATCGGGATTATAGGTCACTGGACCACCAGGGATATATTCGGAGGTGGGAGGGTGTTTACACTACATCCCGCTGATCGGGATTTTCGGTCCACTGGACCACCAGGGATGTGTTTTGGGGAGACACATTACTGCCCGCGATCAGGCTGGTGGGGGGTTTAAGCTTTGCCCACAATCGGGCCAGTGGGGGGTGGCGGGGGGAATTTACACTCTTTTGCCCGCGATCGGGCTGCAGGGGGGGCACAGGGAGTGGGATGAGGGCCAGCCACAGGTGGCAGCTGCTGTGTTGCGCCCTGCAATGCTGCACCTCACCTGTGGGTGGCCCTCGACTTGAGCCTTTTTTTTGGGCTCAAAGTTGTGCAGGCGCAGGTTGGGGGTTGTGCCTGCACAACTCTGCACAGCCCGGCTGAATATCGGGCTGTGCAGTTTTTGCATGGTTCCTCCCCCTCCAGTTCAGCATGCCTTCATTTGCATTGCGCTGTTGCTCAGCATGTTTACTGTGGTGCAACTGCCTCCTGCTGAATATCGCAGAATGGAGCAAGTTCGGACTTGCACAGGCGCAACCCTATTGTGCATGGTACAACCCTTTTGAATATCTGGCCCTATTGCTTTAGAGGTATGAATAGAATTTATGAAAATAGAGACATTTCAAACAGCTGCACATAAGTAATCATTTCCTGTCCCCTTTAATGGGAGGGCTTTAAGACCGAGGTTCGATGGACGGAGCAACGACATCACTCCCCCATCAAGCTTAAAATGTCACAACATCCTGAGCTTTGCCAGAATTCTTTTTCGTTGCAGCCGGACGTGCCGCTCCTCCTCGCTCTGCTGTTGTCTTGTTTCTTGGGGCGCCTCCGACTGCTGGATCGGTCTCCCCCTCGCGTTCTCTCCCTGCCCCTTTTGTGTCCTCCCAACTTGGCTTGCTACCGAGTTTCTATGGGTCGCTGATGACAATGACTATTCTGCCTGCTCTCTACAGCTGCTTGCAATCCTCCACCATGGCTCACAATGTATATCTCATCACCGACCTCCTTTACCTCTTGCATCGATGAGTCTTCGCTATGTTACATTACTCCGGGCAGTAGCGCAAGTTTCGGTCCTCTTCTCGCCTGCTGTACCTCTTGGTGGATTTCTAGGGATGGAGTTGCTCACCTGCTCTATTTCCTTGACTGCAGGACAAAAACAAACAAACAAAAAAAATTTTGTTTTTTTTCTCTCTGCTCTGTTGCCATTTGGGCATTCGTCCCTTGCCGCTTCTCCGTG
Organism: Neoceratodus forsteri; assembly: GCA_016271365.2. Classification (NCBI taxonomy): domain Eukaryota; kingdom Metazoa; phylum Chordata; order Ceratodontiformes; family Ceratodontidae; genus Neoceratodus; species Neoceratodus forsteri. Next base: position 835,080,457 of record CM057456.1, on the reverse strand, counting down.
CGGTTCCTCCTGTTTGCTTCCTTGACTGCTTCTGGTTCCTCTGAGCTTGTTATGCCTCCCACAGCCTTCCTTCCTTCCTTCCTCATTTCTGCAGCTCGCTACTGTCTCCCAGTTGTTTGGATTCTCCATTCACCCAAATTTTATCACCGGCTCAATCTTGAATGTCCAGCCTCGGTTACATTTGGAGCCACACTCCTCTCCACACATCTCTGTGCCCATTGCCAGTTCTGTGCACTGCCACCATGGACCTCTGCAGCATGTTGAACCATATTTTGATGCTGGGAACATATTTTGCCTTCCAGATCGCTGAAGTGATGTTCCTGTTTCAAATTATGGCTATTTCGGTTCCATTAAAAAAAAAAAAATAGAACCTCCTGTGCTTCACTCTGCTTTCTGCACTGATTCTGGAACCTTGCCTGTATCTTGCTGTTTAGCTTCAGTAGTTCACCCTGGTTTGACTGTGGAATGCCATTGTTTTCTGGTTCACTTGTACTAGGAATTACTTCCTTGGTGCCTGGGTGCGTGAAGCTCGCAGATGAGCTGAATGGTGCATCTGTCCATCATGACAGCCGTTACCTATCCTGGCTCCTCTGCCTTCCCTTGCAGTTCATCTATTTACTTCTCATTGCCTTTCTCCACTGCATCAGGAATGTCCACCCCATTGACTCCACTTGTTGCCTTCCTCCTCCTCCTCAGTCCCACAAACTCCTGTGCTACCTCATCACCTTCAACATTGGGGTATAATTCCCATCGTGGCCTGCTTTCAATATTCCTTTTTGGGCATAACTATCATTACTCATATGCCCACCTCATCAATCAGCGATCCTCATACCATGCGTATTAGGTTCCTGATTCCTTTGACTCAATAGCTCCCTCAGCCTCAGCTTCATGATACCTAGCCTCAACCTGCTCATCTAATTCAATCCCTCTCTCAGTATGCCCTGGCGTAGTTCATTGCCAAGGCTGCGCTATTCACTTGCTCTGTCTGGCCTGCTATCAATAATTCTTTGGGCATACCTATCATGGATCATATACCACCTAATCTGACTCACCCCCATACAGTTCACATCCTGTACCGGCTGGATCCTATGATACCCTATTGACTTCCCTACTATCCTTTGTCCTTTCATACCTCGCTTTCCAGTATCTGCCTTTATGGCATCAATCCCTCATCGTCCCTCATCCATTCCTGTTACCTGTTTCAGCCTAGCGCTTATTCTTATCCTGACTGTCGTGGATTTTTTCCACTCATGGCTTCCCTCCTCATCATACATCATCTGATTTGACTCCCGTTGATTGCTGTCTTGAGCTTAACCTCTGGTTTGCATACCCTCTGGTTCCTGACACACCTTCTTGGCCTCAGAGTCTGCCTCCTTTCGAGGAGCATCTTTGTTTGTATCACTCCATAGAGCATGATACCTTTGTTCAAGTTCTTTTCATGTTCATTCCTGTCTCTTCTTCCAGTTCTACACTGGCTCTTCAGGATTCCCTTCACTCGTGGCCTGCTATCGATTTTCTTTTTGGGTGTACCTACCATAACTCCTATGCCACCTATCAACTGCGGCCATCCTGCCACATGTATCAAGTTCATAACTCAGTCATATCGAGTTCATAAATCCAGTCATCACTCACTCAGCATTACCTCAAGGTTTATCTATTCTACATTGCTTACTCTAACATTCCTATCATTGACTTCCATACTACCTCATCGGCTACAACCTCAGGGTCTAATTGTTCAGGGTCTAATCATTTACATCATATAATCAAGCATGCCTCTTCAACCTCAGTGTCTGCTCACTCTCATTGCTCAATCAAGCACATCGCTTAATCAAGCCGGTCTGCATTATTATTTGTTTCCTCATCAGCACATCTGGAATCTCCTCGTGAGCACATCCAGATACCCCTTGCTCCTCTGACTCATGCATGGATTTACTCCCTACCATCCTTGCTCCTCTGATCTACTCTCTCTCATTGACTACTCGAGCACACCCTCCTTGGGTCCCTGCTACCTCATGTTCCTTAATTAATCTGTGCTTCTTTGGAGTTTTCCCCTATCCCCTCATCATCCTCCCCCTAATTATATCCCTCATGTATGAACCATTCTCTTTATCAACACATGTCCTCAAATCAAATGTCATCAGCCTGGAGGGAAGGTGACCTAGGCCTTGGATCCCCAGATGCTTCCTCCTCAAAGGGGGTTTTTCCCTCTCCATGCCAATGGTCATAATATTAATCAGAGCTAGTGCTTTCTTCATGTTAGTTAGTAAGGTTCCACTGTTGGATGGAGGCTGATGGTGACCTGGCTTTCCCCTCTCTTCTTAGGAAGTTAGCCCTTATCTTCACAGAATTCATTCACCATCCTTGCCTCTTCAAAGTTTGACATGTTTGGGTATTCTTTTTGGGCTTCTTCCTACAGGGTGGTATATCCCATGGATAGAGAGGCGGAAAGCCACAAAGCAAATCAAGTTACACAAGCATCATCTCATATTATCTCATTCAGGTCATGTGTTATCAGATGGGGAGGCTTAAGCCCGAGATTCGAGGGGTGGAGCAACAACGTCACTCCCCCCCAAGCTTAAAAGGTCACAACATCCTGGGCTTTGCCAGAATTCTTTTTCGTTGCCCACCATCCACTCCTCCTCCAGTGGCTCATCTCTCTTCCCTGTGGGCTTCTTCCTAATCTACCTATAGCCAATGCATTCATTCCCAGCACCTGTAGGGGGAACCCCCTCTAGGGTTCCTTGTGTCGTACCCCTACAGGGTGGTATATCCCATGGATAGAGAGGCAGAAAGCCACAAAGCAAATCAAGTTACACAAGCATCATCTCATATTATCTCATTCAGTTGCGTAAGCACATCGAAATGCATTTTGAACCGTCTTAATTTCATTCCAAACTACAATACGTCAGTACACAGGGCACTGAAACAAAACACTTAACTTGTATCACATCATGAATCCTTTCAAATCCTTTGCAAACTGTTTCTACCCACACACATTTCCATGGCATCCTTTTAACTTTTTCACACACTCTTTCCACATGCCAAAACATTATATATACAAATTCCTTTCAGATTAGCAAAAAAGTACATTTGCAAAAGAGGGGTTAATTTTGTTTCTGTAAGCTAATCTTAGCAGCTGCTAGATGCGACATTGGCTTTTAAAGCCTCCATTCTTTAAGAGAGAGGGAGAGGGAGAGAGAGAGGGAAGATAAGGTAAAAAAAAACAAAAAAACAAAAACAAAAAAACAAAGAAGAACATTTCATTTCACATTGCATACTACAGCAGACATTTAAACCAACAGAACTCAGTTTGTCATACTTTCAGCCTTCTGAAAACAAAGCACATCTTGTACAACCAGTGGTTGAAGTACATTTGACCTTTTTGGAGGCAATAGCCTTAGCATCCCAGGATCCCAGGTCTGCTCCTTCTCTTGGGTTAGTTTTTTAACATCCCGAAGCTGGCTGTCAGTTTTACTGTCATTAGCCGGACAGTGATTCTGACAATGTGGCTGTTGGCATTACCTTTTTCTGGTCCCTCTGAACCAGAGGTTGTGCTCACAATTCTGTTTTCTGCTTCTCGCACTCTGTCTTTATGACAGACTAGGTGGACCAAGCGGTCCTTATCTGCCATCAAAGTCTATGTTTCTATGGCTCTTCACTGACCTTGGGCTGTAATAAAGCCTGCTGAGGGGCAGTAACATCATAAACCTGTACATGCTGTTCTGTGACTACATTTTGGCATTTTCCAACCTCGTTTCAACTGTACGCAATCACTGTCCAGCGACTCATTCACAAGCGCATTCTTATCCTGGTCTAATCTGGCAGTCTCTTCTCACAGTCTATCAGCTTCCTCTGCTAAGCAATCCATCTCCTCAATGTTTTTATGTAGCTTGCATTCATGTGCAAGAAACATAGTGCCATCATCGAAGATTTCGGAGGGGTGTCACCTCCTCCTCCAATTCAGTCAGTGTGCTGGCAGGCGCAGCCCCTGTAAGCCAATGCATTTTGGAGCTGTCTATGACACGCTCCAAAATGCAGTGGCATACAGTTGAAAGGGGAAGCTACGCTTCAGTGTGCACCGATAAGAGGCTGCTCACGTGCAGCTCCCCCCGCACACTCTGTATAGCCGATGGGGTGTCCAATCCCCGTTAGCTGAGCTGCGTCCCCCCCCAGTAGTCGGTGCCATGCTGGGAGCCCACCCCAGCGTGGCAAGCAGTCCTATGGCCGATGGGGGTGCCCAATCCCCCGTCGGCTGAACATCCCCCCAATGTCCTTGTGCCATGCTGGGAGCCCACCCCAGCATGGCAAATGTCCCACGATGTCTTTTTTTTTTTTGAAACCTGTAAACTGAAAAACGGTCCCTGTGGCGCGCCTCCCAGCCCCTCCCACAACCTGCACCCATCCACTGCGCACTCAGTTTCCCCGCACCCTCTCACCCCACACTTACCTCTGGACTCGCACGACGATCTTCGTGGACCGGAACACGTCCTGCACTCTTTTCAAAGCCGATCGCGAACCGAGGAAATGCCGGTAAGCTGTATAATGGGCTAGATAGGGGTTTCAACTTTGTTGCATATCTCTAGAGTATTTTGATGTTTACTCATGTTGTTTTGGGTACCCCTTCTCATGAATGATGTCACTGTCATGGCGTTATTCAGGCCCGGGTGATTTTGCAGTGACTGCGCAGTGACTGCGAATCACCCTTTTGGGCTGAATACCACCATGACAGTGATATCATTCATGAGAAGGGGTCCCAAAAACCCCATGTTGAAAATTTGGTGCCAAAATTCCAAAAAATGACTGTTTTACGAGCGTGTGTTGCGCAGTTCCTACGCAGGCTCGTAAGTTCGCAAAATTATAATATTTTCACTCCAGATATTCAACATTACTATTTTACCACACCTTCTTATGAGTAGTACAGCTGTCATTTTTCAAATCTCACCCAAAATGTGTTTCCGCCAGTGTAGCGCAGAATGGCGCAGTCGGTGTGCGAAATCAATGTACGGGACAAATTAAGAAAATCACAGTGACACTGTTCATGAGCAGAGGTCTTAAAATGGCTATGTTGAAAATTTGGTGAAAAAATTCCTTAAAATGACTGTTTTACGAGCGTGCGTTGCGCAGTTCCTACGCACGCTCGTAAATTCGCAAATAGAAACATAGAAACATAGAACATAGAAACATAGAAGTTGACGGCAGATAAGGACCGCAAGGCCCATCCAGTCTGCCCATTTCTTTTTCTACCTTATAAATGTGCCATTGGCCTTTGCTCTGTCAGTGACCTAACTATTCATAGTCATTTGTATTGCTCCCTTATGCCTATCCCATGCCTGTTTGAAGCCCTGCACTGTATTCATAGCCACCACTTCTTGTGGTAAGCCATTCCATGCATCCACCACTCTTTCTGTGAAAAAGAATTTCCACATTCCCCTTAATCGGCCTCCTCTAATCTCATGC